>CM028378.1:154752537-154786970 GCA_013146195.2 Codonopsis lanceolata | reverse complement strand
TGTCAATAATTTTTTCTAGATATATTTGGGTTGTTTTCTTAAGAGAAAAATCTAACACTTTTGAGGTTTTAAAACTTGGTCTACCGTGTTATGAACTTGTATGGTCTAAGGCTCATTAGAATTAGATTAGATCATGACACGAATATAAATTCATATTTTTTCAAACTATAGTGATACTAATGGAATAACACATGAGTTTTTACGCTCCAAAAACTCCACAACAAAATGGATTGGCTGAGAAAAGAGATCGTACATTGCAAGAGATGGCTAGGGTCATGTTAAGTTCAAAAAAATTGTCTAAAAGATTTTGGGTTAAAGCCTTAAATACAACTTGTCGTATTGGTAATTAGGTTCACTTGAGACCAGGTAGTACCATGACTCCTATGAAATTTTGCTAGGAAAGAAACTCATTTTGAAATACTTCCTATGTCTTTGGATGTGTACTTGCTTAATGATAGAGATCATCTATCTAAATTTGATTCAAGGAATGACAAGTGTATTTTCATGGGGTACTCCACATTAGTCGTATAGGGTGTTTAATCTTAGAACAAAAACTATTATGGAGTTCATGAATGTTGTATTTGATGACCTAACGGATGTTGGCCACAAAGCTGCTGAGGATGATGTTTCAGGTTTACTTGATTTTGGTGATCTAGAAACAATTTCACAAGACTTAGATCTCAAGAAGATGGACAATCGGATGCATTCGAATCCACAAATTCCGCCGAAAATTCGAAATTCAAAAAATGCGGATGTAGCTTCTGTAGCTCCATTGAAAGATGCATTGTTCAAAACTTTTGGAGAAGCTTGAAATTGAAATTGAACATCCGAATTGATTTCAGAATATTGATCGAAGCAGACATTCCCAGGTTGTATACGAAAATCCATCCTACTTCTCAAGTTATAGGTAATGTTCATGATGGCATGTTTACAAGAAAGAAAGGTAAGGTTAATTACGAAAATTAGCTTGCATATCCTCTCTTGAGTGTGAAGCCTTTCATGCCTCTTACCATATGTCGAAATGAACTAAAAAATATGAGTGAAGCTTTAAAAGATGAATGTTGGATCAATGTTATGCAAGAAAAACTTGATCAATTTTCAAAAATGATGTTTGGTTTCTTGTGCATAGACCCACCTCCGTGAATGTTATTGGAACAAAATAGATTTTCAAAAACAAATCAAATGAGGTGGGAGAGATAATTAGAAACAAGGCAAGACTTGTCGCTCGAGGTACAATGAGGTTAAGGGGTAGATTTTGATGAAACCTGCACATGTGGCTACATTGATTCCATACATCTTTTGCTTGCTAGTGTATGTTTTCTAGACATTACTCTTCAACAAATAGATGTGAAAAGTGTTTTTTGTATGATATCTTAAAAAGAGGACGTGTTTGTTGAAAAACCTAGAGATTTCGAGGACCCCCCTAAACCGACCATGTTTTCAAATTAAAAAGACATTGTATGGTCTCAAACAAGCCCTAGAGCTTGGTATGAGAGACACAAACCATCTTTTAAAAAAGTGGTTTCAAAAGGGGTGAGGTGGACAAAACACTATTTATTCAAAGAACGACAAAAACATTTTGATTGTACAAACCTATGTTAATGACATTGTGTTTGGGTCCACTTCCAAGTCCTTGGAAAATGAATTTGTGCATTGCATGGCATCTTCATTTAAAATGAGCATGGTAAGAGAATTGAGTTTTTTTCTTGGTATTCAAGTGAAACAAATGCATGAAGGGATGTTCATTTTTTAAGCCAAGTATGCTATTAACTTGGTGAAGAAATTTAGTCTTGAGAATGAGAAGAAAAACTTTGATGGGGTCATCCAACAAATTATCCAAAGATGAGGATCATGAAAGTGTGGATCACACTTTATATAGAAGCATGATAGGAAGTTTGTTGTGTTTGACTGCCACAAGTCCTGATATTATGTACAGTATGTGTTTGTGCTAGATATCAAACAAACCCAAAAGTTACTTATTTAAAAGGTGTCAAACGTATCATTCGATATGTTAGAGACACAACTAATGTGGGTTTGTGATACATAAAACAAACTAATATCAATTTAGTTGGTTTTAGTGATGCTGATTGAGCTGGTAGTGTTGATGACATGAGAATTACATGTGGTGTGTATTTTTACTTAAGAAATAGCTTGATTTCTTGGTTTAGTAAAAAACAGAATTGTGTTACTCTTTCTACAGTTGAGTCTAAATACATTGCAGCTGGTAATGGGTGTACACAACTTTTATGGATGAATAAGATGATCAAGAATTATGGTGTACACAATGATGTGTTAACCATGTATTGTGATAACACTAGTGTAATAAGGATAGCAAAAACTCAGTTCAACATTTTGAACAAAACACATTGATATAAGATACCACTTTATTAAAGACTTGGTTGAGTAAAGGATTATTTGCATAGAACATGTTGGGACAAAAATCAATTGGGCTGGTACATTTACTCGGTGTTTCTAAAAATCGGCCTAGGCGATCGCCTGGGTGCTAAGCGTCTCTAAAACGTCGCGATTTCCTCCAAATTGGCCAAAAATCCCTCGGGGAAAAAATGGTTGACTAGTCGCCTAGGCTAGTCGCCAATTAGTCCGCCATGAACTTTGTGGCTGCGTGGCTCGGCTTTGGAATGGAGGGTCGATGGAGGAAGAGAGATTGTGTAGGGATACCAAAGAAAAAAAAAGGATTTTGAGTTCCTCTATAAAGGAGAGGGTTAGATAGAGAGAGAAAGATTACATCTGTCACATACGAAGAGAGAAAGCGGGAAATTTATGAAAACGGAGGAGATCTGAGAGAGAGGGGTGAAGAAGATGAAAAAATTGAAAAATAAAGAATGAAGAAGAAGGAAAAACGAGAAAGGGAGAGAGAGAGGAGAAAGTCAAACAAAAAAGGTGAGATGTGATGTATGTTTGTCGGTGGCCTCATGGCTGTAAATGTAATATGTATTTGTGGTGGCACTATAGTAGATAGGTTAGATACTTAGATTAGGATTTTTTTCCTCTACTTTCTATTTATTTAATAATGTATTTTACTCTTTATACATAATCTATTTATTTAATAATATAGATTATTAAGGTTAGATCATGTTTATTTTCACGTTGTCTTTGTGTTTTTATGACTTTCACTAATAGTAATCCTCCTTTCACTTTTAAATTATCTCTCCTTTCATCCGTACACTATTTAACAAAAAAAACATTGACTATATTATAAATATTTGTGTAGCGTATAGTATCTTTTAATATCTTTGTGGATGTGGTCATAATTTAAGTCGATATAAAATGTAAGAATAAAATGGTAAAAATATTATCTGAAAAGAATGTTTTTATTGTTTTGAAAGAAAACACCTATTTTAAAATGAACAAAAAATTAAAAGAGGAAAATTATTTAAAACAAAGGAAATACTAGTTTTTAGTATTTTACAATGTTAGGATCATTGTTTTAATATAGATTTATTTGGTGATATTCACTATTAATATAAAGAATATTAAACTATTACACGGTTCTAATTAAGTAAGATATTGAGCTATTGAGTATTAACTAAGAATTGATTTTTTGTATAATTTTAATTTTAGTTGATTTTACAAATTTACAGCGTAGTCAATTTATGTTTCTATACTCTTGACGGGCGAAGCAAAGCACAATCTAGCTCTCAAGTTGTATTTCCAGATAACCAATAATCAGTCACCAACATTAATAAACCCAAGCTCTAACTGAGCAACCAAATATTCCAAAATCTTGATTCAATTGGTTCAATACTCAAGTATGCCTTTCGGTATAGCTTAGGAATAAAAATAAAGCACAAATGAACAAGAGCGAAATATTATCAAAATATGCTCTTCACACGCAAAACAATGTTAGGCGAAATATAGATTAATAGATTAAAATGAAAAACAACGTGAGTATCCTCATTTGAAGCCTCGCTCGACATCTGTCTAGGGCTTATGGTTGCCTAGGCTCAAACCCCCACACACAAGATGCTATACAGAGTATAGCGGACCGATCAACCACCAAGTTCACGAGACCAAGGGACAGCGTCACGGTTCAAGGATTTCTCACGGTGAAGACAAACCCAAGCCTTCCAGCGAATCCCAAGAACCCGATTAACCCCTCACGAACTCTCGAATCGAGAGACCTCAAAATCACGGTGTTTCCCTTCACAGATTACCTCACCACTCACCGCTTTTAGAAGCGAGAGAAGAAGAATCGGAGAGAAGCAGAGAGAGATCACCGTGTTATGCATCTCGAAGGGGGCGGACAGAGGAGTATATATATGCGACCAAGGCAATCGGCCGCGAAGGCAAGGCAATCAACCGCGAAGAATCAAAGATGGGAGCAATCAAGCATTTGGAACAAGGATTGGAAGGGGCCGAATTTTCGGAGTCAAAAATGGAAGCAACACCAGAAAATAGAACCAGCCGCGACTAAAGAGCAACGGCTGCGACCAAGCGAGATAGAGGGAATGGGGCGGGATCTTTGTCTTTGAAGAATTCAGGTTGCTTTGGGTTTGGGCTTCACAAAGTGGGCTGCCCAAACAATAGTCCCAGCCACACTTACATAGTCGATGGGCTTAATGAAATAAAAATCGGAAGTATACAGAAATTTCAAATTTGTAGTAAGTATTTGATATATTTTAAAATTTTATTTTAAAAATTTGAGAAATACTATAATTATGCTTTAATTTCTAGGTTCCGCCTAGTCCCCGACTAGTCTCCTAGGCACTAGGCACTAGTGTGCCGCCTAGCGATTTTTAGAACCTTACATTTACTAAGAATTTAGATTTTGAGAGATTTTACAATATAAGGAAATCTTTTGGTATGTGTGCCATGTAATTTTTCACTTAGTTATAATATATATATTAGGCATCCTTACATTTTTTATTTAGGGGGCACTCTAGATCCATTGATTCACATGTATGTGCTTTGTCTTGTAGCTTGGAAATTGCATTGAATAACAGTTGTGACTATGCTTTATGGTTTTCACTCTCTTTATCAGTTCTTGAGAAAGTTTGAAGTCTACAAAGGAAAGAGCTACCTAAACTACAAGGATTGTAGCATCTTATCTTGGTACTATGAAACTTTGGTTCTCATGAGTTGATCTTGAGAAAAATGAATACCCTTGGAAAAGTGTGAAGGCTACTTAAAGGAAAAGAGTTACCTATGAACAAGGTTTGTTGTCATTCTCTCTTGGAACTATGAATCTTTGATTTCATGGGTTGATCATGTGTAAAATGACTTCCCTTGGTAATAGTGTGAAAGGTTCCTTGTGGCATGTTTGTATAGTTTGAAATAAAGTAGAGCTATACTCCTAGAGAAATAAAGTATCTATGGAATCTGGTATGAGAAAAACTTTGGGAGAGGAGTATGGTTGAGAAAAGAAAAGTTGTAAAAATTCACAAAAATTAACTGTTGATGAATGTACCTCTAACTTAAGGCTGCATCGAAACTACATCGATTGATCGGTCATTTTTCACATATGTGTGATTGCATTATACGTCCCTGTCTGTTTGATCCTTCATATTTTAAGCATATTTTTAGGACATCCATTGTTGGTAAATATATCAGCTTGGTGAAATTTCTAAAATAAACTATACAAATCAATTTCCAAAAAATCTCTATGTTGAAAAATATTTAGTCAATGTCTAATTTTTGTGGGGAACTAAGAGGTATTTAATCTGGATATGGTCTGCTCAGTTATTGCTAGGGGTGTAATCAAGTTATGATGAACAATTAATTGTGTTTTCTAAAAATCTTGCATTTATTTGAGGAATCCTAAATTATTTATAAAAAAAAATCAATGATGCCCCAATTCAGTACTTACCATTTATCTACACATGGTTTCATGCCCTAAATACATGTGTTGTGGACTTGTGGTGATTTGGTCAAAATAACCTTCTTTCAAAAATCAAAATTCCATCTTATCAGAATTGGCCTCTTCACATTCCATAGTATTATCATCTAATGGCTAATTTCCAGATTTGTAGCTCTTTGAAGGGTTTTATTATCAGGTTGAAGAAATCAAGGTTCACGCATTCCCTCACAAATCTCTCTTTGGCAAAAAATTTTCCATTTTGCTAAAATCTCGTGCCCCTTCTTCTCTTCTTCTCAAACCCTAATTTATCTCCAATGACGTCAAATCCCTCAAGTACCTCAAACCCTAAAAACTCGATAATTTTGTCTGATGAAGCTTTGAATGTGGCTTCACCCAAAGCTACATGTCCTGAAATTTCTGTGACCGAGCCCTTTGTTTCCTCAACAATTGTCGTGGCCGAGTCTTTGTCAAACCCTCTATCTAGTATTCTCCCTAGTGATTCAGACAACGTAATTGATGTTGAAGATCATGGGGACTTGACAATTTTCCCCCCAATTGGAAACCCCTCTATCAGAAAATCCAAAAGGTTAAGGGGAATCCCTACAAACTATGAAAACCCCTCAGATGTTGATGTTGCTAGGGCAAACAAGCTAAAAGTAAATCTAGGCTAAATGGAAGGTGAAATTCAAACTGATACTGATGATGAGGACTTTGACCCTTCTAGTTATGACTTTCAGTTTTTTTGTGGCTCTACGTGCTCCCCTTCATCAAATTGGAAGTAGCTCTGGTGCAACATCACCTATGGATGCTGCTGTTGATGTTCCTGAAAAAGAGAACTATCCTATTCCATCCCAAAAAGTTGTGTTCCAAAGTGACTCTCTTAGTCAAGCACAAGACTTTTCTCCTCCTTCTACTCCTATTGAAGAAACAGAGCTTGAATTATCTTATAAGAAACATACTTTGGTTGAATTCATGGCCAATTTGAGGCCTCCTCCAAGGCCAAGTCCTGTTTCCTCCACAAGTTCATCTGAATTTGATGACAGCTCTGACAAAGACTTCGAGGAAAAAGATGCCTCAGAAGAAAGTGACATTGCTCTAGCAAGAATCCTAAGAAGCAGAACAATTTCATTGGCCAATGCAGCTGCTGGTGAAGCTGCATCCATTGGTGCATCGACTGATCTGGAAATAGGTAATCCATTCTCCTCTACTTTCTTTACTCAATATGATTCTCTTAGATACAATCTAGGTAGAAAAGTTGTTGAGGAAAGGCTGATTCCTATGGAGGACTTAACTGCTTAGAATTTAGTCCAATTCTTTAGTGATGGGAACCTACTGTCCACACTTACCTTTGCTGCCCCTTATATAAAAAAGATGGTCATGGAGTTTTATGCTAATCTAGAAAAGAGAACAACTTCTGTTGGTGTTCCTTTGTTTAAGAAAGTATTTGTTAGGAACAAACTGGTAGAATTTTCCCCCTCTCTTGTCAATAGGCATTGTGGGACTACTAATGTTCCTGTGAGTTGATTTATCTATGATTTAAATATGTGTGTGAAAGAACTGAGTGGTGACCTTATTAGAAGTTGGCCAAGAAAGAAGACTAAGGTTAGCACAACCAAACTGACCTCTTTCTAAGTTGTTATGCATAAGATTAGCTATGTAAACTGGGCCCCTACTTCAAATGCCAACTAAGTGACTAAAGAACATGTCAAACTGATGTATGAAATAGGCTTAGGACTGCCCTTTAATTTTGGAGATTTGGTGTTCAGAAAGGTTGTTGCCTTGGCTAAATCAGAAGGAGATAAGAAAGCCCTTCCTTTTCCCTCCCTTATTTATAGCTTATTGATAGCTCAGGGTGTTGAACCCTTGGAAAATGAGAGATGAACCACTATCTTGGATCCCCTTCCTATATCATCAAAACTGTTGAAGGGTGATAGAATTATGAATCTGCCTTTTGTCTATCCCTTCACACCTTATTCAGAATATGCTCATGTTCATCCTCAAGATATGTAACCAGAAAATCTAGCATATGTAGCTGATATGACCAATGCAGTTGCATCTGCAACTACATCAGACCCATTAGCCATGCATGTCATGTCTTCTATGAAACTGCTCCAATGGATCTGTCCTTCATCAACAACCAGCTTCTCCAGATCAAGTCTCAAATTGCTTATATTCAGACTTTGGAATCCCAATACACAGCCGGGCTAGCCTTCTTTTCTATTCCTTGCATCAATTTTGGTCAAATAGGGGGAGAGACAAGTGTTGTAGAACCAAGGGTTGGTGTTGCTGCTGCTGCTAAAGGTAATGTTGATGATGAAGCTGATGAAGATGACACTGAGGATGATGCTAAAGATGATGAATCTGATTCTGTTTAATTCATCATAGGCTCTATTTTAATTCATCATATAATGTATTTCTCCCATAAACAATATGTTTACAATATTTGTTTTGTATGTTCGATAAGTTTCAACTGTGGTGTTGATGCTGCTGCTAAGGGTAATGTTGATGATGAAGTTGATGAAGATGACACTGAGGATTATGCTGAAGATGATGAATCTGATTTTGTTTAATTCATCATAGACTTTGTTTTGCCCATAAACAATTTGTTTACAATATCTGTTTTGTTTGTTGGAAACTTATTTTTTAATCTCACGTTTGCTTTATTTGTGTATTTGTGGGTTTCCTATACAGACTTCATAGTCTTGTTAGAGGTTTTGGTATTTGGTTAGGTTTCACGATTCTTGTAAGACTCATAATCTTTTTATTGAAATCTTTTTTGACCATAAGGCTGGATCTACAAGCATTGCTTGTAGATTGTATGGTATACTTCTGTTTTATTACTGCTTTATTAGATTAAAAACTTCCGTTGTTTACTTGATTTGTTAGCTGGTCAATGCATCTTTGGATGCAACTGCATCAGAAGTTGCATTGACAGTTTTCTTGGAATCCTAACAACTATTGCACTTTCAAAAGCTCGATTCATGATAACGGTGGACATTTTAAGAACAATTAATATATGAAAGTGACTTTTTCTAGTTAAAAAAAAGTTGAAATTATGGCCGGTCCATTTGTCAAAGTTTGTAATCCCTCTACTCCCCAATTTTTTTTTCAACTGTTAAAGTCCATTTTTCGAAATATTGTTCCGAAAATATCATCGTCTCCTTCAACGACTCTGACAAACACAATGGATTCGAAAATCACCATTGTTGCACAACGAAGGCAGAGGATGAAGAAGATAACTTATGACATAAAATAAGGAAGAAAAAGGAGGAGATGCATTTGAACCCAGTTTGCATAGCGATGTCTCAATTGGTTGGTTGGTTGGTTGAATTGATGCATCGTGGTGCATAAAATTGGATTATGTAATTAAAATTGATTCAATTTAAATTGATGCATCGCGATGTAAAATTTAATGCACCGTGAGGTAAAATTAGATTATGTAATTAAAATTGATTCCATTAAAATTGATGCATCGCAATACAAAAATTGATGCATCGTGATGCTTTCCGTAGCGCGCCTCAGACTTGTTAAGGATATCATCGTGTTTTTACCTACAAAAGTGTCTTTTTCGGTTAAAAAAAAGGGAACTGGAGGGGTTATAAATTTTGAAAAGTAAACCAACCTGCAATTATTCTTAAAAAATATATAGTGAATTAAACGATTTGAAAACTTTGTAAATTGGACGACTTGTACATTAACTTTAATTAGGCGTTAAGGCAGACGCATTAGTTAACTATGATTAAGACCAGGGATAATTGTAGGTCGGTCCTCTCTACCAAGTTTTCAATCGCTCAAGTCTCATATTTTACTTTTCAACTGCAAAAGTCACATTTGGGCATGAAATGACTACGATACCCTTAATGAGTCTGAGACTTGCTATGGAAATGAATCACAATGTATCAATTTAAATGGAATCAATTAAAATTACCTAATCAACTATTGCATCGCGATGCATCAATTTTAATTACCTAATTCAATTTTATCTACCAAGTCCAATTTTGCATCACGATTCAAAAATTGATGCATTGTGAAGTAAAAATCGTTACGAAAACAGGCATTCATCTATCTTCTTTCCACTACACAATCAACAAATGATTCAAGTTTATATGCATCTTTCATGCATCTCAAATCCAAATCAATGTATCATGATTCACAAAATTTAAAGAAGAAAAAGAAATTTAAAGAAGAAGAAGAAGAAGAAATTTAAAGAAGAATAAGAAAAAAAATTAAAGAAGAAGAAGAAATTTAAAGCATTTTTTTACTTTGGGTATTTTAGGAACATTAATTTCAAAAATGTCTTTTTGCGGTTAAAAAAAAGAACGGTGGACTGGAGGGGTTACAAACTTTGAATATTACAGGCCAGTACCTTTTGGAGAAATTATAACCTCTCTAGTTCACTTTCTTTTTATTCAACTGGTAAAATGTTTTTTTTTTTCATAAATTTGTTCCAAAAATACCATCTTCTTTGTCATTTCTACACTTTCTTTCTCTCTCTTATGCACTTTCTCTCTCTCTCTCTCTTCCCTACACTTTCTCTCTCCTCGAAATTAATCCTTTCAAATTCAAGGCCAAAGATACTAGGAAACTAAAACCTGAATTAGTGATGAAGCCCCTACTTTTGGTTAGAAATAAATCATTCCAAGCAAGAAGCAAAGAAGAAAGAACAAACGTTCTATCCCCCACAACGAAGTTATTTTAGCTAGATATTTTATTAAACTACTTGATGAGGTTCCATGCTCATACAAAGCTCGAGTAGGAACTTATGTTCCACACCTGCGAGCCGTTTAATAAGAGGCCCATTCCTTTCTTGGATTTCCAAAGGAATATTTGTTCTAGGAATCAGGAGAAATGCATTAAGATGAAACGGGCATCGCCACCGCTAATTGGAGGGGGCAGCATAGCGACAGGGGCGATGATTGCGTCGGAGTTTTGCGATGCCCGTATTTTCTGAATCGTACCTTTCTTGCAATGTCGTATTTTATGCATCGTACCTTGCGATGCTTGTGTCGTAGGCATCGCAATGCAAAAAATTGGGCATCGAAAAAGGAGAATGAGGGCATCGCAATGCAAAAATTGGGCATCAAATAAGGAGAAGGAAGATTGGGGCTTACTTCGCCGACGAACATGCTAGATGAGCATTTGATGCATCGATTCGTTTGCGACGCAAGCAACGAAGTGTCCAACGCAAGCATCAAAGTGTCTGATGCTTGCAAAAGAAATAGGTACTGGTTGAATGTGGAAGGGAGGAGACGAAGGTGGAAGTGAATCGGAAGCCAATAGAACAGACAACTCTCTAGAGGAAGAAACAAGAAAGGGCAACGACAACGACAAAGTGCTTGGTCGTTACTATCCGGTGGAGGAGAGTGGCAAAGTAAGGAAGAGAAAAAGATCTTTCTGTTAGAGAATAATATCTTTTAATTATTCTTGTTGATTTGTAATGAGTAATTAGTGGTAATTACCTTGTAGAGTTCTTTCCTAATTGTGTTACCTTCCTTGTATAGGTTTCTTGTATCCTACTCCTAGTGTAACCCTAATTGTAAATCCCCCTATAAATATGTGATTTATTCAATGGAAAGGCTATACCATTATTCCTAAACTTTATCAGTTTCTACATGGTATCAGAGCTCTGCTCCTAAAACCTTCTTCCTCTTCCTCTAGCCGCCGCCCTAAACACCCCCTACAATGGCTAATGGAAATCACTCTCTCACCGTCAAAAACCCTATTGATCCCACCCAAACCTTCGACCTCATCAATATCTCCCACCACAACATCACCAAACTCACCTCTACCAATTACATAGCTTGGAAACTCCAAGTTGAGGCCACCCTCATTGGCTATGACCTCTACAAGTTTGTCGACGGTTCACACCCATGCCCGCCTCCCACTGTCCTCACCAAGGATGCCCAAACATCCAAGGACGTTCCCACCCCAAACCCTCACTACCAGCCTTGGATTCGCCAAGACAAACTCCTATTCAGGGCTCTTGTTGGCTTCCTGTCTGCTCCCCTGGTTCCTCTGATCCAACAGGCCGCCACTGCTCGTGAAGCCTGGGACATCCTGGCTCATACCTATGCTCGCCCAACTCGCGGTCACATTAAATAGATCAAAGATTACCTCAAGCGAGCAACCAAGGGAACTCAGTCAATCACCGACTACATGCAGTCTGTCAAAAGCCGGGCTGATGAACTCGCTGCTCTGGGCAAACCTCTTGACCACGAGGATCTCATTGAGACCATCCTCGGTGGTTTGGATGATGACTACCGCCACATCGTGGATGTGGTTGAAGGACGGGATACTCCCATATCGTTTGATGAGCTCCATGAAAAACTCATCAATCGCGAGCTTCTTTTGAACTAGTCTCAGCCTTCGTCCTTCTCGCACCCTACTTCGGCCAACCCTGCTGCACCAAGGAGCAATATCTCGACAGCTCGGCAATCCTCCTCGCAAGCTCGGTATCAACCGCCCTCGCAACCTTGGCCACCTTCCCAACCCCCGGCATCTGCTCCTCGGCCATAGCGACCGTATCTGGGCAAGTGTCAAGCATGTCGCCAACAGGGCCACTCGGTTACTCGCTGCCCAAACTTTCAATTGATCGCCACCAACTCTATGCCCGCTACTCCCAACTCGGCAAGTGGCTCCAAGTGGCAACCACGGGCTCACCTTGCAACCACGGCAGACACGGGGACACCGAGCTGGCTACTCGATAGTGGTGGCTCTCATCATGTCACTAGCGACCTCGGCAATCTCTCGCTACACTCCAACTACACGGGCATGGATGACATGGTCATTGGTGATGGTATTGGGTTAACTATCTCCAAAACTGGTTTCTCCTCCCTTCATACACCCTCACACACTTTTTCCCTTCATAATGTTCTATTTGTTCCTGACATGAAAAAGAATCTTATATCCATATCTCAATTTTGCATCTCTAATAAAACCTCTATTGAGTTCTTACCAACTTCTTTTCATGTGAAGGATCTGCTGACAGGGAGAATACTGTTGACCGGACAGTCGAAGGACGGTGTGTATGAATGGCCGACCATAGTCTCCCCGCCCCACCCCTCTGCTTGTGTCAGCTCCAAAGTCTCTCATCAGGACTAGCATCATCGTCTTGGCCATCCGTCTGGCCCCATCCAAAGTCAGATATTATCTAGCCTAGGTTTAGCATTAGACACTGCTCGCACTCCTCTTCATTGTAATGATTGCCTTTCTAATAAAAGTCATAAAATTCATTTTCATCAAAATACTATTGTGTCTACTCTCCCTCTTCAAACTATTTATACTGATGTTTGGACCTCCCCCCTTCCCTCGATTGATGGGTTCAAATACTATGTGATCTTTGTTGATCACTATACCCATTACATCTGGCTTTACCCGCTCAGGCTCAAATCTGAAGTTGCCACCATCTTTCCCAAATTTAAAGCCTTAGTGGAAAATTATTTTAAAACAACCATAGTCACCCTTTACTCGGACAATGGCGGCGAGTATATGGGGCTTGCTCGGGACTCTGGCTTGGCCGCCTACCTGTCCGCCCATGGCATCTCTCACCTTACCTCGCCCCCTCACACCCCGGAACACAATGGGTTCTCGGAACGTCGCCATCGCCACATTGTTGAGACTGGTCTCTCCCTTCTCTCGTGCTTCTCTTTTGCCTCTTACGGTCGTTTGCTTTCCAAACCGCGACCTATCTCATAAATCGACTGCCTACACCCACCCTTGCTCGCCAGTCTCTCTACCATAAACTTTTTGGCTCTCTACCGAACTACGCCAAGCTTCGTGCTTTTGGTTGTCTCTGTTATCCTTGGCTCCATCCTTACTCCGCCCACAAACTCGATGCTCGTTCCACTCTGTGTGTCTTCCTTGGTTACTCGCTCACTTTCGAGTGCTATCTGCTATGATCCGAGCACCACCAAGGCTGTCAGGAGGTATTCATGGCTCAAGCACTTTGGGTTCACCGATAAGGACAAACCTCAACATGTGTGCCTTGACTTGCAAGGCTATTTATGGTCTCAGCGAGGCTCCCTAAGCATGGTATAATGAGGCTGCGTCGGTTTACGCTTGTCTCTGGCTTCCAAAACTCGGTGGCTGACACATCGCTGTTTATCCTTCGTACTGCGGGCACCATCATCTATCTCCTTGTATATGTGGATGACATCATTGTCACGGGAAACCAGCCCGCTGGGGTTCAAACTTTCATCTCTATGCTCGCTACTCGCTTTTCTCTCAAGGACCTTGGTGATCTTCACTACTTTCTTGGGGTTGAAGTTGTTAAGCGCCCAAGTGGTCTTCTGCTCTCCCAGCGAGGGTATATAGCTGATCTCCTTGCTCGCACAAGCATGACCGATGCTTGCCCAGTAGCTACGCCTCTTGCTACCTCGCCTACCTTAACTCTTCACACGAGCTTCTACCGAGATCCGAAATTCCGAGCAATGGTCGGCAGTCTTCAGTATCTGTCTCTCACTCGGCCTGATGTTGCCTTCGCTATCAACAAACTCTCCCAGTTCATGCATAGGCCGACCACTGAGCACTGGATTACGGTCAAACGAGTTCTTCGGTATCTCTGTGGCACAATTGATGCGGGCATCCTCCTTCATCGTCAGTCTCCTCCTGCTCTTCATGCCTTTACTTATGCCGACTGGGCTGGCAACAAGGATGACTACACATCCACCAGTGCCTACATTATCTATCTTGGCAGCAACCCGATCTCTTGGAGCTCCAAGAAACAACGCACTGTAGCTCGCTCCTCGGCGAATAGAGGCGTTGGGCGCCGCTGCGGCTAAAATCAGGTGGATTGTATCTCTTCTTAGCGAACTCGGTCTCGCCTCCTCGACTCAACCAGTCATTTACTGTGACAATGTGGGTGCTACGAGTTTGTGTTCTAACCCGGTTTTTCATACTCGCATGAAGCATGTGGCTCTGGACTTTCACTTCATTCGGCAACAAGTTCAGGATGGGCTTATGCGAGTTTGTCATGTCTCCTCGGCCGATCAACTAGCTGATGCTTTGACTAAGCCTCTTGCTCGCCAACGGTTTCATCACTTACTTCACAAGATTGGTCTCTCCTCTCGGACGTCCATCTTGCGGGGGCATGTTAGAGAATAATATTTTTTAATTATTCTTGTTGATTTGTAATGAGTAATTAGTGGTAATTACCTTGTAGAGTTCTTTCCTAATTGTGTTACCTTCCTTGTATAGGTTTCTTGTATCCTACTCCTAGTGTAACCCTAATTGTAAATCCCCCTATAAATATGTGATTTATTCAATGGAAAGGCTATGCCATTATTCATAAACTTTATCAGTTTCTACACTTTCTTTACCGAGCCTTTCTATATACTTTATTTGAGTCATTAACTTTCATGCCAAGATGGTGCAACTTCCAATACTAAAATGTTGAATAGTCTTTCTTCTTGTAATGCTTTCTAAGTGAAAGTCTTCATTTGCCTTGAAGAAATAAAATTTGAGTAAAGCTGGGGAGGTGAATAGGCAGAGAAGACAAACACATGGGAAAGAAAGGGTTGAGCGTGTGAGGGGGACCGCATTCAAAGAAGAGGGATAAAGAGAAGTAGTACATGTTATTCCTTTTTATTATTGGTATATTTGTCTTTTTACTCCCAAAAATCTACTTTATCGGTTATATAAAAAATGGTAGACTTTTGGAGTTAAATATTATCCACAAGGGATCGGCGTGATTTTATCCCTACAAACTTTGCAAAAGGGGTCGGCCAAAATTTCACCTTAAACTATAAGGCCTAGGCCCAAACCTAAGCTCTAAGTCCAGTTTGACTTGAAAATTATCCGACACGACCCAACAAGTTAAATTTTGGGATCAAATGGGTAAAAGCGGATCGAACCCATTATCCATTTGATCTGATAGTTTTTACTCTATAAATATAAGATTTTTAGGGGGGAATCTGGGACAGTCTGTTTAATTCGTTACGCGTTATAACCCGATCAATTTTAATCAGTTTGATATGTAGGTTCTAATAGGTTTCAACTCATTACCTGTCTCAACCCAACCCATATCCAACGAATTGTCATGCTTATAAGGCCATGCCACCCGTGGCCAAATTTTTGGTCAACACTCAACAGCAGACCTATCCATTGCCATAGATTCGTAGGTTTGGCCCAGTGAAACTATTTATGATTCATTGTTGCATGTGATTATTGGATATTAAGTTGCAGAAACACGCCCTTGAAGATTACGAAGATATAAGTTTGTGTTGGATGACTAGGAATGGGTAGAAATGTTATTGAGATGTTAAATAAGCAATAACGTCGTCTATCTTAGGACTCAGAAACTTATTTTTCTAATCAATCAATTCCCCTAAATAGCCATAAATGTTGTAGAACCATCTCTCCTTCGCTTCATTGTTGGTCAAAACTTCAAGACAAAAACTTAGGTAAGACGGTATTACAGATATTTTTTTTAAAATAGATCTTTTTTACACGACTCACCGTATAATGGTAGATTGAGATGGGAGAAAGTTGAGTTTCATCTTATAAATTAAGATCCGTAAGACCGTTTTACAAGAGACTTACTCGAACTTCAAATATCAATTGGGTTTATCAGGTCGTCCATCAGATTTGAAAGATTAATTTTTCTATCTCATTTAATGAGAAGCATGCTTTTTCAAAGAAAGCCAATTTCAACATTGCGCTCAATGCAAAAATATGTCATGGAAAAATAAACCATTTTCAAACATAAATCAATTTTCTGTTTCATTAATTATGATTAACAATATAAAGAAAAGTTCTCAATTAGATAAACTGTACCAATCTGTGCGGCCTTTATTAGAGTGCAAACATTGAGAGAGTATGCAAGCTTCGCTCAGCATCTTCAGAAGTGGCCACAAGCCGAGCACTAGCCACTCTCTCGTGAACCAACCGGAAAGCTCGTTGCCATCTCCTGTTACGACCACCACTAATCCCGGCATCTTGAAAAGTTATTTGGCTCAGTTGAAAGAAGAAAAGCCTTGAATCGTCAAGTATAGCTTGGTACACTTGGCGAATAGGTCTTATACTCAAGGTTAGTTTTAGCAAGAATGGCCACACTAAGGTAGCTATGACTGGAGTAAGACCATGAGGGTTGGCTACCCCTAGAAGCTTCATCTTTGCCAGAACCATAAAATGCAAACCCATATGGAAGGAATGTCGTGTTTATTTTCTCATCTGTCTGATCGGGAAAGTGAAAGAATTTTCAGCTTTAAAGAAAGAATATCACACATTCTCCCCCCCCCCCCACCACCAAACCCAAATTTTGAGAGCATGTGGGAAGATATTAACCTCCGGAAATAACAACAAACAAATTAATAAACTAACCTTGAGATATTATGGCCCCATTGGTTTATTCAGGATCAAGTTATGCATTATTGACGGAAGAGTTTTCAATTATTTTATTTCTAAAAGAGCGTTAGTTTTAAAACTGACAACTAACACCCTCAAACTTCATTTTCTTTCTAAAACTTTTAGAACCCTCAAGTTTTGTCAAAAACGTGTTTTTCACCTGTTCTTCATCATCTATTTTTTTTTCCTCCTAAGGGGGACGTGGGAAGGGATCGAACCTGAGAACTCACACATTGTAAAGTCTCATCTCTACCACTGAGCCACCCCCTTAGGGGCTTCTTCATCATCTATTTATCATGTTTTAAGATTTTATTTATTTCATCCGTTCTTAAGTAATTATCATACTTAAATGGGCACACAATTTTTTTAAAAAACCTAATTACTATATAATAAATATTTGTATAATATCTATTTTTAAATTGCTCATGTGTAAAAAAAAGAAGCTAAATAAGGTTGTAAAGTGATTTTCTAAAATAGAAAGTTTAGAAACCAGACAATATATAATGTTGAAACGAAGAAAAAATGAAAGCAAGATAATATTTTAAAAACGAATGGAGTAAATAAAACGTGAAAAAAAAATAGATTTGAAAATAATAAATAAGTTGTGCCAAAGAAGTAAATGATTTTGATATTGTAATATGAGTATAAATTAGTGATGAAACGTCGGAGCAAACAGTGAAAATGTTGAAAAGATAGAAGCTTATAGAGAGTTTTAAACGCAATGGAAAAAGAGCGAAATTAATTGAGAGAGTAAAATTTGATTAAAATAAATAGTGTTTGTTTTAGACGGGAAAAAAAGGAGTATAAAGTTGGCACATTCATAACTATAAATTTTTTATTTTAATAAACTACAATACAATACAACTCATAGTCGCACATGTACAATTGACTAAAGTTGTTTAAGGGCTGAAATTAATTCCTTTATTGAGATCCTACGGTCATTATCACTCCCTGAGTTCACATGTGTGAACGGCGGTTGAGCAACTATCCCCTCTCTCTCTCCAACTCCCCCCACTATTCACAGTTGGTGACCGTTAATCCTTCCTCCACCAAACTCACGTCCCTTTTCTTTTCAATATTTTAATTAATTAATCAATTTTATGCTAAAAAATTCGTAAGTTTTGTAATTTGAAATATTTGTTTTTTTTAATTGTTATCGTAATTAACTTAATCAATTTATTTTTTGAAACTGAATCTCAATTTAATTTATGTCTAAGTTTTGAATATTTCTAATTTAATTTTTTTCTTTTTAATTGTTATCATAATTAACTTAATCAATTTACTTTTTTTCTGGCCCGTAATTTCGTATACAAATAAATTTTAAAAAAAATCGTAAGTTTTGTAATTTGAAACATTTGTTTTTTTTCCTTTTAACTGTTATCATAATTAACTTATAAAATTTATAAATAAAAATTAATTTATTTACACATTATCTTTTTTATTTATTGATAAATTCACAACCTACGGCATGCAATTAGCGAACAAGAGTACTAGTATCTATAGATACTATCTCCGTCCAAAATAAGTCATATTAAATTATTAATACACTAAAAGTTAATTTAAGATTTTAAGGACAGTTTTACTTGGTCGTAGAAAATAAAACAATAACTTTTGTATATGACACCCATAGTACAATGAATCTTACGTTTTCTATTTTTTTAAATACAAGTAAATTCGCAATAAATTTTCTTTGGAAAATTTCAAGGGCTACTCCTTTTTTATTTGTAGGATGAAGTATGATATTATTTGATAAAGAATTTAAAATTAAATAAATTCTAAAATGGGTAACCAACATCAATTTTATTTTTATTTTCCATTATTTTCTTTTTTTGAATACCCAAAGGTGTTCATAGGCTAAAACCACAAGTAGTGGTTAAAGTTCTCTCAATAATTTTTTAAAACAAGAACTGCGCTCCTGTAGTTTTTGAATCCAAAATTGGTCAAGTTAGAACAGTTTCCTTACTAACTAATTTATGCGCATGTTACATCAAGTTTATATTCCTTTGATTTAATTAGTTACTTGAGTTGGATGGGCTAATTGTCATCTCTAATACTAAATTAATGAACGTATTAGAATAAGTAAATATGTACGTATATTTGGTGCAAAATTAGATAGGACAACACAAGAGATGTTTAATATTGATGTGACGATATTAATAACCTTAAAATATATAGATATTTGTTTAATATTGCAAAGTAAGAAGTGTCGTTTTTTTGGTACTATATTAACTAATGCTTCCTTCGTTTTGGGAAGAAAATTCTCGTTTAAAAGTTAATTTTTTTAAAAAAATAATATTTTTAGTAGTTAATTATTAATAAAATAATAATTTTATGTCTTAATTTTTAAAAATTAAACTCTTTAAATAAAATATATTAAAATAAAACAGTAGAATTTTTTTACCGAAACGGAGTGTATATGAAAGTGAAACAGAGCTTTTGTCACCGTACAAGTAAATAATGGGAGGACTTGACGAAACAACAGTAATGCAAAGCTCCAGCCTCTTCCGCTATGGTTAAACTATTTTAGTTTCTTGCAAGTTAGAGTATTAATTATGATGTGTCCGGCTTAAAATCGATTACGAGTAAAACACGAACGGACATTACGTGTCAGTCATAAGCTTAATTAGCGTGAGACCTATCAGCATAGTGGCAGAGCTAATCAATGTATCGAGAAGAGAACAAGACAATTCCCGTCCAAACCTGACCGAGCACAGGCCTAAACACACTCATCATCAAATGATTACTTATCTGAGCAGAACACTTGTTTTTTCTACTCCGACATTCTTGTGGCCAGCCGTCCATTATGTTATAATTTAGGAGTTTTTCCCTAAATCTACTAGGTAACTATGGAAACTGAATTCTAAACGAAATCAATAACTTTGGGGGCATATAAATACCCCTCCATAAACCACCGTAAACAAGGTACACACTTTCTTTAGCCTAGAATCTCTGTTAAATTGTTTTTTGACTCACATGATACTTACTCTCATATCGAAGTGGTTTCGCGATACCAAACCTTGCACTTCCACTAAGATGATTTCGTATTCTTTAACAGGTTGAATGAAGCAGATCAAACCCAGATATCTTACTCATCAAACGGATGACCCAAACTAAATTTTTGCTACATAAATTTTTTTTTTTACCTAAAAGAAAAGAATTACTCCATCCGTCCCAAAATTATCGTTTAGGTTGACTTAGCACATAGATTAAAAAAATACATTTGACTAGATTAATAATATTAGTTTAATGTATATTTTAATCTAAAGCTTATATATATATGGTCTATAATTAAAATGAGATAAAAAATAATGATAAAATGATAAAAATATTATTTTAATAAGAAAAATTTTAAATAATTATTTTGAGACAATGAAAAAGGAAAGGACGATTTCTACTATTCTTCTTTTTTAACTCCAAAGCATTCCTGCTTTAATCATGCAAGCTAGAGTCCATGGAGGACACTGCAATGCCATCAGCATGTGATCTGGCCGGGTCAATCATTCTTGCTTTAATCATGTAAGTTTTAAACTTTAGAGCTTTGAATTTCAAAAAATAGATTTTACTGCAGTTTTCTCCATAAATGCTCCCACCATTTGGATTAATAGTTAATTATACTATTTTGAGATTTTAATTTTTAAAAATTTATAATAATTTTTTTTTGTCTACAATATCCCTAATATTTCAACATTATTGGCTCCTCCATTAACATATTGATTATAATCAAGTATTTTTATAATTATGACCAACAAGAATGTTATTTATATATTCTTTAATAGTTAGACTTTTAAATATTATTTTTTTAAATGGAATGAAGAAAATAATATTCACACAAGATATTTATATGGACTCGAGTACTGATAATGACATCATTTCATCTACTAGGAAACCTGTTCAAGCTTCACGTTATACGGCAAAGGCCTTAGTTGACACTGGCATAAGTTAGAGGGTTGTTGAATGTCTATTTTCTATTTTATAGAAGTCAATTGTGTTACGGTTAATACATGTATTTTCTTTATAAGAATAATGCCATGGGTACCAAAGAGTACTAAAAAATTTACACCAAATGAGGTGCAACCCAATGTAGTGCAAAAAACAAAATAGAAAAGAAAAATTATTGCTAGTGACACCTCATTCGGTGTAAAAATTAATAATGAATGAACTTTACTTGACAGTTAAAAAGAATTGACGATAATGTTTCGAGTTGATAGCACACGTAATTATGGATATGTATTCTTGTAAATATTAAAGTTGATATGCATATCTCCTAAGTTAGGTAGGTCAATATTCTAGATTGATATGGTGATTAGTATGAGTCCCTAAAATCAAGGACTGACCCCTTGTATATATTCAGACTTTATGGAATAAAGAAGGGAGAGGATTGAATTCTATTATGGTATCAGAGCTTCTCTAAGCCGCACATCTCCCTCACGTCTCTCTTTTTTTTCTATTCTATTCTATTCTCTATTCTCTATTCCAATGGCCCCCCAACCAACGCTACATCCTGCGTTTACAGTGGGTAACATTAGGAACTTTATTCCTATTACTCTTGAACCAGAGACAGGGAAATATGTCTAATGGGCGAAACTTTTCCGGATCCACTGCAATGTGTGAGGTCATCGACCATATCATTCCACCTCCGTAGGATGACGAAGGGAAAGCGAAGGAGGAGTCATCCGTTGATAAGGGTTTGTGGTCGCACCTGGATTCGTTGGTTTTTCAGTAGATCTACGGGACAATTTCTCCTGATTTATTGCAGACAATACTAGAGCCGGGTTCTAATGCATAGAAGACATGGGAGTGTCTAGAAGGTATCTTTCTTGATAATAAACACTCGCGTGCCGTCCAACTTGAGAATCAATTCTCTCAAGTTATGTTGGATGATTTCCCTAGTATTTCTGCATATTGCAAGGAGTTAAAAACACTTGCAGATCAATTGGCCAATGTGGGTGCTCCGGTTTCTAATAATCGGATGGTTCTTCAAGTCATAGCCGGCCTGAATGAAAGCTATGACAGTGTAGCAACATTAATCCAACAAAGTAACCCCCTCCCCACCTTCTATGAGGTTCGATCTAGGCTGGTTATGGAGGAATCTCGCAAGGCTAAGTAGGCTAGTATGGCTGCGACAGCGGCAAATTCTGCGCTTGTGGCAAGCAGTGGTGATTTTGATGAACATAAAGAGCAGCCTGGTGGTGGAAATCGCAGCAGCGATCGTATGAATAATCAAGGGGGGTGGCCGAGGTAAACGCTCCAATGGTCAACAAGCTTCTAATCAGGGAAGACGGCAGGTTGGAGGCCGTGGACAGAATGGCAGAGGGCGCGGTCGTGGCAACAATAATCACCATCAGCCTGGTTCGTTCCGTCAATGGCAGCCGCCACAATAGCCCCCATGGTGGACTTATCCGGGTTGGAACCCGCAGCATCAATGGGCTTCCCCACCGTGCTCTTTTCCTACTACAGGTTGGACTCGTCCTAATTCTTCTGGACCTCCTGGTGTTTTGGGCCCACGACCAGTCCAGTCTTATATTGCTCATGGGCCGAGTTCCTCCTCTTATATACCCACTGATGTTGAAGTCGCAATGCACACTATAACCATGAATGTTCCGAATGACAATGCTTATATGGACACCGGTGCAACTTCTCATATGACAGGGTCTTCAGGTAACCTTTCGTCTTATTTTAATTTGAGCAATCAAAATAAATATATTACTGTAGGTGATGGCAATGTTATTCCGATTGTTGGGTGTGGACAACAGACTCTTTCCCCTCCCTATCCACCTCTTAAACTTACTAATGTTCTTCATGCACCTAAATTGGTTAAGAACTTGATTTTTGTTCGACGTTTCACGACTGATAATAATGTTTCTATCGAATTTGATCCTTGTGGTTTTTCTGTGAAGGATATTCGGACGGGGGTTCCCATCATGCAATGTGATAGCACCGGAGATCTCTACCCCATCCCCAACAGCTCCTCTCATTCACAAATCTCTTCGTCAACTTTTTCAACTTTCAGTCCTAGGTTATGGCATAGTCGTTTAGGTCATCCTGGAGAACCTGTTTTTCTCTCGTTTTGTAGTCAAAATTTAATTCCTTATAAGACATCAAATTTCGATCGTATTTGTCAGTCTTGTGTTTTTTGTAAACACGTTAAATTACCATTTTATCCGTCTCAATCTTGTACTGTTTTACCTTTTGATATTGTGCATAGTGACTTGTGGACGTCTCCAATTTTGAGTTCCTCGGAATATAAATAATATTTTCTTCTTCTGGATGACTTCACTAATTTTTTATGGACTTTTCCAATTGGAAAGAAATCACATGTCCCAGATATTTTCCTTTCCTTTAGTAAATTTGTCTCCACACAATTTGAACGAACGGTGAAGTGTTTTCAATGTGATAATGGTAGGGAGTTTGACAATGACCAATTTAAGTCATTTTTTCACCTCAATGGTATGAGTTTCAGATTATCATGTCCCTACACTTCCTCCCAAAATGGTAAGGTTGAGCGAAAAATTCGGACTATCAATATTCTCATACAGACCCTCCTTGCCCATGCATCCATGCCACCCTCATTTCGGCATCATGCCTTAGAAATGGCAACATATCTCTTGAATATAACCCCTCAAAAAGGTCTTGGTTTTCACTTTCCAACCCAACTTCTTTACCAGCGTAATCCTTCTTACACTCATTTGCGTGTTTTTGGATGTTTGTGTTTTCCTCTCCTTCCCTCTACCCAAATACACAAACTTCAAAATCGATCTAATCCATGTGTGTTTTTGGGTTACCCATCCAACCATAGAGGTTATAAATGCTATGATTTATCAACACAAAAAATCATAATTTCTCGTCATGTGGTGTTCGAGGAGCGAAAATTCCCGTTTGTAGCCACACCATTCCCTCCACAAAATGTCTTACCTTCTGACTATTCCTTCTTGGATCAACCACTTCATCTCTTCTTCCATCAGTGGCCCAATACTCCAGCCCAAGCAACTGAGTCTCCAGCTCAGCCCACATCTCCGCCTGGCTCCCCACTAGTCCAGGAACAATCCGGTCCTGTTTCTCCAGCCAGCCCGACATTCTCTCCCCCCAATAGCACTTCTTCTAGTCCAGTTTCTCCGAGCCCAAAAAATCCAGTCTCTAGTCCACCTCCTGCTCGGGTCCATCATACACAACCCAGAACCATCACCACCCGAAGCATGCATGGTATTGTTAAACCGAAACAACTTTTTAATCTTTTCTCATCTACTTTTCCGTCGCCTATTCCTTCTAATCCCAAAATGGCATTGTCTGACCCCAACTGGAATGCGGCCATGCGAGATGAATTTGATGCTCTAATTAAAAATAAGACGTAGGAACTTGTACCCCGTCCCAATAATGTCAATATCATTCGTTGCATGTGGATTTTCTCTCATAAGAAAAATTCTAATGGTTCTTTTGAAAGGTATAAGGCTCGTCTTGTAGGTGATGGCGGTGTCTCAACAGTGGGGATTGATTGTACGAGACTTTAGTCCAGTTGTGAAGCCACTACAATCTGCACTGCTTCTCGGCGGCCTTGGCAAAATCATGGTCCATTCACCAGTTAGATATGAAAAATGCTTTCTTGCATGGTTCTTTACAGGAAACCGTTTACATGCATCAACCTATGGGTTTTCGAGATTCCACTCATCCAGACTATGTATGTTTACTTAAAAAGTCTCTATATGGTCTCAAACAGGCTCCTCGGGTGTGGTACCAACGGTTTGCTAATTTTGTATCCACTGTGGGATTTCATCACGCTGCTCGATCATTCTCTCTGTTTGTGTTCCATCATGGTAATGATACTGCTTATCTTCTTTTATATGTTGATGATATTATCCTTACCACTTCTTCTGACAGTCTTCATCAGCGATTTATGACTGCTCTTGCTTCTGAGTTTGCAATGAAACACCTCGGGCCTTTAAATTATTTTTTGGGTATTGCTGTCACCCGTTCTGCTGAAGAACTATTCTTGTGTCAGAGTAAGTATGCCGAGGATATTTTAGCGCGAGCTGGCATGTCCACCTGTAGGCCTTTCCTTACTCCCATGGACACCAAAGCCAAGCTTGGTATTTCTGGCACGCCATATGATGATCCGACCCATTATCGGAGTTTGGCTGGTGCACTGCAGTATCCCACGTTCACACGCCCGGATATTAGCTATGCAGTTCAACAAGTGTGTTTACATATGCATGATCCTAAACAAGAGCATATGGTAGTCCTTAAGCGTATTTTACGCTATGTGAAGGGCACTCTCGAGCTCGGCCTCCACCTCTCTATTTCTTCGGTTTCTACTCTCACAGCATATATAGATACCGATTAGGTAGGCTGTCCCGACACACGCCAATCCACGTCCGGGTATTGTGTTTTCTTGGGTAATAATTTAATATCTTGGTCTTCTAAGAGACAACCTACTCTGTCTCGTTCTAGTGCCGAGGCAGAATATCGAGGTATGGATAATGTTGTAGCCGAGACCTGTTGACTTCGAAATTTACTACTCGAGCTCCATGTTCCTATTTCGAAGGCCACTATGGTTTATTGTGATAATATTAGTGCAATCTATTTATCTGGTAATCCGGTTCAGGACCAATGTACCAAACATATTGAGCTCGACATCTTGTTTGTGCGTGAAAAGGTTGAGAAAGGCCAAGTGCGTGTAATGCATGTTCCGTCTCGTTATTAGTTGGCTGATATCTTTACTAAGGGGCTTCCGCACGTCCTTTTTGATGATTTTCGAACAGCCTCAAGATCGGCCTCCTCCCGATCGCTGGATCGCGGGGTATGATAGCACACGTAATTATGGATATGTATCCTTGTAAATATTAAAGTTGATATGTATATGTCCTAAGTTAGGTTGGTCAATATTCTAGATTGATATGGTGATTAGTATGAGTCCCTTAAAGAACCGACCCCTTGTATATATTCAGACTCTATGGAATAAAGAAGGGAGAGGATTGACTTCTATGACGAGTGAATTGCAAAATAATTGTCATATTTCACGAATTACAAATTAAATCTCGTGTTTTCAATTTTGATAATTAAAACTCGCACATATTGTTATTATTTTTTATTTAAACCGTTTGTTTATTAGGCGTTTGAAGAGAAGCAGAAAAACTGAGTCAGTGACTTGCGTGGCGTTGACGTGGCTGTGGCGGGAGTTTTCCACCAGTTTCCATCCATTCCATTAGAATTCGTTTCATAACAAACCTTGTAAAAATATTTTTTTTGCAAATTAAACTTTTTTTCTTATTTATAAAATAAACAAATTTTCAGTTTAATTCAATACTTTCAATTTTCAACACTTTTATTTTACTCATCATGAATACATCAATTTATTGTGATTGTGAAAGAATATTTGTTCTGGGGACAGCACGACCAGATCAAAATTTAGGGAGAATGTTATTAGATTGTCAATAATTTTGGGGTAGGTCCATATATAAATAATATTAACACTTTTATCACTATTTTTTGTGATTATTTGTCAGTATAAAAAATTTAATGTATAAAAATAAAAATAAATTAAAATTATTTATACTAATAGATTTTTCTAGTGATTATTCGTCAGTATGAATATTTATTATACAAAAATAAACTGACAGTATAAATAATCTTAATTTATTTTTTATTTTTAAACATTAAAATTATTTATACTAACAAATAATCACACACACAAAATAGTGATAAAAATTTAATATCATTTACACATGGACATACTCCAAAATTGTTGACAACCTAAAAACATTTTTCCTAAATTTTGATATGTCTTTGTTGTACTTAGAACAAATATTCTCTCACGGTGACGATAAACTGATCTATTCATGATGATTAAAACGAAAGTGTTGAATTTAATTTTAGTTTTGTTGATTTTAGATTTGTATAATAAATATTGCTACCGACAAATAATCACAAAATTAAAAATAAACTGTCAGTATAAATAATTTTAATTTAGCTTTATTTTTTTATATTACAATTATTTATGCTTACAAATAATCACACACACACAAAAAATAGTGATAAAAAAGTAATAATATTTATACATGGACGTACTCCAACACCGTTGACAACCTAAGAACTAGGGGTGACAATTTGAGGCACGACACGATTGGTCGACATGAACACGACACGAAATTATAGGGTTTGGGCTAGGGCTTATCGGGTTCGGGCCGTTATAGGACCAACACGATAAGGTACGGTAAAAAATGGGTTGTTATCAGGCTGGCTTGATAAGCACGGTAAGGCACGATAAGACACGATAACTAAAATATATATGTTTTAAAAATATATTTTTAAAAATTTACTAAGGGTTATTCACTTCTTTTGAACTATTTTCATAATTATTTCATAGTTTTATCATTTGAAATTTATGGCTTTTAAACTACTTGACTATTTATATTGATAAATTTTCAAAATATGTATTAAAAAATCAAAATTATTTATTTTATAATGTTTATTGGGTTTAACGGGCCTGACTAAATAAATCGTGTTTTTTTGTTTATCGTGCCTATCGTGTCGTGCTTTTCGTATTTTTATCGTGTCGTGTTCGGGTTTTAATATTAGGCACGATAAGTTTATTGTGTCGTGTTCGTGTTCGTGCTTATCGTGTCGTGTTGTTATCGTGCCAACCCGATAACAGTCCAGCACGACCGATTTGTCACCCCTACTAAGAACTTTTTCCCTAAATTTTGATATGTCCTTGTTGTCCTCAAAACAAATATTCTCTCACAATGATAATAAACTGATATATTCATGATGAGTAAATGAAAGTGTTGAATTTAATTGTGATTTTGTTGATTTTAGATTTGTATAATTAATATTGATACAAAAAATAATCACAAAATAACAAATAAACTGTCAGTATAAATAGTTTTAATTTATTTTTATTTTTTTATATTAAAATTATTTATACTGACAAATAATCACACACAAAAAAAGTGATAAAAAAGTTCATATTATTTATACATGCACGTACCCCAAAATCGTTGACAACCTAAGACCATTCTCCTTAAATTTTGATCTGTCCTTGATGTACTTAGAACAAATATTCTTCCAGAATAACAACAAACTGATGTATTCATGATGAGTAAAATGAAAGTGTTGAAAATTAAAAGTGTAGAATTTAATTGAAATTTAAATGATTTTATAAATGAGAAAAAGTGTTTAATTTGCAAAAAAAAAATATTTGTACAAGGTTTGTTATGAAACAAATTCTAGTGAAATGGGCGGAAAAACTCCCGCAATAGCCACGTTAGCGACACGCAAGCCACTAACTCAGCTTTTCGTCTTCTCTTCTAACATCTAACAGACGGAATATTTAAATTGAAAAAAATAATATGATAGGTGAAGGTTTTAATTATCAAAATTGAAAATACGGGGTTTAATTAGTAATTTGTGAAATAAAACATGTTTTTTTTTTTTTTTGCAATTCTCTCTAATTTTTCCTTTGTTTATTGTATGCGAATTATATAATTGACTATGTCTTAATTAAATAGTGATAGAGATTAGTTAGTCTCTGAATGTTTTAAATTTATTTTTTTTATTGCTTTAAAATATTAAAAGAATTATTTAATTAGAGAATTATGATATAACCTGGAATATAATTAATTCTCTTTGATCTTGACCAATGAACTTTATTGTTTTATAACTCCTGAGTTCCATGCAAAGAGTCAATTGTTTTATTTTAGGATGTTTACTAAAAAGTTTACTTTAAAAAATTAAGACATAAATATTTTATTTTATTTTATTACTAATGAGCTACTAAAAGTATCATTTTTAAAAAATATTTGACTTTCAAATAGGAACTCTTTGTCAAGAACGGAAGGAGTATAATATTAACTGAAGTGCCCAAAAGGAACCATTAATAGAGGCTTAATCCACAATCCAACTAGAACCAATTTGTAAAGGTAAAAACTTGGATAAGACGATTTTACAGATATTTTTTGTAAAACGGATGCTCTTTAACCGACCTAGAGTTTGTTGATGGGTTAAACTGTGAGAGAATGAGACTCCGTCTTACGAATTAAGACACATAAAACAATCTTATTGGAGACCAGGATATCTGTAAAAAGGATTAGATTGCTTTGAACAACAAAGTATTCTCAAATCCAACCACCCAATCCAATGTGGAGTATCCCTAGTAGCAATGAATTTGAGATAGAAGTTCCATGATCATCAGTATGTTGTAACTCCATATCTAGTAATCCACTCAATTTCAGATCAAACGACGCAGATCTTTCATATTATTAACATAACTTTTAATTTATATGGCCCATAAAATACCAAATAAGATTACACATTGGAACCACATCATTGCACTAAAATCAACGCTATTTGCGTTACTCATATTTTAAATGGAAAAGTACAACTCATTAAATTAGTCACTATGTATCGAATCATATGACATTTACGTTGTCGCACTAGGTTTCAAATTATAGATAAGCACGAAAAGACCAAAGAAGAAAACTTGCTGAAAAAAAAAAAAAAAATTCCCAGAGAGGGAATGTCATGTTAATCTTAACCGCATCAACAAAGCCAAGTGGTACAGTATGGTTTGGATTGTTGGATAGGACATGAGTCCGTTGGCAGGATGATCACAATAATGTTGTTGATGCATGAGGACTAACTATGAATGGGTCCTACTTTTTGGTCTAAGAAATTTCCTTGAAGTTTCTTAATTTTTGCAATCATTTTCAGATCTTTTTTCGTATAATTAAATGATGGTGTAGGTATGCATGAAGACAACATTTGATATCATGGGAATATACATGTGACTAGCATGACATTATCTTTTTTTTTTTTTTTTTTTTGTAAGGAGGAGCAGCACCCTCAAAATTTAGCAATTAACAAAATTAAATTATACTCCAACTGTTCTGTTCCGGGCAAAGAGACCATTATTCTATTTTGACATGTTTCATTTAAAAAATCTACTTTCAAAAATTAAGGAATAAAAATGTTATTTTATTATTTATGAGTTATTAAAAGTATCATTTTCTTAAAAAGTTTAACTTTTAAACGTAAACTCTTTGTTTAGAACGGCGAGAGTGCTTAATAGGGAACCTAATATCTGACTACTTTTTTTTTTCTTTTCTTAAGAGGATTAATAGTGGTTTCCCACTTACCCCCTGGGTGACTCGAACTCACGACCTATTAGACATGGATAAAGAGTCTTACCACTAAACTGCACTTACTTGTCTAATATATGACTACTTATAACGCCGGCTCAAAGGAAAAAACTCATAAAAAATCTAATAGAGTAATAATAATGATCTCTATGGAAAATATTAGTAATAGTTGAATCGAATCAAGCTATTAGTAATAGTTGATTTTTATTTATTTATTTATTAACAAGTCATCATTTACGAGATATCTACTAATCACATAAGGTCTAAGACTAACACCCACTTATGATATTGAGTCGGACTTCGACCCAAGAAAATTTGTAATCGGTAATAGTTAAAGTGTCAAAAACAAGACATCCCGGCCTCTAAATTGATCGTTGCATACATAAACTCAATCTTAATAAGTTTGACTTGTCAAATCTTAGTATCATTTTAAGAAGGTATAAATTGGTGATAGTTGATTGAGAATGAGACGATCAACCTACTCTACAAAGACTTAATTTCAAAAAATTATTGAGTTATTGAAACGAAAAGGGACAACTCATTTGCACGCACACTATATAATATATATATACGTACAACAATACAGAGCTATATATATATATATATATACTGTAGTATTTTTCTTCAATAAAGCCAAAGGGTATGTTTATATAATCATGTGTGATCTAATTTAGGATTAAAGTAATCACAAAGAAAATGTCAGTTATATCCTTTAACAAAAGAATTCCCACCGTCACACGATATTGAAATGACTAAACGAAATGTGAGACTGATCCGATCAGCCAAATTGGTTTTTTTGGTACGAGTATTAGGGCTTGTTTGGTGCAGCGTTTTGAAAACGCAGCTTTTTCAAAACGCAGCGTTTTCAAAACACAGTTTTATTTTTGTAAACACGTTTGGAAAATTATTTCAAAACGTTATTTTTCATAAACAGACTAGTTGAAAACGTAGCATATTTATAAAACGCTACAAATTGGAGCGTTTTAAAACGCTCCACGTTTTTAAAACGCTGCATTGAAACACTTTTAAAAAGAAAACGCTGCGTTTTTTACCAGCGTTTTGATCAAAACGCTCCACCAAACAAGCACTTAATTAAGTAATTTTAACTCTGTAATAAAGCTTATAACTTGTAAGTAGGATTAACTGCATCTATGCCCATATACATTTTCTTATATATAATTTCAAATTTTAATTAAATATCTGTGTGTTTAATAGAAAAAGTTGTCATTTATTAAATAAAAGAAAGAAAAGAGATTTTTGAGGTTTGTGCGAGGAAATAGTGAAATGTACGAGTATACAATTCCAAAAATTGAACTCATTTCAACACTTATGTGAGCTATTAGTAGGCCTGACAATTGAGTGTGTTAGGTCAGATATAAGTTAGGTTGAGACATATAATGAGTCGAAACAGGTTAAAATTCATTAGAATCTAAATATCACATGGATTCATAATTTATATAGTAAAAATTATCTGATCAAAATGAGTAACGGATTCAACCCGCTGTAACCAGACCCACCTCAACCCGCTAATATATTTCGGATGAATTAACGAGTTTCAGTTATAATTGACATGAACAATTTCGTTATTGTACTTGATTTTGTTGCCATTCATCACAACATGTTTAAAGAATATATATGTTTGCAATCACTTGATAAGCTTAGTTAGAATTTGACCATGATTACATATTACAATTTTCCGGTGGGTTTAATTAGATGGTAAAAGGTAAAAAATATGTATTTTTCATATAATTTATTTAAAATTAGTTATACAATAATACGAAAGCATGAATGAATAATATTGTAGAGTAGTCTAGATACCCATTCATGTAGTTGAATGAAACTCATCATGCTCTGTATATCATCCATAGGAGAGGAGCTCAGCCCTAACTATAGATTATTGCATCAAGTTTAGTAGTTTACAGAGTATTCCAATAACTCAAAAGCATTAAATCCATGATCATAAGATAATCTACAAGCCTTGCCAAAAAGGAAGAAAAAATTAGAGAGTTATGATGGAGAGGTTATGGAAGTTTTGTTCATCAGACGAAGAAAAAGACGAGCGTACTCGCACGCTGCTCACTCTCTCCTGGACTAGCCGCAAAGCTCGCTCCCATCTTCTGCCATTAGCGAGAGTGGTTGCATCCCCATGAAAGGCTATCTGGCTCAACTGAAAGAAGAAAAGGCTTGAGTTATATAGTATATCTTCGAAAATTTGATGAGTATATCTGGAGCTTAAGCACAGTTTAAGCAAAAAAGGCAATAGTAAGGCTGTCATCATTGGGTTTGTTAAACTGTGAGATTTGGCCAAAACTAAAAGCTTAATCTTTGCTAGAAGTAGCAGGTGAAATCCCATGGTACGTTGCTAGGTCAGGTCACTGGTGAATAGCCAAAGACGGTCGAGAAGAAAAAATGGGTGGTGAAGTTTATTTCTTTCTGCAGCATATATATATACTCCCGCTGTTTCGGTCAAGACTCCATGATACTACTATTTTAGGATGTTTCATCTCCATAATATTTCAACTTTACGTTATATATTTGATATTAACATATAGATTGTACTCAAATATTTTTGTAATTATGACTAATTTTAATGTTACTTATTTATCCCGTAATAATTAAACTTTTCAAATATGAATTCTTTGGGTGAGACCAAAAAAACATATGTATGATAATGTCAACTAACATAAATATCTTATTGGGGTACAAATTAAAGAGTTAATTAAGGATTTCTTTATGGGATTCGGGCCCGTCATTGTGGGAAGTTAATAACCATATTTTTATGCGACAAATTTAACCCGGTCTCTTTTGTATAATTTTTAACCGCTTTACACTTTTATAATTTTTTTTGTAATTGAAAAAATACACATTATACGTCGCGATACACAACAAGAGGTACTTCCATGCATCGCGTTGCAGAAAAAACTTTTTTCCGATTACAAAAAAATATACTCCGATATAAGCGGTTAATAACTTTAAAAAATGGATTACTCAGCAATTTTTTCAATTTTTATTTTGGGTCAGCTAAGGACAAGCAATCTATTCATCTACTCCATTTAGCGCATTACTCATTTCATATTCCATTTTTGTATATTTGTAGTTAAAAAATATTATGTTTATCATTACTTCTATAATTATTGCTACAATTATATCTCAGTGAAAATTAAATGTATTTAAGTGAAAGATAATTTTGTTCTTCACTAAAACTTAATTGTAGTAATAATTGTAAAAGTAATGATAAAGCTAACATTGTTGTTTGTAGTTTATCCATTACTCATTATACTCCAGTCTTCTACAAAGGTCAAATTCACAATTCAGCTTAAATTGGAGTATCACACCTAATCTCTAAAGTCTACTCTTCAAAGTTTGCTCCATTTGCAATTGGCAACCCTTAATCCATTTACCTATGATTGTTTTCTCCAAATATACTATCCACTAGAATATTTAGTTGCTTCTTACGAAGTTTTATCAAAATTCAAAGTAAAAGTTGAATCGTTAGCACTTGTAAAGATATTTGATCATATTACTATAAAAAAAAATATTTCTTTTTTCCAAAAAATTCACTTCAAATTAAAATTTTGGCCTAGGAGAAGTGGTGGGTGTCGTTCTCTTAAATGTTTTGGCGTTCTGCCTATAATCTATAATCTATATTATAAAGAAGCTTAAAAAATACGTGTGTAATTGACTTGAGATAAAAAGTGGCTATGATTAATTTTTTTACTTTAATCTTACGGCTGTAATTCTCTCATACCCCTCATATGTGCGAACCGCAATTGGCAACTGTCTTTTACCTAATTCAATTTACCAACGTAACTAAATTTAACTCTCTCTCTCTCTCACTCAATTATTATTTTACATTTATAAAAATTAGTTACTCTTTTACTGAGATATTACAGTTTTACTGTTAATATTTTTAGGTTTTACAGTTTTATGATTGCGAAAATTTGTATTTGTATTTTTTTAATTTTTAATTATTATCGTAATTAACTTAATCAATTTATTTTTTTTTGACCCGTAATTTCATATACAAATTTACAAAATTTTAAAAAAATCGTAAGTTTTGTAATTTGAAATATTTGTTTTTTTTCTTTTTAACTGTTATCGTAATTAACTTAATCAATTTAATTTTTACCCGACCCGTTTTT
>CM028378.1:154618284-154752437 GCA_013146195.2 Codonopsis lanceolata | reverse complement strand
AATTATTTTTTGCTCGCCATCTTCCAAGGTCAACCACGCTTCTTCCAGTTGACTCGTCGCACATATTCAAAGCTTGCCAGGTTGGCTCCTCAATACACCCACTCCTTGATCGGTGTAGAACTTAGCCCGTTGGTGTGGAATAGATGCCACCATGGAACTTGGTCATGCTCGGCACACAAAGATAATATTGTAGGGAGATTTTAAATCGATCACCATGAAAGTTATCTTCTCAACTAGGTGTCCCGACTCTACTTCACCAATAAATACCTCCAACTCGGCATGCCCTTAGGCACCTTATGATTAGTGAATCCTCCAACGTTCCAGCATACGGCTTAAGTCGATCATCACTCAGCTCCAAGCCCTGAAAACATGAGTAATACATCACATCTCGACAAGCACCGGTGTCAACCAGGATTCTGTGCACAACCCATTCATCCACCAAGGCCGAAACGATCAAAGATGCTGTGCACACATTACTCGCCAACTGCATTGCGGTAAATTGTATAACTTCCTCTTCACTGCAAGCGGTTAGGGGGCGATCCACAACTTTCGACAAAGAATAAATTTGTTTACCGAGCTGGGTCGAGTGGGTTCTCCATTATGACATTAATGACCCTACGACGGTGGGGCATCTCAGAGGGAGCATTCCCCCTGTTTCCACCGTCTCTCTAGAAGTGGTTCAGCCGTCCTTCATTGATTAATTTCTGAATGGCCTTCTTCAGCGGCCAACATTCCTCTGTCGTGTGCCCATAATCATCATGATAGGCACATCTCTTTGTCTTATCCCGAGCATCAGATGTCTCTGGATTCATGCGAGGTGGGCGAGGAAGCTCGTCTCTTATTTCGTACATGATATCCTCGCGCAATGTATTGAGCGGGGTAAGATCTGCTTCGCGAAGGAATTCTCTTGATCGATCATATCTCGACTTACCTTTATTATAACCTCCGCCCACGGCCTGACCATTCCCCTTGGAATTCCCAGCAGCATCATTGTTCTTTTTCTTCTTTTCCTTCTTTGCCGTCTCTCCGGCACACCATTGCTGAGCCCGCATTAGCATTTCTGCCTGTGTTTTTGGCTCACGCATGCTTAATTCCGATCGCAATCCACCTTCGCCCTCGAGCAAGCCTGTCTCAAAGCATAAAGTAACCTCCTGCTCGGTCAATCCCGGTACTTGTTCCAAGGCTTTAGTAAATCTCTCCAAGTAACTAGCAGTTGACTCATGAGTGCCCTGCTTAACCTTTGACAAGTCAGCCCTTGTCTTTGCCAATGTGCCCGAGTTCCAAAATCTGCCCGAGAAACTTTGCTCATGAATCAGCCCAATTGTTAATTGATCTACGGCAAAGCTCCCCATCCACGCTTAAAGCCTTCCTTGCAAAGCTCCCACAGACCTAATTTTTAAGGCCTCATCGAAGTCACTAAAGCCAATTTGTGACTCAAATGACCAATCCTTCGTCTTCCCACTGTATATTCCTTGATATTCGGGAATATGAGCCCTTGCGCTGGCGGTGCATTTTCAATCCATGGCGCTAACGGGCTAGTTGAAGTGCCCAAAAAATTTCCATCCAAAGCTTTACCTTGCTCCCACGCCTCCATACGGCGTTTCAACTCTTTAAAATCCTGCATATTAATGGTTGTAGGCAAACCACCCCCGAGCTGAGGTTGTGCCACAGGCATAGGAGGGACCTGTGGGGGACCCATAGCTCCAACGGCTTGAGTTACACCCCGGCCTCTTCACGAGGCACCCGACGAGGCTGGCAGCCAGTTCGTTGACCAAGAAATTTCCTTATTGTGCAGCCGGTTGGTGCAAATCCCACCTTTCTTTAGAATGATGAGACATGTGCCCTCTGCGCCGCCTGGGAGAAGGAGTCTATGCCACGAGCATAAGATCTCCTTGGAGATGGGGATCGACAGCCGGAAACATGAAGTGGCGAGGGTGAGCGAAGCCCGCGAGCATGGACAGCCGCGGGAAGGTGATCGCCGATGGCGACGAGTTGTTGTGAATCATCCCCCACTCGTGGTCTAACCGTGAATGAACAGGCACAACACGTGGCTAGCCCTACTACCTACAGTGACCTCGTCCTTTGACTCTGGACATGTGGTCGTAAAGGAATGATCAATGGGTTTTAGCGATTACCCCGATCGGGAACCACCTGCAGACTTGACTTGGGCGACAAAGCTAGTAAGGGGTCCACTTCAATAGGCAAAGGCGGCTTACCCATTGCTGATCAGCGTAAATTAAGTTGATGCATTTGCCCCAGTATATAGCTCTTTGACGAAGAGCTTCTTCCCTAAACCATGTGCTTGAAACCAATTCTTTGCCCGCGGCACTTCTAGCCAAAGAATCCTCACGTCTTTGATTGAGTTGATGGCGAGCATCGTGTGGAGGTGGATTGTTCCCGACAATGATTAAGACTAGGAGTTGCTTGCACCTCTTCCCGATGACTTCCACTAACACCATTAACAACTTGTTTTACGCCATTATCAAAGCTTACCAAGAATGAATGCTAATTCACGCGCTACCGTTAAGCGCTATCTCCGGCAGCAGAACCAAGCGATGCGTCGAAATCTTACGGATGCCTTTGGATCGGATCCAAATTGGATACCTGGCTTTCAACGTATCCGATAATCCCCAAAGCCCAACTCTGCAATCAGACAGAACAACACACGTGAACTAGGCGGGCGCTCCACTGCAAAAGCCTCGGCGTGAGAATTGGTCCAAGACTAGCAAAATGTATAAACAATTCGGCGAGTTTTGGCTAGTAAAGTAAAATCACGTACCTCTCCACTTCATTTCGGGGGATTTTATAGGCTGGGAGAGTATAGCTGCTCATAAGCGCCCAGCTAACAATCATGGCCTTAATGGCCGGGCATTAACTACCCGTTAACTATCCATTAACCCTGACGGTCAAATGGAAAATTATCAGGGACATACTTAGTCCTCATTGATAACAATATTAAGTTAGCGAGTATGACACATGATGCTCGCTTCATGCTCATGCTCACTGGTCAAGCCCCCAGCTCGTTAATATCTCTTGCTCGCTGAAGGCTAAGGTCCTGCTCGGATTACATAAGAACTGTTTCATCCTTTCCTCGTAGCTTTGACTTTTAGATGCTCGTGTGTTGACTGAAACGGTAATCGCGTGCTAACACGTGCCTCGCGGCTTGGGCCTATTGGGCCGAGCAGCTCACAAATAAACATTAAAAAAATATATTAATTTATAATTTTCATTAAAATATTAAATATCAAAAGATGTGAGGATATAGATATGGATGAGATAAAAAACTTAAAATTGTAAAAAGAATTAAGAGTGAATTTTTAGAAGAGAGAATGAAGAGTGAATTAGAATTGAAGAGATAATGAAGAAAGATAGGAGATTGGAGGATTATTTATAGATAGGAGATTAGAGGATTATAAAAAAAACAAAAAAAACAAATTTAAAGCTCCAAATGGTCAATTCCACACAAAAAACAAAAAAAAATCATACAAACAGTCGGACTAAGAATCAAAACAACACACAACAGTCATTTTATTAAACAATTTATTAAAAAATCAAAACACATGGTGGCCGACATGTGGGTCCCACCCCTGCAGGGGCTTCATGCACTACTACGGAGAGTGAGACGCACACGCCCAATGGAAGGGAGCAGTGCGCCTCTCTCCCTTTCTTCCGGACCGGCTCTCTCTCCTCTTTCGAAAAATTTTATTTTTGTGAAATTAATAATTTTGTGGGAATTTTGCTAAGAAGTAGGCTCTCATTGGATTGGTTATTTATATACCTAAATAAGAATTGGCCAATTGGGCTAAGAATCACAATGGAAATGTTCTAACTTGTTAAAGCACATCCCGACCACAAATATGTGTTGAACATATCATTCGAAATGTCGATCCTTTATCCCATGATCACAAGGGACGTCAATGATTTGAATGGTGGAGATTGGTTTGTCTCGAGACCGATGGCCAAGCCACCCTAGTCACATGGGGTTCACTTGACCCCCTTCAATTTTCGAAAAACATCACTTTAGCACCTTTAGATTTAAGAAATGATCACTTTAATAGCATTTTTTCAATTTAACCCCCTTTGTTTTAGGATAATACAACACTATATTATAATTTCAACAATATCATTCATGAACTTTTGAATGGATTTATGGTTGAGCTAGTTGAATTAAGTATTTAGTGGGCCAATAAGTAGTCATGCGTGGCAAATCGAACTTTTGGGCACTGAACTTTACCTAAGTGAAGGTCATCCCATGATCAATGGTGAAGCCACCCTAGTCAATGGGGTTCACTTGACCCCTTTAGTTTTTTTAAAAAAGCGTCACTATAGCACCTTTAGATTTAAGAAAATTACTTTAATAGAGATTATTCAAATTTAACCTCCTTTGTTTTAGGAATATACAACAACATATTATAATAGTCCATCCACTCCTCATAATTGTTATGCTTGACTGAGCACAAAAATTAAGAAAAACTAATTCAGTCTATTATAAAATATTTGTATAATATGTAGTTCTTTAATCCCTTTTGCAAGTTTAGAAATGTAAAAGTGTTTTGCAAGTTTAGTAAAAGTGTTTTAAAATGTAAGTTTAGAAATCTGGACAATTATTTTGGAACAAACAAGAAAGTAAAACAAATCAATTATTTAGGAACAGATGGAGTAATATCAACCTCCTTTGGAGTCAAATTTAAATTCTCAAAAGTAGAACTTCTTACCTCTAAAATAATCATCACCCCCTGTGAATGCCCCGGTTTTCACTTTTCTTAAAACCACTTTTTAAAGGCACGTTGAATACGCTCGGCCTTAATTGTGGACTCAAAATGTAATCAACAGAGTCATCATCTTTATTTTAAGAAATAAAAAACAAATAAAAACAAAATGTAACCAGATTTTGTAAAAGGGGTTCGGAGGTTAAGTTACGAGGTGGTAAGGTGTTAGGCACCCAACTCGTCCTTTTGGTCTTAAAATAGTTTTTGTTGGCTAAATATTATTTTTATTATATTTATTTAACAAATGAAATAAAGCATTAAAATATATATATGTATGTGTGTGTGTCTGTGTCTGTGTATATATATATATATATATATATATCTGTACATATATTATTACAAACTTGCTACAGCCTCCTTTCGGAAGTTACAAATACATTTATAAAATTTTGGACATAATAATGACTCTTTTTAGTGCTATTTTCTATATAACTTCGGACAGTATAAATGCTTATTTTGCTTACATTTTGCTAATCTAAATAGCACTTTTATAATAAAACTTTTTTAAATAGCCTACCTCTTGAAGCGTGGGGGCTTTATCCCGTACCAACTAGCTTCTAGTAGATTTTAAGGTGCGCTCGCTCTGTCCTTCAGGGAAATGAAGTCTTTTTTTGCTGCTTTTCTGTTGCGGGGATTCGGGCAAAGTGACTGCTTCCGAAAGTTGCTTTCAAGCCTCGGGAACCGGGCGGAGCAACTACTTGTTATTCTGTTGTTGTTTGCTTGCTGACGGCATAAATCGGGCATAGCAACTGCTTGTTTTTTGCTGATTTGGCGTCTGGATTCGGGCAGGGCAACTGCTCTTTTTGGGATTTTTGGACAGAAGAAATAGGGCGGAATTCTAGCAGGGCAGATAGGTTTCACTTTGGCCGGTTGGTTTTAGTATTTGGCGGAGCTTTGGGGCTAGAGAAATAAATTCTCTCGGCGCTCTCTGCGGTGAACTCACTGCGTAAAACTTTCACTGTGTGTGTTCTGTGTTAACGGTGTGTGAATTTCTAAACCCGGACACCTCTATTTATAGTTGAGAGTGAGGCTTCCTTCGCAGTTAAATTTTATCTTTCTGTACTTCATCAGCTTGTACCGTGCGCTTGAGAAATTACACCTTAGGCAAATTGCTACAGGGAACAGGGCACTGTTGGGTGCCACCCATAATAGAAGTGGGGGCGGCTCCCAAAGTGGCCATGGGCGGCGCCAGGGGACCTTGGGGCAGCTCCTAGGGGTTTTTTTGTTTTGATTTTTGGTACTTAGTCCCCCTGCATTTCACTGTTCATGCATCCTTTCATTTCTTTTGCATTTTTTTGCAATCTAAACCCTGTAAATTGACATTTGTTAGCTTTTTTAACGAGTCTTGATATTTCATGTCATGTTACATACCAAGGGTATGAAATTGGGGTGTCTACAGATGGAGTTTACGGGTAAACCGAAACTTACTAAGTAAACGAACATCGTTGATAAGAAATAGACTCTCAAATTTCGTGAAAATTATAATGGGGAGGAATGCAATATGCGACAGTTTATAAATGCGACAGTTTAGGATGTAGTTCAAATCTCACATACCCTAAGCATATTTAGTTGGTTATAGCAGGTTATCGTAGTTTTTAAGCAGATATGCAATAAAATGCTATGATGGTCGCACCTACCAAAATAGGTTGCCTACGTATCCCTTTCTCAAAAATCAGACCAAACGTAGTTCGGCCTCAGCAAACAAACAACAAGCACTGGGTAGGATGGATAGTGCGTTTTGCCCAGCATAGGCAAAATAAGTGGGACCTCAGATGCGTTTCGCCGAGCATAGGCAAAAACGATGCAACTTTAAAACACGTTTTCCCTCGCATAGGGAAAACGATGCCACTTTTCAAAACGCGTTTTACCCAAAGATAGGAAGCGATGCAACTTTAAAAGCAGCGTTTTCCCGGCGCAAAGATAGGAAAAGCGATGCAACTTTTTAAAAGCGGGCTTTCCCAAAGCGTAGGAAGCGATGCAACTTTTCAAAACGGGCTTTCCCTAGGATAGGGAAAGCGATGCCACCTTTCAAAACGCGTTTTCCCCAACATAGGGAAACGATGCAACTTCTCAAAACGCGGTTTCCCCAACATAGGGAAAGCGATGCAACTTTTTAAAACGCGCTTTCCCCAGCATAGGGAAAGCGATGCAACTTCTCAAAACGCGCTTTCCCCAACATAGGGAAAGCGATGCAAATTTTTTAAAACGAGCTTTCCCCAGCATAGGGAAAGCAATGCCACCTTTCAAAACGCGTTTTCCCCAACATAGGGAAAATGATGCCACTTTTTAAAACACACTTTCCCGAGCATAGGGAAAGCGATGCAACTTTTTAAAACGAGCTTTCCACAGCATAGGGAAAGCAATGCAACTTTTTAAAACGTGTTTTCCCCATCACAGGGAAAGCGATACCACCTTTCAAAATACGTTTTCCCCAGCATAGGGAAAACGATGCAACTTTTTAAAACGCATTTTCCCCAGCATAGGGAAAGCGATGCAACTTTTTATAACGGACTTTCCCCAGCATAGGGAAAGCGATGCCACCTTTCAAAACGCGTTTTCCCCAGCATAGTGTAGACACCCCAATTTCGTATCCCTGATATGTAACTCTGGCATGCGATATCAAGAACTGCTTAAACTTAACAAAATGTCAAGTTACAGGGTTGAAAATGCAAAAAGGAGAAAGTAGGATGAACAGTGAACTGCAAGGGAGGAAAGTGTCAAAAAAATTGAGAAGTTTGAACAGTTGGCGTCGCGCCCACCAACTTCTGGCGACGTGCCCAACATGCTTGGCGCCGCGCCCAAAGTCCTATATGTCCGCGCCGAGGTCTTCAACAGTGCCCGCTTCGTTAACGCATTGTACAAAAGTCTCCCTCTCCCGAGAAGGACAGAGCGAGCACATCTCACTCTAAAAGGTAATAGCCTTTAAGGGCGTTTTTATTTATTTATTTATTTGTTTATTTTATATTTTTTGTAAAGTTGTTATTTAAATCCGGTCCAATGTAGTCAATATAAGTCGTTGTGCTGCCCGGATTAGATTAGGAAATATTATGTAAAAGAGCCGTTATAATGACCAAATATTTTTAAATACATTCGTAATTATTGGAAGGAAATGGATGCAAATCCATAAATAATGTAGCCACGGATGTATTTGTTTTACTTTCCTGTCTTTTAATGCTTTATTTATCTGCTAAATAAATATAACAATAAGCATACTGTTGATTCCTATGATTAGATTTGGTTGAGTCATCTTCTGATTCTTTTGTACAGTAGGCTAAAAGATGCAGCGTCTGCGATTAGTGTGGCAACCGCTGTCTTAGAATCACTTTGTTTAGAATAGTTTCTAAGTGTTAGTTCTTAGGCGCTCCACGCAAGCTTCTTCGACCCTTGAAGGACAAGCGGACTTTGAAGTGCCTTCGATTAGCGGAAAATCAAATTTGGCCAAAATCAAGGAACAATGACACGTGTACACCTATTTAGATATTTTCGAAAATATCTAGTCATCATGTCTTCACCAGATAATTTTTCAAGAAGTCAACTCTGCATAATGACAACTGTCCGGATCAATCTGAAAATCGAAGGCGAAGACATTACCGTTTTGGCTAAGAAGACTTTCAAGCTGCAAAGCTTGCACTCGAAACATTACTCGTTTAGTAATGTCTTCTACACAACTTGCATCTCTCGATGGTGGCATTTCTTGTCTCAATCGCCGAATTGCATTCAATGCAAAAAACGTTGGACTCAATTATCTCGATTTGAAACCAACGGTCAAAGGTCTCTTCCTCGGTATTTATTCAAGTGTTGAAGATCTGAAGAAACAACTCTTGCGCATTAACTCTTAAGCTTCATCTTCATCACTCAAGCATTCAAGAGATCGAAGGATAAGGGCTAACACTTCACCAAACTTTACGAAGCCGCAGATCGCCATCTTAAATTCTTTCTCAGCTTCATTCTGTTTGTCTTTAAACTGTTCTTTAATTCTGCACGTGTGGAGAACAATTATCTATTGATTGTCTCTCTCACCTCTATACACTTGGTTAAAAACTACTTTTGTACACGATCCATTAGAGATCTAAATCATAAACCTAGTGGATAAAACAAGTGCACTTTTAAAATCCAAAGCTAACCACTTTGGTAGTGGATGTAGTACTATTCAAAGTACGAACCACTTCAAATTCTTGTGTGCAGTTCAGACTCTTCTTATCTTTCACTATTAACCGCGTTTATGTTTAACTATTCAGTTCTGTATTTGCTTTACTTGACTCCTTGATAATCTTAGAATCGATTTGTATCCGCCGCCTAAGCATTTCTATTCAAACCTTTCATAAATCCTTAAGAAGTGTTCTTAAAAGAAAAGTTTTACAAAAACATAACTAGGCTATTCAACCCCCCCCCCCTTCTAGCCTAGATTGAGCCTATTTTGGGACCAACACATACTTTAGCCAAAAACTATTTTGAGACCGAAATGGTGAGTTGGGTGTCTAGCACCTTCACAACTCGTAACTTAGCCTCCGAACCCGTTTTTTTATCTCTGGTTTTCTTTTTTCTGGTTTTGCTTTATTTTTGCCTTAAAATAAAGATGGCGACTCTAAAACTTTTTGGATCCAGTGGGGCCTCGCAACACTCCTTCTTTGCACTTTTCCGTTCTTCCCTAAAAAAAGGAGAATGGGAATGGAAGGGTGATGCATTCCCATACCCTGGTATCCCCTAAAAAAGGGATAACTTAATGCGGGAAACCCAAAGCTCCCATAGTGATCCGAAACGGGCCATAAGGCTATTTTTAATAAAATCCATAATGGGGGCGTCGCAATATCATTTCTTACACTTTTCCGTTTTCCCCTAAAAAAGGGAAAATGGGAATGAAAGGGTAATGCATTCACATATCCTGGTATCCCCTAAAAAAAGGAAAAACTTGACGCGGGAAACCATAAGTTCCCATATTGGATAAAAAATCCACTAAAGGCAACCGAGGCGCATTCCAACGCGCTATCATAGACAGCACTCCTCTCGCACTTTTGATTTCGTCTTCCCCTAAACAAGGGAGGGTGGAACGAGATCAGTGGTGTCCCGCATCCGCACCTACGTACACCCCTAACCAAGGGCGCGCGGGGCGCGGGTCGCACCCCGGGAACCTCACACATAGGGAAAACGATGTCACTTTTAAAACGTGTTTTCTCCAGCATAAGAAAAACGATGCAACTTTTCAAAACGCGTTTTCCCCAGCATAGGGAAAACGATGCAACTTCTCAAAACACGTTATCCCCAGCATAGGGAAAGCGATGCCACCTTTCAAAACGCGTTTTCCCCAACATAGGGAAAACGATGCAGCTTCTCAAAACGCGCTTCCCCCAGCATAGGGAAAGCGATGCAACTCTTTAAAACAGGTTTTCCTCATCGTAAGGAAAACGATGCAACTTCTCAAAATGCGCTTTCCACATCATAGGGAAAGCGATGTCACCTTTCAAAACGCGTTTTCCCCAACATAGGGAAAACGATGCAACTTCTCAAAATGCGCTTTCCCCAACATAGGGAAAGCGATGCAACTTTTTAAAACGCGTTTTCCCCAGCATAGGGAAAGCGATGCAACTTTTTAAAATGGGCTAGCTTTCCTCATCATAGGGAAAGCGATGCAACTTTTTAAAACGGGCTAGCTTTCCTCAGCATAGGGAAAGCAATGCCACCTTTCAAAACATGTTTTTCCCAGCATATGGAAAACGATGCAACCTTTTAAAATGGGTTTTCCCCAGTATAGGGAAAACGATGCAACCTTTTAAAACGTGCTTTCCCCAGCATAGAGAAAGCGATGCAACCTTTTAAAATGCGCTTTCCCCAAGATATGGAAAGTGATGTTGCTTTTCAAAATGCGCTTAACCCAGAATAGGAAAAGCGATGCGATTTTTTTTTTAAATGGGCTTTCCCCATAATAGGGAAAGAAGTGTTTTTAAAACGGGCTTTTCCAGCAAAGGAAAAGTGATACTGCTTTTCAAAATGCGTTTAACCCAGAATAAGAAAAGCGATGCGATTTAAAAAGAAAAAAAGAAAAAAAAAGGCTTTCCCAGAATAGGGAAATAAGTGTTTTTAAAACGGACTTTTCCCAGCAAAGGAAAAGCGATGTTGCTTTTTCAAAATACAGGGGCGACAATAAGGTCAGTAATATGTGGAGGAACTTTCCGAGATCAGATATAATGGCGCGAAATTTTTTTGCTGAAATGCTTACTCCAACACCTTGCAATTTAGTCTACATGCAGACACTAACTAATAGTATCTGTACGTGATTGACCTTTAAGAAAAACTAATTTATTAAACACACTGTACTTCTTGGCTGGTGAGTGAAATGGCTGAGGTTGTAGCTTTGTTGGGGTTTACTCGAAGCATTGACCATAATCATAGAAAGTGTGACATATATAAGTTTGTTTGGTTTTTGGTATCTGATGGGGTTTCTCAGTGAAGAAATTTAATGGAGGGCTTCCGTTTCTTTCTTTTGACTTGGTAACAATATATCATGGTTTTTGGCAAAGAAAGTAAGGAAGGGTTTCAAAGACCAGGCCCATAGGACGAGATAACACAGCAGTCAAGCAGACAGATCTGATAGAACTTGGAGAAATCGGTGCGATGCCAAAACAAGACAAATAGTCCAACCTTGTAAGTGAGGTTCCCAACCTTTGGTATCCTTGACAAAAATTGGTAGACAACCAGTCTAGCATCAAAAGGAAGGTAGGGGCAAAGTGTATCCGAAACCATCTACCTGGCTTGCAAGAATCATGAGGGACCCTATAGTAGTGTACCAACCCTGCAATATGTTATGTATGATAACCTTGGATTCAGATTTAGGCATAATAAGTGATCATGCCATCCAATCCCAAGAAATCCTTCCTCAATAAGGCCGAGGCGGAACTTTCTTGGTCGATATGCGTTTCCAAAATGCCTTCTCTTTATACTAAGTCCAAGAATAGCTTTTCTTATCTTGCTTGTAGCGGGACTCAGATTTTTCAGAGATTTCCTACCCGGAGCATCTTCCGTTATGAGCAACAAATCATGGCTCAGGGAGCATAGGATAAGAGACTGCATGGACAAGACTCATGAATTCGGTGGGAAAAGCCCTAGGGTGACTCAATAAGTTCTTTAAGATGGGATATGAAAGCACCTAGTATAATTAATCGATATGTTTTTATGGATACAAATGAAGAATAACCCCAGAAGTGGATGGTGGGAAAGCCCCTAGGTGGACATTTTTCTTTTTCTCTTTTTTTTTCTTTCGAAGAGAAAACCAAAGGCACATGATATGAGGACGACTCTACTGAACAAGAAATAGAGTCAGGATTCAGAGTTCACTTTTTTTGCCTAGTATCACCAGGTTTGGTGGTTTATGGACCCTACTTGGTAATTATCTTTTGATGTTTTATGTGTTTTAGCAAGGAGTTCATCTTTGACTCAGATCACGTTATAACCGATTGAAATAGAGCTATTGACCGCAACTGGTTCAAGGTGTACTGTTTAAACTTTTGGGGATGGATTGGTTTTGAGGTTTAAAAGGTCCCTTCATGGAATTGGTTTCTGTTTAACAAAGCGATCAATAATTTGATTGTTGGTTGGCTTTTCGGGCTATGAGTTCTAGATGGACCACTGGACTTTTGGTTTGAGTATGGTAGGCTTTTTTGGTTTTGACTTTGGGTATAGCTCGAGCTTTGGGTATGGTAGGCTTCTTTTCGATCCACATCTAAAAAGTGTGTTGATTTTCCCCGAGAAGCCCTAAACTAGTTTGGGTAAGAGAGAGATAGACAAATGATAGGCTTGCTCCAGAGAGATTTTTTTTTCCTTTCTTTTTTTTTCTTTTCTTTTTTTTCTTTTCGGAGCATCATCATAGCAGTTGGGGCAATCTCTCCTTTTGGGACAAAGGGATAATCATTCTTAGTGGATATAAAAAGGTGATACAACCCCAGTTTTGGGAAGCTGAATCATGGGGATAGTTGTTTGGCTAGGGATTTTGGAAGGTCTTAATTTCAATAGGGATTTCGGCCTATGGTGGACTAAAAAGGGTTTCAGGTTTTTAGAGGGGTTTTGGTGTTTGTGGTAGGTAGCACCAGTATGCTACTAACAGCTCGGCCGCAATGGGTCGAAGGTGATTCCGGTCAAGACGACTTGCCTGCTTTGGATTTCATGTGTTCTTAATAGTTTGCGGGTCCATATCTTCTAGATGACTCATTATCAACTCGTGTAGATTTAGGTGTTTTTAAGCGAATCTATTTCTTATCAACGATGTTCGTCTACTCAGTAAGCTGCGGGTTGCCCGTAGACTCCATCGTTGAGGGGCTCTGTAGACACCTCAATTTCGTACCCCTGGTATGTAACATGACATGAAATATCAAGACCTGTTAAAACTTAACAAATGTCAAGTTACATGGTTGAAAATGCAAAAGGACAAAGCAGGATGCGCAAAACAGTGAAATGCAGGGGTTAAATTGCGAAAAAAGAAAGAACTTGGCCTAAGTTGGCGCCACCCATGCTCCAAATGGGGGTGGCGCCTAGTTTCGTGCTATAATGCTCCCAAACTGCTACAGGACAGCTACAGTTCACCGTAATGTGCAAAATCCTTCGTGTTCTATACAACTGAATGAAGCACGAAGAGAGAAAATTTAATTCCATTGGTATCCTCTCTCCAAAGGCTATAAATAGAGCCTTCGGGTTCACTTCGACACACCTTTCTTCCCAGAAGAATTCTCCAGCGTCGTTGTTACTGGAGAAATAGAGAGCGAGTGAGATAGTGAAGCGATCCTTCTCCAAAGCCTCGAAACCCTGTCAAATCTCCTCCAAACTTAAAACCCACCGGTTAAAGTGATCCCTAACCCCTCAGTAAGGTATCCACCCTATTTCCCCGGTCCAAAAACATCGGAAAGAGTCGTTGCTCTACCCGAGTAAAAAGGCCAAATCAGTCATAAATAAGTCGTTATTCTACTCGATTTCCGCCTCCCTCAAACAAACAAATCAACCAAAATAAGTTGTTACTCTGCCCGGATCCCGAGGAAAAAAGTAACTTTCGGAAGCAGTTATTCTGCCCGAATCTCCCCACCACTTCATCAAAAAAAAACCCTCTCCTCTCCACGAAGCCGAGCAGCACCCTAGTCCGCTAGTAGGTAAGTTTTAGGTTTTTATTTGTAAAAGTGTTATTTTCCATCGCCTAATATAAAAAAATGTAAGCCGTTGTCTTTGGATTTAGTTAGAAAATAGCACTAAAAAGAGCCATTATTATGGCCAAATATTTTTAAGTATATTTGTAACTATTTGTAAAGAGACGGCTCCAAGTCCGTAAATAATGTAGCCGCGGATGTATTTGTTTTTATTTCATGTCTTTTAATGCTTTGTTTATCTGCTAAATAAATATAACAAAAAGCATACTTTAACCAAAAACTATTTTTGAGGCTGAAAGGCGAGTTGGGTGCCTAGCACCTTCCCAACTCGTAACTTAGCCTCCGAACCCGTTTTTACAATCTCTGGTTTTCTTTTTTTGGTTTTGCTTTATTTATTCCTTAAAATAAAGATGGCGACTCTATAAAATATTTTGGATCTAGTGGGGCATCGCAACATAATTTCTTGCACTTTTCCGTTTTCCCCTAAAAAAGGGAGAATGGAAATGAAAAGGTGATGTATTCATATATCCTGGTATCCCCTAAAAAAGGGATAACTTGATGTAGAAAACTCAAAGCTCCTATATTTGACCAAAAATTCACTGAAAGTTATCGAGGCGTATTCAAAGCCCATCACAAAGACACTCCTCTAGACAAAGCACTTTTAATTTTGTCTTCCCCTAAACAAGGGAGGGTGGAATGAGAGCAGTGGTGTCCCGCATCCGCACGTACGCGCACCCCTATCCAAGGGCGCGCGGGGTGCGGGCACACAGTCCCAGGAACCCACAGGTAGCAGTTCGGAATATTTCTACGTACGTGCGCGTGTGTGCGGTATCTAAAATGCAATAAAGTTTTTTTTCAGATATAAAGCAGTAAATGACCTGTCTTTCTGTTCTTTGTGGATTTTCTCGGCTTATTTAGCTTGAGTCCTTGAAAGGACGGCGCGAGCAACCATAACGGTCATTCAGATCAAGAAATAGAAAGAAAAGTGGGGAATCTATTTATTCATATTAATTACATTTTGTCCTAATCCCCAAAATAAAATCACATAATGAAAGAATATTTATATATTTTTGCGAGGAATAAATAAATAAAGTAAAATAGTAATAATAATATAAAGCAACACAAAGCAATAATAAGCCCCTGTTTTTTTTTTTTTATTATCCTGCCTGAACTTCTATTATTACTCCCTATGTCCTTAAATTATCGTCCTAGTTGACTCGGCGCATAGATTAAAAAAAATAATTGATTTGATTATTTATATTGATTTAATGTGTAGTTTCCTTTAAAGCTCATGTGTATGTAGCCCATAATTAAAGTAGGGTGAAAAGGTTAGGGTAAAGTGGTAAAAGTGATGTTCTAAAAATGTAAATTTCAAAGTGGACAATTATTTTGGGACGAACGAAAAATGAAAGAAAAACGATAATTTAGGGACGGATGGAGTATTATTTTTTGTATTCGCAACGGTACCCGAAACGAAGCTGCTGCAAGTTTCATGGTTATTTTCACAAATATACAGATATATAAAAATACAATATTAAAATGCTAAATAAATATAATAAGCATATTTAGCCAAAAATAAAAGAAAACTTTTTTTAAAAAAAATGAGTCTAGGCCTCCGTTTTTATTTTTCTTTAAAACAAAAACAACGTCCCCAACAGAGTCGCCACTGTGAGTGCCCCGGTTTTCACTTTTCTTAAAACCACTTTTTAAATGTGCGAGGAATACGCTCTGCCTCAATTGTGGACTCAAAATGTAATCAACAGAGTCGTCATTGAAAGAACGCGAGTAGCTAGGATTCTCAAAGATTTAATGTAGCTTGTGAAACAGCTACAATGGATGTCACAATAGACAGAAAAATAACAAAAAACAGCGGAAGACTTAAAAACAAAGCACGAAATTAATCACAAAAATTTACCAAACAATCTACAAGTCTATACTTGTAGATCTAGCCTCATGGCCAAAAAGATTTCACTAAAAACAATGAATTGTTTTACAAAAAACTATGTGAAATCACACAAAAAATATTCTCACAAGATAATGAATCTTAGAAAACAAAAACCCCACATAAACAAGTTAAACAAAACGTGGGAAGAAACAAAAACAGCTTCCTTTAAACAAAACAGGAAGACAAAAAAAAATTCCAGCACTTCAATGTCGCTTCCAATGTTGCAACATCCGGAAGCACATTCAAATTCTGCACTTAATATGGAATTCTGAATTCTGGAAATCTGAATTTGCTGCACTCTTTATGATCTGCTCTCCCAGAATTCTGTCCAGGCATATAGCTCCAGCCGTGTGTCCAAGCCTCTTTATATAATGACAAGATCTCCTACACACATAAAGGAATCTAACTCCAACAAGGACAAGGATTAGTATAAAGGAATAAAATCTACTTACCAATCTTGTGAGATTTTATTACCAAATATGAAAGTGGTCAAGAATCATGGTTAGACTAGGATGGGATTTAATTACCAAATATGAAAGTGGTCAAGAATCATGGTTAGACTAGGATTTATGCTAAGATTTTGTTACCAAATATATGCACTTGAAATCTACAAAAAGACTATGCTACCAAAAATAACTAAACTAAATCTAATAAAATATACTAAGTCCTAAATTAACACAAACTTATCAAAAATCCTATTTTGACCAAGAAAGGTGAAACAAGACCAAAATAGGTCATGCCTATTTTGCCCTTACAATCTCTCCCTTTGTTGAACCTTTCTGGTCAAATCAAAAGACAAGTGTTTATTCAACACCAATCAAACCATCTAACCTACATTGGTTAGAAAATCTCATCTCCCCCTGAATTTGTGCAAGGAGCACAAATCAGAAATCATCACCATCACAAGAAACACTTGATCTCTCTCCCCCTATTTGACCGGAAAAGGAAGAGGGATAAACAATCTTTTTGGAACTCTCAAAAATCCAAGATTTTGAAAAACACAATGAAGTGTTCACCAAGATTTGATCACACCACTTAGCAATAACATAGCACATCATATCCAGATTCAATACCTCTTAGCATCCCACAAAAATTAGACAACCACTAAATATTTTTCAACATGTAGATTTTTTGAAATTGATATTTGCACAGTTTATATTAGGACAAAATTTCACCAAGCTGAATATCATTGCCAACAATGCATGTCCTAAAATTTTATGCCTAAAACATGATGACTAAAAGCTAGGCAAAAGAAAAAATGCAATCACACACAAGTGATAAAGACCAGATCAAAGGATGTAGTTCCTAATGTAGTTGCAATGAGAGATGCATTCGCCAAAATTGTGATTTTATTTTCAATTTTGCATTATTTTTTTTTTGTTTTTCTCAACCAAACTTCTATCCCAAGATCATAAAATTTTCTCAACAAAAATCCATAAGTACTTTATTTCCTTAGGAATATAGCTCTACTTTATTTAAAGCTATAAAAACATGCCACTTGGAACCTTTCACACTATTTACCAAGGGAAGCCATTTTGCTTTTTGATCAACCCATGAAATCTGAGGATTCATAGTCCCAAAAGAAAGGTGTCACAACCTTGTTCATAGGTAGCTCTTTTCCGTTAGGTAGCTTTCACACTTTTTCAATTAAGGGGAGTCAATTTTCTCAAGATCAACCCATGAAAGCCTAAGCTCCATAGTACTTTGACAAATTGCTGCATCCCAAAAATTTCAAAAGGTAGCTCTTTCCTTTGTGGACTTCAAACATACTCAAGAACTGGGAGAGAGAGAGAATCATACCAAAAAAATCACAATTAATTTTGAATGAAATTCCCAAGCAACCACAAGAAGCACAAACATGTGAAACAATGATCTAGAGTGCCCTCTAAAGACAAAATGCAAGCATGCCTAAATTTTATTTTATTTTTACTTTTTTTTTAATAATTAACAGAGTGTAAAATCATATGGCACACAAAAACACAAGAGATTTTCAAAGATTGAAAAATCTCTCAAAAACAAGACACTTGGCAAATATATCAGCAAGATGATTTTCAGTCCCAACATGTACAATGCAAACAATTTCCACATTTAACCAAGTCTCTAAAAAAGTGGTGTCTTATATCAATGTGTTTTGTACGAGAATGATGAACTGGATTTTTGTACTAAGCAAAATGCATAGGTGTTATCAAAAAACAAGGTTAACACATCAATGTGTAGCACATAATCTTTGATCATTTGGAGCATCCATAAAAGATTAAAGGCTTCTCTCAACAATATTTTGATAAGCATGCAAATTCTTGAGAATCAATCTTACCTCTTCTCCTTGTGTATATGCCATCATGAATATTACCTATCACTTGAGAAATTGGATGGTTTTTCTGTATGCGGCTGGGAATGTCATGGCTGCAATCATTCAAAATGGACTGAATTTCTGAATGTTCAGGACCTGTTTTTGAAAGTTCAGACTGCTTCTAAATCGCCAAGTCTGGCCGATGTAGCAACATTGGGTGACACATGGGTGACACATTGTGAATCACATTGGCTGAACTTTCGAATATGCGGTGTTCTGTTCGATCATGTGCGTGATTTATTGGTTTCAGATGCTGGTTCTGAAGATTTTGGAGGAGATTCATCATGGTATTCATCAATGGTTTCATAGAACTGCTTAACACCAGGTAATATATCAAAGGGTTCACAGTATTTGGACTTGTCTTTGTCATTACTACCCTTAGGAACTCACATCTGTTTAAAAACTTTAGTTTGGTTTTTCTGAGGATGAGATTTCTGATGCGACTTCGGATGAGTCTTCCAATGTGACTTCCAATGTTGCTGCATTGGCTGTTGCATTGGCTGTCTCATACGATGTTGCATCTGATTTGTTGCCAAGAAAGCCTGCCTAACATCATCCTCATACGTAGCCTTTTTCATAAAACAAAAGGGTTGTATATGTCCAGGATTATGACAAAAATGGCACACAAAATTCTTCTTTCTTGTTTTGGGTTTTTCAAAGAAGTTTAGATTTTGAAAATTTTGTGTGGGATGTTTTGGTTCAGTAGACATACCTTCACCTTCTTTCACAAATGTCTTGGGCATAAAACCAATTCCTGACTTACCTGAATTTTCAGAATTCAACATCTCATCCATTTTTTGTTGGCTTGAGTTCCATTTAGCCATGGTTTCATTGGCTAGGATGAGTTTTTCTTTCAGATCTTCAATCTCCACATCTTTTTTACTCAACAAACTTTCCAGCTTTATAATACAATCCTTTTGTTCTTCATTAGCCTTCTTCAGCAAGTCATTTGCCTTTTTAAGTAACTTAACTTGACAAACTCTCTTTTCCCAATCATTGTACAACTCCTTATACATCCATCAGTTCTGATTCTGATTCTGCACATTCTTCAGAGACAGAAGAGTTAAAGCAACGAAAGTCATTATACAAACCTTTCTTTCTCAAAGTATTAGGACGAACAAAACTCTCATATTGAGAATCCATCACGGCTACTACCAGAATCAACTCTTAGTGATGTCAAGAGAAGGCTCTGATACCAATTGAAAGAATGCGAGTAGCTAGGATTCTCAAAGATTTAATGTAGCTTGTGAAACAGCTACAATAGATGTCACAATAGACAGAAAAATAACAAAAAACAGCGGAAGACTTAAAAACAAAGCACGAAATTAATCACAAAAATTTACCAAACAATCTACAAGTCTATACTTGTAGATCTAGCCTCATGGCCAAAAAGATTTTACTAAAAACAATGAATTGTGTTACAAAAAACTATGTGAAATCACACAAAAAATATTCTCACAAGATAATGAATCTTGGACAACAAAAACCCCACATAAACAAGTTAAACAAAACGTGGGAAGAAACAAAAAAAGCTTCCTTTAAACAAAACAGGAAGACAAAAAAAAAAATTCCAGCACTTCAATGTCGCTTCCAATGTTGCAACATCCGGAAGCACATTCAAATTCTAGATCAATTGACTCACAAGATTTAAAGAACGCGAGTAGCTAGGATTCTCAAAGATTTAATGTAGCTTGTGAAACAGCTACAATGGATGTCACAATAGACAGAAAAATAACAAAAAACAGCGGAAGACTTAAAAACAAAGCACGAAATTAATCACAAAAATTTACCAAACAATCTACAAGTCTATACTTGTAGATCTAGCCTCATGGCCAAAAAGATTTCACTAAAAACAATGAATTGTTTTACAAAAAACTATTTGAAATCACACAAAAAATATTCTCACAAGATAATGAATCTTGGAGAACAAAAACCTCACATAAACAAGTTAAACAAAACGTGGGAAGAAACAAAACAGCTTCCTTTAAACAAAACAGGAAGACAAAAAAAAATTCCAGCACTTCAATGTCGCTTCCAATGTTGCAACATCCGGAAGCACATTCAAATTCTGCACTTAATCTGGAATTCTGAATTCTGGAAATCTGAATTTGCTGCACTCTTTATGATCTGCTCTCCCAGAATTCTGTCCAGGCATATAGCTCCAGTCGTGTGTCCAAGCCTCTTTATATAATGACAAGATCTCCTACACACATAAAGGAATCTAACTCCAACAAGGACAAGGATTAGTAGAAAGGAATAAAATCTACTTACCAATCTTGTGAGATTTTATTACCAAATATGAAAGTGGTCAAGAATCATGGTTAGACTAGGATGGGATTTAATTACCAAATATGAAAGTGGTCAAGAATCATGGTTAGACTAGGATTTATGCTAAGATTTTGTTACCAAATATATGCACTTGAAATCTACAAAAAGATTATGCTACCAAAAATAACTAAACTAAATCTAATAAAATATACTAAGTCCTAAATTAACACAAACTTATCAAAAATCATATTTTGACCAAGAAAGGTGAAACAAGACCAAAATAGGTCATGTCTATTTTGCCCTTACAGTCATCTTTATTTTAAGGAAAAACAAAGAAAAACAAAATATAACCAGCTTTTGTAAAAGGGGTTCGGAGGCTAAGTTACGAGGTGTGAAGGTGTTAGGCACCCAACTCGCCCTTTTGGTCTCAAAATCGATTTTTTTTTTGCTAAATATGTTTTTATATTATATTTATTTAACAGATGAAATAAAGCATTATATATATATATATATTTATTTATTTATTTATTTATTTATTTATTTATATTTATATTTATATGTATATACATATATTATTACAAACTTGCTACAGCCTCCTTTCGGGAGTTAAAAATACATTTATAAAATTTTGGCCATAATAATGGCTCTTTTTAGTACTATTTTCTATAGAACTTCGGGCAACATAACTGTTTATTTTGTTTACATTTTGCTAGTCTAAATAGCACTTTTACAATAAAACTTTTTTAAATAGTCTACCTCTTGAAGCGTAAGGGCTTTATCACGTACCAACTAGCTTCTAATAGATTTTACGGTGCGCTCACTCTGTCCTTTAGGGAGAGGGAATTTTCTTTTGTTGTTTTGTTGTTGCGGGGATTCGGGCAGAGTGAGTGCTTCCGAAAGTTGCTTTCAGGCCTCGGGAACCAGGCGGAGCATCTGCTTGCTTTTTGTTGTTGTTTGCTTGCTGACGACAAAAATCAGCCATAGCAACTGGCTGTTTTTTGCTTATTTGGCGTCTGGATCCGGGCAGGGCAACTGCTCTTTTTGGGATTTTTGGATCGGAGGAATAGAGCAGAATCCTAGCAGGGCAGATAGGTTTCACTTTGGCCGACTGGTTTTAGTGTTTGGGGGAGATTTGGCGGAGATTTGGTGGAGCTTTGGGGCTAGAGGAATAAATTCTATCGACACTCTTTGTGGTGAACTCACTGCATAAAGCATTCACTGTGTGTGTTTTGTGTTAACAGTGTGTGAATTTATGAAGCCGAACACCTCTATTTATAGTTGAGAGTGAGGCTTCCTTCGTAGTTAAGTTTTCTCTTTTTGTGCTTCATATGCTTGTACCGTGCGCTTGAGAGATTGTACCTTAGGCAAATTGCTACAGGGAACAGGGAACTATTGGGCGCCACCCATAATGAAAGTGGGGGCGGCGCCAGGGGGCCTTGGGGCAGCTCCCAGGGGCTTTTTTTTTATTATTATTTTTTTTTTGGTACTTAGGCCCCCTTTATTTCACTGTTCATGCATCCTTTCATTTCTTTTGCATTTTTGGCAATTTAAACCATGTAACTTAATATTTGTTAGCTTTTTAACAGGTCTTGATATTTCATGTCATGTTACATACCAAGGGTACGAAATTGGGATGTCTATGCCCCTTTTGGAGAAATTCTGATTTTTGTCACTAATCATGAGTCATGATAAGAATTATAAAACGATTAGAAAGAAAAAAGTTACAAGTGTAAAACTGGAGTTGACTAAATTAGGATGTTTGTATTGTCATTAATTAACTAATTCATCCGTTATAAAATTATCGTTTTGGTTGACTAGGCGTACGATTTAAGAAAATATATTAGACCAAATTATTAATATTGTAATATTGTGTGGATTTCTTTAAAGCTCATGAATATGTGACCTAAAATTAAAATAAGAAGAAAAAATAAGTGTTAAATGGTAAAAGTGATGTCCTAAAAAAGAAAACTTTTAAAGAAGACAATTATTTTGGGACGGACGAAAAAAAAAGCAAGACAATAATTTTGGGACGGAGGGAGTACTTTTCAGCTAACAAACTCAATTGGAGTATAAAACAGAAAATGAACTGACACTTATTTCTTGGTGACCAAATTGCCCACTCCATTATTTCCAATTGTCATTTTCATCCATTCCAATAATACTAATGCATACATTGATCTTCAAGGTGAGCTCATATGTTCGATACAATCATACAATGTTAGAGACATAGTTTGCTAATCAAATTGTTGTCAACCTTATTTTATTTGCCATGATAATTTAAGTTATAAAAGAGGTCAGGGTATTACTGGCGGCCCTGATCGAATTGTGTCAAACACAACTGCGATTCAGATTAATCCGTAAGTATGTGTGTTATATATGAATCCCTCAGTTATAGGTTTTTGTTTGAATTACCCCCTCCATAACCAATTACGTTGTAACCAGTCCCTCAATTATGGGTTTTGTTATTGTTGACAAGATGGTTATCTATAATTTATCCCGAGCATTTATTTTGCTGATCTCATACCGACACCATGCCTATGACACAGACACAAATACTATGGGTGTAAATGGTTCAACTTGGAACAAAATACAAGTTGGGCCGTAAAATCACACCGTTTAAAGTCTTGAGTCGAATCGAACCAAACCATGATGGTTCGGCTCGGTTTCGTGGTTCGGTTATGTGGTGCAGTTTCATGGTTCGGCATGCTTTGAAAAAAAAATGGGATTTCAATATTTAAGCAAACCAAAAAATAAAAAAAATTAAAGAAAATACCAAAAATTAAAAAATAATACGAATATGTACTATTTAGATGTTTTCATACATTCTCCACAACTTTGGATTAAAGAAATTCACACATAAAGCCATGAAGCACTTAATAGTCAATACATTGAATCCAAAAAAAATATAATCAAAATACAACAAAAGTATTTGATGTCAAATTAAAATATTTACGTAAACTTACAAATACTATAATGAAAATGTGTTTTGAAATGGCTCCCTACATAAAGATTAGAAAAGAATGAAAGAGTAAAGAAAACTAGAGAGGACGAGCAAAGATAGGAGTTAAAATATCATAATTCTAAAAGATTGTTAATTTGATGGCTTAGCTCGATGGTTTCGACTTGGTAGTTCGGTTCGGTTCAATTTAACTCGACTCGAAAGGATCAAACCGTGAGTCGAATCGAACCATTCGGTTTCTCAAGAACACAAACCAAATCAAACCATATAAGTCACAAATTCGAATCGAACAACTCGATTCGACTCGACTTGCACTTGGTGGTTTGATGGCTCGGATTGATACCCTGACAAATTCTAGTGTTAATAATTTTCAATGTCCATTCTTGTCCTATTAGGCCAAAGGATTCCATATTTGGACTCTTGGACCCCCTATTCTATAATTAGAAATGAGAAGAAAGAGATAAAGCACAGTATTGGTGTCCACTACAAGATAGAGCTTTAATTGTTTCAATTATTTCATCCGGAGATGAGCTCAACCATAACAACAGATAACATGATCTTGCAAGGAGCGAATTCACTTCAAATTATCCACCATTATATCATCCAAAAAACAAAAACACACAAAAATGAAAGAGAAAACAATATGAAACCCTTGAGAGTAAACTACTTACCCCAACAATAATATTAAGCAAGAGGTTTCTGTTTCGAACCCTTGTATCTGTAGATAATTTCTTTGGGAAGGTCCGACTCTATGATGTGACAGTACCTCGCGAATTAGTCTTGAACTGTCAAACCTGGAATACCTTTGAAAACAAGAAAAGAAAACCTACTAAGCCCCCAACAAAAAGAAAAAGAATTTCTTAGAGGGTGACCATAGAAAGGGTATGGAAGTTTTGTTCATCGGATTCAGAAAAAGATTGGAGTCGTGAATTGCGCAGTACTCTTCTGTGAACTAACCGGAAAGCTCGTTGCAATCTTCTACCGCGGTCAAGAGTTGCTCCCCTGTGAACAGCTATCCGACTCAACTGAAAGAGAAAAAAGCTTGAATTGTATAGCATATCATCGTAAACTTCACGTATAGGGTGTACGCATAAAAACATTTTAAGCAAAAATGGAAAGAACAAGGGGGTAATCAATGGATTTTTTGTCTGAGATGTTCTTATGATACACATCTTTGCTAGAAGCAGCACTGGAATTCCCATTGTTGGTGAAGAGCCAAAGAAATTAAGTAAAGTAGTTGCTGGTTGAGAGTATGATTATTGGGTTTTAGAGTTTTTATTTTTATTTTTTTATCCATCAACGTAGAATGTGATTTAGATTTTAAGAAACTGGAGAATGATTAAAAAGCTATCACGTGGGGGAATAAAAATTTCTGCGATGGCTCAAGATCGATAATTATGTCCAACCGCAATCATGTTTGTTCGAAAAAAATAGGTACACTTATGTAAAATATCATCCTCTGATCTGAAAAGATAAAAAAAAAAAAAAGTTGGTATATACTTGTATATTTTATGCCTTAAATCATAATTTAGTCATTCTACTTTTATATTTTTTGCAATAAGCTAACAGCCTTAATTCTTTGCTAAAAAAAACTTAATTTAATCATTGTATTTGGCTATATATCGCACGTTCATCACTCAATTTAATTTTTTGGATGAAAAGCTTTAAACATTTGTAGAAACTCAAAAATACACTTACATACATCACATGTTATGTTGGGTTTGGAGGCCCAAATACAATTGAGTGGCAACCCCCTTTATTTCTCCCTAAGCCCAAACAGATCGGCCTGTCTCCTGGAAGCCCATTCCGCCCTTAGCATTTTAGTGGAGGCTCTTTGGTCCTTTGTGTATTGTTGCTGATGTCCCTATTAGTGACCTGCTTCAGTCGCCCTATTTATCTGCTTGCCTTCGTCATTTTCGAAAAGGGGGATTCTGTGAGAGAAGGTTGTGCGTGGGAAGTGAGTATAGAGTGAGTAGAGTGAGCAAAGTGAGCAGTTTGTACGCAGAGCAGGAGAGAATCTGTGAGCTGTGAGGGTTGTCTAAGTTGCAGCCGTATACCCCCTTTCCTTTCATCTTTCCTCTGGTCTGGTACCTCATACATATCTATCGGTAGATTGCTCCTGTCTTCTCTCAGTTTCTTGGTGAATCTGGTGTGTGGAGTGATATAGATAGGAGCCCTTGGTGAGCTCGGAGAGTTGAGTGTGTACCGAGAGTAGTGAGCGTGGGTTGGGTCTTGGGTTGCTGGACTTCGTAAGCAGTCCCTTCTGTCCGTTCTATTCTTCCTCTCTTGCTGTTTCTGTTCACGGTTGCCGGAGCCTAGTGGTCAAGTCTGTTCTGTGTGGCTTTGACCTTGGTTTGCGGTGTGCTGGTTCTGTTTGGACTCGTTGGTGGATATGGCCGGTGAAAGGGTGTCTGAGTCGACAAGAGCCTAGCCGAGGTCTTTGACCGATTACGGCGAGTCGTGTTTGGAACACGACGACTGGTTGCTCTTGTCTGTGGCTTCATTTTTATATTTATGTCGCCATTATCTGTGTACTAACGTTTTCTGTTTTACAGCTCAGTCTCTTCGTGATTTTCCCACAGTGTATTTCCTCTTTGTTTGTTCCATAACAGTTGGGAAATACGGGTACTGTGACTACCAGATTTATTTACTGTTTTGACCCCGGTGATTAAATGTCATCCCCTCCCCGGTTTGTAATCAATAGAGAGGTTGTTTAATTATTTTTGTAATAACTAGTGTTATCCGTTATTTAATCTTGGGTCTGTAATTTTTCTGGTTACTCCGATTCTTGTACGGGACTGTTCCTGACTATTAGTGTGGTGCAATCACACAACATGTTACTTACGTGATTGTTTCACATTCACCCTTAATATAAGCATAAAACGTATGTCTTCAGGCAAGGAGTTAGACAAAATTAGATTTTGCGACTCCAATCTATGCATGTGCACAACTTTAGATTTTGCGACTCTAAATACAAAAGGGCATTTATGTCTTTTTAATCATTTTCATCCTACATAACTGATAGAAATGACTCTTGTGACTCAAATCTATGCATAAAACGCATGTCTTCAAGCATAAAACGACTCCTTAATGTAAGCATAAAACGCGTGTCTTCAGGCAAGGAGTTAGACGAAATTAGATTTTGCGACTCCAATCTATGCACGTCACAACTTTAGATTTTGTGACTCCAAACACAAAAGGTTATTTATGTCTTTTCAATCATTTTCATCCAGCATAACTCATAGAAATGACTCATTGTGATCAAAGTGCGATATATAGTCCAGTACAATGAATAAATTTGAAAAGAAAAAAAAAAGTAGAATTAGCTTATTACAAAAAGTGTGAAAGTAGGTTGACCAAATTATAATATAAGCCTTATTTTATTTAGGAAGGACAATGGATGAATGAATTTGATTTTCTTAACTTTTGATCCTTGATACATTGCTTCTTTAGGAGACACTAGTTTTACACCCGTGTGTTTAACACACGAAAACAAAATATTTTTAATTATATTATACTCAAGTAAAATGATAAAATTAATAAAAATTAATTTAATTATTAAATAATACGATACCTAACATTTTTTGTAAAATCTTCAACCATACATTGTTGAGAACCAACAATTAAATCAAACAAAAGAATAAACTAAAACTTAAATAAAAAAATGTTGACTATAACATTTTTTATATACACGACATTTCAATTAAGAAATTAAAAACCAAAGAGATAATGAAATAATAAAATTAGGTTTTAATTGAAATCCACTAAAAGACTAAAAATTGTTATTTATCGATGTCTTTGACCTAATGGCCCCAATCTATAATTGTTGGATAAAACACAAACATTTCGATAATGATGTAGTCTACATACCGTTTATCATTTTGGGACGGAGGGAGTAACACTTTTATGCTTTAATTTTTGAAAGTTGACTCTTTAAGTGAAACATCTCAAAATTGAATAGTAAACTCTCTGCCCGGAATAGAGGAAGTAGCTCATACGATACTACATTTGCATACTGATTAAAATTATAACTGAATCAAATGAGGGTGACATTAATTTGTTGCAATTCTTGTTGATTTATCAGTGTTTAACTAAATTTCTTACAAAATATGTGAGTTTTGGAGGACACGTTGTTTTATGTGAGTTTTGTAGGAGTTCAATGTGAGTTTATGTAAAATGGGTTGTCGCAATTTATATTATTTAAGATTTTTAAATATACATATGAAGGGAAACCAAAGGACCATTTATGTCTCGTGATTACCAATCCATCAGTCAAAATTAGAGACATAGAAACATAATAAATATTTCATCTTCAAGTGCATGGATTTAGATTAGAGCTTTCTTTTAATTAATGATTTTAGGTGAGAAATTGATATGTTAAAATGACCGTATATATATAGATATAGATATAGATTCTCAGAACTCTCATGTTGTAATCAAAGAGTTTACGTACTTCTTATTTTTTGGGGGTCAACTTGATTAAATACTTACATAAATTTATTTGTTTTTAAAGTAGCGTAAAAGTTGTAAATGAAAAATAAATTCTTTGGTTGGAGCAATGCATAGAGCATCTCTTACAGCTTAGTAGGAAATCCAACTTCTTTTCCGCTTCGTTTGTTTCATGGAAAATGATATTCAAAAAATAATTTTTAGAAAAATAATTTTTGAAAATGTAAAAGATTTCATTTTCAGGTGTTTAGTAATTTTTAAAAAAATATACCGTAAAACATTTTCACGAAATATATTACGGACAAAAAAATATTAATAAGTACAAAAAAGTATATTCTAATATTAACGCTCATTTTGAATATAAAAGAGTATTGAACTTTAAGTAATTTTTTCCTCAATTTATTATTAATGGATTCAAATCAATAAGGTCCATATTTTTTCAATCTCACAAATACAAATAAAAAATTGATAACTGATATGAAAAAATGTTTTAAAATATAAAATATTTGGGTCGTCCCTAAATAATATAGTGGACACTAATTTTAGAACGTAGTGAGTATTTATTAAAATTATAATTTATAAATAGTGTGCAAGAACTTCATTTATATTTCTAAACAATTTATTTGTTTAGTAAAATATTGTGCGTGCATGTAAATATGTGTAATTGTGGAATAAGTGAAGTGGTGCTCGAACATTTGAAAAACAAATTACGAAAGTCAGTTTTCATAAAATAAACGGAGTCTAAATATTTCTTACCAACTTATCACGGATTTTGAAAAACGAACGGGGGCGTGAAAACTGAAAAGTCGAAGGAGAAGTAGCCAGTTCAAATTTGACACATGCATCCCTTAAAATAAGATAAAACACATCTTTGGGTCACTGTACTTTTCAATAAATTGCAATTAGGTCATTGAGACGTCAAAATTTTCGGGATGACCACTGTATCAGACTTATCTTGCAATTTAACCCAAATTTTGGATAGACGTTAACATAGGTTAAATACATATTTTGTCATCTTCATCATCGTCTTCTTCTTCTTTAATAAAAAAAACCCTTTCCCTTGCCCATAATGAGCTTTAAAAAACCAGATAAACTTTAATAAACAACCCAGATAAACTTAAAAAAAAAAAACCTTTAATAAAAACAAAACCAGATAAACTATAAATATTTGTGTAACCCCTTATTCCACAAATCCAAATCTGACAATTCACCCGTAACCTTTCTTCTACAAATCCAAATCTGGAAAATTTGTTGTAGCAAATCCATCATCTGTCGAAACCAAGGTAGAGAAGGAGGAGGAGAAATATGCTCCTTCACCGGCAGGGCCAATCGTTGTTGCGGCCGGAAGAGATTAATAAAGACGGTGGAAGTAATTGAATCCAGATCTTTCATCTCTCATTCAGATCTGTCATCTTTCATCTCCCTAAGACGCGGACGGCGCAAACCCCACCACCACCAAGAAGTCTCCATTTGAGGAATCCATCGAAGCCCCACCACCACCCCGTCTCCATCTGAGGAATCCATGGAATCCATCGACCATTCATTCCACCATTGTTTTGGTGGATTTGGCTTTGAGATCGAAGGCTTTGCGTTGAAGAAGATGAAGGAGAAGTTGTTCCAGATTGCCAGAATGGACATAGTCTCAAAGCTTCATCCCTTCTGAGTGAGACTTATGGCGTTCAGCAACTGCCATGGTCTCACCGGGAAATCTAGACTGTCTTTTCTTTAGCTTGTTAATATTTTAGGCCATTAAGATTTAGTATTGTCTTTCAATAATTTTATTGGTGGTTTGCCGAAATCTTTGTACAAATTGACCAATTTGGAGACATTAGATTTGAGTTCTAATAATAATATAATATCATTCGATTGATGATGAAGAAGATGGGGTACTTGTTAATTGCGGTGTAAAACTCATATCTGAGTTTTAAAACTCAGATCTAGATTACTTGGTCTATTGAGGCAATGCAAATTTGAGATTTTTTGTTCTTAATGGATCACGCAAGATGATGACAAAGAAGACGAGAGCAAAATATGTATTTAACATAATTTAACGTTCGAACTTAACGTCCATCCAAAAATTGGGTTAACATGCAAAATAAGTCTGGTACAGTGGTCATCGCGAAAATTTTGATGTCTCAGTGGCCTAATTGTAATTTTTGAAAAGTACAGTGGTCCAAAGGTATGTTTTGCCTTAAAATAATATCTGACTTTTTTAGTTGTGAAGGGTGACAATTTTTTCCTACTATAACCCTGCAATCCAAACTTAACGTCCATCAAAAAATTGGGTTAACATGCAAGATAAGTCTGGTACAGTGGTCATCACAAAAATTTTGACGTCTCAGTGGCTTAATTACAATTTTTTGAATGGCAAAACCCTCCATTTGGCCACCCAACTTTTCAAAAACTTGCAAGGCGCCCACCGAAAGTTTAAAACTTACAATAAGGCCACTGTACATTATGTAAAATATTTATTTTGCCCCTAACTATCACTCATTCTCTCTCTTCTGGTTCAAACTCCCTCCATCTTCCAGACATCTCCCTAAATCCGCCCAGCATCCATCCTCCACTGCCGGTGAACACTACCATCTCCCATTCACCGCTCACAATCGCCATCTCTTCCCTCTTTTTTTCTTTCTCTCTCCAGCTTTGATTTCATCTCCGTTGTCATCGCCATCACCCACCATCTACATATCGCTGAATCCGGCCTAATCGTCCGACATCTCCATCTCTATCTCTTTCCACAGCACAGCGTCGGAATTCTAGGCCAATCAGCTTCCTCCTATCAATTTTATCTCCTCCACTTTGTTTTTTTTTTTTCCATCTCCAAACACAATTCTTCCAGCCTTCAAATCCGGCCGATCTTTCTCTCTATCACCCACAGATTCGGCCAAACCCATCCTCTTCCCTCCATCATCGGCGAAGTGAGCCCCGATTTTCTTTCTCATCCGCGATTTCTCTTCTCAATTTCTAACAACAGCAGATCTGGTCCATTCGCACTTCCAACAAAGCGTCGGTTTCTTTCTCCATCTCCACTGGCTTGGCTACCTCCGGCACCAAATCCCACTCTCCTTTGCCATCTCCAACCTAACAGAGCCGGCAAAGCTTCTCCCCTGCTTCATCTCCACTAAGGAGGATAAGTCGTCGGCCCCTTCTCCAACGCCGCTTGCCAGGAAGAAGGCCAACAGCAAGAAAGAAGGAGATGGTGAAGCCGGAAGGAACTGGGGAGAGTGACTGAGAGGGGTTTGCTTTGTCAAAGATGGCACAGGAGCTCAAAATTGCAGGAGGTCGGTGATGGGGTTGCTGTACCAGATCTGGGGAAGACAAAAATGGAGACCGGCGGACTGCTTTAGGCCAGACTCGAAGTTGGATCCGGTGAGGAGAAAGCTGGGGTTGATATATAACATTTTTTTATTGCCACCCTTTTGTTTCTAATTTCACATAAAGGTTTAGTAGTTACAGGGACAAAATAGGTAATGACATAATTTAACGGCCAAATTTAACGGCCGTCCAAAAAATAAGCTTGCTTGCATCCTAACTAATATACAGTGGCCTCATTGCAAGTTTTAAACTTTTGACGGTCGCCTTGCAAGTTTTGAAAAGTTTGATGGCCAAATGAAGGGTTCTGCCTTTTTGAAAAGTACAATGAACCAAATGTGTGTTTTACTTTCAAATAATATCCAACTTTTTTAGTTGTGAAGGGTGACAATTTTTTCCTACTTTAAACTTGCAAACGTTATTAACAGGGAATTTCCTAATTTCATTTATATACATAACCAAATTCAAGCAAAAAATGTGTACTTTGTATAAGCTTTGAGCAAGCTCTAATTTTCGGGACTATTCATGGAAAAAGTTCAAGTACATGGTTAATTAGTGTAAATTTAAAAAGTTTTTGTTTCTAATTAGTAATTTCTAGATCTTCGTGTTCGTGCCTATGACACGGTACCAGTATATCTGATTTCGTCAATTGAAACGACAATGTCTAAATAGAAGGTGTGATTTTAAAATAATATTACAGTTACTGAGTCATTACTTTAAGAGGTAGTTGAGGGGCGCTATTCGAACTCGACTCATAATTGAGAGGGGTTATTTGTAAGGAGTTATATGTAACTGACGTATGAACGTTTGATTTTGCGGCAGAATATAAGATTGATATTTTATAAGGGATAATTATTCAGAAAATTAATCTCATGGTGTGACTGCTCAAAATATTAATTATAGGGGGTGACTTTGTAATAAAGTGGGAGAAAATAGAGACTTAAAAGTGGATAACTACTCTCACACATGTGAATGTGAGAGTGAATCCCAATTGTTACATTTTTAAGATAATTTAATCTCAACCTCTAAATAGCTTTAGTCAATTGCACATGTGTGAAAATGAGCTTTAAAAATTAAATTAAAACTTTATATAAGTTTCCTTTAAAGCTCATATGTAGGTGGAAGTAAGGTGAAAAGTAAGGGTAAAGTGGTAAAAGTGATGTTCTAAAAAGGTAAGTTTCGACAATTATTTTTAATTTATGTAATATAGATTAGGGCTGGCAATTGGGTGGGATGAATCTGGTATGGGTCAGGTCAAAACGGGTCGTGACTTATTATAACTCAAATATTAAACGGGACGGATCAAACTGGTTGACTGGGCAATTCGGATCGTCCCACCTTAAAGCTCATACATTTATATAGCAAAAAAAATAGTCTAGAATGGGTAAAGTATCCGACTCACTTTAACCTGACTCAACTCGAACGGTTACTTTTTGGGTCGAAACGAATAACCCATTTTGACCCCAAAAAAAAAATTTAACGGACCGGGTTGGATTACCGTGAGTTTTGATTTGTTATTGTCGGGCCTAGTAATTATAGATACGTTTGGCAGTGCTCCTATTAAAGTGCTGCTTAAAAGCTGATTTGTTGCTATTTTTACTTGCCAAGTTGCCCTTAAGGCAGTTTAAGGCTGATTTTTAATGCTAATTTCTGTTGCAGGAAGCTTGATTGAAAGCTGTTTTTTATATGTAGACCATTCTTGTTGTTCGTTGCTGTTTGAATTGATTATCTTTACTTTTAGAGTAGGTCTCGTGTTAGACCGTTTTACAAATCTTAATTTATAAACGGAGTTTTACTTTCCTCACAATGCAATTCAATGACACATAATAAATCGAGTCAAGAAGAACTGTCTTACATAAAATACACGTTTTTATCTAAATTTTTGACTTACTTTTTTCATGATCATATCCAAACAATCTTATCTTTGCAGGAGCAGGACCATCTATGGGGTCTTAATTTGGTCCAGGAAACTTCTACGAAGCTTCTTTCTTATTGCATTATGTAATAATCCATGCATGCAAACAAGAGTTGAGATCGAAAAAGAAAAGAAAAAATTAAAAAGGTACTATCTATGCAACCAAAACAAAAATCTGAAATGTCCAGTAGTGAGGTTGTTGATTTCAGTATTGTCTTCGACAAAATAGCTACACTTAAATGTTTTCATTGAAATTAGGGCTGTACATAATGCGCCTTTTGAACATGTCATTTTGATATTTTGCAATTCAGCTAATTTTGGAAAGTGTAGAAATAAAATGATGTATTTGGACGTGTCACTTTATATTTGCCTTTTGACGGATTTTGTCAATTACTCCTGGCTCCGTTTCGCGTAAAAAGTCTATTATTTAATTTTGAGATGTTTAACTTAAAAAGTTTATTTTAAAAAAATTAAAGTATAAAAATATCATTTTATTAGTAATAAACTACTAAAAATGTAATTTTCTTAAAAATTTTAACTTTCAAACGAAGACTATTTGTCCGGAACGAAGAGTAGCAAAGTATACGCCCTAACGGAGAGAATAATTCAAAAACTAGATATTTCAAATTCCCCACGAATACGTATGTAATCAATTAGAGAATCAACTAAAAGAGTAAACAAATTACATAATAGCAACTTAGGTTTGATTAACGAATAAAAATGAGAAGTTAATTGCACTTAACTAAATAAGAAGAAGATAAATAAACAATTGATCGGCCGGCAAAAAATAAGTTGAATTGTTACCTCAAGTGAATAGGAATTAATCATCAAATCCAGTAATTAACCCTCCATGTTCCTGCAACCCTCACTCCAATTACAATCGTTGTAATTAACCTCATTTGAATAATTGATATTTTGAAATGTTAAGATAATTTTTTTGGGCAGTTTGGTTATTAAATTTTTTAATTGCAGCTAAAATATATTTTTCCATATATTGCCATAGTTCTAAACATACTTTTTTCTAAGCTAAAGTTTTAGTGATAATGGACTAAGACTATATAGATGGATATACATTTAGCATTTTAGCCATTTAGGGGAGTGCTATTCAGACCCCTAATTCCTCTAAGTGTACCCATTTTTTTAAAAAAAATCTTAGCAACTGAAATACCCTCAACATAAGTAACCTTCTTGTTTCTATAAGTTGACCCCCTCCATGCATTTCATGAAATCCAAATTCTCTACCCACCCCCACCCCCACCCACAACAAATACCCCCTTCTAAAAACACTTCAATGTCATTTGAGAGAACTCCAAACTCTATTCTTCTTCTCAAATCCTTCAACGTTGGGGTGAAAATCAAATATAGTGCAAAAAGAAACCAATGTGACCCAAGTGGTGTTTTTTTTTTCAAAAAAAATATAAATGGAGTCCTCGTCATAAAATATTTGGCCACCATCGAATGAACATTTAGCTAAATGTTCCACTAATCAGAGCTAAACATTTAGCTAAATGTTCCTTCGATGGTGGTCGAACATTTTAAGGGTTGTTCCACCAACTAGGGCAAACATTTTTTTTCCTTTTGTTGTCACATGCTGCTCGAATTGAAGGAAAGGAAGGAGGTTTGGGTTTGGGTTTGGGTTCCCTTGCTTGTGTTCCATGACCAGTTGTTGCCAATTTTTTTATCTTTTTATGGATGCCTCCATGCTGCTCGAAGTGAAGGAGAAGCGGTGCCGGTGGGTGGGTTTGCATCAAAAGAGGGAAGGGGTTTAACTATATGGTGTATTTGAAGAGGGGGTGGTGTGTGTGTAATAATTTTAGGTTTCAAATATGCAAGGTCAAAATAGGAATATAAGGGAGTATACTCATTGTTTAGATGATTTTAAATTATAGAAGGGGGTACTTTGTTAGGGGTACACTTAGAGATTTTGGAAGTCTGAACTATTTAAAAGAAATGATAAATTATAAATAGCTCCCCTCAATTATGGGTTGGATTCAAATTGCCCTTCATAACTACAAATTGAAGCAATTTGCCTCTTCAATTATGGCATTTTTTTAATCGCAATTTTAGATACTGTCATTTAAGTTGACATAAAATGCTCACCTGAGACTTGTGTGATCATCTTTATGTGTGTGTGTATATATATATATATATATATATATATATATATATATATATATATATATATATATATATAATACACATTAATGTTTCAATTGACTATTTTAGCTTTATTGCTTCAAGAACCTCTTTTGTACCTAAAAATAGTCAATATAAATAACTATGTATCTTTATTTTGAATATTATGGTAAAAATAATAAATAAATATGGGAACATTTTGTCAATTCAAATGACAGTGAGTGCAATGAAGAAAATGTTATAGTTGATGAGACACATTGCTTTTTTTTTTTTTTGGGACACGTTGCTTTAATCAATAGTTTAGGGGTGCAATTCACCTATAGTTGAGGAGGGTTATTTATAATTTACCATTAATATATATATATATGTGTGTGTGTGTGTGTGTGTGGGAGAGAGAGAGTACATAAAAGAAAATATTCAATTAATATTATATCAAATTAAATACTATGCATTAAATAAAAAAAATTGAATTAAGTTTATGTAATATTTAAACCAAAACATAAAATTAATAATATAAATAAAAACTAAATCACAAAAGTATTATATTATATAAACAAAAAAAGAAAAGCAAAAAGGAGGGGAGCGAAGATGAAGACCCATTCAAGTATACATGTGCTCCATAATTGAAGTGGTTGGAAGGAGTCTTCAAAATGAAGCAAGCGATGAAGCTGCCCTTAGGGGAAGAAAAATGAGGATTCTGTTATAGTTTGATGGGATGAAGCCTCCCATGAGATGCTCTAACCATTAAACTATATGCTTACATAAAGAATTTAGTTTTGACTTCTTGTCAAGATTAAGTTTAGATTGGTAAATAATAAAATTTTATTTATCTTTTTTAAATTATAATAATTGCACTTCAAAGTATTTTTAATGTAATTTTTTAATTAAAAAAGTATATTTCCTAAGACATAATTAGTGAAGGTTGAACATTGATTTGGTACGTACATTAATTCTTGTGTTGTTGGCGTTTGATTGGAGAAGGTTGACTCTTCTTTAAAGAAAAAAAAATTAGAAAGTGATGAGCTCGACCCAAATCATGGTCACAAGATAGACAAATGAGCTTCCACGTGATAATCACGTGGAACATAGGGACCAAGAAAAGTATCACTCGAACGGATCATCCGGCTTGAAAATAGTTGATCCCCACCGACCAGGAATATTTATACAAGTCTGCCCGAGTAGAAAACAAGGTTGTTTGGACAGATAGATAATCAGCCCCTGAACACGATTAGTAGGCAACGCTCATGTCTAAGATTTCAGCCACAACTCAATCAGTTATGCAGACAACACGTATTAATGGTCATAAAGACCTAAGATCTCTCTACAATAATGACTCAGCTCGGATTACACTCCCAAAGGGCTATATAAACTTCATAATGTCTCATTTGAAAGGTACGCTCACTTAAACACACTGAAACTCTGTCAGTTTGCTTTGAATAAACTAAAGACTTAGTTTCATAACGGATGAGTTTCGTGAGGCCTAATCTTGCAATTTTTATAATGTGTTTTTGTTTTGACATGTTTCTACAAGATCGTATATTCATATAAGCCTAGATATCATACAATCTATGAAGAAAGACCCAATACCAAATTATGTAACATCAGGAAGCTATTGTGATGTATCGATGCAATACATTTGTACACATACTTTCATATGCGTACTTTAATTACTTCTTCAATCAAATTTTTAGGTACCTTATGTTTTAATTTTTTTAAGTTAGGACGAGAAGTCTGATTTCACGAACCGCGTAGAAACATAAAAGCATGAGAAAGCTGCTTTCTCTTTACCAAATTTATATGCATCCACGTGTGTATATATTATATATATATTAGTACTCTTGTTTGTGCCGATGGTACAGCGCCAGTTTAAAAATTTATCAATAAATAAAGTAGATACTGTGGAAATGAACTACTAAAAATATTATTTTCTTAAAAAAATTGACTTTCAAACGGGGTCTTTTTGCCTGGAACAGAGGGGTTAATTAAAAATTTGTATACAAAATTACGGCCGGACAAAACGGGCCGACAAAAATATACTGTGGAAATGAACTACTAAAAATATTATTTTCTTAAAAAATTGACTTTCAAACGGGGTCTCTTTACCCAGAACAGAGAGATTAATTAAAAGTTTGTATACGAAATTGCGACCGGACAAAATGGGCCAAACAAAAATTAAATTGCTTAAGTTAATTACGATAACAGTCAAAAAGAAAAAAATTCAAATTACAAAACTTACGTTTTTTTTTTTTTTAATTTGTATATGAAATTACGGATCAGAAAAAAATTTAATTGATTAAGTTAATTACGATAACAATTAAAAAAGAAAAAAAATACAAATACAAACTTTTGGCAACCTCTCTTAGTGAAAAAGTAAATGCAAAATAATAATGTAGTCATTCTCAAGTCAATTGTAAGCGTTCAACACTGAGCTATATTGTATTATAGATTAATGTACTATTCATTATGGATAAGGATTCTCAAATCCTTTGTTGATTTCCTTTCCAGCTTTAAAGTGTTCACTTTTGACCATCCAATTGCGTTTATTTTTCCGTCTTCCTTTTAAGTTTGTTTTTCAATACTTATTTTTCGTCATTTCCTTCCTTTTCAGATAATTGATTCTCTGATTCAGGGGGATTTTGGAGAAATCGTAGGGGAGTTGGAATCGTAGAGGGAGAGGGGGACGCAGAGGGATAAGGGTTGTGTGGATAATAAATTACAGCCGTTTGATATAAGTAAAAATAATCAATCTCAGCCGCTCTTTATCCCACTGAGCTTTATTGTATAGTAGACTAGATTCTGTGCCCGTGCCTATGGCACGGCGCCAGTATGGAACGATGTCAGTATAGGACGATGTTAGTATTCAAATAAATCAATATAATAAATAATATATATATATATATATATATAATTAAATATTGTGTGTGTGTGTATATATATAAAGCTAGAATATAACTATTTCATCAAATAGATTTAATAGCCCATTTTACATGAAGGAAAAAAGAAGAAAGAAGGAGTACAAAGTTTAAAAAGAGAACAAAAAAAAACAAAAAAAAACTAAGCCTGAAAAAGATGGAAGAAAGCCGATTGAAATAAAAACGTAGGAAGAAAAACATGAATATGAAACAGTTAGATTAGATAAAAACAGTTTAGATGAGAAATTCGGGTCAGTCTACTTTGTAAAGTTTTCAATTTATGTATCGAGATGCATTAATTTAAATCACCTAATTCAATTTATTAGTCGTGATACACCAAATCAAGAATTGAATATGCATCAATTGATGCATCGCTGTAAATAATATTACATCGCAAAATGAAAAAGACATTTATGTCGCTTCTTTCCTTTACACAATCAACAAAACATTCAAAATTATATAACAAACTTATCGGTAGACTTTTGCAACCACTTGGTGCTAACATAATTTTAATTTCAACTATTTTCACTTAATCATTTTAGTAATTTTGTCATGATATAAGTTATGATGTGTGCCCATATTAGTCAACCAACATACACATTTTCGTCTAAGTCGTTTAGCCAGAAAATTATGGAATTATTTTCTCAGAAGCTTCAGTATCGTAACCGAGGCGTCTTTTTAATTGTATCTAAATGACCATTCAAATGTTCGGTCAAACATTTATCATTATTGTTATAACTATCTTTTTCACAATCCCAGTGGTTAGATTAAGTTGAGATAAAAACAGTTTAGATGAGATTTATATATGAGATAAAAAACAGTTTACATTATATTATGAATCTTCTTAACAGTGAATCAGGAGGACACATGTGCCAGACGGAATAAATTACAGCCGTTTGATATAAGTAAAAATAATCAATCTCAGTCGCTATTTATTTTCTTAAAAAAATTGACTTTCAAACGGGGCCTCTTTGTCTGGAACAGAGGGATTAATTAAAAATTTGTATATGAAATTGCGGCCGGACAAAACGGGCCGACAAAAATATATTATGGAAATGAACTACTAAAAATATTATTTTCTTAAAAAAATTGACTTTCAAACGGGTCGTCTTTGTCCGGAACAGAGGGATTAATTAAAAGTTTGTATACGAAATTGCGGCCAGACAAAATGGGTCGGACAAAAATTAAATTGCTTAAGTTAATTACGATAACAGTTTAAAAAATTCAAATTACAAAACTTACGTTTTAAAAAAAAAATTTAAAATTGTATATGAAATTACGGGTCGGAAAAAAATTTAATTGATTAAGTTAATTACGATAACAATTAAAAAGAAAAAAATACAAATACAAACTTTTGCAATCATAAAACTGTAAAACTATAAAAACGTAAAATATTAACTGTAAAACCGTAAAATCTCAGTAAAAGAGTAAATGTAAAATAATAATGTATTGTATTATAGATATCTTCAAAACTGTCTTATCTAAATTTTTGTCTTTTATTTTATTTATTTATCGTCAAATTCTCTCATTACGTAATAAGTCGATTTAATAAGTCGTAAATTAAATAGAGACCTATTTAAAATCAGTTATATGAGATAAAAACAGTTTAGATGAGATTTATATATGAGATAAAAACAGTTTAGATTAGATTAGGAATCTTCTTGACAATCCTGATTCAGGGGGATACATGTACCATGCGAAATAAATTATAACCGTTTGATATAAGTATAAATATGCAATCTCAGCCGTTTGATATAAAGTAAAATAATCAATCTCAGCCATTTGATATAAAGTAAAATAATCTATCTCAACCGTTCTTTATGAGACTGAGCTGTATTGTATAATAGATTCTTGAGTAATCATGCTGCTCAAAGCCACCAATAATGCAATTTAACTAAATCACTAATTAGTTGTAAATCTTGTAAAGTAATTAATTATATACGAAAAATAAAGTGGAAATTTTGTTGAAATCCCTTCTATTTTTAATAGTTTAACAAGTTTGATATATTGCAAACAAGAAGAAAAAAATACTACCAAATTGACCTTGATTAATGATGTTTATTGAACAAATCATGCATCCTACTATCTCATCAACTCACACTCATAAAAAAAATTGTAACCAAACAAAAAACAAAGAGAATAATAACTACAGAAAACAGAAAGTTGATCTCAATAAGAACATGGTTTTGTTCAAATTCCTTCATCCGTAGGAGCTCAACCATGCATAATATATAGGTTTACATATAAAAAGATGAATATTCCAAAAATCAAAGCCATCACTTCTCTCTTTTTAATGGTTTTGCTAAGAGCAAGTTGATAAGCAAATGCCCACCTATAAAGATATCTTCTCAGATAAATTCATTGAAAAGAAAAGGAAAAAAAACATAAAAAGAGACCTTACCACAATTAGAATAAACTGAGGTGTGCTTAGACTTAGAGAGCTATCATTGAGAGCGTATTGAAATTTTGTTCATCAGATGTAGAAAAAGATAAACCTTCCACTTCGCTCACTCTCTCGTAGACTAACCGGGCTGCTCGCTGCCATCTTCTGCCATGGACAAAAGTTCCTTCTCCATGGAAAGCTATCTGCGTCAACTGAAAGAAGAAAAGCCTTGAATTGTGCAGCATATTTTGGTAAGTTTGATGAATGGATCTTGTACCCAAGGAAAGTTTAAGCAAAAATGGCCATACTAAGGTGGTAATCATTGGACTGGTTAAACTGTGAGAATTGGCTAATAGGTTCATCTTTGCTAGAAGCACAAAGTGAAAACCCATGGTAGAGAGAGAGAGAGAGAGGGGGGAAATGGGTTTTAGGGTTTCGAATTTAAACTATTCTTAATTTCGGCATTTTTTCCCACTAAAATAATTTTCTATATTCTCCACCGGTTATTACTTCAAATAAATAATTAAACAATGTTAACAAGATGCAAGATGCTTATTGTATATAGAGAGGGTAAGTTAAAAAGTTGAGATCGTAGACATAATTATTGAAAGTGAATTCTATAAATGAAACGTTCCAAAATATAATAGTGATCACTTTAGATGGAACGAAAAGAGTTTATGCATTGTACACTATGCTAATTGGCATTTTACTTTCTGCAGACATGAAAATTACGTCCTTATTAATTTCTTTCAAGTTTAATTTTGTGATCAAACTTATCAGATGTGTTGAAATACAAATACAATCAATTTAATAAAAAAATACTCCCTTCATTAATTTCACGGAAGAGTTCATGTTTAAAAAGTCTAATAATTACGTCTCAATAGTTGTGTTTCATTCGTTATGTTTAAACATAAGGGCTTGGATTCGAGTCTTTAATTGTGTATGCAGATATTTTTTCTTGAGACGGGACTCCGCTTCTAGCACTCAGCTGTACTTCAGGATCAGTTTTAAACCTCGGACATGGGATACCTTGGCCAAACAATAGAAAAGAAGAAAAAATTAAGAATTTTATTTTCTTTCTTTTGGTTTAAGTAGCAAGGTGACTCTTTCTGGTCGGCGTGATTGTACCTTAACTTAATTCACCTTCCTAGATGAATTCAAGGAAACATCGCCCAATCTCAGTTGAGAGCATGATTGTATTATTTGTATACTTAATACTCTTGTAATCATTATGCTTGTTTGAATTAAGGATAAGTTGTTCTCTTGGGTTATTCACTTATTCACTGAAACGGTGATGTTTTATCCGCTTGATATACAATTGGTAGGCCGAAGGTAACAGGCAACAGCTAACAGAAGTAGGCATGCACATGGATAATATATTGGAGAAAATTGTCTGAAACTGGTATAAAAATTGACCCTTTTGTCAATTTCTCAAGTTAGCATTTGGATTTTCCAACATTTTAGGTCGGATGGGATGAAGGATCAAACAATCCTTAATGGGGTCTGGTTTTAATTTAGGAAGCTTCCTTGAAGCTTCTCTATTTTGTCCTCTGCTGGCTTTTTCTGGGGACAAAGTGCTGATAATGCAGAGAAAACTATGGGAGAGGATGATGTGATTTTCCTTAAGTTTGAGATACATTTAAAGAGGGATAAGTTTTTAGGAGAGGATGATGTCATTTATTTGGATTTTATTCCACTAAAAGTTAAGGTTATGTTAACAAATGACACATAAGATGTCACATCATTTAAATAAAGGGATCCCAAGTTTTTATATGTGGTGTGTAAGTGTAACCGTGTATTTAGAGTAATGCTAGGATCACTAAACTAGTACCAAACGGTGTGTCACGTTGATGTGGCTGAATAATTTTAAATTTTTATTTCATTTTGGGCAAATAACAAATGGTTTCTATAAAATTGTGATTTCTCGGTTTTCATCCTTGAACTATTTTTTTTGAAATTTTCCTCCTTGTACTAATTTTTTTCGCAGGATTAGTCCTTCCGCCCAATTATGTTCATTTTCTACTGTTAAATTTAACCGTGTGCATCTCACGTGATTTTTGAAAGGGGTAAATTTGTCATTTCCTTTGATAAAAGTTCAGGGACTACTTAGCAAAATTCTTATTTCAGGGCCTAATTGTAACCTCTCCTTCCTCCTCTTCTTCTTAATATTTCCTTCATAGTATTAGTGAGGTTATGCAAATATGTAAACGTCAGCTCCTGGTGCAAGACCAATCCCATGACATCATCTGCTAAATGGGTTGGGTTCATAAATTGCAGTGAATAATAGGGTATATAAGAGCATCAGCCCAATGGGGAATTCTTGAGAATTCCCAAATAATCCACCTCTCCCCATTGCAAGCAATTCTTCAACAATTCCCCATTAGAATTCCTCACCAAAATTCCCAATTAATAATCTCTGCGTCGGGCCGTTATTCAGTTCGAGATTTCAAAAAAAAATTGATTTTTTTAAAAGTTGAATTTTCAACCATTTGAAAATGTCTTTACTTTTTTTGAAAATGTAATGTTTTTATTTAATTTTAATTATGTAATATTTTTATGTAATTTTAATTATGCAATGTTTGTAGTTAATTTTAATTATTCACGTTTTTATATAATTTTAATTATTAACATTTTTATGCAAATATTAATACTCCTGCGTTTGGGCAAAAATTCTATTATTCCATTTAGATATTAAAAAATTGCAAATTGTAATCATGATCTCTTTGCTATGTAACAATTTAAATTGTCTGGCTTTTTATTTTTCACTTTTAAATTTCCATTAATTTATTTATATCATTTGAATATGTGAAATAATTTATTTATATTGCATATTTGATAAAACATATGATTGCATATCGAATACTGCATAGAATATTCAATATATTAATAAAAATTATAAACGAAATAATATTTATACATATACTCAATCAAAAGTGTGGGTAAACTCAAGAGAGTAAATTATGACAATGATGATGAGGTGAGAGTGTGGATTAAGAGCAAGCCCAACGGGTTCTTCCTCAAATCTAACACAAATCATCTCTCCTAATAGTCATTCTTAAAAAAAAAAAATTCCATTCCCTAAAATTATAACCGTTCAAGTACCTTATTTTTGTTTTAAGGTAAAAGTAAGAATCTTTTCATATTATCAAGAAAAATTACCTAGTATGCCCACATCCTTAATGGTCTTTTTTTTTAAACCCCTTGCCCCTCTTAGCATGATGGGTACCGCTAGACCACATCAATTTTTGCATGTAATCATTGCTTGATTGGGTCATTTGAAAATTATGGGGCGTGGGTGAAAAATCAATGATGCACATAATGATATTTAAATGACTGATGCTGTAATGGGGAATTTCGAATGAAAACAATGAGGCATCAAAAATCAACTCGATGAACCTTAATTGCTTGCCAAAATCAAAAATGTCATTAATGTCAAAATGTTAAAAATCGACGATCGATGCACAATCAAGACGGGAAAAAGTACATCAATTTCCAAAAATCAACGATGTTGAACCTTAATTTAAAATCTTAATACAAATCAATACAAATGCCAAACGACGATGTGCATCTCACGAACAACTGCCAGCATCAAAATCAACCCGATTAAAAATTCATTCGAACCTTCAATTGTTTTTGGGCGATAAGTAGATGGTGGAATCAAGAAAAAGCTGTATACACACAATTAGATACTTAAATCAATCACTTAAACAATACAAATCTAATAATACATTGGGAATTGATCTTGTCATCTTTTATGTGAACCTCTCTCTGGATGCCGGTGGTGCTGGCAGCCCTTAATTGCTCTTCGAGAAGAACTACCGGATCGATAGCAATGGCGCTTCGCACGATCTATTTTAATAGGTACCTCTCTCTCTCTCTCTCTCGTATCCGATAATCAATGGTGGCAATGCGATCTTAAGTATGTATCGATAAATGAGGCTTAATCTGCGAAATGTCCGTTGTTTGGTCCCCGTTTCTTCCGTCCACATGGCAGACTAGTATGTTAGACACGATCGAGATTGGGCTTAATTTATGGAGAAGGGGACTTAGGGATTGAAAATCAATTCGGCAGGAATCCATGTTGTTCGCCGAGGCATGTTGTTCAAGGAGGACGGCAAATCCGAAATCTTCATCTTGGTTTATGTGTTATATTAATGAAATCTTCATCCGGCTTGTAATTATTCCAAAATTCATTCTCTTACTCTTATAATTTTGTTTTATCAATTACATACATAATTATAAAATAATTAAGATTAATAATGACGTTTAACATAATTAATATATCTATATTGTACACCCACCCTTCCAACCGCCACCCCCTATATGTATATATAAAAATATTGTACACCCGCCCTTCCAACCGCTACCCCCACCCCCAAATTGCAAAGCAAAGCATGGAATGTCATTCTATGAGTCTGTACCCTTAAATGAAACCCAACATTACTCACAGATTGCTCCATTTCTGTGACTTTGTAACTATCCATCTCTGTTATACTATAAATGGATTCATAGTGGTTTTGTGAGCAGTGCAACATACGACATTCTTATTTGCTCGAACCTTCTCATATAAATTTGTACATGTGGCTTAGTTAGCTTGTTCAAATTTTGGTCAGGTTTACACTCATGTGTTTGTCTATTGGGCTCCAGCAAAATTAAAAATCTAACCACAAATAGAAAATTGAATTGAGGGTTACAACAACAAAAATATATAATTGACACAAGAGATGAACAAACATACATATTTATTTTTCTTTTTTTTTTTTTTTGATGAAATTAATGTTTTAGTTTTTTTTCTTTTTGCGTATTTTAGGTTAAATAATGAAGTTTTTTCATTATTGTATTTATTTTATAATTTTGTGTTAATGAGCTCATGCTCATTTATTGTCCGTCCATATATGTCCATTATATTAAATGAGCACTTACTCGCCCGTCCATTTAAGCTCATTACTCATATGGGCGCCGCCCATACCCGCCCGTTTGCCACCTCTACTGGTGACATGGTTCTCACAGCGGCTTATGCTCATGAACTACCACGCTATGAAGGTGGGGTTTACCAATTACGCAGCATGTACTTGTGATTATTTCCATGGAATGTCTGTTATTTGAGCTCTACAGATAGATGGATTCTGCTAATTTCTATACTTATGATGTCTAAATTACAATGCCTAAATTGCGGGCGTAGAAGACAATTATGGAAGTATCATGTCTTTGATTCGAATCTGCTACTATTCACACATATTAATCAATCTCACCGACTCCAGAAAATCAAAACTGCATATTGTTGGGTTCCATTGGGCTGCCAAAATTGTATCAAACACTTACTGTCGCTCCAATTATCATCATCACTTCCAACAGCTTGACAAGTTTTTTTAAGTGTAAATTTACGTAATAGAAAGGGAGTATGGAGAGAGAGAGAGAGAGAGAGAGAGAGAGAACTTGGCGTATAGCATTTACCTTCTCCAGAATTGCAGTACCTTTGGAATTTGTAAGCGCACCTGGTGTAAAAGTTGGTCGGGCAGTAGCAGTGCGTCTCTGATTTAATGACTGAAAATACACAACAGAGATTAAGGTACACTTTCTGATTCAAATGAAATTGTAGGGATTAAATGGGGATATTGCTGCTGGCTGTGGCAGGGAAGGCGAAGGAATGATGGATCACTATGATGATTTCTTCTCATCTTTGATCTTCCCAAGAAAGAAAAAAAGCCAAACAAGGAAGACATCACTTTAAATGGATACACGATGCCCAATGTACAAGATATTTGAATAAAGTTTAATTGTGATGCCCATTTTTTGTAGTATGATGCCCAAATTTGGGTAGGAGTTTTTTCAATTGTGATGCTCAAATTTTGACAGACTTCAATTGTGCATTGCGATGCCTATTTTTTGCATTGTGATGCCTATTTTTTGCATTGCGATGCCCAATTTTTGAATTACAATGCTCAAATTTGGACTGACTTCAATTGTGCATTGCGATGCTCAATTTTTGAATTGCGATGCCCAATGTTTTCATTCTGATACCCAAATTTAGGCAGTGGCTCTGTGTAGGGGTGAGCAAGTTTTTTTTAAAATCGGACCGGACCAACTTTTGGTTTGGTCTTGGTCCAAAAGAACCGAATAATTGGTCTGGTCCCAGTTTTGAGTTTTAAAATTCGGTCCTGGAATCGGACCGGACCAGAACCGAATGGTTTTAAAATCTGAGAAATATATATTATTTTTATTTTTTACCTTCAAAATAGAAACCTTAGATGAAAAATATACATGGTTACTTTAGATATTTGTAGTACTATTTTTTTTTCTCTTGTCCATTGTCCAATGCGCCGACCCCCAACACTTCTCCAGCTCTCCCTCCCGTTCTCCCCTCAATCTCAATCAAACTCAAAGACTCAAACCCTAAATCAAGCAATCAGCCTTGGCCTTCGCTACTCGCCAGTTGCCACCTTCGCGGTGTCGCAGTTTGCCTTTGGTCGGACAGCAGTGGACAAAACTCAAACCCTTCGCAGTTCTCAGCTTCTCTCTCCCTTTTTCGCGTCTCTCAGTTCGTCGACTTTCGATGGGTTCTTCCTCGTCTCCTTACTCCTCTCTCTGATGATTTGATTCTCGTGATCTAGGGTTTTGATTTGTTTTTGTGTTGATATTTTATCTGTTAATTCTCTGCATCCCCCTTCAATATGCAGCAGTTTCTTAGAGTTCAAATTCTGGTGGTACGAAAACTTTGTCTCTTTAGATTTAAATTGTGCAAGATTTTTTTAGATTTCAAATTGTCTCCTTGTTGTTGAGTTGTGTGAAAGTATAAATATCAATGTAGGATATAAAGGTTTGTATTGGCTGATGTAAATGTTTATGAAGAATGTTTTATATTGGGTTGTTAAGTTGTGCGAAAGTATAACTATATGTTTTCCTCTCTTTGGCCATTGTGCCTATTTGTTTGATTTGAGGGTTCTACCTGATTTCTGCACGTATTAATTGAAGACTTTGAAGTGGTGTTTCTTCAAAAATCTTTCAAGCTAAGGCATGAATAGATTTCTTCAATAATTTGACTTAAGATGTACCAAGTGGCTATAACAAAGAATTCTAATTTGAAGTATAGATTGATTACCACTGAAAATTATTTTTCATTTTAATTGAACTATTGGTTGGGTTTCCTATGGGCCTACTTATAATGCAGTCTTACATCATTTATCAGAGTTCAACATTATTTCTAGAGAAGCATGCTCTTTGAGGCTTAAGGGCAATGCAAAATCCTTGCGAGAGTGGAAGTGTTCGTAGTCTACAGATTAGTAGATCCCTCATGGACTTGTGGGGGTGATAGAAAACATAATTCTTCTCTTTCGATTCTTCTTCCTATTGTGTACTCGAAGTACGAGATTCCTTTCAAGTCCCACATGAGTTAAGTTAACAAGGAAAGAGAAACGAGAGTGACTACGTCACTACAGTTAGAACACAAAATTAGTTGCCAAAGTATAGTTTTGCTCATTGTTTTATTAGAACCTCAAGCTATTATATTGCTCCAGGTTGTTTCCGCATTTGACAATATAAGCTTCATATTTTGCAGAAATTCTTTCTTGGTGGGAAGCTGATTTTTGGGCTAGCTGCTAAGTCTCTGCTTGTCACCTTATTGATGATCATTGTTCCGGTTATTAGTCTATAGTCTCTATGTTGCAGATATGCCCTTGGGCTGTAGTCTCTATGTTGCTGATCATTGTTCCGATTATTAACTCCAAGAGACATCTATAATGTTCTACTTTTAAGTTTGTACTTTTATCGAAAGTTGTTTCAGAAACATATTTGAATATACTTTTATCGAAGGTTGTTTAATCTTTTTATAAAGTTGAAGTCTTCAAAATTTTATTATATATTTGTATTAAACAGTTAAAAAATAAAAATTCATAGTATTGGTTTGATTTTGGTTCTGGTTCTGGTGCGTCTTCCATTGGCTCTGGACCAGACTAATGTATTGGTTCTCACACTTATTGGGTTGGTTCCGGTTCTAGATTTTTTGAGAATCGAACTATTGGTGTGGTTTCGGTTTTCTCATTTTTTCCAAAAAATTGGACCAACCCAGACCAAACTCACCCCTAGCTATGAGCGCTTGTCTTTTATTCATTAAGGGTATCCTCGACATTTTACCCGAAAAAGTGTATTTTACCGGTTGAATTTTAAAAAATGGATTTGAGACGTTATAATTTTCGCAAAATGGACTGCCCGATTATCACCCTTCTTAGAAAATCTAACTCAAATCAACCGGTGATTTTGAAAAAAAAAATCACCTCATGAACTTAAAAGGCTCCAAATCCAATGTTGTCTTTCCATGTGTCATGAATTGAGTGATTGACATTTTATTTTCTTTCATTGTCTTTCTTAATCAATTTTTAGCCAAAAAATATATTTTTTTATGTTTTTTTCCTAAATTAAATTACATATTTTTACCTATAAATAGAGATTTAGTTTGTTTCATTTGGACATCAGAAAAAAATTATATGATTTTTTGAAGTTTCTAATCATTATTAATGGAGATAAAAATGGTAGGGTATGTAAATGTGTTGAATTTTGTGTCACCATTGAGAAGATTTTTTTGTTTTTAATCAAATGGGCATTTAATAGATTATTTTATTAGTTTTTAATAGATTGAGTTTGATTTTTGGTTTGTGATGTATCCAAAAAAACATCCTACCGGGGTGCCGAAGATAGCGTCGAACATGGGTCACCGTTACGACAGTGAAATCATCGTCATTGGTGGATATCTGACTATAATCTATAAAAACGAAACACAGTTAGTTGGTGGGAAGGGCCCTCGCCAAAAACCGTTCGACGTAATTATTAGTGCGTTGTATATAACAAAAAGGGCACATAGCCCCATATGTGTGTGTGAACCGGGTTCGATTCCTGGTAATTGAATCAACTGATATATCCAAAAAAATATCATACCGGGGTGCCGAAGGTTGCGTCAAACATGAGTCGCCGGAGTTGTGTTCCGTCGATGAAATCATCGTCGTTGATGGATATCAGGCTATAATATGTAAAAAGAAACATTGTGAAATGGCGGAGGGGCCCCACCAAAAACCCAATGTGTTTATCAGTACAATGTATATAACAAAAAGGGCACATAGCTCCCGTGTGTGTGAACCGGGTTCGATTTCTGGTAACAAAAACTGATGTATCCAAAAAAAAAAGACATCGTACCCGGGTGCCGAAGGTGGCGTCGAACAAGTGTCGCTGGAGTTGTGTCCGTCGGTGAAAAAAGTAAGCCCAAACATTCCTTTCCTTAATCATCACTCCACGACCACTGCAAAATTAACCCAAATCACGAAATGAGAAGAGCCCACAACAGATTCTACTCCAATCACAAATACCTCTTCCCCATCCTCCTTTTCACCGCTCTCTGTCTCCTCCTCTTTCTTTCTCTAACATCATACCCATCACCCACCTCAAATCAAACCCAGCCACTGAGCCACAAATTCCCCATTTCTCACATACCCAGATCCCATTACCGGCGCTAACACTGACCTTTCGAGACTACCTTGATTGGCCTACTTCATTTTTGGGTCTAAAGGGATGGGGTTCGGTTGAAGCGGTTGTTGCAGGCGGTGTACCATCCCAGGAATTGGGAAACCAGTCATTTGGATCATCAAATTCTTTCTTTCTTCCTTGCCTACTGTTTCCGCCTCTCTGTCTCTCTCTCCTATTTTTCTTCCCCAATTCGTCAAACAAACGAGTCACACTGCGGTAGTGACTGCAAAAGCCAAATTATCTGATACTCAACATATTTCATTTTCTTCTTTGTCAAACCAAACCCGTGAATATTTATTGTATTCAAATGGTCCCTGAACTTTCTAAACTGATCTTACCATTGTACCTCTAGCTAAAGTCACGTGAGATGCACATGGAAAAACGTAACTGATGGAATTGAACTGAAGAACCAATTATGCAAAAATTTCAACTTAAAGACCAATTGGGACCAAAAGAAAATTGTACAAGGACCATTTATGTCAAACCCATAAATATTTATTGAATTCAAATGGTTCCTGAACTTTTTAGATTGATCCGATCATTTTACCCTGGCCAAAGTCACGTGCCATGCACATGAAAAAATTTAACTGATAGAATTGGACGGAAAGACTAGTTATGCGAAAATTTCAACTTAAAACCAATTGCGAGCAATCGAAACCAAAACCAAGAAACTCAAATTGTACAGGGACCATTTTGGTCATTTTGTGTAAAAAATATTTTGGTACTTATTTGATAGCCCTAGCGCTACTGTGGTTTTTATACTCCCTTTATTTCTAAATTGTTGTCCTAATTTGACTTTTTTAATGTCAAATTGCATATTTTTAAGAAATAAAAATTTAGTGTATATTTTTTTATTTTTTTAAATGGCAAAACATGTAATTCGTAATACATGAAAAAATATTAGGAATTACGTATTTTGTGAGTTTTAAAAAATAAAAATTATACGTCAAATCTTCATTTGAAAAACACCTACTTTGATCTAAAAAACCAAACTAAAACAATAATTTAGGAACTGAGGGAGTAAATCTCTCTCTCTCTCTCTCTCTCTCTCTATCTATATATATATATATATATATATATATATATATATATATATATATATATATATATATATATAGTTGGTGAGGAGCATTATGGTTGTGTCACATCACCACCTTTTGATAAATCTTCATTGTAAAGCATCCATGTAGAAGTTTTAAATTTTTTTGGTTTTCTAGTCATTAACTAATGATAATACATAATAATAATAATAATCAATATGATAAGGGGTATTAATATTAATATATATAACTTCTTCTATTCAATAGTATAATTCTTATATTTAAAATTACAACTAACATTACTTCTAACCAATGTGGAATAAAACTCTACTATTAATAATAAACGGTGATAGTGAAATACAACTCTTCTATTGGTAATAAAATATGAGGTTTTTAATCTAATGACTTTTAAAACTAACATCAATTTATAACCAACGTAAAAAACATCTCTTCTAATGATAATATTAGTAGAGATGTATTTTATATTGATTATAAATTAATGTTGGTTTTAAAATTCTTTTGATAAAAGACTTCTACTTATCTCCATGAAAGAGATGTATCTTACATTGTGTTAGAAAAAGATGTTAATTTTAAATGTCTTACATAAAAGACTTCTACTCTTATTATCATTAAAATAGATGTATATGACATTGTTTAAAAAGAAATTTTGGATTTTAAAGTTTTTAAACTAAAAATTTTCACTATTACAAGAGATGTATCTCACATTAGTTACAAAATATTCTAGTATTATTACAAATAGAAGAGATGTATCTCATATTTATTAGAAATTGATGTTGGTTTTAAAAATATTATTATAGTTATCAATAGAAGAGATGTATCATACATTTGTTAGAAAGTGATGTTGGTTATTCAAAGTCTTTTAATAAAATACTTCTACTATTATTATCAATAGAAGATGTATATCTCACATTGGTTAGAAAATGATGTTGATTTTAAATTATTTTATATTATTACTAATAAAAGAAATGTATAGCACATTGTGTTGAGATATATAACAATGACAACAACAAAGACAAGTGAAGACTTTAGGGGACTAAGAGCAATTAAATAGTTCTCAGTTAAATAGGACGGTAGCGAGTGCAATTATTGGATTCCTTTTTCTTTATGGAGACAGTTTAGTTAGTGTGTGTGTGTGTGTGTGTGTGTGTGTGTGTATATTCCCTCTTCTTCTTCCTTTGTAATCAAGACAGACAAAGAAGTAATAATTATTCTTCAAGATTTTTATTCATTTTATACAAAATATATTTCATTAAATCTGGAGGATTTCTCCATATTATTTCTTCTTCTCCTTTGGTTTGAACACATTGTTTAATTAAAAAGAAAATTTAGATTTTAAAGTCTTTAAACTAAAGATTTTCACTCTTGCAATAGATGTATTGGTTACAAAATATTCTACTATTATTACCAATAAAAGAGATGTTTTTCACATTGGTTAGAAATTGATATTGGTTTTTAAAATAATATTATTAATTACCAATAGAAGAGATGTATCATACATTGATTAGAAAATGATGTTGGTTTTCAAAACCTTTTGATAAAAGACTTCTACCATTATTACCAATAAAAGATGTATATCTCACATTGGTTAGAAAATGATGTTGATTTAAAATTATTTTAGATTAGATAAAAGACTTTTACTATTATTAACAATAGAATATATATATCACACATTTGTTATAAATTGATGTTGGTTTTAAATTACTATTATCTATATTATAAAACAGCTAAGGGTCTAACTGGTGGTCCTGATCGAATTGTGTTAAACACAACTAACGGTCCATATTGATTAGTAAATATGTGAGTTACAAATGAACTTCTCATTTATGAGTTAGGTTTGAATTACCCCTCTACAATTACATATAAAACCTTCAGCTGTGGGTTTTATTTGAATTACCTCGTTAGTTATGGGTTTTGTTTATCCCGACCATTCATTGAATTGATCTCATACCGACACCGTGCCTATGGCACGAGCACCTATACTAGTTACCAATAAAAGAGATACATATCATACATTGGTTAAAAAATGATGTTGATTTTAAAAGTCTCCATATAAAAAGACTTCTATTTTTATCATCAATAGAATAGAAGAGATGTATCACATTATATAGAAAGAGATGTTGGTTTTAAATTTTTTTTAAATAAAAAACTTCTACTATTATTACCAAATGATAAGATGTATTATACATTAGTTAGAGAGTGATGTAAGTATTAAAAGTAATTTTATTAAAAACTTATTACCAATAAAAAGATGTATTTCACATTGATTATGAAAGTGATATTGGTTTAAAATGTCTTTAGATAATGTATTTCACATTGGTTATAAAGAGATGTATCCCCCATCTTAAGAGTATATTTTAATTAAAAAATTACAACCAATGTGGGATACAACTATTCTATTGATAATAAAATGTAATATTTTAACCTAATGACTTTTAAAACCAAAATTAATTTATAACCAATATGAAATACATCTCTACTTATATTACTGAAGTGTCTATATTTAATCTGCCTCAGAAGGCATTTGGGCCTCCCTTAGGCAAGGGGGATCTCTAATACACCTAGCCCACTATTTTATACATGTCTACTGAAAGCTTGGTCGGGCTCATGCGTGACAAACAAACCCTAACCCTCAGGTATAAATAAACCCTACTAGCTCATAGTAGGGGGACTCTCTCTCTTCTACTAGTTTTCACTTCACACACGGGGTCTATGCTACTGATAACATGAGACAAGTGTTAACGATATCTCTTGGGAGAAAGTGGAAGGAGTGGAAGCATGAAGCAAAGAGTCAAATATTTGACAAGTGCAATACAACGGAGGAGCGTTTGGCTCATTGTCCATATAGGGTTGAGGAGAATCAGTGGCGAAGACTTGTTTTTCATTAGAGTACTACTGAAGCAAAGATATGTAATGAATGTTAAGAAGGTGGTTACTATTTGTGGTCACCACAATATTTAATTTTTTAGTTGTATCACTATGATATCTAATTAATATCGTATTGACCATAAAAGAGTTTGTAGACTTAAAAAAATTTGTTTCCTATATAAAACATGAAAGGAGTGTAAAGAACCAAACTAGTAAGACAAAACTAATCGTGCCACACCACTTGGGAAGAAAGGGTAATGCACAAGCTGCAAATGAGGTATATTGATTATGATGATAAATATTTTGTATCATAATGTGGTATAGTACTAATTGGATAGCTTAGCTTTTATGTCTTACGAAGTTTTTGAGTATTTAGTCCTATATAAATTTTATTTAACTATATGAATTTAACTCAATTTGCAATAATAGCTAAAGAAGGAGAAGGGTGGAGTGTTGCCAATTCGACGTGAGATATACAAGAAATTGTATTTACCGAAGGGAGATAGAGATAAACCAATGCATAAAGAAGTTGCAAAAGCAATTGTATGTTACAGTTACTACTAAATTGAAGTTGATCAAGTCATGAATTAAATTTCATTATACTTTTGTGGATAGTGTAATGATTAATATTTTAAATGCAGGATGAAATGGATTGTATTGCACTCGAACACCCAGAATCTACGGATATAAGTGCAAACGATATATTCTCCCAAGTTATGGGGCATGAAAAATCTGGTCGTGTACGTCCTCTTGGCCTAGGAGTAGCTCCAAGTAAGGTCTTTGGTTCAATGTCACGGAGGCAATGCAATTATGAAGATGCTACAAACACACATATTCAGTCATAGTTAGACGTGTTACGTGCTGAGATGTAACTTTCTTCTCATCAAGAATTGGAAAGGGTGCGAGTTGAGTCTCAAAAAGAGTTGGATCAGGTACGTGTTGAGTTACAAACTTCATCTCAACAAGAGTTGGATCGGGTACGTGCTGCATTAGAAGTTTCTCAACATGCTTTGACATAAATATGTGGAGAGATGGAAGAAATTGGACGCTTTGGTGAATGCTAAAGTGCAATCACAGGTTAAGGAACAATTAGCCATTATGGGGAAGACATTTGACGCTAAGATGAAAGCTTTTAAGGATCACTTGTTATATGAGGGAGTACGTTCTGTAACTGGACAAGTACTTTTTCCACATTTCAACAATATTGTTTTCTATCCATTCCATTTCTTATAACACACTCAAAATATAATAGGTTTCTGATAATTCAAGTGGTACATCGCCATTAAAGCAACTTTCTCAAAACCAAGAACATAGAAAACCGTGATATACGTTTTTGAAGTATCTTTCAAGCAACGATAATACATCACGCGAGGTTAGTTGTTTTTAACAAATAGTTTGGGGATAACATGTTATTGAAGCAATTTTCAAGCAACATTCATTCCATTTCTTCGCTTTTCATTCCTCATGTTTAATACTCATATTGGTGGTGGGGGCAATAAGGTTAGCCTTTTTTTGGTTACTAGATTTCGTGCCCGTGCCTATGGCAAGGTGTCAGTATGGACATGATCAATGTCTGACGCGATCATGATGTGAATAAATTAGTATATGCTTGAGATTTTGTAGGGGTCGAATCAATGTACACTAAAAAAAAACGACTTCCCGAAAATTAAAGAAATAAAAAAGACGACTTCTCGAAAATTAAAGAAATAAAACATTTTATTCGTTTTAAAATTTTGTAACTCATCCAAAAAGAGTATAATTAAGCATTCAAAGAAATTCTCCCTTACACATACCAATACAACACCTATTAATTGAAATAAACTTAAAAATGAAAATCACGGTAAACAAAAAATATAAAATAAATTAAATGAGACAGAGTGAACTAACAAAGACTATTTTGAAATCACAAATATTTCAGACTATTAAGGAAAAATTAGCACACATTTTTAAAAAAGAAAGAAATTAAAATACAAATATTTAAAATTACTTACGAACAAATGTTTTTTTTTTAAATAAATCTAGGTCGAACAAAAATTAAATTGAGATTTAGTTGATTACGATAACAATTAATTAAGAAAGTACAAACTAAATATTAATAATAAAATTAAAGTACAAATATTTAAAATTGTAAAAATTAATTACAAAAGTTACAAACAAATATCTCATTAAAACAACTCAATTGATGCTTGGGATAAATTATAGATAACCACCTCGTCAACTCAAACGGAAGTATGTGGTTAAAAAAATGTGTTTGAGGAAAGCATTCCTATAACTGTAATTGGTTGTAGATAGGATAATTAAAAAAACATAATTGATGGGTTATTACATATTTATTGGTTGTAGAGGGAGGTAATTCAAGCATAACTCAAAACTGAGAGGTTTATATGTAACTCACATATTTACTAATCAATCAGGACCGCCAGTTGTAGGGATGTAAGTGGTTCGGTTTGGTTTGGTTTATGCCAAAACCACAAACCGAACCGCCTCCTAGTGGTTCCAAAAATCTCAAACCAAACCGAACCGAGTAAGACTTGGAACCGAACCGAACCGAACCACTCGGTTTGGTTTGGTTTGGTTCGGTTTTGTGGTTTATATAAATCATTTTTAATAAAAGAAACCAACATTGAAAATAACAATAAAAATAATATTTTAATTTGAAATTAATGTCAAAATTGAGAAATAAGCTACTAACAACAAATTATCATAAATAAAACAATACAAATTCTAAAATAAACACAAACAATGGAAAAAATAATAGTTCTCCAACAATCAAGATTTTGTTTGGCTTAGTATCCGTCTTTATATATATATAATGAATAAATCAAAGGTTCAAAATAGTTAATATATGTAATAATTTAGGGGTGGCAAATCGGTCGTGCCGTGCCCTTATCGGGCCAGCACGATAAGGGCACGACACGATAAGCTTCGGCACGAACACGGCACGATAAGGTTATCGTGCCTAAAACCAAAACCCAAACACGGCACGATAAAAACCCGGAAACACGGCACGGCACGTTAAGCACGTTAAGCAAAAAACGGTCGGGTTTTTTTTGTTAGACACGATAAGCCCGTTAGGCAATATTTTTAAAATAAAACATCAATTTTTTATTTAAAATACTGTCAGATTGATCGAGTTTATCAAAATTAAAACAAAACAATTATTTAAGATCGGGGGAGTGATTAAATTGAACAAGTAATTAAGTATATGTATGAGTGCTCCAGTGTATAAAGACTAAAGAGAAACCAGCCTAGCAGCCTTCATGTGAGAAATCCAAACCAAAGAGTAAGTAGGAAATAGGAATCCATACATGACTCCTTTATAAAAGGATAGCAATCGAAAACAGATAAAAAAAAAAAGAGAAACCATCAACATTAACATCAGAATTTAAACCAGAAATTCGATCAGATAACAATCCAAACCCAGAAGTAGCAATAAACTCAAAAAACCGACTACAGATGACATATATGAACATTTAAAGAGGAACCTCAAAAATTCCTTCCAAAAGTTAAATCATTAAGATAAAAAAAAACTCAAATAACAATCTAAACCTCATTGTAAAAACACTCATAATCAATAGTACGAAGGCATACAAAAGAATCAAAACACCCTTTCTTCTGTGAAGCCAATTATGACACTCATATTTTGAGTCATAACATCAGAAAAAACACTCATATTTTGAGTCAAAACAAAGAATTCCTTTGTGAAGCCAGAAAAGGCTGTAGAAAGTATAAACCATTATCAGTTATCACTAACGAACAAATTCAAATCAACAAACCCAACCAGATAATAACTTAAACCCAAGAGAGTGAAGCCATAAAAACCCTCATACTGTAGAGAGAGGGGGATTACACCTTAGTCTTCGAAGTTCGGAGTTGTTAGAGAGGATTGCCGGTGTGACTCGTGTGAGTGAGAGTCGTTGAGAGTCTTGACTCTTGAGACTGAGGAGAGAAGCGGCCGCGAGGCAGGCAGAGGCTGAGGTGAACCGGGCGTGGCGGTGGCGGAGGCGGCACCGAAGTTCTTGGCCGATCGATCCGAGGAGTGAAGGCGATCCGAAAAGAGAGTGAAAAATCGACGGCGGAATGCCGGAATCGTAGCCTGTAGAGAGAGAGAGTGAGAGACGAGAGACTGAGACTGAGAGTTACCTTACCCTTCCGTTCAATCTTCAAGAAGCTGCGCACAGCCGCACACAACAATGACCATTTAGTTAATAGTTTCTCTTTTAGGGTTTTTATTATTTATACCTATTTTTTTCGTGCTTAACGGGCTGGCACGATAAAAACCCGATAACGACCCGAATCTTAACGTGCCTTATCGGGCCGGCACGATAACGGCCCGAACCCGATAAGCCCCAGCCCAAACCCTATAATTTCGTGTCGTGCCTTAAATTGCCACCCCTATGTAATATAATATATATTATAAAATAAAAAAATAAAAATATATAGCGTGGTTTGGTTCGGTTCGATACCAAAAACCGTGAACCGAACTGAACCGCGTGGTTTCCCAATTTTTGAAACCGAAACCGAACCGTCTTCGACCAAAACCGAACCAAACCGACTGGTTTGGTTTGGTTCGGTTCGGTTTCGTGGTTCGGTGGTTCCGATTTACACCCCTAGCCAGTTGTATTTGGCACAATTCGATCTGGGCCGCCAGTTAGCCCCTGATCTGTTTTGTAATATATATTATTATTAACTAATCGATTTTGGATAACCTATACATGTTTAGGTTCATCCAGTAAAAAAAACAAAGAAATGATAATCATGCCAGGAAAGTATTCTTATGGTAAGTTTATAAAGCTTCTTGTTTGATCCTACGAGAACAATGACTTACTTTTCCTAGTTGCTTTTTAATCATAATAGTAATTTTACTTTAACAAGTTTTCTAGCTGATTGTTGTGAAGATGAAATTTTTCTTTCGATCCTCATACTATAGGATTTTTTAGGTTTGGTACAAGTTTAGGTTTTTTAGCTGATTGTCGTGAATATTTTTAGGTTTTTTTTAATTAGAGATTGTTTATATGGATTGGTACAAGTTTAAATTTCCAAGCTAACTCTAGAAACAAGCTTTTGGCTGTTCATATTTTATTTATGGGTAGATTTTAAAATATATTACATGAATTGATAATTATAATATCATTTCTCTTTAATAAATGATTCTTTAACAAATAATACTTTATTTTTTATATGATGTTGATGGTTGTATTGAATCAGAATGAAGTCAACTCATTGAAAACGTAAATTACTTTTTTAATGAAATGCCAAAATTTATTGATATTTAACAATCAAAAACAACTCAGTAAATATCCTATTAGCAATGAATAATAGATGTTGGAAATAAGCGACAATTAACAAGAAATAATAGATGTTGGAAATAAGTGACACTTACAAATAAGCGTTGGAAAATGGAATGTTAATTTAGTAAATATCATATTGTAACCCGACATTTCCAAGTGTCGGTAGAAGTGTCGAGAATTTAATTTCCGATACTTCTCTAATGTGTCGGAAGTTACCAACACCTATCGAAGTGTTGTACATTTACAACAATTAACGGTTTTGTTTTGTGTCGGGAAGCCATGACGTAAACAAAGTGTCGCATGAAGTGTCGAGAATTTTATTTCTGACAGTTATTTAATGAGTCGGAATTAATCGACACTTAACTAAGTGTCATAAATAGACGACTAAGGCTACGCCGACACTTAACGCAAGTGTCAAACAAGTGTCAGTAACTTAATTTCCGACACTTTTTCATTTGTTTCCGACACTTTATTCGTGTCACCATAGGCCCTTTTTCTTGTAGTGTCCCCATTCTTTTTCAACTATATACTTTTTTTTACGTCTTCGAGAAAACGAGGGAGAAGAATAAGAAGAAATTTACCGTGTTATCTTAATTTGGGTATTATAAGAACATTTATTTCAAAAATGACCTTTTGTGGTTGAAAAAAAGAACGAGGAACTGGATACTTGATAGATTATAAACTTGGGAAATTGGATCATCTCGAATTTCACCAAAAAAAAAATAGAAAAAATGATCATCAGGCCGGTCCATTTTGATAAAATTATAACCATCTAGGTTACCTATATTTGTTTTAAACCACTAAAGTGTATTTTTGGGGGAGAAATGAAAAAGATACTCCATTAATAAACGAAAGACGCATGGACAAAGTCACTGCCCAAATTTGAACATAGCAATGAAAACATTTTGGGCATCAAAATACACAATTGAAAATCTCACAAAATTTGGGCATCGAAAAGTAAAAAGTCGCTGCCCAAATTTGGGCATCGCAATGAAAACATTCGGCCTCACAATGCACAATTGAAATATGTCCAATTTTAGGCATTGCATTATAAAAATCATTAACCAAGTTCGGGCATCGCAATAGAAAAATTGGGCATCAGAATGAATTAATTGAACACTACCACAAACATCAACATACTTGGGCATCGCAATAGACAAAATTGATGTCAGAATTAATAAATAAAACATTGTCATAAAATATCAACAAAGTGAGGCATCGAAATAAACAAATTGGCTTCGTAATGAATAACTTGAACACTGCCCCTAAATATGTGTGTAAAAATTGAGCATCGGAAAAACTTTTGAAGCCTAAAACAATGCTTAAACATAGTTTTTTGGTCTTAAAACGAAGACATCTTAGGGCAAACACTAAGAGTCTAGTAGATCTCGTTGAGAGCTTTGATTTGATATGCGGTGGATCCCGTGATTCATCCGAGATAAAAAGTTATGTCATACCAACGGAAGAGTCCTCACATTTTTTATTTATATTAATGCATTAGTTTCAAAACTATCGTAGAAGATAAAAGGAGGTCGGCGATGGAGAAAATAAAGATGGAGATGAAGGTGGATGGCGAGAAGATCTGAGAAGAAGTGGATGAAGACGAAGATGAAGAAGAAGACGGAAGAAGTAGACCGAAGTAGCAGGTCACGGGTAATTTTAGAACAAACTTATGAAATAGACTTTTGTGGTTTAAAAAAAAGGATACTGGAGTAGTGGAACAGTTACAATTCCAGCAAATCATACCGGGTCGCAGTTATTTCATTAAAAAAAACATAACTCGACGATAACGTGCTGGAAATTGGATAAGAGAGAAATTGCAATGGTGGGGGCTGGGCTGGACCAGTAGATATGGCGTGGGAGAAATATGCTTTCACTAGCCCAATGGAGTATAAGAAAAGAGAAAGGCCCAAATTGGACAACAAATAAATTTAAGATAATTGTGGGCTGGTACCATTTTCTGAAATTGTAATCAGCTAAGTCCTTCTTCTTTTTTTCTTTAACCGCAAAAGTCTTCTTTCATAAATTTGTTCCAATAATACCCAATCACTGAACCGATGAAAATCTCTTCTTCTCCCTCCTATTCGTCTCCTTCTTTGACCCTGTTTCTTTGTTTGCCGAGAAATGGCGGTGACCCAGTTGATAAAAGTGATCTTTTTCTCAAATGTGCTCGTCATCTCTCTCGTTCAACGCCAGGCCCCGTCCAACTTCGTCTCCATCTACCTTGTCTCCATCGCCGACCTCTTTTCATCTTCTCCGACCAAGCGACTCCAAGTCGCACCAACTTCAACCACCGTTCCCCCTATTCCAATGTCGTCGTCCTTCACCATCTGCAATTAGAGATGTTAGTCGGTTCAACCCTAACGGTTCCGGTTCAGAATAGGTTCGGTTTAGTCGGTTATCACTGTTGTCCGGTCAAAAGCCTAACGGTTTCGGTCTGGCCCTGTTAGTTTCGGTTCAAACCTACGGTTTCCAGTCAATAATTAAGCTTATACGTTTTTTTTACGTTTTTTCCCAATTTCGAGGCTTGTACGCTTATTTCAGTGTATTATACGCGTCCCGTATATTATACTAACTATATTAAAGTTGTTAATCGGTCAAACCCTGACGGTTTTCGGTATTATACCCATCCCGTATATTACTAACTATACTAAACCGTATGCAAGTCGGCTTCCGGTTCAACCCTAACGGTTTTCAGTCTGGTCCTAACAGTTTCGGTTCCTAAACGGTCCATCTAAAATTTCAACCTTAACGGTTTCGGTCTAGTCAGTCAAAAACCTAACTGTTTCGGTTCGGACCTACGGTTTTCGACCCTATTAACATCTCTATCTGCAATTTCCTTCATCTCCTCGCTCGCTCTCTTTCTTCTCCAACCAAGATCCAACCTAAAGCAACCGCCCGTCTCCGTTACCATCCCTACTTTAGTCTGATGCCATCATCTCCGGCATGCTCCAGCTTTCTCTTGGGTCTCCACCTCCAAATTCGGCCAAGATCCTTAGCTCCGGCTAAATTTTAGCTCCAGTGTATTCTTGGAAACACTGTTCAATTGAAAATTTCGATGCAAGCATCATAATTTTCAATACGAGCACCGGAGTTTGCGATGCTAGCATCGGAGTTTGGAAATATCCCTGTGGATTTGATTGAGGAATGGGATTTATTTTCTGGAAGACATGGTTCAGGCTTACTCCACGAATTTCTAGTGGAAGATCCGAAGCCAAAACCGTTTGGGGTACCTCTTTATAAAATAGAAATATTGTCTTCATGACCACCCAACTAAAGCTCAGGACGAGAGCTCACAAGTATGAAAAAGAATGTGGGAAGTAAGAACCAAGGTTCCACTGGAAGGTAGGCAAAGGAAATTGCTTTATGCGGTACGATTTTTGGCTCTTTGACATAACTTTCTCCAGATCGAGCGACTGTAGGTTTAAAAGAGTCAAGGAATTGTTCCAACATGCAACGAAATTCAGCAAAGCAACCTCCGTTTTCCTTTTTCTCTCATCTTTTTTTTTTCTCCTAAGGGGGGCATAGGAAGGGATTGAACCTGAGACCTCACACTTTGTGAAGCCCCATGTCTACCACTGGGCCACCTCATCTCTTTTTCTCTCATCTCGTCAAGCAATCTCACTATTCTTTCATTGCATTCAAAGGTTTTGTGATTTACTTATAACGAGGTTCCTTTCCTTAAGCAGTTTTTCCAACCACTCCTTCCAGTGCTAAATTCATTATGTGTTTATGATTAAATTTGTGCATTGTGATGCATGTTTTTGTGCACTGTGAGGCGTGTTTTTGTGCATCACAATATTTAAACGTAAGCTTTGTGAACGCTCCTTTTGTTCATTAATGATATCTTCGTTATTTTTCCCTAAAATATACTTTACCAATTAAATAAAAATATGTGAGACCTTAGAGGTTGAAAATATCCCAAAAGGGACCGGCCTAAATTTCTCCCAATGAACATTCATTAAACACATCCTAAGATTGTGGCTTATGTAAAATAGTTTCATCCAAAAAGTCAAATTATTAAGGGATATATAATTAGCATTAGAGTAGGTGATAGTTATAATAATATTTGAGTATAATCAATATATTACTATCAAATAGAGAGCGTTATGTTGAAATATTATAGAGATTGTATACATAATTTTTGAAAGTAGATTTTGAAAGTAAAATATCTCAAAATAGTATAACGGACTCTATACCTAGAACAGATGGAGTATTTACTAAATTCAAAATGTCCTCTCGACAATACTCACCCAAAGAAATTCACATTTTTAAAATTGTAAAAACTAATGAATATATTAGTAGTATTGTAATTGGATATAATTACAAATATATTTGAGTAGAATTAAAATGTTTATAGCGTATGTCGAGTTAAAGTTGAAAAGTTATATTTGAGTAGAATTAAAGTTGAAATTAACAAAATTGAAGTGCTCATGTATAGAAATATCTATTTTATTATCAAAATTAAATGCTCATTCTTTTCAACCAAAAAAATTGTTTTTCTTGTGCCCCTATTATACGAGAAGACAAAAAAATAATGAAAATGTATTTTGAACATAATTTACCCTTGAATTGACAAATTATTAGATAAAGTATTTGAAATAATTAAAACATACGTCATTTTTTTCATAAAATATAAAAAAATTATTATATTTGTGGTAAGAGAATAGAAATATAAAATGAAAAAAATAATATTTGTATTTATATTTTTTAGTTAAGTTGAATGAGATTTGAGGGTGAAAATGACTTACAAAGTTATATATCATAATCTGTATAATAGAGCATCGCTTTCTCACAACTCAACTTACCAACAAACGATGAACAGAAAATTATTTTTTAGAGAATTAAAAAAAAATATTTAGAACAGAAAATAAGATGTATTTAGAGTGGTTGATTATTACAATGGGATCATCAATCATTGCCAATTTGCCACATTTACGGGTTTGGCCAAACCACAGGTGCATACAAGTTGTTCGTACAGTCGATGGCCTCAAAGTGGTCAAAGAAGCTATCAAAAGGTTAAAATAGATAGTAGTCAGACTCACGTAAGGATACCAAACGTATAGGCTTTGGCTGGATTTGGCAAAATTACAGTGGGTGAGTGGCTCGTGAGTCGTGCTCGTGCTCGTGCTCGTGCACAATCATGGGTAACCCAAACCCACCCAAAATAGGCCTTTAAAACTCAGAAACGCTGCCAGATTAACCGGATACCTCATACCCACCCCCAATTAGATTTCCGGTCCGAGAAACAGGGTTTCTTGTCCACAACTCCACCCAAACAAGAAAGAGAAACGCCGTAATTGTTTTAATTGAACTCAAAATTAAAACCCATTTTCGCCAAATATTACTTGCTTAAAACCCTAACAAAAATCTCTATACACTACCCAACTCGGAAGAACTTAATTTCAATGAAGGAAGAAGAAGAAGGAAATGGCGGACCCCAAAATAGAGAACTATATGCTCTGCTTCATATTTCTCCGGAAGCCTCTGATGAAGAAATCCGTAAAGCTTATCGGCAATGGGCTCAAGTCTATCACCCTGATAAATATCAAGCTCCCCAGGTACACACACACTTGTAGAAATGCTTATAGTTGAACTTTGATTCAGTGTTGTTTCGTGATGATTGGTTTATGGCTTGTATGGTGTGAATTGTTTGAGGTTGAATTTGGCTAATTTGGATGTTTTTCCTTTCGATTGTACTGCTGGGGGATATGTTGAGGTGTTTTAGTGGGGGTAAATCTGCATGTATGTTACTGTTATTGGTGCCAAAAGGATTGATCTTTGAATATTTTTTTATGTTACTCCCTCGGTTATAATAGGATCAGAGTGTCCATGTTTTCAAAGTTTGATGATTAAGGTATGAGTATCATTGGAGTTTGTTATAATTCAAAAATGCATGTGTCTACCGACGTTGCTTCTATCATGTGGAGAGTAGGTTTGAAGGTTATGGGGATTGTAACTTATAATTTTGGAAATTGGACTCTTCAAATGAAACATCCGAACATATAATAGTGGATTCTTTAATCGGAGCGGAGGGAGTATTATGTCCTGTGGTGATTATGTGATGTAAATTAAGTGTTTTTGACACTTGAGAGAACTGGCAGAACTGCTATGTAATGATCTTTTACTAAATTGTTCATGCCCTTCGTGTAAGAGGATTGGTAGGAGTTTTGATCAAATGTGATACTTTATTCGGATTTGTATACTCTGAATTGAATTGCCACCACTATCCTATGTAAGTACAATTTTAGTGTGGAATTATGAAGATTGTCATCCCCTTCTCTCTCCAACTCCACCCAAAAGAAAAAAAAAGCCAACAGAATTGCACAAATGAGAAGATGGTGTCAGTTATGTACTTCATATACATGTTAGACCTACAGTTGTGCAGTTCTCTCCTTCCTGAAAACTTTACCCCAATTTTCTTAAGTTGGTTTTATCATGGTACAAGAAAATGTAGTAACTAACGACTGTTGCACATAAAAATGTGCTCTTTATCATAAATTTTCAATTTTTTCCTTTCTTTTTAACATGCTTGGATTGTTTTCAAATGTGCGTTTCAAAAGATAAAGAATGTGGAACTGCTTCGACAAGCTCAAAGAAGGCAACATCAAGTTTTTTTCTAGCAATCTCAACTTTCTGTTAAACATCATGTTTGATGATTAATATCGGTGGTTAAAGTAGACATCAACAGTTCATAACATAATCCCTATTGAATAACTGTCTGTCTAATTACCTAACTTATTAGCAATGCATCACCACGAAAACGTTTGATGTGGATTATCTGGAGGATTCCGATTCAGTTATGGAGACTTAACATTTCTATACAGCTTGTAGAAAGATGATAACGAGCAAATCTTTTGATAATTAGGATGGGAAGCGCCCTCTTATTATCTATCTGTAACTAGAAAACATCCTACATCTTGATTTTGATTCTCTTTCTCTAACCCCCCTCCCCAAAAAAAAAAAAAAACTGTAAAAGTGGATACATACAAGTGTATCCATATTGGTACCTAACACTATGATGCACATGGCCTTATTTTAGTCCCCTGGTTACATTATCATTTTAGCCTCATTTCCCGACATAAAATGATTCAAGATTGAACTGTATCATTCTTGAATGGTTGACAAAAAATTGCACATAAAGTGCATATGTCTGCTTCGACATTTTTATCAGAATTGATAAATGTTTTTTAGTGCTGACGGATTCTTTACATATTTTCTAACTTAGATTGGTTATTAAAAGTTGTGTTGCCTAAACGGTCAAGAATCAGAGGATCCAGATATTTCAAAATCCTGAGGTTAAACAAGGTCCTACTTGTTAGTAGTCACCCAATGATTATGCTCATGGAATCTAGTACGTGTGTGGTTGGATTATCCTTCATCTTCACATGGGAAGCTTTTCTGCTCCGTTTGCTTCAAGGACGATGACTTTTGGAATATGATTTTCCGGAAGTAAGTTTCCAAAAATGAGAACATTATACTTTTCGTTTTTTGAAAATATTTTTAGGTGTTTGGTAAACCTATTGAAAATGTCGTGGAAATCATTTTTAGGTATATATAAATAATAGAAATTGCAAATTATCATTTGAAATGAAAATTAAATCTTAAATTGATAAAAGACAGTTTATTTCAAAAATAAACCAGGACTTTGACTATTTAAAAATGTATATATAACATATATTTATATGTATGTATCCAATTAGAAATGTGTAATTGTAATAAAAGAATACCAAAAGAGATATTAAGGGAATCAAAAGACAAAAGATGCTTATACATAGAAACATGGTGGTCGAATGAAAAAATCCAAAAGTTGTTCGACGTAAAAGAGAGACCTATAAGACTTAGCAAAAATATAGAAATATAGAAGAATTAGAGCGATAAAAATGTGCTATCAAAGAAGTAAAGAAAGCAGTGGGAGAAGCTAAGTTTAAAGCATTCAATGACTTATGATAAATTAGATAGAAAAGAATGGGAGAAGAATATGTACAAAAACTTGTGAAATTAAAGGAGAGAAAAACTAGACAGTTCAATGAGGTAAAATGTATCAAGGATGAAAATTCACGATCTTAGTCAAAGATGAAGAAATTAAAGAAAGGTGGAAAGTGAACATTGAAAATTTTAAAATGAGCAACATATAGGGACCATAGCCATTGAGGAACTTAATACCGGCGGTAGAAGTAGAGATGGTATCTTTTTTTTGTAGGATTTAGGAGTTTTTTTTGTTAATATTATGGACAGTGTTTCGGTCTCTATTCTTTTGGCTTGTATACTCCCTGTATAACTGTTTTGTTTTGGCGCTCCGTTTATATAATATCTTTACTTATCAAAAAAAATTGAGAGTAAAGTAAAGTTTTCTTTTAGAAAGAGGAAACTGGGAAGGCTTTATGATCAGATGGAGTCCCCATTAAGGTTTGGAAGTGTCGGTCATTCATGTAAGAGTGTCTTTGAAAAATCCTGATGTCAATGAAAACAAATGATGAGTGAATGAAGAGTATTATAGTACCAATACAAACATAAAGGAGATATTCAAAGTTGTACGAATTGTTAACGAGTCACAAAATGAAACTTTAGGAGAGAGTAGTTGAAAATAAATTAAGCCGGGAAATAACGATAACGTGGAATCAATTTGGTTTCTTACGAAGAAGGTCGATTGCAGAAGCTATCTACTTTTTTTTTTGGTGAGAAGAAACTATCTACTTCTAAAGAAGATTGATGTAAAATAAAAAGAGGGAAAGGACTTTTTTATGGTTTAACCCCAAGGGGTGGCAGAAATAAATAAGAAGTATAGATTTCCTTTCAAATGAGCCGAAATGAAAATATTGAACGAATTTCCTCTAAAGCTCATGTGCATGTGACACCATTATTGTAGTAAAAAAAGTAAGGGTAAATTGGTAAAAGTGTTTTCTTAAAAAGAAAAGTTTACTATTAAGTTACAAACTCATCTAAAAGTTTACTATTAAGTTACAAACTCATCTAGAAGTAGAGATGGTATCTACTATTAAGTTACACCCTTAAGGGCATGTTTGATTTGACTTATCTGGAAGTGCTTATGACTTATAACTTACAATAAGTTGTTTTTGAAGCGTTTGATTTCACTTATGGTAAGATAAGTCATAAGTCATGTACAAGCCACTTAAAGCACATGTAAGGCCATAAGTTGTAAGCACTAAGCCTAGTACAAGCCTAGGCTTAGTGCTTAATTCTACTTTTCAAAAACATGTGAATCCTCTTCTTTATTGAAATTTTATATATTCCAAGATTACCCTTCTTAATAATAATAATAAAAACAAAAAGTAATAATAATAATTATTATTATTATAATAAATAATAATAATAAAAGGAATTATAATAATATTAATAAATAATAATATGAATAATGATAATTGTTATAATAATAATAAAAATAATAAATAAAGTATTAATAATGAGAAATATAATAATAATAATAATATTATTATTATTACTAAAAATTAATATTAATAATAATATAGTAAAAAGAATTGTAATAATAATAATAATAAAAATAATATTAATATCAATATTATAATAATAAAATATAATATTAATAATAATAAAATCAATCATAATAATAATATAAATAATAACATAAATAACATTAATAATATAATAATAATAAAAGTAATATTAATGTTAATAAAATAATAATAATAATAAAGGCAATAATAATGATAATAATAATAGTAATAATTAATAATAGTGATAAAATTTGTATTAATAATAATAATAATAATAATAATAATGTAAATCACATTTTGTGATGATGCTATTTTAGTCTTTACATTTAATTTCAGCACTATTTCAACTTATTAATCAAACTCACACACTAACTTATGAAAACTAATCAGCACTTTTAAAAAGCTAAATCAAACATCACCAGTTATTAGTCATCAGTCATAAGTTATCAGTCATAAGTAATAAGTCATTACTCATTAGCACATATATCTATAAGCTAAATCAAACAGGCCAATCGGACCAAACAGTATATATCAAACTCAACAATACCCCCCCCCCTCACATATGACTCGTCCACTCATGGAGAGACAAACAAATATACATCACCGGGGCATCACAAACCAAACAAAGTGACAACACGCACTCACAATATTTTCGGGTAACAAATGCAAACGGGAGACTCGAACCCACTACCTTGCCAAATCAAAGCTATGATACCATGTTAAGTTACCAACTCATCTAAAAGTTTAAGTTGTTAGATAGGGCCCAACAATCTATATCAAACTCCACATTTACAAACAAGAGAATTTTCTTGGAATGGACAAAGAGGAAAGTTGGACAATATTTTAGGGACAGAGGGAGTACATTGATGTTGGCTATTAAAGCATGAGAAAAAAGAAGAAGAAAATAATTCAAATACGACATTACTGTTAAGCAAAAAGACAAAAAGACAGAGAAATCACGTCACATGCCTTTCCTTGTTACCTTGAAGGCACTTCATTTTGAATTTAGCGTACATGCATTTGCTAGCGGCATTCAATTTCTGAAAATGGCAAGTCATTTTACGAAGAAAAAGAATTTTTTTTTTCAGTTGACTTGTACATTTTTCTATACTCATTTTCTAAATGTTATCCAAACACCGGAAAATACAGAAAGTATTTCCGGAAAACATTTTCCATAAAACAAACGGAACCTTCATTTGCACCAAAAAGTTAGTTTTCTGTCTGACAATATCTACCTAGCAGTTGTTTGGTTGAGGTTCTTTTCTTTTTCTTTTTGATATTCTCCTTCTCTCTCTAGCCTTTCTATGAAAAATTCCTTCCATGGAAAACAAAATTGAATCTTTGGATGTGTATTTGGTTCCTAATATACTCACTGATGAATTTAAAGGGTAACATCTAATTTTTTTTATTACAAACATGCTCCCAGATGAAGGAGGTTGCTACAAAGAACTTTCAGCGGATATGTGAAGCCTATGAAATTTTATCTGATGAGAATAAGAGGCAGATATATGATATTTACGGGATGGAAGGGTTAACTGCAGGTTTGGAACTTGGTCCGAAGCTAAGTAAAGCAGAAGAGATTAAGGCAGAACTTGAAAGATTACGGCGCCGGGAAGAACAAGAAAAGGTCTCAGCTCATTTCCGACCTTCTGGTGTAATCCTGGCAAATTTATCAGTTCCAGCTTTTCTAAATGGGCATGGTATAATGAGAGGGTACGACTCATGTTTTTTAATCTATATTCACACCAATTGCAACAACATGATATTGTCGATGCTTAGAACAAAAATATCTCCTTTCCACATGGATTCACATGGACTATTTGTCTCGCATACTAGCATGGTTTCGTAAGTCCCAAATCAAGTAGAGTGGCACTAATCCAAACTTGGATCTGCAAAATAATGTGTTGAACCTTTTACTCCTTGGTTACCAAAGAACTCACCACATCTTCTCTTTTTTTGGCTGTGTACATATACTTATTTTATTTTAATCTTACTTCTGTCTGTTGTCAGATATATTGGTCCTATTAGTCTGTGAAGCAACCCAAGTTATCCTGCTATATTGTTTCAAATAAATTTTCAAATTTAAGGTTTTGTTTGTGTCAATGAAAATGACTTCAGGAGAATGATTTTACGAAATATTTTTCTCTCTACTTCAAAATCTTCTATTCTCTGCAGTTTAGTTACCTTCTGAAACATATTAAAGTACTTGGTTGGCACACTGAGAACATGGAAGCAAATCTCATTTGTTAGTAAAATTTTGAAATTTCCGAAAAGGCTTTGCAAGCTGATACTTGAACTTAAAAAAAATATGTTATGATTTCACTATTATCAGTCTATAAAGGACGAGAGAGAGATGGTGAGATAGAGAGAGAGAGATAGAGAGAGAGAGAGAGTGTGTCTTTTCTCTCTTCTGATTCATATGGAAATTATAATATGGTCCGCGCTGCATGCAAAGTCTATTTTATTTATGAGCATGTCTGGAGTAGTGCGCCGTATGTTTACCCCCCCAATGTATCCACTAAATCCCACTTTGTTCGAAAAAAATCCTCGCACTTGCACGGTCCATTTTAAAATTTGTCCCACATAACCCCACTCCCCTGACAGCCTTTATAAAACATTAAAACTATCGAAAGTTGACATGTGCATCGCACATGACAAATAATTATGGGCAATTTAGGTTGTGTTTGGGAGGAGAAGTAGACAGACTTCTAGGCATCAGAAGCCCATCTAAGATATTTGGAAGTGTTTGGTAAGTAAAGTGGAATGGACTTATGTGAGAAGTGTTGCATAGAGAAGCCCATCTAGAGGAAGTGGGCTGACAAGACTTCGAGAGCACTTCTCACTAAATCACTTTTAGTTATACAACTTTTCCAGTCCCTATTAAAAGTCTGAAACAACATTGTTACACTTTCATGATGCTTCAGACTCCATTTTTCATTAAATTGGTCAAGCAACAGCTATTTTTTTTCTTCATCTTCTCTCTTCTTTGTTTTCCATATTTCATACTTATTTATTCAACTCTTACCTATTACAAGTTGAATTAATGTGTCGTAGAAATATGGTTAATATTAATAACATTTTATATTTATCATAATATTTTTTCCTTTACTTTTCTTTTGATCTTTCCTAGTGAAAGTCCATCTAAAATATTATGTCCTGCACAGAACTTCCATAAAATGGAAATTTCTAGAAGGAGGCTAGCCAAACAGACCCTTTGTAACTTGGAAACTTCTATGTAGGCAACTGCTCATTACCAAGAACCATCTCCAATACCCCATAACCACCACAACCCCTCTTTTAATCACAAGCAATGTCGCAGCGCCATCAACACATCAAGCCCAATCCTTAGGCAGCCACATAATCAATTCATCTTCTCTAAAATTGAAGACTCACAGTAAGAAGGGGGAGAGAGAGAGAGAGAGATGGTGTGTCTAATCTATGACAAGAACTTAAGGTTGGATTGTGATGGTTGCAACCATGTTGTAGGTGAGAGACATCATTGTTGGTGGCGGTGGAGGATGGACGTAGAGGAAGGGATTAGGTTGATAACTAATACATGAAGGGAAGGAGAGGTAGGTAGGGAGGGAGGGGCATGAATCTAGACATGAATTAGTTAGTTTGTTTTTTAGGCGGGGTGGGGGTGGGGTGGGGAAAGGATAGTGTCAAGTGCAAACCACATGTTTAAAACATAACTGCCCCTCATGTGCGATGCTCATGTCAATATCCGTTCACGGAAGTGACCCTAAGGATTGGGAGTGATGGCAAAGGCACTCGGGCAAAGACACTCAGGTAAAGACCTTTGGACCCTTGGTTCCAATTCTCATACCCACAAGGGGCCACACTTACCTATAAAAAAAAATTATATATCCGTTCACGGAAAGGGGGTTTTGTGGGACGAAATTTGACCTGGAGTGTGTAAAAGTGGCACAAATTTCAATAGAGGATGCAAAGTGGGATTTGGTAGATACATTGACGGGGTAAACATATTTTGCTATCTTTTAAATACATGTACCTATGTAGTGCTAAGATTTAACATTCTTTTTTTCTTTTCTTTTCCCTTTTAAATGTAAACGCCTCAAATCGGCCTTACTGAATATTTTGGCACTCGCAGTAATTTTGTTCGTGCATGTTTTCCCACTAGTATATAGAGGTTGATTCAATCTGTGTGAACTTGGTGATTCATCTCACTGCTTGTGCTGATGTGCATTAATTTCAGAATGTCTATGGTCAGTGAAGTTCAATCTCAACTGTCCAAGACCAATGCAATTGCTGTTGGTGGAAATCTTGAAGTAAAGGGAGAATCCGGTGGTGCTGCTGCCACTGCCGTTTTTAGGCATGAGTTATCTTCTATTTCTTCCATAGAGTTCATGGCTGCTGCTGGCTTGCGGTCATTGATTGGGGTACAAACATCTCGGTAGGAATTATTTTAAGCAGGTGAATGTAATTTCTTTTCCTTTCCTTGTGTGATTCTTTTCTCACCGGCTCTTCGTTCTGATGTGGTTCAGCAATCTGTCTAATCACTCCACTGCAACAATGGGTGTCTCCATGTCCCTAAGAGATGGTTCGATTAATCTTTCCAATACTTGGACTCGCCAACTCTCTCCGACATCAAATGGAAATGTAAGCTTTTTTTTGGTGTGCGTGTGTGTGTGTGTGTGTGTTTTCAATCTACTTTAAACGTCCTTGGCGTTGAACATAGTAGTATGACTATGACTAGCGATGAAGAAGTGACTGCAGTTAAAGCCTTAAAGTCTCTATACCTTCAAGATAATGTGTTATAAACATAAACATCCCAATATCTTACCATTATAGTCAATAACATCAGAGTTAAGAATGGAGATGAGATCATGAAGTAATTTTTTCCATTGACATAGCAAGATCCAGTACAAAGAAAAAGTTGTTAAAAGCATGGATTTTTCAAAATTCCTGTGCCTTTGAGGTTATCTCCTTCTTTCTTTTTCTAATAAATAGTTGATAGATACACAATGTTTTCAGTTTAGGTGAATGTGCATATTGCAGCCTGTTGTGACTACTTATCATCGCCTTTTTTGCCCTTCTCCCAGATAGAGCTTGCTTTAGGTCCAGAGTCTTCCATAGCTGTTGGATGGCAAAAGAAAGAAGGAAAAATGACTGCAGCTGGAGGAATTAAGGTACACCCGTGTTTGGTTTTGTCCCATAGCTAAATGCATGTTCCTGAAAAAGTTGAGGTTGGTAAGGGATAACGATTCAATGCTAAAAGTACAGAAAGAATTTGGTGAACAACTGAACCCAACTGCACCTTTTTCATTCATCTAGTACCCCAAGATTTCAGATTCAAGTTAATATTTTTGTAAGTAGTATTTTTGGACTAAAGGAAAAGTCGCAAATATATATTTTTCCTCTTCACTCATGTTCAATCAACTGCAGCTTGGCACAAGCTCCTTTGGTGTCGTTGCTCATTGTACTCGACGATTTTCCTCCAAGTCTCATGGGCGAATTGCTGGAAAAGTAGGAAGGTATATTTGCTATTTTGTGTTATGTTCTTTAATCTTTAATATGTTTTAACCTTTCAAAAATTCTGAAAGTACACCAATTTATCATGACAGGAAAGCGCTATCCCTGTGATACTGAACCCTATGACAAAAATCTATTATATTAGAGAGTAGAAGTATGGAGATAAATTTTATTATGTTGTATGTTTGATAGCCTTTACATTGAAATTTATAGATATCACGTTCTCAAGTTGGTGCTCATGTAATGTTCATTGCACAATACTATTTCTTTTTTCATATACATAGTTGAATAAAAAATCCTCCAGGTAAGTACCACGTTTCTTACACATTGCATCAGAAAACTTGAAGAATAGTCACCTTGGTTCAAAAAATGATTTCCTCAATTTTTTTGAAAGGAGCCATCTATACCTATACAGTTACTTCCATATTACTGTCAGGGTGAACGGTTTTTTTTGTTCTTTCTAAACTATGGTTTGATGTGCTGAAATGTGATTGAAATTCTGTGGAGATCACTAAAATTCACACGTAGCTGTAAAATAAAATTGCGCTGAGAAAAGTATCTAAATGAAGCTATTATACTGTAAGAATCAATTGAGTGACAATTTCCCCCTTCTTTCATCATTTAGAAATCTACTGCAGTAATCAATGGCAGTTTAGAGGTCAAATCTGCTTATTGGGGGATAATTATGGGTTTATTATCTTTAACTCAGTTGAAAAGAAGAAATTAAGAACTGGCTGTTGCGAAAAAATGGATTGACTTTTACTTATCAAAAAAAATATAATGGGTTGACTTAAAACTATTATGTATTGGCGTATGGTCATATAGCAACAAATTATCTATATTGCGCCTACAGCATCCGAGCTGAAACTTTGCCTTTAGCATTATTCTTTTTCTCCTCACACTGCATGTTGCTGATCAGAATCGCATTTGTTCATATGTGTGTGTGTGTGTGTGGTCCCCTTCCCAGTTTCTATCGTTTTATATTAGAATGACTCAGTTCTGTTCGAGTATTTGTCCAACTAATTCTTGACTTAGTAATGTTATATTACAGAAATGTTATATTACAGAACACTAGTTTTGCTTGAAGGGTTAATTGGCTATTAACTACTATCAATGCATCCTCATACAAATGGATCTATGAGATTAAAAAGATAATTGAATAAAGAACATGAAGGAGGCTGCCTGCAGATATAGTTCGATGTATAAAGTAATTATATAGATGTACACTTGGTGAAAATTGGATAGTGAAAGAGGGATTCTGTAAAAAGGGGCTGAAGTACAATAATCTAGAGGCTATCATGAATCCATGAATATCTTGGGATTTTCTGCCTTAATTGTGACGTAAGCTCGAAGAATGGCAATGGCTTCATTAGTGGGGCAAATTCCCCACTATAATTTTGTGAAAATGCCACTTTAATACTGCTAACTCGTGATACTTTCAGAATAATTATTTTGGGATATTTTGACCCTTTTTGCAAGATGAAAATTTGTACTACACTGTAATTTTGTCACCGATTGAGGTATGGAGATAAAGTTAATTCATGTCATCTTCGTTCATAACTAATTGCCATTCATTAATTATATTCTCTATAATTGGTTATCATTTTCTTATTTTTTGTACTGATTCACTCAGACACTCGCACAAATACTATTTTTTGACGAACGAGTTAGTATAAAGTTTGAGATTTAAAACCAAAACTATGTTAATTCTCATCGACTCTTGCATGGTTGTTTGAATAATGGGACCGACCTTGTTTAGTTTACGTGATAAACCTTGGTGCAATCCTTCTATTGGCTCAGTATGGAGGTTGGTCGTTGGTGAGAACTAATGTGGCTTCACTAGGGTCCAGTTTATTTCAATGTAAAATCTTTTCCATAATAATGATAATATATACTTCCTCCGTTCTGGGCAAAGAGTCTACTATTCCATTTTGAGATGTTTCACTTAAAGAGTCCACTTTCAAAAATTAAGGCGTAAAAAGTATCATTTTATTACTAATAGACTACTAAAAATGTCATTTTCTTAAAAAGTTTGACTTTCAAACAGGGACTCTTTGCCCGGAACGGAGGGAGTAAAATGGTTGTCTTATTATACTCCCTCCGTCCCAAAATTATTGTCCGGCTTTCATTTTTCGTCCGTCCCAAAATAATTGTCTTGTTTGTAACTTTCGTTTTAGGACAACACGTTTATCATTTTACCCTTACCTTTTCTTCCTAATTTAATTGTGGACCACATACACATGAGCTTTATTGAAAACTGCACCTTATACCAATAGTAATAATCAAGCCAGCTAGTTTTTCTTAATCCGTGTATCGGGTCAAACAAGACAATAATTTTGGGACGGAGGGAGTATTTGTTTTGCTATTGGGAAATTTTTATGACTCCTAAACTTTGATGGTTGTCATTAATCTAAATTTTCTGGAATATATTTTACACCAAAACTCTCTTTGACTTTTCTAAATCATTCTTGCAGCGGTGCTCTTGAACTGGAAGTAGGCGGTGGTAGAAAGATATCCAATTTCAGCTCAGTTCGCATGATGTATTCAATAGGAACCCAGGTACTTGTTATGTGATTACCCAAGCCTTCATTGTCTTTCCTTCTCTTGGTCTTTTTCCTTCTTAGGAAACATCCTAATTTTTATGACCAAATTCAACCTAGCCTGCTAATTGTTTGAATAAGTTCTGTTTAGGTGGTTCTTGTTGCAATTCTTCTCTGATTTAGCCTCTCTGCTTTATAGTTGTATTTTGTGTGTTGATATATCTTACCTCCATACTTTTACGTGTAGGGGGTTGTATGGAAATTTGAATTACGTCGTGGAGGCCAAAAGTTGATTGTTCCTGTAAGTGCAATCTCTACTTATCACTCTTATATACCTAGTGTCTAACACTTCTGCGTAATTTTGGCATGAATTCTCTTTTCCATTTCGTTTGACATGTCCTGTGTCCTATATCAATAGATGCAAGTTCTATTTTAATTGTCTTCGTTTGATTTCAATTCCTTCTTTGGGAACCTTCCCGTTATGATAATCTTTGGGAGAAAGATATACATGTTACTCATGAGCTACTATATGCAGATTTTGTTTTCAAGACATCTGAACCTTGCACTCACAACTGGAGCATTCATTATCCCAACATCGCTTTACTTTGCACTCAAGGTCCTCTGCAGATTCAAACTCATATTGCCTCTTGTTTTCGTGATTGGTTCTAGTAGTATTGATTTCTTGTCAATCAATTGTGAATAACATCAACTATGTCAGTTGAATATTGATCTAACTATAATTTTAAGATTTTAGTTTCTCCAATCAAGTTATTTGACCTGCTGGATTTTTCATTTTTTTGTGTGATGAAACTCAGTCAAGTGGTCATGAATGGTCCCTGAGCTGATCCCTCGATTATAACAAACAATATTTGAATTCCTATCCTTTTTTGTTCATCTGCAGACGTTTATTTTTAAACCTTATTACCTTAGACGCGAAAAGCTGAAGTCACTAGAGAACAAGGAAAAGACGCAAGGTCAGGTATTATATGATGTCATTTCTTCCAGTGGTTGTCATTTATAAATTCCTAATTTTTCTCCTCTCTTTTACTACGTCCCCCCCCCCCCAAAAAAAAAAAATTTAAAAGAAAAAACACCTCCAGGGCAAAGAAATTAAAGATACAGTGAAAGCGCAACATGGTGGTTTTGGTTAACTTGTAGCATTGGTTGTTTTTTGGAGAAAATTTTGCACTCTGTACTTTTTAATCTCTTCTGCCCTACTTCAAGAAAATATCCTGCAGGGCCCCTTTATCACAAAATTATCCAGTTTAGTTTTGATGTTACATTAAATGTCGAAGAATCTCTAGAACTTCTTTTCTACTCACTACTAGGGTATCTTTTACGCTGTTGTTTTGAATTGCCTGATATTGGCTGTCCAGCATGTTCCTTTCCTTTGCCCTAGCCTAGGGAACATCTGGTTTTCTCCTGCTTCACTCATTTTTGCTACTTATTTAGGTAAAGGAAGCAAGGGCATCAGCTCAGAAAGCTCAACAGTTACTCCAAATTGTGGCCAATAGGAAAAGAACTAGACAGTCAGAAACAGGTGGACTCGTTATAGTAGAAGCAGTTTATGGGTGCCACAAAGCTTTGAGAAATCATAGAGATAGGTTGGATGAGGAAAAGGATGAATCAGCCCACGAAATTGTGGATGTCACTATACCTTTAAATTTTCTGGTTAATGATTCAGGCCAGCTTAAGGTATCTTACCCTCCCTCCCCAATGAGATTGTCTATATTTGTGATTATATATTGTTTATGATTAATGTTTCATAGTTTTATTGACTTTAAAAAATTGGTTAAAAATGTGAAGTACTTTTTCCATAAATTTCTCCTCATTTTCCTATAGAACATCGAGTGCAATCTTTTGTGAGTACTTGATTAGAGAGCATATGCGTATATGATGCTTGGCTTCAACTATGTGCAGCTTCACGGAGGTGTAAAGAAATCAGGCATTATGGGCTTTTGTGATCCTTGTCCAGGAGAACCTAAGAAATTGCATGTGAAATATATATACGGTGGCAACAGATTTGAGGTATGTAATTTTCTTATAATGATCTTCATATACAAGGGACTCTCAGATCAAGTAATTGAGGTTTCGCTTGGTTGAATGTTGAACAGGTGGAAGTTGATGATTTTCAAGAATTGCTAATACCGCAGGAAGCACACAGAGTTTGAAAAGGATTTTTGTTCGAGATGTAGCATTACAAAATAGAAAGAACAATATAGAGAATAAAAAGGAAGAAAGGTTGCTCGGCTGCAGTTTTGCATGCATTTGCAAAAGTTTGTATTTTTTTCAAAAATAAATTTAAATTTCCTTTATCCATCTTAGGCTCATTTTTGACTTGTCTAGCTGTGCCTGTGTTGTATCATACTATTTAGAACTGCAGTGGGAGGATGATTGTATAATGGCGGTGAAGTTGATCTTGACAACAATGACAAGGGTCAACACTTGAGATTTTGGCGAAAAAGCCGAGAAAAACATGACGAGGTTAACACAAACATTTTGTCTATACTTCTGTTATATTTATACTTGCACCATCTTCAACAGTTTTGGTTGAAAATTGCACCGAATCTGGTGCAATTTCTGCACCAAATTTTTTTCCACCGTCTTTACAGTTTTACTTCAAAATTTATTCTAAACGGAATATTCAAAGTATATTCTTCATTATTCTATTTAAAATATATGTTTTATTTCATTTAATTTGTATTAATGTATATTAACAAAATAAATATATTATTTATTGAATTAATATTATATTAAATTAAATACTATGTATTAAAAATAATAATTAAATGCAAGACATTTATAGAGACTAAATACAAACATTAAAATAACTTAAATAAACAGGTAAAAATGGTAGTTATTGCATAATTTGTACTAGTATTAATATTAGGCAAAATGTATATTTGGGCTACTGTATTTTTTAAAAAATTGTAATTAGGTCATTGAGACGTTAAAATTTTTAAAGTGGCTATTGTACCAAACTTATCTTGCATGTCAACCTATTTTTTGGATAGATATTAAGTTAGGTCGTTAAGTTATATTAAATACATATTTTACCCTCATCTTCATCACTCTCTGCAATCAAATCAAACCTATATCTGGAAAAAATAATAATAATAATAATCAATGGCACTCCCCAGATGAGAATCTTTTGAACCCACCAAACAATGACAGAGAAAGGTGTTTGATAAATTCAACGGTGTAAATCCGGTTAAATTACCATCAATGATTTCAAGATCCTTGAGATTGGGGGCATCTATAATGAACTCGTGATATTGATGATCTAATGCAAAATCCAAATCTCCATCATGAATCTCGGTCTTCAATTGTTTCAACATAGTTACTGAGACATTGAAATTACCATGCGTTGGTTCTATGAGTAATTCTTCGAGAATAGGACATTCTTTCTAAGAGGATCTCGAATTCGTATTCTTGCTTGGTGTCCAAGTGGGAAGTTGCTGCTTCGAATGGAAAAAAAAAAAAAAAGTCAAAGGATTTGCTCTCTTCCTTCTGTCAGATCAGGCGGAGACAGCCCCGGTTAATCTCTTCATCTTCAATCAACGCCCACCCAGCTCCAGTTCCGTCGTCCTCTGCCATCTGCAATTAACGTTCGGATCTGAAACGGAGGGATGTGATTTGCAATCTTCACCAGATCTTCACTGGATCTAAAACGGAGATGCAGCGGTGGATGGGGATTTGTTGACCGAAGGGGGAGAGCGATTTTCGCGTCGGGGAAGAAGTCGGAAGGAAAGGGGGAATCAAAGATGGATTCAAGGGTATCGAAGATTCGGAGAGGCGTAAGAGAGGGGCGGGGTCGTAGAAGAGGGGTAGGGATTTTGTATGGCCATGGAGATGGGGGAGTGGAATGAGAAAGGAGAGAAATGAAGTTGTGTTGGATACTGATGTTGTTGCACACATCACCCACCTTCTTGATGTTGTTACTACCTTACCCATATTTGGAATCTGTGTTTTTCTCCTTACAATAAGGTAGACATTGAATCAATCGAGTAAAGAGATTGGCAGATCCCATTCAGCACCTCCCTCTCCATATCTGTCAGATCCATCTCCAGTCTGTTAGTTTTGATTTTCTTGTAAACAATTGACACAAAGATTTTTTTGATTTTCGTTTTAGATCTGGGTTTAATCTGAGTTTGTCATTGTCATATGCACTTCTTTGATTTTTTGATTTGATGATGATAAAGCTGACCACCATGGAAGCTGACGACGATGGAGACGTGAAAAAATAGGTATTTAACATAACTTAACGTCCCTCCAAAAATTATGTTAACATGCAAGATAAGTCTAGTGTAGTGGCCGCACTGTAAATTTTGACGTTCCAGTGATTTAATTGTAATTTTTGGAAAAACAGTGGTCCAAATATGTGTTTTACGTTAATATTATTATAATGTATGTTGTGTGAATTTATTTTAATGTAATGTAATTTTCGTTTTTAAATAACTAATAACTAGCAATATAAATATAAATAATGAAATTAAACCAAAACACAAAACTAGTATTTAAACCAAAACACAAAAACTAACAATATTAAATAAAGAAAAATGAGAGAGGTAAAATGAAGCCATGAACAGTAGCGCACCAAATTTGGAGTGGCAGCCCAGGGTTTTCATTTTGAAACAGTTTTTGAAGCTTCCTTCGGAGGGATAAATAGTTGTTATTTCTCTTCAATTTGAAGTCTTAGACTCCCTTGGAGATGCCCTTAGGGCATGTTCATTAAAACTGATGTTTAATAAAGTAAATTTGAAACCATTAAGCTACTGAATATTTGAAGTACTGAAAAACAATTTTAATGGTCTTAAAATTAAGTGTTGAATTCAAGTATTTTGTTTTTTAATGTTAAACCACTTTTGTCTGAAAAGTAGTAAAATCTCAACTTTACCATCAATAATTCTATTTGAGTTATTGCAATGAACACAATAAAATAAAATGTATAGTAACTTGGCATGTCCATCACCATTGTACGGTCGAACCATACTTTTTTTATTTGCTAGCACAACACTTAATAAAAAATAATTCTAAAAATGATTAAAAAATTATAATAAATCAAAACATGATTGACTGTGATCGTATGACTTTGATTGACTCGGACGTTTTTGACCTTCCATTTTGGGACATCCCATGATAAAGTTTATGAAGACAGAGGAAAGCTGATTTCTTCATCAAATTTCAAGTTTCATTCATCTTTGCTTGCTGCCCTCCCTGCTTTACCCAGATTACATTAAACTGTATCCAAAATTACTAACACAACTTTTTCGCCATCAGCATTTCCAGTGACTAATCGCCATCATCTTTAAGATCATTGAAAGTTGTGTTTAACCGCAAGTTCACCGCTCAATGGATCAAAAGAGGCTTCAATAACTGTTGAACAATATCCGCCTGTACTCATTCCACCACTTGCAACTGCAACGGGTTCAGTGAAAAGCTTTACACCTTGCTTCCAATGCCTTTGATCTGACCACAAACTCACAAGAGTCAATATTTCTGCTAGCTAAGCTAAAGACAAGTGTACTAACAATAGAGCCAAACCTGGTCCCGTTGACAGCACAGTAGAGTTCTCCAAATCCATCACCCAGTCAATCCAAAGTGCAAAACCATGGCATGTTCCTGTGTCTGTAAACTCAACCTGTAGCATATTTCATGGAAGGTTATACATCAGCCATGCCACTCAGAGAAAAAGAGCAAAGGACAAGAGGAGGGGGTTGAAAGGAGACAAACGATACCTGGGCTTTGCCAGAGCATGGACTTAATGGTTTGAAGAAATCAAACTCCATAATCGTATATATCTCACTGAGTTTCTGAAATTGCATCAACAATAGGTGAAAGTAGGAAGTAAGTTTCATCTTTCTCCAATGGACATTTCCCTAAAAATACTCCTCGGTTCCACTAAAAAAGTACATGTTTGAAAGTGTAAAGTATTTTAAGGATTAAAAAGGTTTTCAAAGAAACCCTCCATTTCAAGGATTAAGATATTCTCGTAATCTTAAGTTTAGAGTAATAAAGGTGAATCTATAATTCATAACATTTATTAGCTAAACCTTTTACCTTCCATATTGGACACTAGTGTTCCAAAATTGTAATTAGAACTCTTCTAGCAGAACGGATGGGGTTTCAATTACCTTAATCTCCCCACACTGCCATATAAAGAAGGGTAGACAAGAACTGTTGCGATGCAGGTAAACCACCGCATGCTCCTAGTGTGGCATTGACAACTGAATGGTTAAAACCTTCAATGTCTTTCAGGCAGCAACGACTTCTCCAAAGATCCTAAACGTGTTAATCATCAAACCATATTTCAAAGTGGAGGAATCAGATAATTGATCAGGTCAAGATATCGTAGTAGCTTACAGGGAGATACATTGCACAACCCTTCAGCACTCCTTTACAAGGCATTATCAGCACGTCGTCAGACAGGATGGTATTGAGCATAGTGCGCTCCTTCCTTCAAGAGAAATTGATTCTTTAGGCCTATTAGCCAACCAAAGAAAAGGACGAAAACAAAAACCCTACAGTAGATAACTTTTTTTATTAGTAAATTATAGCGCCAAAACAGGTAACGCGTCGTATGTACACGATGAATACTTAAACGTAATCATTACAAAAGAGCAAATACTATTCCTAAACTCTACAAAGAGTTCGCTCCCGCAGCCGATTCTCCACACCAGAAAAATAAGGTCTGGAGAGTCATCTCCTTCAGCCTATCAATACTCAGCTCTAAATTCTAAAAAATCATGTTGTTCCTTTCCCTCCACACTGTCCAGAAAATAACCGACGGAACCACCTCCCAAAAACAATTCCTCCTCTTATAAAGGGACCAGCTAAGTAAAAGCTCCTTAACCAATTATGGAATAACCCAGGACACTTGAAAAAGATTGAGCATATGATCCCAAATCTCCATAGCCACAGGACAGTGCAGCAATAGATGATTCACGCTTTCCCCAACTCTTTTACACATATAACACCACTTGACCTGAATTTTATTCCGAGCTCAAAGATTATCGCCGGTTTGCACTTTTGATGTAGATACTGTTTGAAAACAAAATCATTATATAAGCTAAATAGAGCAAACTGCAACCACTACTGGCTTAAGAATTAGTGTAACCTCACAAAACAATAATACTCCCTCCGTTCCTGAAAAGGAGTCCCCTCCGACTCAGATTAGGAGAAGCTACTAAAAATATTGTATGTTTTCAACTTTCTAGTGTTGCCCGTATGGGATGGCACCATCAATTAAAGGATCAAACAAATCAAGCGCAAAATGGTAAAAGCAACAATCCCAAAAAGGAAATATTACAGCGAGGACATTTTCTTTTGGAAGGGCCACGTGATTGCAAAGACATAACAGTAGCATACCAAGCTTTTAAAAATAACCATGTTTGTAGATGCCTCTATTAGCCATGATAAATCAGGTAGATAAAGGTTCTCAAACTTTAGCATGAATAAAAAGTTTGAAACATGTGAATTGACATATTTAGATATGTGACCCCATCATAAATGCCTTAGCTCAAGGAATTTTTTGTATATCATAAGCTTGTTTGTTATGGGTAAATACTTTAAAGCCCCATTTACATTTCTCAAACAGGCGACCATAGCAGAAACAAAAACTCCAGACCCTTTTCTTCCAGCACACTCGGAGCAGTCTTAACGACTAACAAAATGCAATTAACTTAAAGCAACTACTATTACTTTTCCAGTAACAGTAAAATGTTAAAATATCGCATATCCGGGGAATGAACCAGCACCATGCCCCAACTAAGAATTGATTGTAAATGTGCGACCAAGCAACAATTTCCAACTACCTTAAAGTGAGTATCCTCCATGTTATTCCATTTAGCAAATCTATCATTTGCTACGAATTTAAACATCAGATACAGCTTTAAAACATGTGCGTAGGCATTGTTTGATCTTTGGTTAAGAACTGACAATTGAAACTCCTGCTGAAAATTACCAAAGCCAGTAAAACAAGTTGATAGACCAGAAACAGATAATGAATCAAAAAAAATTGCGTCAAAGCAAGTGTAATAATAAAGCTAGTACAACTTTGGCCATAAAGCTAACCCATAGCTTGCCACAAACTTTGAAAAACACATCTCAGATGCAAAACACAGAGGTACAAGGAATGATAATCAAAAAACTTAAAACCACCAATAGCATTTTGAGATGACCTCATCTTTTTTAGCTACTACTATAAGACAATTTCAGGCTCAAAACATCAAAGATACAGTAGATTTCAATATTATTTACCAGAACCGCAGGTTTTCCCAAGGAAGCCTACTCTCACTTCCGTAATAATACGGCTCTCCTATCAAGAGGTCAACCTGCACATTATGCACAAAATCAGAAAGTGTGTATGTGATTCCTGAATTTTCTATAACAACCTGCAGTGACTTGCAAAATAATTTGTAGAAGAAAAAAGGAGGAACTACTTTATGTCTAACAAAATAATTAATTTCTAATTCAAGTATATCTGCAACTCATGTAACAATACACATTAGTCCATACTGTGACGTAAAGTAAAGATAGAACCAAACCATCACACGATTTTGCATCAATTCTAACTTAGAATGTACAATCAACCGCATATGAACAGGGAAGAACCTTTTTTTGGTGAGTATCATGCATAGTCAATTGTGGTATCTTCTTCTTTAATACTTCTACTCGATCCACTGAGAAGCCATTCTCAACAGCTACAGCTTGTAAATATTGAGAACCTTTCTCTCGCAATCCCGGAAATACCGATATTACATCTGATGTTTTAGAGAGATGGGCAATGGCCACAGATAAAAAAACACTATCATCTGCTACTAGACATAAAGGAGAAACTTTATGTTGCAACTGCCAGGGAAAGATATTAAATTAGCACGTATTATTGGTTAAATGTAGCAATCAGATACACATGATGCACAGAGAGAGATAGAGAGTACATATTTTTTTATGGCTTTTAACAAGGAATCTCTCCAATTAGCATCTCCATAAATTGCAACTTTTTCAGGGGGCAAAATGATCTGGCAATCTTGACTGCAGGACCCATGCTGGCCAACCTCTGATCTCTGTTGTTGATCCTTGAATTCATATGAAATGCTAGTAGTAGTATGCATGGCATCCATATGAACATCCTCGTCCTTGCATACTGACAAGCCTTTCCCTTGGCTCAACCAGACAGATTGTTTCCAGTGGTCACGCCAAACTCCGGCAGCTAGAGAGGGACCAAACTCCAAGATTTAAAGAAAAAATTAAAGAAAAGAAAATGGTGGGTAAAAGATGCTTTTCTATGAGAAAGAGCTTACAAAGCTTGGCACAGAGGCTACAAATGACCCTAGCCTTGTTCGGCTGTCAATAAGATTCGTTATTCGTTTGAGAAACTAACCATTCTTAAGCATAAATGTTTTGCACAATTACAATTTTTTGCATGGTGGAAACTCTCTTTTTTTTCCTGTGAAATGCACATGGAGACTTCCACAAATAAATTATGCATAATTATATGCACAAGCTCATAATTTTCTTATATTTTCCTTTAATTCCAGTGCATTATGTGGTTAATTATGCCTAGGGAAATCAAATTTATGATGGTTTATTGTTTTATTGTAGGTTTCCCGGGTTTACTTGAACTTCTTAGCCACCCATGCTTTTTTTCCTTCTAATTTTTCTCTTAACAAATCTTTTCATTATCTTTTGCTTTCAAGGGACTAACTTCAAGATTTCAGCCTCACTCAACATTCATTTCATAAGACTCAAGCATCGATGGCATTAAATACACACTTTCATGAAGGGTAACACTCCCTCAATTCATGGATACAAACAATTCAAACTATGCTCACTCTTCAGAGGTTTGCCAATAGTGTTTTAGGCTTAAGGGATAAGGCACTAGAATTGAAGTAGAATAGGGGTCGATGTGTGCTCTTGCACATGCCATTCAATCCACAAGGCTCAAAGGGAACACTAGAGATTCAATGCATATAAAGGGTAGGTGAGAAAAACTCAAAAGATCCAAAGATGGCTTATATCATGCCCTTGTCACACGGATGACCCAGTTCAATACCAAGCAACAATGTCAAAAACTTATACATTTGTACCGTAACGCGCAAGATTGTATGGTCAGAAACAAGTAATATAGATCCTAAGAAGAGTATCATCCCACAAAGAATGGTTCCTAACTATCGGTGGATTTAGAGTATATTAAATTACCTCAAAAGATCCAAGAAATGGCATGCCCTATCCCATTTACACCCCACCCCCCTAAAAAGACAGGTCAGTACATCCCACTGGTCATCCATATTGATGATTTATTTCAATTCTTATCAACGCACATGATTATGACTTGAATAAAGATGTTTCCACTCACAACAGAGAGACGATTGTAATTCATTCATCTCGACAGGGTGACTAATCCATTTTGGAGCAGTGGAGTAAAAACTCTCCCCTTCACTATCAAGCTGAAGAATCCACCTGAAAAGAAAGCAAAATAGTGGGATAAGCATCCCTAGAAAATTTTGGGACAGAGAATAAACATTATTGCACCCAAAGTCTTTACCATGAGATAACAGCATGAACATTACCAGCATTAGTTGCCTTTATCTGCAGCTCAGTTTTCCCACAACTGTCTGGCCGCTTCCAAAAGTCAAATTCAAAAATTTTGAAAGGCTCTGACAGCTGGATGAATAGTAAACTTCGGTAGAAACATAAACAAGTTCACAAGAAAACTATGCCAAAAAGTAAAATTTGGGAAATACCAGTTTTATTTCTTCTATCAACGCATCACAATGCAATTGAAATTGTTGTGGTTTGACACATAAAATTGTCTCCTTCCCCTTTGGAACAAGGCGAATGTCATCCACCACTTTTGGTTCATTATTAAATAGATCATGCAGCTTCCACATATATGTGCTTTCGACCAGCTACGGAGAAGAACAATAAACACAGAAAAGAACTATTAGTCTTGTGGCCATTGAACAAGTTACAATTATATTGTACTATGAGGACCAAGTTACAGCAAATAATTAATAAACCAAACATATGTATCAGGCATGCTTCACATTATGGAATGAATAAGTACGAAATGAGTCGAGGGTCACAGTGAAACGAGCAAATACAATCCTCCGGACACAATGCAAACATAAAAGCATACAACTCTACTATTATCTGCATATCAAGACTCCCTAGAGGACTAACCCCATCAAGAATATAAACTTGAAAGGTCCCTGAGAGGACAAGGATCACATTAGAGATGGTTTCCCCAAGGATGTAGTGGTTTCACTTTGGCTGACCAGGGATTTCCAGCTTTTGACCCCTACAAACTGAACTTGAACAATCATTTATGATTGTAAGATGCTGATGATAATAGACCAACAGTGTGCTTGGTTGCAAGTTTTGTAAAGAAATATCATAAAACCTGCAACTTGATAAAACCAACTTGAGTAAGGATAGGATGCCCAACCATCCTTGATATAAGGTTGCCGTGATATTGGACTTGCACAATCCACAGTCCCGAATGGACAATCCAAAAAGAAGCTATAGATTTTTGTAATACTGCATTGGCAACTAGCATACTAGATTTCCGCTAAAATTCATACATTGCCAACTCGATTCCAGATTGCCTATTGATGTATTGCGCACAAATGTCCTTTTTCCATGACACAATGATATACCTTACCCATATATTCCTTAGCATATGCATTTACTTGACTTCATACATCCACATTCAACTTTAAACAATATTTGGCACTTATCTAAGGTCTTAAAGTAAGAGAAAAATGATAGGTAGTTCTGGAGCTTGCAAATTTTGGCAGGTTCAATGACAATTAGCAGTATATAACATTAAATTAAACAAAGACAAAGCAAGAAAAAATATTTGTTTCAGTAAATGTGGAGAAATTAAAAGGATAAAAGTGCAAATACAATTTGCAGAAATACACATAAGCAAATGGAAATTATTTGGCAAACCACCTGACCATATATAGTTGCCCGGTAAGGCACTGTTTGAGGATTTTCCACCAACAGATTGTCATGTGCATGCTGTAGAGTGGGAATTAGCCCTTCACCCAACAACTCAGAGTCTAATATTTCACTGACCTGCAGTTTCAATTTATACTTCTTTAATATGAAAACAGGAATCAAAAGTAGCGTTTACAGGAAAATATAATGTAATGTATACACCTGACACTTGATGCTAGTAATTAACATGAAGTCTTTACATGTAAATTGATGCAAACGCAAAACATATTACTCTCAGGAATAGCAATATAGCATGCCTTTTAAATAGTTAAACATTTAGTCAAAGAAAGCAAAATATTTGAAATTCTCCATAATGTAGCAGTTTATAGATGTAGATCAACTATGTGCCTTTGTTCAACAAACCAGGAATTATAGACTAACCAATTACATTTCCTTCCCCAGACCTAAGAAAATCTCACAAGTGGAACTTCAAACTCCTCTTCCAGTCCTCAGAAATCCTGACCTAGTAACCAACTCCCAACCATATACGTGTGCACACATACACATGTGCAACTCGCACATTCAAGCTTCAATAAGTGGATAGGTGTTTAAGAAAGCCTTCCCATGATATCTTCTACCACATTTGAAAGGAATCGCTAGGATATTTCAGTGAGATATAACTAGATGCTAAGATGATTGGTGATTGATCTATTCCAACATTTTCCATTAGGGGACTGATCCTACCATTTTCATGCGAACCAAGGACTATATTCCAGTATTACCTGTTATAATTTGGCCTACAGTTTCCATGATCACACCACCTGTCTGATCCTTCGAGGAAACAGTAGTTTATCTTTACACAGTTAGGTCCAAGCTGAACGTAAACTCTAACTTCTCATCTAAATTGATTTTAACCTCTATAAATCAGATCTGGTCTTTCTGGACTTTCTAGAGGTCTTACAGATCCATACAATATGGATATGACTTTTTCTCTACCAGCTATATTCATTATCCCTGAATTTGTCATACAAATACATAATGATCAGCACATTTGGGAACAGTTTCGCAGTGACGCGGTGTTACGTCAGTTAGAACCTGAGCAGCCTGACAAAATAACATTAATTCTTGTCTTGTATAACAATCAATAACCATTCTCCCCTCTGACATGCCACTCTATGTCTCATGGTTAAAAATATTCCGATTAGTGCTGGCTTCAACACAGTACTGTGGCTATTGTCTCTATTAACTCGCCTTCAACACAGGTTCTCCTCAAGGGCAAAGATACAGCATAAAATCACGTTTATTCAGAAGTTTCAGTTGTAGATTTCCATCCAACAACTTCCTTTCGTTTATTTTTCTTATTTTTTTATCTTTCTAGCAAATGGTAAGAGAGAGGCTCAACAATGTATATCGAGCTTAGCATAGTTCAAAACATGCCTCCAACTGAAGAGTCAAGGGCAGAAAAGTTCAATGCAAGACTGCAAGTGAAAGAAAATTTGGAACTCACAAGAACATCTGCGCGTGAAGCGATGTCTACACCAACTTCTAGCTCATCAGACCTCTTGTTTATAACGCGAACTTTCCTTTCCATACCATTTGCACGCAGAACCTTTCGCATCAACTTGACCATGGGAAGGTACGATTCACATGCCGTGACTGTCCCCTTCGAACTACAACATGCTGATGAATCACCAGAATCCATTGCCCTTGCAGCCATCATTGATAGCAAGCCAGTTCCAGCACTACATAATAACCACTAAAATTATAATCAGTAAGAATGCATAAACTTCATGTTCAGTTGCATTCAAAATGTATCAGCACAAAAACCATATTTGTCGTGGTATTTAATAGAAGCTCATCAATAGTACAAAATTAACCACACTTATACTCACTTTCACTGATAAACAGCCGACAACATGCATTTCACTAGTTTTACGCTCACTATCACTGTTGATGTGTACTTACTTAGCTCTCAGTTCTGATCTTTAGGGACAACTGGCATAAAGCACCTCAAATAATAAGTTTAAATTTTACCACACCCTAGTTCACTTATCCAACTCTTATTGTCTCTCTTCATCACACTCTCATGTTTATCATCAAATAGTAAGCGTGAGCGTAAATTTATCTTTAACTTAAAAATTATGTAGAGCTCAAACTTGGTTTTATTCCTCAAAAGGAAGAAGTTAGCTCAAGCACTTCCTTGTCTTATGCTAACAGCAACTCCTTTTCTCTCTATCATATTACAACTTTGTGAAGGAGCTCAATCACTAGCTTTAAAACCCATTAAACCTTGGTTCATAGTTCAAGTCTAAAACTGTGGATACATCACTGTTTTGATGCTAATTAAAAAAATGTACGCACATAACCTCGTTCTAACAACGTTTATAGAGTAAGAATGGTAACCAAAAAAACTGAGTAATTACCCAATATCAAGAACATGACAAGGCTTCGATACGGTCTTGTCGATTGCTTTGCGGTATGCTCTGTTCCTGGGAGTGTCATTGAGCATATCGAGGTAAGAAGTATTGGCCAATAAGGGCTTGGGAGAATTGTCAGGGGCATCACCTTCTTCGATAACGACCCATTCCGAGTTACCGGTTAATGGGTCGAGCTTGAGCTGGAACATGCGCTGAGTTGACGCGGCGCTCATGGTTCGAACGGAGTTGGTCCTGTAACGAGTGAGTGAGTGGAGAGAAAGGATTCGAGTTAGGGTTTTGTTGGTTGGGTAACGCATGAAGTTTGGGGATTGTGGAGGGATTTGCTGGTTGTGTCAAATTTGAATGAGAAGATTACTTCATTGCCGCTGCTTGGGCGGAGCTATCCGCGTCCCCCCAATATTTGCAACCCACTATTTCTTGTAAGGAGGTTTTTTTTTTTATTGTAAATTACACAAAATGAAAATAAGGTGTAGCGAACAAACTTTGGAACTTATTGTCACTCAATTTCAAAAACATATTCATCCTTACAAATCCATGTCTATGGAGTTTGTTAGTATGGTTTTATTTTGTTTTATTTTTGTATTGCAATTAACACAATCACGTGATTCGTCAATACTTGTGTTCAAGTTCATATTTATATTTTATTGAGTTCGAGCCAATGAATATATATTCGAGCCTAATTAATGAAATCCTTTAAGAATAAACAACTTTTTCGAATTAAATTTTGAGTTCTATTTGAGCCAAAATTGAAAATAAATAAAAAAATCATAGAAAACATAAATTTGTTATAAAGTAACCACAAACTAAGAACAAAAAGTGTATTATAGAAAGAGAGAGAGAGAGTTTTATTCAAGCTGAAGGATTCGTCTGTCATTGATAACTTCAGATTGCTCGATATTTATAACCGAACAGCACACATACAATTGTCAAATACAATTAAATGTTTGGAACACAAGTCTTCTGCCTATTCAATAGCCTAATATAACCTACAATAGCCTGATGTTCATATATTATTATTTTTTTCATAACGCTCCCCCTTGAACATAGCATTGTAAGTTGAATAAGTGTGTTTCGATAAAAACCTTTGAGTCGAAAAACTCAGTAGGGAAAAAATCGGACATAAGGAAAAAAAATACACAACTTAAATCTGAATCGTGTGCATGGGCTATCTCGTTAAAAACATTTTCATGAAAAACCCAGTGGGACAAAATCATGATACAGGGAAAAAGAGTACAGCCATATATGCTCCCCTTGAACTGACAAGGGTTAAGAGAAATCACATTTGTAAATCTCGTAGATTTCGCATCTCAATATTGTAAACATGCTTTGTAGTGGGAAGTGCCTCGTAAATAAATCTGCAGTATTATCACTTGATTGAACATATTGGTTGCTGACCTCTTTTTTCTTTTCAAGTTCTTGAGTGTATAAAAAGAGCTTCGAGGGGGGGATATGTTTGGGCCTGTCACTTTTGATGTATCCCCTTTTATTTTGGGCAACACATGCGGCATTGTCTTCAAATAATAATGTCGGGTCTTTGTTGACAGGTAGTCTACTTGCATTTTGAATATGTTGAGTCATAGATCGAAGTCATACACACTCTCGACTGGCTTCATGAAGTGCGATCATCTCAGCATGATTTGACGATGTAGCAACTAGCGTTTGCTTTTGAGAACGCCAGGAAATTGCAATACCACTCATCGTGAAGACATAACCGGTCTGTGATCTGGCCTTGTGAGGATCAAACAAATAATCTGCATCTGCAAAACCAACTATTTCATCCTTTGATCCTTTGGGATAATATAATCTCAAATCGATCGTCCCTTGAAGATAACGAAATATGTGTTTGATACAATTCCAGTGTCTCCGTGATGGAGATGAACTATATCTTGCCAATAGATTTGTAGCAAATGTCATATCCGGTTTGGTACAATTAGCAAGGTACGTGAGGGCTCCAATAGCACTTAAGTATGGTACTTTAGGACTAAGTATCTCTTCATTCTCTTCATAAAGACGAAATGAATATTTTTCAACATTCAGTGATCTATTAATCATGGGGCTAGTGAGAGGGTTTGTCTTATCCATATAAAAGCGCTTCAAAACCCTTTTTTTTGTAATTTGATTGGTGTACAAAATTTTCACTATGCAAGTGTTCTATTTGTAATCCAAGATAGTATTTGGTCTGCCCAAGATCTTTTATTTCAAATTCTCCCTTTAGGTAATCAACTGTTTCTTGGATTTCCTTGGGAGTTCCGATGATATTCAGATCATCTACATAGACAACGATAATTGCAAATCCAACTGTCGTATTCTTTATAAAGACACACGGGCATAATTGATCATTCACATATCCGTCTTTCAACAAATGCTCACTTAAGGAATTATACCACATGTGTCCGTATTGCTTTAATCCATACAGTGATCGTTGTAGTTTAATTGCACATAATTCTTTGGGCTTTGAGCTCAGTGCTTCAGGCACCGTGATTCCATCATAAATTCTCATATAAATATCGGCATCTAAAGACCCGAATAAATAAGTCGTTACAACATCCATGAGATGCATATCTAGATTTTTCGAAATCGATAAGCTGATTAGATATCTGAACGTAATAGCATCCATTACAGGAGAATATGTTTCTTCATAATCAATCCCAGTCCTTTGGGAAAAACCTTGTGCAACAAGGCGAGCCTTGTATCTCACAATCTCATTTTTCTCATTTCACTTTCGAACAAAAATTCATTCGTATCCAATAGGTTTCACAGCTTCAGGTGTGACAACTATAGATCCAAATACTTCTCGTTTATTCAACGAACTTAATTCAGCCTTCATGACATCTATCCATTTGATTTTGTCATGCCTCTTTTAACATTCAGATACAGATTTTGGTTCGAGATCATCAGTCCTGTCATTAATTTCTTGTGATACCGAATAAGAGAATATATCATCAATATTTTCTATTTCATCTCGGTTCCATATTTTTCCATTACACATGTAATTAATGGAAATCTCATGGTTATCGTTGCCTGCAGGGCTTACTATATTTGCATGATCGTGTGTTTCTTCTGGAACAATTTCACGATCGTGTGCTTTTTCTGGAACACTTTCATGTGATTGGGGATTTTTAATCACTTTCTTTTTGCGAGAATTTTTATCCTTTGAACCAATGGGTCGTCTACGCTCAAGCGTGTCTTAGATTCATTTGTCATTTTATCATTTGGTAGTCCTTTTGGTATTTCAATTTGGGCAGGAGCATTTATAGCAGTTACATGTGACTTTGTCACTCTCTTTGTATCTATAAATGCATCTGGCAATTGATTTGTTACATTTTGTAAATGTATGATCTTTTGAACTTCCAGTTCACGTTGCTTTATGGGAGGGTCAAAGTGTAATAACGATGATGTGCACCATTTGATCTCTCTTCCCACTTGTTTCCCCTCTTCACCTAAAGGTGGAAACATGTCTTCGTTAAAATGACAATTGACAAAGCGTGCCGTAAAAATGTCACTCGTTTTTTGTTCAAGATATTTTATTATAAAAGGGGATTCATACACAACATATACTCGCAATCTCCTTTGTGGTCTCATTTTTGTACGTTGTGGTGGAGCAATTGGTACATATACCGCACAACCAAAAACTTTTAGATAAGATAGATTCAGCTCTCGCCCGAATGTCAATTGGATTGAGGAGTACTTGTGATTGTGAATCAGTGTGGCTGCATGTAAAACAGCATGACCCCATACAGAAGTAGGGAGCTTTGTTCTCATCATTAATGGTCTGGCAATAAGTTGAATACGTTTGATCAACGATTCAGCCAAACCATTTTGTGTATAAACATGAGCTACTGGATGTTCAACATCAATCCCTATCGCCATACAATAATCATTGAATGCTTGAGATGTAAATTCACCAGCATTATCAAGTCTAACTTTATTGATCATATAATATGAGAATTGTGCTCTCAGTTTGATTATTTGTGCAAGGAATTTGGAAAAATGTTGTATTGCGAGTTGATAATAGACATATGTGCGACCATTTGCTAGAAGCATCAATTAATACCATAAAATATTGGAATGATCCACTTGGTGGATGGATAGGTCCACATATATCACCTTGAATTCGTTCCAAAAACGATGGTGATTCATATCCAACTTTAGTTGGTGATGGTCTAATTATCAACTTTCATATAGAACAAACATCACAATGGAGTTCATTAGATTGAAAAATTTGCTGGTTTTTCAATGAATGACCACTAGAATTTTCAATAATTCTACGCATCATTATTGATCCTGGATGCCCAATCGATCATTCCAAGCTTTAAATATTTCAGTAAACTTCATGTTTACTGTAGAATATGATTCAAATATTCTTATGATTGTACTATACAATCCAGAAGATAGAGATGACAATTTTTCCAATATACACTTGCTTCCGGAAGTGTTTGAGGTAATGCAGAGATATTCATCATTCCCCTTGTTCATAGTCTCAATATGATATCCATTCAGACGAATGTCTTTGAAACTTAAAAAGTTTCTTTGAGACTTAGGAGAGAACAATGCATTATTTATCATGAATTTCGTGCCTCCAGGCATTAGGAAAATTGCTTTGCCAAATCCTTCAATTATTTTGGCATTACCAGATATAGTGTTGACATTTAGCCTTGTCAACTTTGAGATGATAAAAATATTTTTTATCTTTAAGTATGGTATGCGTAGTAGCGCCGTCTGCAGGACATAAATCTCCTCTTTGGATTTTGGATTTAAACATATTTGTGATATATTTCAATATGAGAGAAAGAAAAATAAGATGAATAAATATGATAACACATTGAATGCAAAATACATCTATAGACTTTATTGTGAACATGCTAGTATACATAGGAAAAACATATAATATTCTTACATAACAACAAGTTACTTTTTCCACAGCTTCTATCTCGAACTCGGACCATAGCTTCATTCATATGTTAATTTATTATTCTTGACCAATATCATCACTAATGGTATTGGTCATGTCGACGTTGGCCATATTACCAAAATCAAAATGAAGATCTTCAGGATCGTTGTCAAGGAATTGTCTCAACTTTTTTTCCTTTTTGTGATCTCTCATAAAGATCAATTAGATGTTTCGTCGTTCAGCATGTGCGTGCCCAGTGGCCTTTCATGCCACACCAAAAACATGAACTTTCTTAATTGTTTTGACGCACATTATGCCCACTCGAAGAGTTGTTTCTATCATCATCTCTGTTCCACTTCAGGTGGCGAGAGGAATTTTCATTATATGGATGATGATGATGATGATGATAGTTATTTCTTCTACAGCCTCTTCCTCGGCCTTGATTTCGACCACGACCCCGACCTTGTCCATGATTTCCTTGGCCTCGACCACGACCGCGACCACGACCACTACCACGCCCACGCTCTTGGCCTTCATCATACATAGTCCCATTCACTTCAAAGAATGAGGCTGAACCAGTTGGACGAGATTCATGATTTTTCATTGGAATCTCATTATTCTGTTCAGCTACTAGGAGACAAGCGATCAATTCAGAGTACCTTTTAAAACCTTTTTCTCGATATTGCTGCTGCAAGAGCATATTCGAGGCATGAAATGTGGAGAATGTCTTCTCCAACATATCATATCCAGTGATTGTTTCCCTACATAATTTCAACTGTGAGGTTATTTTATACATCATAGAATTATATTCACTGGTTGTTTTAAAATCCTGTAGGCGGATGTGAATCTAATCATAGTGTGCTTTTGGGAGAATGACCGTTTTCAAACGGTCATATTTTTCGTTCAATTTTTCCTCAAAAACGAGTGGATCATTAACCGTGAGATACTCCATCTTTAGGTATTCGTGGACGGGATGTTGTAGGAAAATCATGGCCTGAGCTCGATGTTGATTACTTATCCATTCATTATTGCTTTGTTGGATAGTATTTCAAGGCTTCTGGCGGCCAAATGAGTTTCGACATCGATTTTCCAAGACATATAAATTTTCTCAGATATGTCTAGCCTTTCAAATTCGAGCTTAGCGATGTTTGCCATTTGTGGAGAAAAAACTATAAAAATGAAACATATATATTAGTAAAATTATGACAAGGAAATTTTATTTATATGATAATCAGTACATGTTAAAATGTATGTTGAAAGCTATTGTAACTGCTAACAGGACATACACGATATAAAGATACGTAATAAAAATCTGAAAATCGTTTGGAGGGTATTCAGCAACGAAAACCAATACGGTGCACGCAATAACAAGTATGATAATAATCATCAACATTAGAGGGAACATTTTGTAGAAGAAGATATGGTATTGAGAGTTTGTAAGGAGATAGTAAAAATATGAGTAATCTATTAAGATGTTGTTGTAAATATGAAAAAAATGTTCGTTTATGACTAGCCGTTTATGACCGTTGGAGGATAGAGATAAAAATCAGTTAACTAACCGTTAGAGGAGAGAGGTAAAAATGTAAAATTCTGATTTAATATAATTGCATTTATATCATGAATAAATATAGATCTTATTAGGGGCAATAAATAAAATAACTCCGCATGAATATTTTTCAGTAAACTTTATACAACTATTATATAGCATACATATATATTTACGTCACGTTACTCAGCAAGCCTTTTTGTGGGTGTTTGAAAGTCAGTAATAAATATATATGTATATAAAATTATTCATATATAGAATTGAAATATATGTATATTTATAAATATTCAGTTTATAGCTTGAGGTTATTTCCGCTCAAGTATCAACGAACATATATAGTATGCGTTAAATAATAAATTATTATTTTGTCATCTCACCATATATTATCGACGGTGGCTCAGCCAACCTTTTCTTAATAATGGTGATATTCAATATATATTGAAGTAAATTAGAGACATAAATTAAAGAATATATCGGTAGAAAATTTTACCGTTTGAGATTGTTAACAGTAGAACAATCATGCTGATAACGTGTTATAAATTAACCACAAACTAAGAACAAAGCTTGTATTAGAGAAAGAGAGAGAGAGAAAGAGTTTTATTCAAGCTGAAGGATTTGTCTGTCATCGATAAATCCAGGCTGCTCCGTATTTATAACCAAGCAGCACACATACAATTGCCAAATACAATTGCAAAACATTCAATGTTTGGCACACAAGTCTTCTGCATATTCAATAGCCTACAATAACCTACAATAGCCTACTGTTCATATAATTCGACTTTTCACAACAAAATTGTATATGTTGATGAATTCTTTTACCCCTAGTATTAATTATTCTAGGTAAAAATGCAAAATAGTGTCTCTAGTCAAAGGGTGCATTCAAATTTGTGCATCGGGGTTTTATGCCTCGAGAATTCAGTTTGTGTATCGCAAATCATAAAGTTTACACTCTGCATCAATTAGAAGGAATAACAGGTTCATGATGAAGAACAAAACTCAGGTTATTGAGATCGAGCCCAGACCAAACAATGCATCACGATTCACAAACAATGCATTGTAATTAAAAAATGATGCATCGTGATTTAAACAAATATCCAACAACAAAGACATTTCATCAAACTGTTTACATGCATTGACACACACACACAGTAAATCCATTTTGAATCACCCACAAACACAATGAAGATCCTAACATACTTATTGTGACGTGATATATTTTCATTATATAATAACCACCAATCAATCTATTACAATTACAATCAGCTAGTTTTTTTAACCCGTGCGTTAAATGCACGTCATTTTTCATTTTCAACTAAATCGTACATAAACAAAATAAAGAGAATTAAAAAATCTTAAATGATAAAATAAGAAGAATCAGTTTATTAACAAATACACATCAGTATATCACTAATCATTAAAAAAAATTTAAAAAAATTCCTTATACACAACATTTGTTGTTTTATTTGTTGGTTTTTCATCTTCACTGCATATCAATATATTTAAATTAAAACAATTTGTTATTCTATAATTTGCGACATATAACTGCTCATGGCTAAATACTAGTTTTTTCAAGAATAGACATATGTGCAATTATTGACTTTGACACTTGTTAATTATCATTGCATATGATATCAATAATGAAAATTATCTTCTCTGGAACTTGAAAGTCAGTTTTCCCTCAGATGGAGGGTTTTTTTTTTTTTTGTAGAACTTTCCCTTAAGGGGTCATGGGAAGTGATTGAACCCGAGACTTCACATTTTGTAAAGTTTCAATTCTACCACTGGGCCACCTATTAGGGTCTATATCAAATGTAGTTAATGACAATCTTGAGATAAAAATTTTTTCTCCAACATTGCTTCATTTCAAAAAAATTGTTTCAATAATGTGATCCCCAATATTAATGATGATTAGTCTGCTTCCATTGCACAACTCTGCAGCATGGTCAATGTTTCTCAATAGCATTACTGGAACACCAATTTTAAGTGTCAATCAATGGCCTGACAACCTCGAACACTTTAATACTATTCAAAAACTTTGTATAATAAATGTATTCGAACAAACTTGGATTTTTTCCACTTTGCAAATAGAATATGAACTCAAATAAGTTTTCAATTTTGAATGATTACTTTTATTAAATAATATTTTTATTTTACGAATAAATGAATTTCTGATAAGAAAATAAACTAAAATCAAAATAACGAAATTATTTTTACCTTTAACTATTATTTTTGTTCCGTAAATTATTTTGATTTTACTAACTTCTATTATATTTTTTTGCTTTATTGACTTCGTAACTATTATTTTTGTTTTATTTTTAAGAATTAGTTTTACGAAAAACTTTTGTTCCGTAAATTATTATTATTATCTTACTAACCTTAGTTTAAATTGTTTTTTGTTTTATTGACTTTGTAACGATTATTTTTGTTCCATCAAGTATTGTTATTTTACTAACGTATTTTTGTTTTACATAACTATTTTTAAGAATTTGTTTTAAACTTTTGGTCTATAAATTATTTTTATAATTTTACTAACCTCAGTTTAAATTATTTTTTTATTGACTCGGTAATTATTATTTTTGTTCCATCAAATAATTTTATTTTACTAATGTATGTTTGTTTTACATAACTATTTTTAAGAATTTGTTTTAAAATTTTGTTACGTAAATTACTTTTTATTATTTTAGTAACCTCGTTTTAAATTGTTTTTGTTTTATTGACTCAGTAAATATTATTTGTGTTCCATCAAATATTTTTAATTTACTAATGTATTTTTGTTTTATTTATTTTATTGACCTACACATTAAATTATTTTTGTATTGTTGATTTTGTAAATTTTATTTTAATAGTGACTTGTTCCATAAATTATTTTGTTGAGGTAGGTTTAGTTTCTATAGCTGCTTCCTTCTTTCTACTGGAGCGGTTCAGATATGAAGAAAAAGGGAACCGCCTTCGATTAGTCTGTTTATCAGTCTTCAAGCGGAGAAACATTTAAATAATAATTTAATGATAGGGGACTTATGCGTTAAAAAGGAGAGGTGGTTGAAAATTTCTAAAAAGGACCCAACTGCAATTTTTTCCAAAAATAGTTGTGAGGTGGGACCATTAGAAGGTTATAAAATGAGTTTAACATTATGAAAATGTCAATGAATAAATGATTTTTTTACTCTTAATTTGACTTACGACATACAAAACGGTTAAAAAACTTTTTAAGGTTAACCATTTGAAGGGTTGCACTATTCAGACCACTCAATCCTATATGTTGATCACCAAAAAACATAAACTTCATAATTTACTCTTCTTCTCCAAACTCACCTCCCCCCCACCCGCCTCCTCCCTCCCCCCCACTCCACTGCATCATCTTCCCCCCACCTCCACTATTATCTATCTGTCTATCTCTTTCTCCCTAGTGCTCTGCGCCCAACACCAATCCCGACGAGCTCCCATCTCTCTCCGTTCCAACCCCAAGACGAAACTCCCAACTCTGTTTTGCCTTCCCCATATTTGGTCAGATCTGTCATCATCTTCATATTCAGTCAGATATGCAATACCTAGCTCCGCCTTCTACACCACATCCAGCTCTTTCTTCATCGTTCATTTTCTTCTCCATTGCTTGTCAGCCCAGATCTCCCTCCATTTTCACCTGCAATCATGCCTTCTTAATATCTTCCATCTCCGTTCCAACAAGGCCAGATCTTCCATCAGCACCTGCCTCGCTCACAACACCAAACGAACCCAATCGGCCCCTGCTCTATCTCTGCCCTTCCATCTTTGAACATAGCCTTATTAAAAAAAAAATCAATTAAAGGGTTGTTCGGCCATGGTCTACCGAACAACCTTGAATTGTATTGTTCGGTCATTATCGACCGAACAACCTTGTTCTGTTCGACCTTGGACGACCGAACATCCTTGTAGCCGAACAATACAATTCAAGGTTGTTTGGTAGACCATGGGCGAACAACCTTTAAATTGATTTTTTGGAAAAAAATGAAAGAGGGTGGGAGGAAAGAGGTAGTGTATTGGAGGGAAGGAATGGGAAAAAGGAAAAACTATGGGAGGGAGAGATGAGGGATGCAGTGAATGGGGAAGGGGTAAGGGGAAAGGGGGAAGGAGGGTAAGGGGGGTCTGAATAGTTGAATGAAGAAGGGTAAATTTGAAACTTTGGATTTTTGGGGGGTCAACTGCCTGTCAATTGATCTGATTCAGATCGGATCAGTCAAATTCATATCCGATTTGTTAATAAATTATCGGACTTTGATCAGATCAGATTATCATTTGGATATTCAAAAGCTCAATCCATATTCTAAATTTTTGGATTCGGATCGGATTCACATTTTATTTGTCTCTAATTAAAGTATTGAATAAAATTAATATAGAGGTATTTTTACTTAATCAAAAGTTGAATAAACTTAATTTTTTTCTTATTTTTAGCTTACACAAACATGAATACAATGTTAATAAGATTTTAGAGTGCCTCGAAAAATTTATATTTAGTAGTAATAGTAATGATTAATGACTAAAAACTCAACATTAGTAAATTTTGTATGTATAATATTAATATTTTTTTTTATATCATATCGGATTGTTAACGGATCGGTACACCTTATTTCATATCTGATTTGTTAAGCTTTCGGATTCGGACGAAATTATGGTAATCCAATTTAAAAACTAAATCCATATCCTAAAAATAACATCAGATTCAGATCAAAATCCAATCAATTGACAGGCTCAGGTCAACATATATGACAAGGTCTGAATAGCGCAACTCTCATTGGAACTGCACGGACCTTCGTTGGTCATGCTTCTCCAAATATAGTCATTTGACCCAGTGAGTGTTTTTTTTTTCTGGCTTTCGACCATTGGTTTATCGATGAACCAACCAATTTAATGATAAAAAACTTTGTCGACCACTGGTTTATAAGTGAACGAATCGATTTATTGATAAACCACTTAGTCGACCAGGTCAATCACACTTGTCGATCAGTAATTTCAGATACTGAGATGTGTATTTTTACTGCTTTACTGATAAACCAACATGATTTATCAATAAATCAGACCATAAAAGAGTTTTTTTGTTTTTTTGTTTTTTTGTTTTTTTTTAAAGTGAGTCTACATATTTAACCTTGACCATTTGTGTAAATAGGGAATCGGAAGCTCCGTCACTTATCATCTATAAGCGGGTGCCAATGGCGGGAGCTTCACCGGCCTGCATCTTCTGTCAAATTGCCCGCGGCTCCTCCGCTTCCACCACCCTCCTCCACACTGTTCGATCTCTCCCACCCTCATCAATTTCTTCCGATATAAAATTAATATTTCCTCACGACCGTATGCTTTATTCGCGCAGGATGACAAGGTCGTGGCATTTCAAGACATCAGGCCTTCCGCTTTAAGGTATTCTAATCATCATACCATTCTGAGGATATTTTGATTCAATGCAGCCCACGTTGACGCTGCACTTCCTGGTTCATTGTTTTACATTGATATGGATTTTGAATACCGAGTTTTCCCAGTCCGTTACGTCCAAATCGATTGATTTAGTCTCTAATTGATCAAACCTGCTTGTGTTAATGTGTGTGTGTGAGTCTGATTCTAAGAAGAGATATTTCCGCCTGAATTGTCTGTCATTCTCAAATCGTGAATATGGAGCTCTCTAGTTATCAGATTAAGGGATTTTCAGATGAGGCCAGATTTAGTAGTTTACGAAATACACACGGTGATCGTATTTGCTCCTTGTGGACTTCTGTCCTATATAAACTTGTCAAATCCTTTGTACCACTGCATTGGCGATTGTTGTAATCCACACAACATTATTTCAAGTGTGCATACCATTTTTCTTTTCGAGAAACCTTGAACCCTTCCGGCTGAGATTGATGTAGATTTCCTCCTCCAAGTCTCCGTGTAAAAATGCAGTTTTTACGTCTAATTGAACTAGTTCTGGATCCAACTCTGCCACCAAAGCCAACAATATTCTGATGGGGGAATGTTTCACAATTGGAGCCCAAGCATTAACTAATTTCAGCCAAAACTAGCACACACAGCCCTCACTGCTGACAAACTTTGACTTAAAAACAAAAAGCAAACCTGTTAGCCACTTAGCCTATGATGTTTGGCCTAAGACAAATTACAAAACTGCCTTTAGTAAACAAGCTTCCAATAAACAAAAAATAATAGATAATTATGGTAGGCATATCCAATATTTCTTCCTCTAACTGCATCCTTCTCCCTTTGTTGGAGAAAGAGAAAACTCGACCTCAAATTTATGTTGAAACATGAAAATCCACAAGCTTTGAATTAGCATCCACATTTTCTTGTAAAGGGCTTGTACTTGAATTTTCCCTTTTCTTCTAACTTGAAGGTGTGGGCTTTGATATTGACATACTCTATCATGGCATGATGTTTTGCTGGAACCACAAATTCTATTAGTTAGAGGTGTAATTGGCATGGACACCACATGCCATGAGTCGTACAGAAATAGAAATGAATCTTTTGCAACTGTCCTGACATCATTTAATTCCACGAGACACTTCTTGAGTTCCCCTATTCCAGCAAACTTCTCAAACTTCATATTTTCAATCTCGTTAGAAATTATAATATTCCGTTTTGATGAAGGTTGACAATTTGATGTGCATGCATCATTCAAATTGTTTCGTATTTGCTTTGAACTTCAACATCTGTTTCAATGCATAGCTTCTTTGGAAATGCGGGATGTTTGCTATTCCTCGGTGCATATGGAAGACCTGATGCCAGGGCCGGCCCTGAGGGTGGTCTGGAAGGGCGACCGCCCTGGGCCCCTAATTTTGAGGGGCCCAAACTTATAATACAATCATATATAGATATAAATATTATATTGTCACTTGAATATCATATGTGATTTAGTGGTCCATTGGATGAGGTGTTTTGATTTGAATGAGAGGTCATGGGTTCAACTCTTTGAAAGTTATGTATTATGTATTATGTAAAATTTATTTTATTTTCGAGTTGTGAATTATCAAGTACTATATACTCCCTCGCTCCGTTCCGAGTAAAGAATTCCCGTTTGAAAGTCAAACTTTTTAAAAAAAATGACATTTTTAGTAGCTCATTAATAATAAAATGACACGCCTAATCAACAAAAAACTTAATTATCATAGAATATGAATTAATAGATTACAATAATCGAATAATCAACAAAAAAAAACCAAATGAACATGTAATGAATGAGCCAAAAAATGAGAGAAGGTGATATAATTTGATGATATAGTTGAGAAAGATCTTAGAAGAGTGAATAAATCTGAAATTTCTTATAGATATGCTTTATAGACATTTTGTATATTTTAATATATAAGAAAATTACCAAATCAAGATAGAAAATAACTAGTGTACCGGAATATGCAAAGAAAGTAATTTTAAATAACTACTGTATTTCATATACTTATATATTAGTATGTTCGTAGATGTTATACCAATTGAATACTTTGAATGATGAAAAATTGAAAATTTATTTATTTCAAAATTTTATTTTTTATATCTATAGGGGCCCATTTTATGATTTTTGCCCTTGGCCCCTAAAAGTTCAGGAACGGCCCTGCCTGATGCTAGGATATTCAGCAATTATAGATTATCATTCATGTTTCATTTTGTTTTTTTATCAAAAAAGATTAACATTCTTCTCTCTTTGTGATTGTGTGATTTTCCCTGGGTCAAATCCTTGAGAGCTTTTTATGGTATCACATTGTCCGACCTTGTCAGGGGCTAGCAAGCTCCTTTGTCTTGATTTTTATTTTATTATCAGGAATAGTATGGTACTTTTCTCTTGTTTTCCACTGTTTCTATGAGATGGACATGTGTCAACGATTATGTCTTTCTCTTTCATTGATTAAATTTTATTTTTTCCTATTAAAAAGCATATTGTTATTTTACTTTTAATATCCGTAGCCATGGGCTTTTCTCAAACTCATCTAAGGGAAGCAGTAGCTTTATTCACGAAATTTTCTTTGAGCTTGTGGCTTCTGCCTTGATAGTTTGGGTATATTAAATGAATGAAATGCTGGTGTCTTTTACTAGGCATTACTTGGTGATTCCTGTGGAGCACATTTCAACAGTTAACAACCTCAGCAGAAGAACTGAAGACTTTTCTCTGGGTAAATAGTAGTGTTGCAACTGAACAGAAAATTAATGTAAAATTAAATAATGATGGAGAGTGATTTAAAGTTAACATTTATACTTTGCCGGTTTTTGATTATGTGCTCGATTCTTAATTCCTTCTTATCCAGTCAGTCAAATGCTAGAAGTGGGGCAGACACTATTAAGCAGAGATGCACCTCAATCCATGTACAGGTGTATTTCCGATTGTTGAATATCTTTTTTTTTTCCCAATTATCTGTTAAGCCTATGGAGTTGGCTTTTTTTATTTTTAATATGCAGCATTTTCTTGGAAATCTAGAGGGTAGTAAAGCTACGAAGTTCTTATCCATTTAGTTTAACTTTATATCAACAGTCGAAATGCCTAAAAGTTCTCACCCTTCCCTTCAGTTACGTAAATTTTGCAAATTTGTATATCAATGCTGTCTCTTTGATTCTTTATTTAATGTTTAATTTACGCAAACCCAAACGGTAAGGCCTCACAATGTAGCCTCCTGCCTCAGACAGCCTTTATTTTTATTTTTGACACAATCCTATGAAAAAGGAAACCATGGGTGTTTGCAACAAAGAATTTACGCGCATTCTTTTTCTTGTCTTGTGTCAGATTTGGTTTTCATCAACCTCCCTTTAACAGCGTCAATCATCTTCACCTCCATTGTCTGGCACTTCCGTTTATTTCTAGGTGAATATTTGGTGGTGATAGTTATCAACTTATCATTGCTTCACTTGCTATTCATTCTTGTAATCCTTTCCGAAAAGAGTAATATATTCCATGAAAGTTACACAAATACTCAGTTTTTGATTTCTAGAGCTAAAAAACAGGTGGAAACAGATGAAGTACATATCTTTGGGACCGCTTGGTGGATTTATTGAAGCGGAGAAATTGTTGGAGCGAATTAAACCTTTACCAATTCTGCCATCTCGAGTCTAATTGTATCCATTAACTCTTCAGTGTACTAAATTTTAGGTAGTCTTTTATGCCAATTGTAATTTTTTCGCTGATATCTCATATGACATCCAAATGCTTTTGTTTAAGATTAGCGCTTCCCTTATATGTCTTCTTTCATATTATAGTGTATGCTTCATATATGATGCATCAGTCTTTGCGTTATTTCTAATCCATTTTCAGGTTGCTCTGCTCTCTATCGTCTCTTTATTTCGGTTGGTATTATTGTTCAGGTAAAGATGTTCTGTACAGATTCTGTTGCTGATGCGTACTATACTTATTTGGTGGACCTAAACTGCAATCTGATCTGATAAAGGGAAATAAGGATAGAGCATCTTCATTTACCGTGTCTCTCTTCTCTCTTTTGCTGTGTGTGTCAGTGTGTTGTGCTAGGAAGGGTTGGAGGAGAATAACTTAACTTTTGCATTTATTAGGATGAACTGTTACAGAACTCTAGTCGGAGGAAATTACCCTTGATTGAGGACACTGATAATCCCTCCTTATTACTATAGCGTTTGTTTCTGAGGGGGCATGCAAGCGTAAGTAACTTTGATGTGAATGGCAACTTTTTGCTGTCTATCATGTGGATTGATTGTGATCCATCTCTTTTGTAATTGTAGACAATTAAACGGAATTCTTCAGGCTTGGGAAAGGAGGGAGTTAATATATAGCCTGATATTGTATATATGGATAACAACTTTATAGGGTTCACAACCAATGCACGAGGAGATGGAAGAAAGAAGTGGATTGTTCCAGTAGAAAGCACAGTACTTGTGGATAATAATATCACATGTGAAATCCTGGCTACATATATTCTATGCACTTTGTGAACTGTGTGTAGACCTTTCTTCCCGTTTAGGGCTTGTCTTTGTGAAGCTAGACACGTCATTTAGTCACGTACTCACGTTATCACCAACGTTATTTCAAGCCAACCGTGTTGTTGATTTGCCTGTCATATTTCCAGCTGTGGCCATTATACACTAGGAAAGCAGGAGTTTATAATGGATCAGCTTGACGAAAAAACAGTTGATATTTTTCATGGTATATATGCTGGTGCGGGTAGGTTTCGATCCAGGTGTAAGACCACTGACCACATATAACATCACATGCACCGAATGTATGAGTGCTTAAATACATCTCATGATCTTTAAAAGTGTGGTGTATTGATGTTTGAGGTTTGCTAACATATTAGTATTGAGCTGCCGCCTGAGGAAATCTAAGTCCCTCCTTGGATCCATCATAATTGATGACTAGAAGTTGTAGATGCAACAAAAGATATAATTTACCAAAGTAAATAAATAACAGTAATACCGACTTCACATCCCAAACTGGGAGATAACGCTAGTTTACCTGAAACTTGAGAGTGATACTAGACATAAAAGAGCAGGAAAGAATTAAAAAATTTCAGTGAATATATTGTACAAGGCTTGATGTCAATAAATTGCTAATACTGGTATTGCCATGTTGATGGTGCATATCTACTAAAATGTCATTGGCATGATATACCAACAAGGGGTCACCCCCACCTATAAAAAAAACAAGGATAAAATATCTGTTGCCCCTTTGTCAACTTCTTTTGTATAAAACGAAAAGGCTAGGCCAGTTGTATCTCTAATTCAAGCAGTATGGCCGTATGGGCGTTGTTTAAACTTTTAACATGATGAGAAAATTGTGCATGATTTCTTAGATAGTTGTTTTTTTACAAATATTGCTGAACACTCTTACCTTGAGAATTGCAAATTGTTTGGTGGTTTAGTGATAATGCTTGTTTGGTAATCCACACATTTCATATAGAACAAAAGTTACTAGAAAGATGTCACTATTGATTTGTTTATAACAGTGGTAATTGGTAAAGCTTATCACATTTATGCAACTTATTCTGACAGTTGGACCACTTGCACCTTTTTCTGCATGACATTTCGGTACCCCTTATCAACTGTATCTATGATGAAAATTCCACTCTCTTCCACCTTTGGTTTGATTAATTGGACTTGATAACCTGTTTGTTTCTGAGACTATAAAGTTTGTTGACTGGTGTAAGAAATATTATTAGATATGGTGCTTTCTGCATCCATGTTTGTCTCTGTGTATGTTTCGGATGAAATGATATTAGTATTTAACCAAAGTTCAAGTTATACACTTAAACTCTTTCCATGAAGTGTAAGAGAGTGTAGGTTTGAGTTTTTTTATTTTGTTGTATAGGGGCTGTTTTGGTGTAGATGAATTCAAATTCGGAGGTTTGAATACTGAACATGGAAGGAGGGTCTTGCCTCAGCCTGGAGAAGGAGACAGATTATGGCATGCCTCGAGTGACTTGTTTTGGGGTTTCTGTCCATTATCTTTGTTTAACTCGTTTTGGTTGTTCTTGTTCTTTTGTTTAACTCGTTAACATTGAATTTGGCATCCTCATTTATGCAATGGGTAAGAGGACATGTAGTGGCACCTACGTGGCGCGCAACACATACTGGACATGCAGCCCTAATGTGTGGGATCGAATAGAAAAATATATGTGTGCAAGTCATTAGTTGAATGGCAATTTTAAGTTTCAAAAAAATAATTTGTAGCCTTTTGGATCAGAGAGATTCTAATATCTTGTTATATTATCAGTACAATAGATACGATGGTGTCGCCAAGTCTATTCAAGCTCAGCACAAGGTAGTACTCCATCACCTGTAATTTTTGTTAAGTGATGAGAATTGTTAGGGACAGAACGTACATGTGATTATCATAGACATGAAATGATTGGGACTCCCATCTGACTTTACATATCCCACTATATGTTTGGACATTGTTTAGTAAGTAAGTTTATGTTGGAGCAAGTAAGTTTGATGCGAATGGTAACTTTATGGTGTCATCCATTTAGGTCACAGGTTTTGTGAAGCTATACGCTTGCATTGTACCACGTTATCACCAGATTCAGGTGAACAGTTGTAGATTTGCCTGTCATATTCTCTTATTTTACTTCTTTTTCATGCCGTTGCCAGTTCAGTAATTGTTTTCATGATATTTATGCCCATGTGCATAGGTTTTTAGTTCAGGCGTAAGACTGTTTTGAGCTCTAAGGTTTCCTTGTTTGATGTTTGAGTTTTACTAGGATGTTGGTCATGTTAAGCTGCCACCTAGGAATACACATAAATCCATCCTTGAGATCCATCATGATGGATGGATGACTGTAAGTCTGTATAACCTGCATGTGCGACGACATGGGTGTGGCCTTGGATGTGGCCGTGTAGGCAGGTCGGTTTTATATGAAGTTAGAGCAAAATCTCAAATGACTGAGTCGGAAGTCCATTAGTGCTCGATACTAGGCAATTCGTGGTCTGCAAGTTTTCCTCTGTTTAGATTATGAGAATTTGTTAGGGTTAGGAATAGAGCCTACCATACGATCAGGAGTTCATGACCGCCATGTAATGATTGGGACTCTCAACTGACTTTACATACGGCAGTCTGTCTTTGGATGATGCCAACTATTTTATTGATCCCAACCCTCATCATTATTGGCACCAGCCCACTTTATATGTTTGTTAAACACAATTTGTATTATTACAATAAATAAATAATTAATCCACCAACAAAGATATATCGCTGAGAACTTGTATTATTGGTTTACGCACACATTCCCTGCAAAAAAGACAAGAGAATCTTGTTAGTATTTACTCTCACCTCTAAATAAAGAGTTCCTATTTAAAAGTTATTTTTTTAAAAAGAAAATGACACTTTTACCTAGTACAGATGGAGTATCATACTCCCTCCGTCCCTAATTTATTGTCCTGATTGATCTGGTGCACCGTTTAAGAAAACCTATTTGACTGGATTATTAATATTGGTGTAATGTGTAGTTTCCTTTAAAGCTCATGTGTATGTGGCCCATAATTAAAGTATGGTGAAAAAGTAAGGGTAAAGTGGTAAAAGTGATGTTCTAAAAAGGTAAGTTTCAAACTGGATAATTATTTTAGGACGGACGAAAAAAGGAAAGGAGGACGATAATTTAGGGACGGATGGAGTATATAATAACCTTCCGTTTTTTTCCCTTCAAATCCATCTATTTTACTATTGATTTGATTCTCATTTTAATTGATGGGTTTCACTCACATGATATCTTTGAAAAATATATAGCATCCTAATATTTATAATTGAGCTCATTATTTTTTTAAATCTATGTATCAAGCCAAACATTATATTCTTTTAAGATAGGAGGGAGTTTGTTAAGTCGACAATCTATTGAGGTAAGGGTGACACTATTTACACTCCAAAGTTTTCTCTTTGCACTTAATGTTTTTGTGTTGAGATATTATATTTGTGTTATATATTATAGAAAATGAAAATGAGGTGTGGAGGGTAATCTTTGGACCCCACCCTTTAGGCAAAAGACTAGATTTATTTAAAGACAAAAATCCATGCATAGGACATCCTGTATATAGGGTATGCCGAAAGTTGGACGGCTTGCAGCGAGCCAATGATTGTTTGTGGGAGTTGTTAGTGTTAATTTGGGATTATTTGGGGGTATCTGAAGGTTGGTCAAGGTAGGGGGTGCCTCTTCCAGTGAGATTGAAAAGGACTAGCTGGTGTAAGATGGAGACTTGTTTCTTTCCCTACTACTTGGGTATGGCAATCACAGGTTTCTAACCCTCGTTATCCATACCCTTCACCAAATGCATTTTTTTGTCTTATTGATTGGTGAGGTTGATAGGGGGTCATGGGATGGGATTAGATACTTCAAAAGATAGAAAAAAATGGTACGGAACTTGTCATATACAGCTGTGTTTTTCGGTATGACATAAATGTTGAAGATCCTCATTTTTGTATGCGATTCCAAAAGGATGATGACTTCCGAATGTTAACTTTGTGGTCTGTTTGGATGGATTAATTTTAAATTTTATAAATATTTAAATTTTATAGAATTTAAATAACAGGAAAGTTGCTTATAAAATCATAGTAATTTTATGGTTTGGATAATGCGTAAAATTAAATTGTAATTAAAATAAGATTAAATAATATTATATATAACTAGTATAGCCTAGTAGTGGTTGTAGTCAATATGAATGACAAAAAATCAAGAACAAATTATAAGCTGGTACATCTTTTAAAACATATTTTCAAATCAATCAGTTATTTTTTAGACATATCTTTTATGTATATTTTCGAGATAAAAGTATATCACTGCCCCTTTGTATCGTACAACGATCGCCGTTGTACCAGTGACCCATCATAAAGCTTCAAACTTTAACTATGGAGATGAAGATTTTTGAAACCATCTCCATTCCTTCTCCCGCTCACCATCTCTCTCCTTCGCCCAAATCCTCCACTCCCAGTCGCCATCTACGTATCAGTTCAACTGTCGTCTTTGCCACCCAGCTCCCAACATCAACCCCTCTCTTCGTCTCACAGCTGCCCAACGTCTTCTTCACCTTCGCCTCCAACCCAGTGATGTCTGGCCAAGCTACATACTCCTTCTCCATCGGACCATCGCACAGTAACAGTGATCTCAATTTCGCCATGTGTCGTCATCTTCGGTCGTCCTTCACCCAGATTCGCCCGGCTCCAGATCTGCCATTCTCCGACCTCAATGGTTGAATGAATTTGGCTGTGGAGTAGTTATTGCGTGCTTGGGATTAATAATCAACCTCCCATGTAGATTGAATCGTTTTTTGTATTTTGCTTATTTTGATGAAAGTGTTGACTTGGAATTTATTGTGGGAGGATTTCATTTTTGATTTGTTTGGCGTAAGATTAGCTGTTCTATATGATTGTTATTTTCATTAATTGATCTTGTTAGGGATCTATCATCATTTTTTGTTTGACCGTATATTCTACCTTCCTCATCATGATCTCATTTTAGTTTGCCCAAGATCTTTGGAAAAAAGAATTAAGAAGGAACCTGTTGAAGGTAAACCTGTGAGATCAGAGTGTCTTGATTGGGGAAGCTGTACAGGGAGTTTGTTTGTCAGTGAACTAGCCGCCTCAGATCGTAGGCATCAGCAACCTGATGCCTGGTTGAAAAAACTGTGTGTGAAGGAGAAACAACTGTAGGCATCAGCATTTTTGACATCAGCAACCTGATGTCTGGTTGAAAAAATTGTGCGTGAAAAAGGAACACTATAGGCATCAACATTTTTGGCATCAGCAACCTGATGCTTGGTTGAAAAAATTGTAGGTATCAGCATTTTTTGGATTTTTTTTCTTGAAAAAAATTATCTAAACAGTTCTGATGCCTGGATTTGGCATCAGCATTATTGGAATTTTTTTGGTCTAAAAAAGTCTGATGCTTGGATTTGACATTAACATTTTTGGATTTTTTTTGTCTAAAAAGTTCTGATGCATGAATTTGGCAGCAGTATTTTTGTTTTTTTTTTGTCTTGAAAAAACTGTCTAAACAATTCTGATGCATGGATTTGACATCAGCATTATTGGATGAGATTTGTCTTCATTAATGTCATTTTGGTCATTTGACAACTAATTTGTAGTTATATGAAATGTCTAAAAAATTGATGAACCCAGATAAAAACATATTTCTAAAATTATACCCACTTAAAATTTACCCAAAAATCAAATCTTGTTAACAATAAAATTATAAAATTCATTTCGATGATTGTGGTAGTAAAAAAACAAAAAAGAGGGACATATATTGCAAGCCATGGAATTGGGGCATTCAAACTTAATCATTTTGGCCTACCTTTGAATTCGGTAGGTTTATTGTATAGACAAAGTAAGTACACACATTTTAATATGCTCGGATCGGGTTAGATTGTCTTAACTCCTAAGTCTACATTTTAGGCCCGATTGGATGAGACTGTTTTATAGATCGACATGTAAACGTGGGTTAATAGAAATGTACGCAAGCTACCCGAATCACTCCTTACAAATTCCAAAGATTCCTAAAAAAAATTACATGTCCACGTAAATTTGAATTATTCCATCAATTAAAACCAGATTCAACTATTGTGTATTTACAGCTCTAAATACTAAAGATATTATGTTTAAATGTTATTAAAATTCTTTTTATTTTTGGGAAAAAATATTTAATTTTAAAAAAATAAATTAAGTTGATGTAGCTTTCACCGGCTAGCACAAGATGTGCGTCATGTCCACTTTCATCACTTGTAGGTTGAAACTTGTAGCGAAAATGCAATAAGGCAGGTAAATAGTAGCCCCAGTCGGTAAGTTCCCGATCGCTCTCGCATTAGACTATTAAAGCATCCATAGAGGTTTTCTCACCTTCGACCTAAAACTTTTTGAGTTTTTTCACTCCCCTTGGACTCATAGTGAACACTTTATTAAATACTCTATCCTTAAAATTAGTTAATTTACCACCAAATATTAGGTGTGTTTTATCGAAAACTGCATTATTCTTATTGGTAAATCTTTATGTAGGATAATCTGTCCATCTCATTTGATGATATGCTTTCATAATTTTTTTTTCACCATTTTTATTAAATTAGTGTTTTTTTGCACTTGTAAATCTCTTTTCTATTTTTTTATAAGTAGCCTTTTCTATTATTTATTACTTTAAATTACAGAATAGTGTTTATATTAAAAAGGGTGAAACGTCTTTATTTAAATAAAAGTAATTGAAATAATTAATATATTTAATATTTCTTTATAAAATATAAGATTTAAAGTATATATATTTTGTTTCAATCGTGATGAGAAAATAGAAATAAAAAGAAAGATATACATTAATAGTCGAGTGTTAGATAAATAATGTGACTAATTTAGAGGGTTAATAAAGGGTAAACTTAAAATTTTTAGAAGGTTCGGAAGCTATGTAGTGCAACTACTATTTGGTTTACCCTCCATCCAAGCAAGGCTCACAAGAATCCATCTCGAAGCACTGATTATTGGAAGCTAGTGAGAGGACCCACACACACATAGACATGCCACTTTGGCACGAAGTACAAGGTTACACTTGTTGCCTTCTTACGCCTTTCGCTTTGATTTACTGGCTTGCTGAGCTGTATATATATACCAGAGGTCGAGAGCATGCTCTTATATCATCTTTTTAGTTCGGTTTCATTGTTATTTATATATTTTTATTTTTTTATTTATTTAAAAATATATTTTTTATTATATAATTTTCTTATATATTTTATAAAAAAAATTAAATTTAATACATACCAATAAAAAATATATTAAATTTTACCCCCCCTCACACACATGTCATTTAGGAAGATTCATATTTTTCTTTCTAAATTGGAAGAAAAGCTTACCTTTTTTTTAGATGGCAATATTAAGAAGATTATCACCCTTGTGTAATTTTGTCTTCTTAATAAGATGTACTCCCTCCGTTCTTAATTTATTATCCTGGTTGACCCGGCGCACCGTTTAAGAAAACATATTTGACTGAATTATTAATATTGGTTTAATGTGTAGTTTTCTTTAAAGCCCATGTGTATGTGACCCATAATTAAAGTAGGATGAAAAAATAAGGATAAAGTGGTAAAAAGTGATGTTCTAAAAAGATAAGTTTCAAAGTGGATAATTATTTTGGAAAGGACGAAAAAGAAAAAGAGGATGATGATTTAGGGACGGAGCAAGTATAAGAAATGAATTTGGTACAATGGATGCTTTGATAACCGAGAAGGAGTAGAGTTTGAAACTTTCTTGGAACTTACCTCTTTATTTGGACGAAAATATCCAATTATTTGTCCATCGATTTTGGTAGAATGACATCATCTCCATGGGTCGCAATCCAAAATAGATTTTCCAAGTTATACTTCTTCACGCTTATTACTAGTTACTACTCCCATTACATTCGTGGAGTGCCAATTTAAAACGTAAAATTATTAAAGAGATATATTAATATTATTATAGTTAGTTATAATTATAAAAATAGTTAATCATAAGTAATATGTTTACAATACAATTAGAAGGTAAAGATATAATGTTATATAACTTGTATTCATAATTTTAGAGAAAAAAAATAATAATGGATTCTTTGCTTAAAATGGAGAGAGTAGTATAATGAAATTCTTGATTGAAACTCCACTTCTCAATTAAAACATTTTATGGACAATTTATTTTATACTAAATATTTTATATATTACTTCATTAGTTGTAAAATTAATGTTCTAATTAATTTATTTGAGTCAAATTGATAACTTTTTAAATAAACTTATATATATATATATATATATATATATATATATATATATATATAAAAAAATTATAAAGTATGTAATTTTTTTTATTAAAAAAAATTATAAAGTATGTAATTTTTTTTCCCTCCTAAGGGGGGCATGGGAAGGAATCGAACCTGAGACCTCACACTTTGTGAAGCCTCATGTTTACCAATAGGCTACCCCCTTATGGGCATAAAGTATGTAATTCGTGGTAGTTTTTTTAATATAAAATAATAGTCACCTTGAGTAAAAACAATCGAATATAACAATAATTTAATAACAGAAGACTATATTATAAAGAGTAGGTGTTCTATAAGAGTAATAACACCAATTCCACCAAATCAAACACGACTCATTTAAAACCAATAAAATAATCTATTTGATATTCATTTGATTCAAAATAAAAAACTCCTCAATAATGATACAAATTCTAATTATTTTATATATCCTACCATCTTTATCTTAAAAATTGATTTGGTATCCAAATGAAGCAAACCAATTCTCTATTTATAGATAAAAATGTGTATTATTTTATAAAAATTAAAAAAACATTTTTTGAATTGTGAAAATATCAAAAAAGGTTAAAAAAATAAATCAAAAAGTGGTGGATGATTTTGGTTTGATTTATATCATAATTTGATACAAGTAAAATCAAATTAGATACTCATTTGATTTTTTTAAGAGTAGTCGTTAACTCTGTTCTAAAACCGTCTTACGGGTCCTAATTCGTAAGATAATCTCACTCTCTCACAACTCAGTCCATCAACACATGATTGATAGGGTCAAGGGGATTTGGCACATAAAATACATGTAAGAAATTTTTCCTAAGTTTTTGCCATTACCCTATTTGTTTCTAAATAATCATCATCTTTTACCTGATACACCATTTATAAAAAATCATTGTTATTATAAATATACATGTAATGTGTGATTTTTTTTAATATCCTTGTGTATGTTATCATAATTAAAGTAAGTAGAAAAAGTAAAAATAAAGTGATAAGTGTTTCCTAAAAGGGAATACTTTGAAAGATGATAATTATTTTGAAACCGAAAAAAAGTGAAAGGAGGACAATTATTTAGGAATGTAGGGAGTATAAATTAGCATTGTTGAATTATGACAAAAAATTTAGGTAAGACAGTTTTATAAATAAGTTTTTGTAAGACATATTTTTCTTAATTAATCTATCATGTATTAGTAGCTTGAGTTATAAGACGGTGAAGCTTCATTTTATGAATTAATATCATATTGAATGTCTCCTCTTGAATTATAGAGTGTTTATGGAGATTTCTTATAATAATTGAGGTAATCAATCTTGATATAAGGCCCTCCCTAGAATTTCACAATCAGGGTAGGTTCCATTGACTAGTGTATAGTTTAACAAGACTAGGTACATGCATTAGCCGGTTACCTTTAAATTTCATTTTCACGGTTTCAATGATTATCTTTAGCAATTTTACTAGAAAATGAGCGCTTATCCCTATTACATATATTCGTGACTATGTTACCGATGTACATAGAACACAATAGTTGTTCTGGAGGAAACTCAACTTTAACCTTATTTTTTTTACGTGTCGTAATTATTTTTTATTTTTATTTTTTTTTTCAACGTGTCGTAATTATGTGTATATAACACAAGGATATTAAATAAAATCATATATTATATAAATTTTTATAATATAATAAATTATTATTTTTTAAAATAATATGTTAAGCTAAAGATGACAATTATTTGAAAACATATGTTGTAATATTTTTGCGGACCATCCAAGACTTTGTTGTAATATTTTGTTTTTAAACATTATGTTATACATATTTTTTATTGGTAATAATATAAAATAATTTAAAATCAACATCATTTTATAACCAATGACCTTCTATTGGTAATAATGATATAAGTCTTTTATCAAATGACTTTGAAAATCAATATCACTTTTCAACCAATGTATTATACATCACTTTTATTGGTACTTAATAATAGTATTTTTAAAACCAATATCAATTTCTAACCAATGTGGGGTACATCTCTTCTATTGTTAAAAAATAATATTTTTAGTGAAAGAAATTGTGTAACTTGAGGCACGAATTTCCTTACGTGTCATTTGTGTGTTGGCGAAAGTAATTGCGCAAATATGTTCTACTCGGTGAGAGCATCAAAATGATATATTTATTTGTCCAAATCGAGTTTTAGATGAATAAGATATCAAGATTTAAAATATAATACTTGTTAAAAATTAGTGTTAGTGAATGAAAATAATTATAATAATAATGTAAATCACATTTTGTGATGAGACTATTTTTGTCTTTATATTTGAATTCATCATTTTTTCAACTTACTAATAAAACACACACACACACTAACTTATGAAAACTCATCAGCACTTTCAAAAAGTTAAATCAAACAGAACTAGTTATTAGTCATCAGTTATAAGGGTAAAAACTTGTTTAAGACGGTCTTACGAATATTTTTTGCAAGACGGATTCTCTTAACCAACCCACCGTGTATTGGTGGGTTGAACTGTAAGAGAGTGGAGTTCCGTTTTAAGAATTAAGATGTATAGGACAGTCTTACAAAAGACCTACTAAAAAAATACTCCCTTCATCCCTAAATAATCGTCTTAATTGACCCGACGCACAATTTAAGAAAAAACAATTGACTTGATTATTTATATTGGTTTAATGTGTAATTTTCTTTAAAGCCCATGTGTACATTGGCGAACACAAGGCAAAGTGTATGGGGTCAATTGCCCCCACTTGGGGTTTTTTTGTGAAAAATTTTTTTTTAAAAAAAATAATAATATGTTATATTATACATTTTGCCCCCACCTAAATAAAAAACAAAATATAATTGTGATTTAATTTTTTAAAAAAATTAATAACCCTTATTTTAAAATAGCCCTAATTTGAAATAATCATAATTTTGAAATAGTCCTAATTGAGTATTTAATTTATGTAATTGTTGTGAATTGTGATTTATGATTTATGAATTTGTGATAGATGATATATTGATATTATGATAATATTGTTTTATTTCATAAATTTGTGTGTTCAATATCTTGTTAGGAAATGTATATTTATTTAATATGAAATTAGAGCATTTTAATTTGAGGGTTGAAGTGGTTGATTTATGAGATTTTTTTTATTTGTGTAGATTTCCAAATTGTGGTTGATTTGAAAGAATTTAGTTTTAGTGATTATGGAGAGAGTTTTTAAACGGAAACCAAATTTGTGATCAATTTATAAATGATTATCTTGTATTTACTATTGAAAAATATTTGCTTAGGAACGTTACAAATGATGATGTAATTAAACGATTTCAAAGTATGAAAACTAGGGGTGAAATCGGGACGGGACCCGTCCCGATACCCTTCATCCCGATCTCGTCCCGATATAATTCGGGATTTCAATTTTTTTCCCGATCACGATAAGTGTCGGGACCCGACGAATCGGGATCCCAATCAGTTCGAGATAATATTTATGAACAATATTTTTTGACACTAAAATATTTTTAAAATGTCTCCATCATGATTAAGATTTCAGACTGTATATTTACAAATATACTTGAATATTTACTTAATGGTGTATATTTTTGAATCTGTCATTATGAACAAAATATACCCCTCACTCGCATGAGAGAAGCTACACTAACGGCAGAAACGCGATGGACAAAAATAAAACCACAACATTGTGAAAATAAATTTAACAAACATCATTAAGTAATTTTATTAAATACAAAATAGACTTTGTTTAACACTCACAATATTTATAAAAAAAATAAAAAAATAAAAAATAGTCGGGTCGGGAATCCTGACGGGATTGATAATTATCCCGAATATCGTTCCTAAATAAGTCGGGATGGGAAAAATCCTGACAAAATCGGGATTGGGATTTGTCGGGACGGGAGTCGGAACGGGTCGGGAAAAACGAGATTTTTGCCAGCCTTAATGAAAACGAGTAGGGGACACTTATGATTTGTAACTTTATTAAATTTGTGCACCCGGTTGGAAAAATTCATGCGTCCGCCACTGCATGTGTATATGGTCCATAATTAAAATAGAGTGAAAAAGTAAGAGTAAAATGGTAAAAGTGATGTTCTAAAAAAGTAAGTTTCAAACTGGACAATTATTTTAAGACAAACGAAAAGAGGACGATAATTTAGGGGCGGAGGGAGTAAGTCATTAGTCGTAAATAATAAATTATCGACTCATATCAATAAACGAAATCAAATACTCTCTCCGTCCCTAAATTATCGTCCTCCTTTCCTTTTTTCGTCCGTCCATAAATAATTGTCCAGTTTGAAACTTACCTTTTTAGAAAATCACTTTTACCACTTTACCCTTACTTTTTCACTTTACTTTAATTATGGGCCACATACACTTGGGCTTTAAAGGAAACTACACATTAAACCAATATAAATAATCAAGTCAATTGTTTTTCTAAAATTGTGCATCAAATCAACTAGGACAATTATTTAAGGACGGAGGGACTATGCGAAATATATATTAGGGTCTATTTCTGTTTGATCAGAATGCAAGCAATCAAAGGAACTGAGGTTTCTTAAAGTCGATCAGTCAGTTCGTCCTCTAACACATATACAGCTCATTGTATTAATTAGATGTAATTAATTGTAATGAGCTAAGCATGGGCTTGTTTGGCTTTATATGAGGTTGACTCCAGGCTGCTCTGCTGCAGATACATGCTTTTGATTACCAAAGTTATGAGCTTTTAGTCTATTTTGCGACTTCAGAGTTCAAACCAGCAGACCAGCGATGTCTTTTTCATTTCATCCTTGGTTCCCACTTCCCATTAATTTGGACTATAACTCTTTATATACTAGTCTATGTTTTGATTCTCAAAGAATAAATATTTATATTCTAAATCAAAAAAAACATTTCATTTTGAAATTTCCATCAAATTTCAAAATTTGAACAGAATCTTAAATCCTTTTACTCATAAAATTAAAAAAAGAAAAATAACTTAAATATAAATGTAAAATCATTATAGAGAAAAGAAACACAAGATGTATTGGAATGGACCACCTTATTGGCCTCAAATAACAAGTACGTATCAAGTACTCTTTTTTTTTTCTTCTTCTAAATTTATGATCAATTGTTTTTGTACTATTTAGTATACAAAGTGGAGCAGATGTCTCCCCTGACCCCTCTCCTCAATTCCATGTCTTATGTCTATTGCTAATAATTTAGGGCAAAAGTTGAAACATATCTACCCCTTTGGCCTTTGGTTTTTCCATTATCTATTATTCTTATGCCTCCACAAATATTTTATTATTAGTAAGTATATGTTATTATGTTTCTCGATAGACACTTGAAAGTGCATTACTAGGGTACAAATTAGTTTACTACTCTCTTTGTTGCTTTAAAATCTCAAAACCACTTAGGTTTTTATACACTAGGTGAGCGTAAGCTAGTTATGTAATTGTCTACCTACTCTCGTTCAGACAGAGAGTCAATTATTTTATTTTGAAATATTTAACTTTTAAATAAGGATTATTTGCCAAAAACGAATGAATATTAAATTAAGCTTGCACTATTCGCTATGTTAAAGTTTATCTACCGTTCAAAACATAATAACTCATGTTATCATCTTCTCCATCCTAGATCTTACTCATCTGGCTTATAGCAAATGCTAAGATAGACGTGAAATAAATAAGAAGCCACATAGAATTTACACTATTTTTGAAAGAAAAAATTTCTTCAATGCAATGTGGATGAGAGATGTAAATATAATGTATCAATCAAACTTATTTACATTGTGGATAACAATATCAATTTTTTACATTTTATTTGAGGGTATGGATATATATCATACATATTATTTTTCTTTTTAAAAACTCTTTCTATTTGTTTTTCTTTTTTTCTTTTGTCAAATTTCATTATAATAGTAGGATGCATGATGTATAAGATCAAATCCTCATTTGAATTAGAAATGTTTATTTTAATTGACTGTAAATGAAAAAAGAAAATTACCATATATAATTTAAGATTAAATTTATGACTGTATTAGTGATGCTCTTAAATTACCCCAAAAAATATACTATAATACTTTCACGTCGTAGTTGTAGGAGATCTCTCAATTTCTACTTTTCTAAAATCTGAAAGAAATGGAAAAGAACATCTTTAGTTTTAGACAAAAATTAGAAAAGATGGTCTGATATTTGAATTAAGATGTATATGACTATTTTGAATAGGGTAATGTTTGAGTTACTCTCATTTTGTATCAAAATATGAGTATTTTGTGATGTGGCACGCTCTTATTGATTGAAGTGCTGAAACCCACAAAATATTCAACAAATGAGAATATGCTACTCCCTCCACCCCTAAATTATCGTCCTCCGTTCCTTTTTCGTCCGTCCCAAAATAATTGTCTACTTTGAAACTTACTTTTTAGAACATCACTTTTACCATTTCATCCTTACTTTTTCATCCTACTTTAATTATGGGTCACATACACATAGACTTTAAAGGAAATTACACATTAAACAAATATTAATAATCCAGTCAAATATGTTTTCTTAAACGGTGCGTGTGTCGGGTCAACCAGGACAATAAATTAGAAACTGAAAGAATATATAATAAAATACTCATATTTTGATACAAAATAAGAATAACCATAATATTGCTTTTGAATAAGACTTATCTTAGTTTTATATTCCCGACTAATCTTCTCTTCTATTTGACCAATTACTTATTCCATTATTTTTCAGCAAAAAAAGAGAGAGAAAAAAACATTCCTAAGAGAAATTTGAGACCTGAATTGAATGGAGGGAGGGTAAAGGTGCTAAAATAAAAATGTGTCCCAAATACGACCTGCCAACGTAAAACCCAGCCACTAAAACCTCAATTCTCCATCTCCGCTCCACCTTTAAAACCTCCCCACTCTTCCACTCTCTCTTTCTCCCAAAACAACCCCCTCCACACCAGAAATTTCTGTAACAAAACTTGCTCTGTTTTTCAACTAATGGATTCCCCTGTTTTCATCATACTCCTCGCACTCATTCTCACTCTGATTTCCCTTTCCTCTTCCAAAATCCTGCTTCTCCCACTTACTCACTCCCTTGCAAAATCACAATTCAACTCCACCCATCACCTACTCAAATCCACCACCACCCGCTCTGCCACCAGATTCCACCACCACAAAAACCGCCAAGTCTCCCTCCCACTCTCCCCCGGCACCGACTACACCCTCTCCTTCTCCCTAGGCTCCACCACCTCCCTTCAGACAATCTCCCTTTACATGGACACCGGCAGCGACGTCGTTTGGCTCCCATGTTCCCCTTTCACCTGTATCCTCTGCGAAGGAAAATATTCTCCCTCCACCATCCCCAATCACAAACCTCTCAACCTCACCAACTCTACTCCCCTCACGTGCCAATCACGTGGCTGCTCCGCCGTACACTCCCACCTCCCCACCTCCGACCTCTGTGCCATGGCTCGTTGCCCTTTGGAATCAATTGAGATGTCCGAATGCTCGAAATTCCCATGTCCGCCATTTTATTACGCCTACGGCGATGGCAGCTTGGTTGCCCGCCTTTACAGCGACAATTTGGTAGTACCCATGTCGTCGCCGGCGCTTATGATCAAGAACTTCACCTTCGGCTGCGCTCACTCCGCTCTCGGCGAGCCAATTGGCGTGGCCGGGTTTGGCCGTGGGACCCTCTCTTTACCGGCTCAGTTAGCCAGCTTTTCCCCTCAATTAGGCAATCAGTTTTCTTACTGTTTAGTTTCTCATTCATTTGATACCGACCGAGTCCGCCGCCCCAGTCCACTCATTCTGGGTCGATACTCAGTTGAAAACAAGGAAAAGCAAATTGGGTACTCACAAAACGACGATTTTGTGTACACCCCAATGCTGGAAAACCCAAAACATCCCTACTTTTATTACGTCGGCCTAGAGGGTGTCAGCGTCGGGAAGCGTCAGCTGACGGCGCCGCCGAGTTTGAAAAGAATAGATAGAAGTGGGAATGGTGGGATGGTGGTCGACTCCGGGACTACTTTCACTATGTTGCCAGCTGAATTGTATGAGTTGGTGGTAACCGAGTTTGACCAGCGAGTTGGAGGGATTTATAAACGGGCGAGTGACACGGAGGGTAGGACCGGACTCAGTCCGTGTTATTTTATAGATGACTCGGTTGGTAACAAGACTAGGGTGGTTGTGCCTCAAGTGGCGTTGCATTTTGGGGGCAATTCAACTGTGGTGATGCCTAGGAGAAATTACTTTCATGAATTTTTGGATGATGGTGGTGATGGCAAGAAGAAGAAGAAGAAAGTGGGGTGTATGATGCTGATGAACGGTGGTGCTTTTCCTGATTCAGGTGGACCGGCTGGGTTGCTGGGGAATTATCAACAGCAGGGTTTAGAAGTGGTTTATGATTTGGAGAACAACAGGGTTGGTTTTGCTAGAAGGAAGTGTGCATCTTTGTGGGATAATTTCAACTAAGGCTAACGTGCGCTATTGTGGTTGACTTGCCACTTACTCAGGGGAATTGCGTGCTGGTTCACAGCACGTGTGTCCATCCTATCCTATATCCTATGCAAGTGAATATGTGATCTTCTCTCCAGTTTTTTGCTTTCGGCACTCCCTGGTTTTCGGGTTTCCGGTTTCGTGGTTAGTATATATCATCTACAACTGTACATAAAGCACACACTAAAACCAACTTGGAGTGGGAGAAGTAAAGTCTAAGCGACAAATAGAGTGGAGATGAATATGTACATTTTGGGGTTGGAATATTATTTTTTAATATGTAGAATTTTTTTTCATCGTGTCTCGTTTGTAGGGTACAAATTTGTACCTAAGCCCTTCTGTAAATAAAAATAAAAAGTTTGCACCTAAGCACTTAATTGACAGCTATGGTCCTATGGATATCTCTTTTTACCTATCTTGTTTTTTACCTATATTTTTTATATTTTTTCAATGATTCCAGTCATCACCCTCTATATAATTCTTTAAAGCTTTAAATCTCTTTCATCACAATTAACAAATCTAATTACCACCATATTTTTTATTTTTATTTTCCCAACACAATTGGAATGAAATATTTATATTTTATATTATATATTCTACTAAAAAAATATATTGTATTTTTTTAATTATTTCGATTACTTTCATCTAAAAATATACATTATTTTAATGGTCAATTTATGTTTATAATACATTATCATTATCATTATTATTATTATTTTATCCTCTCATATATTAAGAACACGAGATAAATGATTTCTTTTGGTTGAAAATAATTCACAATTAATATACAAATTTCATAAAAAATAGATATCTTTCAATTTGATCAATAGAACAAGTTTACGATAATAATGTAGTACGATAATAATGTAAAAAAAGAATATATGTATATAAGTAACTTGTAACGGTAGGAAAATTTAAGATGACAAAGTTAGTATAATTAAAGAAACCACACATTATACTACTAATATTTATTTTATAGTTAATTATTTTTTCTTAAACTGCGTGACATATCAAAGAGAATGATAATTTGAAAATGGAGGAAGTATATGTTTTAATAAGTTTTAAAATTACTTTTATCTCAAAAATATACATCAATCTAAAGAGAAATTTATGTTTAAAATACAATCTTATTATTATCTAAACATAACTCCTACCGAAGAAAAGAAAAGAAATTTTTAGCACTAAATAAAACATATTAAATTAATTATAATTTTACCCGGAATGGAGGAAGTGTTTTTTACATTTTATATTCTATTGAAATAATTTTATGTTTTAAGAAATTCAATTACTTTTATCTAAAAAAATATATGTTTACAAAACTAATTATTTTGCTATAATCTTAATTAAATCTCTTCATTAAAAATATATATGTAAACAACAAACATGAGTATCATGCACATGAGACGGTTGGACACAAAAAAATGTAACTATTTCTTCTAAGAATCCCTTTAAGTTTAGAAGAATGTTTAGTTGGTTTTAGAGGAAGAGGGTATAGTAAGATATCCATTGTGGAATCAAGGTGGCTAAAAAACTCTAAAAATGGTTAAGAGAGTTGATAAAAGTCATCCATTGTGAATGTTCTTACATTATTTTGACTCTTCGTCACGATTTATGTGACAATATAGATTGTTAAGTTAAGTATATTATCTTATGCATCTCACATTCACTCTTTCACAATTCAATCACCAATATACAACATATCAGGTTAATAAGATTCGTCCTACATAAAAAAACTTCTAAAAACTCTTTCACAATTCAATCACCAATATACAACTTATCAGATTAATAAGATTCGTTTTACACACAAACACTTGTAAAATCGTCTTTTTTAAGTTTTTGTCAATATGTTTACCATAATGGAGCTTAAGTTATTTTTTGTTCATTTTATTATAAAAATATCATTAAACTCTTTACGTAAACTACTCAATAAAAACATTCTTTCAATAATGCCTAACTTTAATATTTTTATATAACCCACCGTTAAAATCGTAAATCAGGAGAATATTGGCTGTTTTACGAGAAGTGTGAAGTGAGAACCCACCACCACCAGGGCCGTGTGGTCCTTGAAACAAAATTGAAGTCGAGATATATATATTCTAGTATCATTCACAATAAAGCTCATAGCTAAGCTAAGCTCTATGAATTACTTTCTCTTGCTCACTTCCTAAAATCAACATTCAATTCAACACACCTTTTTGTTCTTTTCTCCGAGGTTAAAAAAAGGTACGCACGTTTAATTCCTAGTAAAAGACTAAAAGGTTGACAACCAACTCTACAAGGATCTAAATCAGAGGTTAAACTTTGGAAATTCCACTCTAGTTGTCCTAAAAATATCTACGACTTACAAAAATATAAAAAATATATTTGTCCTTTCTCTTCTTATCCAATTCTCTAGTGGAGTGCATGTCCGTTAACAACTTACTGCAAAGCTTATCCTTCATCCTCTATGATTTTTTCTTTATCCTTTCTATTCTCAATTTTTACAAATATTTGCATCACGAATATTTTAACTGGGCCAAGATAAATCAATATATATATCCAGCTTTTATAACCCAACTGTGAGTAGTGAAAATCCACTAATATCGATTGATATAAGAAATAATTGTATTGGTGAGTCTCTAATTACACCTTTTTTTAATTAAGAAGGGTTGGAAAACATTATTCTTGATAATGAAGCAGACAATCAAGCAAACGTCAAACAAAAAATAAAGTGGAGCATTGTAGATGATAAAATGTTTGGCTCGTTATTTAAACAGATATCGTGAATGACAACTCTCAACGTGATAAGAAGTTTTGAAAATGAATCACTGACTACTATAAGAACAACAATATCTAAAAGATAAGAATTTGAAGAAAGCCAAACGTCTTGAAGTCACATTGGTTCGTAATTGCTCCGTTGCTTAATGAATTTAACCAATTATTCATCCAAGTTAGAGATTAACACCGTAGTGGGTGGTTTGACGATCAAGTGAAGAAAACTACACATAATCTTTATTACTCAATACGTAAAAAAATATTTCAACTATGAACCGGATGGCAGGATATAGAGAAAAGAAGGGTTAAGTTTCCTTACAACTAAGATTTAAAGAAAGGTAAAATTGTCTTAGTTCAAAATAACTTTTTCCAGTTCAAAACTCAGGTATAATGAAAGTTGTATGATTAATAAGAAAAATAGTATTTTCCTATTATATTTAATAGTGAATACATGTTATAAAGTTTTCATAAATTTATATATTATAAAAAATAAATTTACTGAGAAAATATTTATAAACCGATAAGGTGACAAAAAGTAAAACTTTTGATGAATTTATTGTCGTGGTCTTAAATATGGCACGAAGAATATATCTCCATTTACTTTGTGGTGGGCCATTGGTGGTCCTGTTCATTTTTGTGATAAGAGTATACATCCTAGTTGTCATCATGAATATGAACTCTCGCTACTACACTTTTTTGCTTTGAATCTCCCCCGACTTAACAAGGGGTCTACGGTTTTAGGTTTACAGACTCAGTTTTTCTTTAATAATTACTCTCTTCGTACCTAAATTATCGTCCTCCTTTTCTTTTTCGTCCGTCCCAAAATAATTATCCATTTTGAAATTTACCTTTTTAGAACATCATTTTTATCACTTTACCCTTACTTTTTCATTCTACTTTAATTATGGGCCATATACACATGGACTTTAAAGGAAACTATACATTAAACCAATATAAATAATCAAGTCAATTATTTTTTCTTAAACTGTGCGTCGGGTCAAACAGGACGATTATTAAAGGACGAAGGGAGTATATCATTTGTTCTTAAATTATTATCCTATTTAATTTAACACATCTTTTAACAAAAAGTAAATGATTAAATTATACTTTTTTTCGTTTTGGTAAATAATCTATTATATTATTTTAAAATATTTAACTATAAAAGTTTATTTTTAAAAATTATGCTTATAATTTCTATACTATTTCATTTTTACCTTCCATTTATTTTGTAAGTACATTGATTGTGTTTAACTATTTTTATAATTATAACTAATTTTAATGCTGAGCTGCCCGGTCCAATAGGCCCAAGATACAAGTCACGTGTCCGGTACGTCTCCACCAGTCACGAGCAGAACATGTGCATTCTAAGATTCAAGCCATTGAGAAACGGGCAGCGACATAAACGTACTGCGAGCTGGGGCTTAGCACCCAGCGGGCAAGAATACAGCGAGCTGGGGGTTTACCCAGCAGGCAAGTATTTACATGCTTGATTATGGAGGTAACAGTTGTCTTGAACGTGGGCAATTACTTCCCAGAAACTCGCCACTACCTTCATGATCAGACCGTTGTGATAAATGTGACAGTTAATGTGCCCGCCAAGCACGTCATTACACTTAATGGGAAGTTACTCAGTTTTCGGCTCAGGCTATAAAAACCCCTCGAAACAAAGGAGGGAGGTACGTGATTTCTATAAGGCTAAACTCTGTCAAATTGCTTTCTCAATTGACTGTTGAGCTAATTCTCACACCGGAGGGCTTTTGCAGGGAGTGCCCCTGCCTAGTTTACTGTTTTTGCTTGTTTACAGGGTTTGGCCTTGGAGATTTCGGATACGTTAAAATCCAGATATCCAGTTAGAGAAGCCCAGTGTGTCATATGATTATTTTGGACGTATCAGTTGGTTCCATTGCCGGGAAACGAATTTCTCAAAATTTTTGCTCCTTGGTAATTTCGCTAGTTTGGATAATGGCAAAGAACAATGTTAATGGCGGTAATTAGGATGAAGTACATACTGCAACTCCAAGTCTTAACCTTCTGGCTGGCAATAGCCCACCACCTCACGATGCCCGCCACCAGCTTAATCAACGACGGGGTCTAGATTCTTTAGCTAGGAGTGCAATGGATGCTATTGACTTGGCTAACGAATTTCGGGAGGAGGGTTTGCGCCAGAGGGAGATATACTTGGGGCAAATGCACCAGTTGAACCTACAGTTGATTGCAATGGGAAAGCCACCTTTGCCCATTGGGCTGGAGTCCCTACTGGTTTTGCAGTTCCAAGTCAGCGACAAGTGGGTCGTCAAGGCTGGGGAAATCCTTTAAATCCTGTGCAAGTTCCCTCATAACGTGAATGAGAATCCAACAAGGGGCGAATCCAACAGGAAGGGCGAGCCAGTCACGGAGTTGTTCCTAATGTGCATTCCCAATTAGGACCCCGAGTGGGAGACGATTCAGCACAATCTCGTTGTCATCATAGATCACTTTCTCCACGAAGGTCGCATCACCGTCGTCCTCGTTCACCGTCTCCGCGAAGATCGCATGTTCGCAATCACTGCACTCCATCCCCCAGGAGGTCTCACGCTCGCCGTTATCGGACACCTTCCCCTAGGTGGTCACAAGTTCATCTATCACATTAGTCTAGAGAAAGGTGGGAGTTGCAACCGCCAAATGCACAAAAAAATTTAGTCACTAATGAGCCAGTGCCTCAGCTCGCAGGTGTAGCCCAGGCATAGGTGGCGCAGGCCGTGGGCGTTGCTCAAGCTCTGGGAGCTATGGGACCCCCAGGCCCTCTGTGCCGGTGGTGCGGCCTCGGCTCGCGGGTTGTTTGCCCTCTGACCTTCAATATGCAAGAGTTTGAGGATTTGAAGCGCCAGAATGGAGGCATGGGGCGAGGGTAAGGCTTTCGATGGGAATTTTAAGATGCGTCGGCTAGTCAGTTAGCCCTTGGATTGAGAATGCACCTCAAGCCAAGGGCTTATTTTTCCAAATGTTAAAGAGTATCTGGAGGGAAAACAGCGAGAGTGGTGATGTCTTTTGAGTCCCGAATAGGTCTTGTCACATCGGGCGAGGCATTGAAGATTCAAGCTTTGTGGAGGCGTTACAAGGGAAGGCAGGCTTGGATGGGAGCTCTTCCTCGCGATCCATCAGCAATTGGGCTGACTTATGGACAAAGTTCTTAGCAAACTTTGGGACATCGAGAGCTATTGCGAAGACAAGAGTTGACTTGTCTAAGGTTAAGCAAGGAGCCCATGAATCAACAGCCAGTTATTTATAGCGGTTTACGAAGATGCTTGAGTAAGTTCATGGATTGTTCGAGCAGGAGGTTACTTTGTGTTTTGAAGCGGGTTTGCTCGAAGGAGAAGGCGATTTGAGGTCGAGGCGAGCATGCGGGGAGCAGACTCGTGAGATTGTTAATGCGGGCTCGGCTCGAAGTGGTCTTGCTGGCCGGGGCGAAGAAGGAAAGAAGAAGAAGGAAAGTGCCGAGGGGTGGGGGAGGCTGGGGCTAATCAGGGTAGCGACCAAGGTACATGTGGCGGTTATAATATGAGCAAGTCGCGATATGATCGCTGAGGAGTTCCTACGAGAGTGATCTCACCCATTTCGACACATTGCTTGGGGGAAGACATAATGTGCAGGTCAGAGATGAGCTTCCTCGACCACCTCGCATGAACCAGAAGCAGTGGTGATTCGAGGATCGATCTAAAAGGTGTGCTTATCATGATGATTATGGGCACACAACGGAGGAATGCTGGCCGCTGAAAAAGGCCATTCAGAAGTTGATAAATGAAGGCCGGTTGGATCGGTTTAAAAGAGATGGGAATAGCAGGAATGCTCCCAGGAGATGCACCCAGTCGTGGGGTAATAAATGTCATTATGGATGAAGAGCCCACATCGATCGGCTAAACGGCCAGTTACTCTTTGTCAAAGGTGGTAGATCGCCCGACCACTTTGCAAGCAGGAGAAGAGACAATACAGTTTACTCGCAGTGAGTTGGCAAGTAATGTGGCGGGGGAACAGTCCTTGATTGTCTCTGCTTTGGTCGATGGTTGTTTGTGCACAATTTTGGTGAATCTTTGGAGCTGCGAGAGATATGATGTACTACTCGTGTTTCAGGTCCTAGAGGCTGAAAGATGAGCATTAAGCCTTATCTTGGGGACTTTGGAGGGCTTCACCAATCATAAGGTGCCGAGTGAAGGGCACGATCCCAGTGGAAGTTTTCATTGGTGAGGCGGATCGTACTCGGCGAGAAAAAGTCACCTTTATGGTGATTGACTTGAAATCCCCTATAACATCATTTTAGGGGTGCAGAGAGCATGACCAAGTTTCAAATGGTCGCTTCCATTCCTCACCAACGAGCTAAGTTTTACACCGATCAAGGAATGAGGGTATTGAAGAGTCGGCCAGAGGCGATCTGGAATATAATGCGGGATAGTCGGCGGAAAAAGTAGAAGTTGACTTTGGAGGATGGCGAGCAGTAACCATCGGCACCTGAGGAAAAGTCTCATGTAGCTGTAGGACCTTGATGATTGTTATGGTCGGCGAAATTTGGAGTTCAGATAAGTAGCGTGGCCATGAGGAGGATATTTTTCCTTTGCCGGCGGTGGGGTCGGGGGGACAAGTCGAGCAGGCTGTTGACATAAGGTTGGTACCAGATGAACAACAAGACCGGGAGGAGGTACTTGTCCTTTGTCGAGGGAAGCCAGAAGCAGCGGTGGACATGGACTTGGATCGGCTTGATGCGGTTGAAACTCGGGTTGAAGAAGAAGAAAAAGTGGAGTGTGACACGCTCCAAATGTGGGATGAACAGGAATTCACGGCTCGAGGCGAGCTTGAAGAAGTGGTCATTAACTGCCCACAGGCGAGAAGATAAAAATTGGCAAGACACTGTCAGTGAAGATATTGCAGTTCATTGCCTTAGCGTAGATCCAACTTTCAGGCCAATTCAACAAAGGCCCAGAGTGAGGCATTGGCAGTCATTTGTGGCATATCCTCATGGTAACGAACAGGCTGAGGCTGCTAATAAGCAAGTCTTGCACGCCCTTAAGCGAAGTCTCGAAGATAAGGCAGGAAGATGGGTGGATGAATTACCATCAGCTTTGTGGGCGGTTAGAACAACAGTAAGAGGTCCCACGGGGGAAACAACTTTTTCTCTTGCTTATGGATCTGAAGCCATGGCACCGGTGGAGATGTACTTGCCCAATCATAGAGTATCTCACTATGATCTGAGAATCCAACATTGTATCGGGGCGGCGATCTTGATTTGGTGGAGGAAAAACATTGGAGTCTAAAATGCGAATGGATGATTATAAGCAGTGAGCAAAGGCCCGCCGATAAAAGAATTAGTGGTCGGTCATTTCTTTGTGGGCGAGTGGGTTCTCCGTGAAATTGAAGCAACATGCCATCGAGCAGAATGGGGGAAGCTTTCTCCTAATTGGGAAGGTCCTTTTCAGGTAGTCAAAATTGTCAAGGAAGGGACCTATATGTTGCGAACAGAGGAGGGCATCGAGCTTAAGCATCCATGGCATGCAGATCACTTGAAGAAATACTATCGTTGATTTGTAGTTGGCAAGCTTTTGTCTTTTTCTCCTATTTTGTAAGTTGAGATGAAATGAATTAGCATATGTTGGCTTTCATTTTTTTTGTTATCTCGCTTACGACATTTAGTGCAAACTCGATTATACTTTTGGCGGTCAGGGCAGCTTCCTTGCCCGGTGTGAAAGTTGTTGTTCGAGTGGTCTAATGTTATCTCGATTATTCTCTCTTCACGGCATGGGGTATCTCGCTTTCGTGAAAAATTGGTGTTCGAGCAAGTTGTTTTGATTATTATTATCTCGATTATTCTCTCTTTCACGAGCACGGGGTATCTCTGCTCATGAAAAAAAGGGTTGGTGTTCGAGACAGTTGTTTTGATTATTATTAGCCAGTACGAGCTATCTCAGCTCGGGTGAATGGTTGTTTGAAGGCGATGCATTTTTTATCTTGACAAGCCTGGTATGAGCTTGTTCGATTCGAAAGTTGAGTTTTTAAAATTGTAGGATCATTCTTGAGAAAATGCAGGCATTAATATGATGCACAGAAGTGTTAATATTACATGTCCAAAACAAAAAGAAAATGTAAATTGTTTGCAGATATGATGTGGCTCATGAGCCGAGAAAGTTTTAAACATCGGTGGGAATGGTTAAAGGTCAAATCTGGCGGTTGTTGCTTCCTCGGCAGTAGGCTCGATAATGACTACATCTCCATCTTCCTCGCTGACATGTGCAGTTATGGTTTCTGTCTCCTGAGTTTGAGCCGTCCAAATTTGCGTCATCGGCATTTCGCTTTGTGACTTAGGTAGCTTCGGGAGGGTCGGGGGGCCGGTCCTGGTTGGGCATCGGCCTTCGGCAAGGAGACTCTAATTCATCCTCAATGTAAGGAACCAAAAGCGTGACGGGGCGAGTAGAGGAAAAATGGTGGATTAGTGCCCATTCGGCAGCTTTCAGAAGCTTGATCTCAAGGCATTGCCAAGCTATACTTAGTACATGGTTAACCGCTTGAAGGAAGAAGGGGTAGGCCTTGTTCTCAGCACAAGTAGCTTGAAGTCGGCGGGAATTTTGTAATGTCGTCGATGATGACTGTTTTGTTCTTCGTTGGGGCGGGCGGAATTCTTCCCTCGGCTTCTTTTCTTGCTCGGCGGGGCGACCCAGCCTTTCAAAGCTGATTAAGGCGGCAGAGGCTCTTCCTGGCGAGGAGATATTTTGAGAGCGTTTCCTCGGTTTTTTAGAGAAATCGGATGTGACTCGGGGTTTTATTTTTCTTCCTTGATCTTTGAAAGTTACGTCACTTTGGCGGTGGCTCTGATCGCTTATTTTGAGCTCGGCAGAAGAGAGTTAACGGTTTCCTCTAGTTGATTCTTATCATGGTAAGTGAAGCATTTGAATTGACATTGTCAATTAGCGGTCGTATACTAGGCGCTCGGCCAGCAGGCTATCTGAGCCAATTCATGGCCGGTGTTTATTGTATCTTGGCAGTACGTGTCCCGGGAAGATATTTACCTCGGCCATTTTACATTAATTCGCCAGCGGAGCTTGAGTGCTCGACAACCTCTTCAGGACCCACCATGTCACGGCCTCCTTATCATGCCTAGCCAGGTGGCGAGGATACCCAATGTGTTTGTAAATATT
>CM028378.1:154362363-154618184 GCA_013146195.2 Codonopsis lanceolata | reverse complement strand
TTACATTGCGATCTAATAGTTTAGCTGTCTAGTCTAATGCACTACAACTCATCAATTTTATTACATTAATTTTGCACATGATTCAATAGTTTAACATCTAGTTTAATTGCACCGTGGTTCATCAATTTATTGCCTTAATTTTTGCCTTTGATTCAATAGTTTAACATTTTAGTCTAATTGCATCGGGTTCATCAATTTTATTGCATTATTTTTGCCAGTGGTTCAATAGTTTAACAGCTAGTCTAATTGTACCTCGGTTCATCAATGTTATTGCATTAATTTTTGCACCGAAGTTCAATAGTTTAACTGTCTAGTCTAATTGCAATGCAGTTCAAAATCGTAATGAAATATACCATGTCCTCATCTTCTTCCCCTTCTCCTCTATCGTAAGCATTCTTGTTCTCTCCTTAGCATTCGTCCCTACTGTGAAAGTCCTTCAACCCAACACATTTTCATTAAAGTTTCATAGTTAATCATTCAAAAAAACTTATTCACCTTTCAGGGGCATTGCCTCTGAACCCCCCACCAGCGTCGCCCCTTGTGAGTGCCAGGAGTGTCCGTTCCCAAGCTTGGTGAGAAGCGAGTGGTTTCAAAACCTTTTAAAACGTATGAAATACGCTCTGCCTCAATTGTGGACTCAAAATGTGATCAACAAAGTCTCCATCTTTATTTTAAGGAAAACAAAGAAAAACCAAAAAGTAACTGATTTGTAAAGGGTTAGGCACCCAACTTCGCCTTCGGTCTCAAAACAAGTTTTGGGAAAAATATACTTTTTTATATTTATGAGGCTAATTTCTGAGGTAGGAAGGGGTTAGGCACCCAACTCGCCCTTTCGGTCTCAAAACAAGTTTTCGGGAAAAATATATTTTTTATATTTATTTAACAGCTGAAATAAAGCATTTGAAATGTATATTTGCATATATATATAAGGAAATAATTATAAACTTACAACAACTTATATTATTGGATTATAAATATATATATATATATATTTAAAGTTGGTGAGGAGCACTATGGTTGTGCCACCTCACCACCTTTAGATAAATCTTCATTCTAAATCATCCATGGAAGTTTTAAAACTTTTGGTTTTCTAACCATTAGCTAATAATAATACATAATAATAATCAATATGATAAGGGGTATTAGTATTAGTATATATAACTTCTTCTATTGTCAATAGTAGAAGACTTATATTTAAAAACTTTTACAACTAACATTACTTCTAACCAATGTGGGATAAAACTCTTCAAGTTAGATATTACTTCTAATGACTCACTTTTAACATCATACTTTAAGCTTTGATATCTTATTCATCCAAAACTTGATTTGGACAAATAAATATATCATTTCGATGTTCTTGCCGAGTAGAACACATTTGCACAATTACTTTGTCAACAAACAAATGACACGTAAAGAAATTTGTGCCTCAAGTTGCACAATTTCTTTCACTAAAACACTAATTTTTTAATAAGTATTATACTTTAACTCTTGATATCTTATTCATCCAAAACTCGATTTGGACAAATAAATATATCATTTCGATGCTCTCACCAGAGTAGAACACATTTGCAATTACATTTACCAACAAACAAATGACACGTAAAAGAAATTAGTGCCTCAAACACAATTTCTCTCACTAAAAACACTATTTTTTTAACAAGTATTATACTTTAAGTCTTGATATCTTATTATCAAAACTCGATTTGGACAAATAAATATATCATTTTGATGCTCTCACCGAGTAGAATACATTTGCGCAATTACTTCGTTAACAAACAAATGACACGTAAAAAGAAATTCGTGCCTCAAGTTACACAATTTCTTTCACTAAAAACACTAATTTTTCAACAATAGAAGAGATGTATCCCACATTGGTTAGAAATTGATGTTGGTTTAAAATTCTATTATTAAGTACCAATAGAAGAAATGCATCATACATTGGTTGGAAAGTGATGTTGAATTTCAAAGTCACTAGAAAACCAAAAGTTTTTAAAGCTTCACATGGATGCTTTAGAATGAAGATTTATCCAAAGGTGGTGAGGTGGCACAACCATAGTTTCTCACCACATTTATATATATATATATATATATATATATATATATATATATATATATATATATATATATATATATATATATATTTTATTATCAAATAGAAGATGTATATCTCACACTGGCTAGAAAATGATGTTGAGTTTAAATTATTACCAATAAAATAGATGTATAACACATTGTTTAAAAAGAAAATATTAGATTTTAAAGTCTTTAGACTAAAGACTTTCACTTTTACAATAGATGTATCTCACATGGTTATAAAATATTCTTCTATTATTACCAATAGAAGAGGTGTATCACACATTAGTTAGAAATTGATGTTTATATTAAAAATATTATTATTAATTACTAATTGAAAAGATGTATCATTTATTTGTAATAAAGTGATGTTTGTTTTCAAAGTTTTTTGATAAAATACTTCTACCATTATTACCAATAGAAGATGTATATCTCACATTGGTTAAAAAATAATGTTGATTTTTAATTATTTTATTTTAGATTATATAAAAGACTTACTATTATTAGCAATATAAGATATATATATTTTTGGTTTTCTAACCATTAGTTAATAATAATACATAATAATAATAATAATCAATATAATAAGGGGTATTAGTATTAGTATATATAACTTCTTCTATTGTCAATAGTAGAAGACTTATATTTTAAAAAATTTACAACTAACATTACTTCTAACCAATATGGGATAAAACTCTTCAAGGTTAGATATTTCTAATGACTCACATTTAACATATTTTAAGCTTTGATATCATATTCATCCAAAACTTGATTTGGACAAATAAATATATCATTTCGATGTTCTTGACGAGTAGAACACATTTGCACAATTACTTTTGTCAACAAACAAATGACACGTAAAGAAATTTGTGTCTCAAGTTGCACAATTTCTTTCACTAAAAACACTAATTTTTAAATAAGTATTATATTTTAACTTTTGATATCTTATTCATCCAAAACTCGATTTGAACAAATAAATATATCATTTCGATGCTCTCACCGAGTAAAACACATTTGCGCAATTACCTTCGCCAACAAACAAATGACATGTAAAGAAATTTGTGCCTCAAGTTGCACAATTTCTCTCACTAAAAACACTAATTGTTTTAACATCTATTATATTTGAAGTCTTGATATCTTATTATCCAAAACTCGATTTGGACAAATAAATATATCATTTTGATACTCTCACTGAGTAGAACATATTTGCGCAATTACCTTCGTTAACAAACAAATGACACGTAATTCGTGCCTCAAGTTGTACAATTTATTTCACTAAAAACATTAATTTTTCAACAATAGATGAGATGTATCCCACATTGGTTAGAAATTGATGTTGGTTTTAAAAATTCTATTATTAAATACCAATAGAAGAAATACATCATACATTGGTTGGAAAGTGATATTGATTTTCAAAGTCACTAGAAAACCAAAAGTTTTTAAAGCTTCCACATGAATGCTTTAGAATGAAGATTTATCAAAAGGTGGTGAGGTGGCAGAACCATAGAAAATGATTTTTACTTATACACATTTGATAAAAGATTTTTACCATTATTACCATTAGAAGATGTATATCTCACATTGACTAGAAAATGATGTTGAGTTTAAATTATTTTATATTATTACCAATAAAAGAGATGCATAACACATTGTTTAAAAAGAAAATGTTAGATTTTAAAGTCTTTAGACTAAAGATTTTCACTTTTACAAGAGATGTATCTCACATGGTTACAAAATATTCTACTATTATTACCAATAGAAGAGATGTATCACACATTGGTTAGAAATTGATGTTTGTATTAAAAATACTATTATTAATTACTAATTGAAAAGATGTAGCATACATTTGTTATAAAATGATGTTGGTTTTCAAAGTTTTTTAATAAAAAACTTCTATCATTATTACCAATAGAAGATGTGTATCTTACATTGTTTAAAAATGAATTATGATTTTAAAAGTTTTTAACAAAATAACTTCTAATATTATTATCAAGTTAAATGTTAATTTTAAAAGTCTTTAGATTAAAAAAAATTACTATTATTATTAATACAAAATATGTATCTCACATTAACTAGAAACTTATATTAATTTTAAAAGTATTTAGGTAAAAAAATCGTTTAATAGTATTAACAATATAAAAAAAATTATAACCATGGAAGAGATTAACAATTTAATTATAATGTCTAAAAGTTATATTATTATTACAAATATATATATATATATATATATATATATATATATATATATATATATATATATATATATATATATATCTCACATTGTACCCGTGCATAGCACGGGCTAAATAACTAGTACATTTATAAAATTTTGGTCATAATAATGACTCTTTTTAGTGCTATTTTCTATAGAATTTCGGGCAGCACAACTTCTTAGTTTGCTTACATTGGACTATTTAAATAGCACTTTCATATATAAAAAAACTTTAATAGACCTACCTCTTGAAGTGTGGGGGTTCTATCCCGTACAAAACTCCTTATTGATAGGCCACAGTGCTCGCCTCGACCTTCGAGAGAGGAGTCTTTGATGATTTCGGCGGTGTGGCTTTCCGTTTAGTTGCTTTTCGCCTCGGGATTCTGGAAGCGCTTGCTTTATCGGATTTGTTGGTGGTCAAGGCGCCGAAATCTGAGCAACTGTTTGTTTTTTGCTTATTTGACGTCTGCATTCGGGCAGGGCAACTGCTCTTTTTGGGATTTTTGGACCTGTGAAATAGGGCAGAATCCTAGCATGGTAACTAGGTTTCACTTTGGCGGGAGGGTTTTAGTGTTTGGAGGAGATTTGACAGAGCTTCAGGGCTAGAAGGAAAAATTCCTTCAGCGTTCTCTCAACTGCGCGGTAAACTCACTGCGTAACTGTGTGTTTTCATTGTGTGTCTGTTCTATTCTGAATTCACAAACTAGGGGTCTCTATTTATAGGTTGCGAGTGAGGCTTCCTTCGTTGTTAAGTTTTCCCTTTTGAGTTTCATCGACTTGTACCGTGCGCTGAGAGAATTGCACCAAAAGCAAATTGCTACAGTGCTTGGGGGACTATTGGGCGCTGCCCATAGAGGGTGGTGGCACGGCGCCGTGGAGGGCTTGGGGCAGCGCCCAGGATCTTTTCCCTTTGATTTTTGGCACTTTGGCCCCCTGTAATTCACTATTTATGTATCATGTTTTTTCTTTTACATTTTCAATCATGTAACTTGACATTCGTTAAACCTTTAACATGTCTTGATATTTTATGCCATGTTACATACCAGGGGTACGAAATTGGGGTGTCTACACCCCTCGACCCCCGTTTCGTTACCCAACAATGGTGATTTTTGAATCTAAAGTGTGTTGCCGGAGCTATTGAAGGAGATGATGACATTTTTGGAACAATATTTTGAAAAGTAGTATTTTCCAATTGAAAAAAAAACCTAGGCTGGAGAGGTTAGAAACTTCAAAAAGTGGACCTGCCTGAATTTCACCCTATCATTAGTCAACTAGATCAAGCAATAAGCACACATTCATTCATAAATAAGTCCATCCTAGCCATATTGTGATTGAGAGTGGTATACGTTTTCCTTCTAAAAAATAAAATCTTGACTAAGGTCTACGAAGTGATGCCAATTGCTTGAAACTATTAATTTTCATGTTTGATGTGAGTGAATGGTTACCGGACCACCATCATTGATGGTGGTGGCCAGAGGAGAAAAAGAAGGAGTTAAAGAGAGTTAAGAGAAAAAATTGTATATCTTGAATTAATCAATTAGATCACATTTAATCCTTTATTACATATCTATATATCTAAGACTAAGGCCCAATTGAGCTTATATTGTAGTTGGGTCTCTTGGGCCTATTCTATCTTTAACACTCCCCTTTAACTCGTACACGTAACTTTTTGTGAAATGTTCGAGTATGAGAGATACAAACAAATGAACCATTACGGCAAATAGGTATCTATGGGCGTAAAACAAATGTGCCTCTTGGGCCTAAAACAAATGTGCCTCTTAGGCTTAATAGAAATAATATTTAACACAAAGACAAGTAAGTTGTGCGGAGCTAATAAACGATTCACCCTGAACATTTATAATAGATGTTGAGAAGCCCAAACAGGAGCCAATCTTCGATAAGCTTACTCGATAAATGGTTAGTAGAAGACTAAGGAGTACCCCAAATTGAACTTTTCTGTCCGTAAGAGTACATCCTTGATCCAATAATGTGGATCGAACTCAGTACACAAAGAAATATATCAACTAAGTCATTATCTGACTTTGGTAAAACAAATAATTTCAATGAAATTGACGAACTGGACGAGTCTCCATCAACCCGAAGATAAGGACAGAAATGCCTCCATCAACGACGACAATCACCACTGTCGCTCTAAATATGATAAACACGGCAATTCTTGTCAATCGTCATAGATCTTGAGACGAACGTAAGAGATCCGAGGCGGAGGAGAATCGAAGGCGAGCGCAGGATGAAGGGAATGGTAGTTCCAGTCGCCATAGACGATGCCAGATTCTAGATCTCAGTGGCGTCGGCTGCCCCACAGGACATGATCTTGGTCGATTATCCTTCTTTCTCTTGGATCTAAGATCTCAATATCCCTCTAGATTCTTGTTTCATATCCAGTGGCGGACATAAGAGAAAGGGTCTAGGGGCAGTTGCCCCCACTTGGAAGTAATTTTGTTAAAGGATTATTTTTTTATTTTTAATAATTAGTTATATTATACAATTTTCCCCCACCTGAATATAATATATACAATTTACCCCCACCTGAATAAAAGAATTTTTTTTTACTTACCTGTAAAAATTTGAAACCCAAAAGCCAAAACCATTTTTCCCAAAATTTGAAATCCCTTGACTGGTCGTCACTCCCGTCCTGGCCGTCTCCCTCTCAAGTCTCAAACTCTCGGCCTCTCGAGTCTCGCCCAGTCACCGTCTCCACTTCTCCACTTCTCCAGTCTCCCTCCGACAGCCGACAGGTCAGTCACAGGCGAACAGTGATTGGCGAACGGCGATTGGCGAACAGCTTCACGCTTCAGCCGGCTTCAGCCGTCTACTCGTCTGTCTACTCTCTGCCTCTCTGCTCCAAGCGACCAAGCCTCCAGCCTCTTCCAGCCGACCGGCCCTCCAGCAGTCCTGCCAGTCCTGCCTCCACTCCAGAGTCCAATCGCTGAGGGAGTGAGGCTCTTCAATCCATCTACATCTCACAGTCCTCAGTCAGCCCCTCAGCCCCTTTACCCTTTCCCTTTACTCAATTAGTTACTCTTACTCCTCTTGCCCTTTTGACTTTTGGATTGTTAATTGTGATTGTGATTGTGATTTTGATTTGTGAATTGTGAATTTATATTTTATAATTGTGATTTGTGAATATGTCATATGTGTTTTGTGATTGTGAATTTCTAAATTATAATTGTCTAAATCAAAGTATAATTGTATGAATTTCAAAATTATAATTGTGATTTAAATTTTAAAAATTAAAATAACTCTGATTTTAAAATAACCCTAATTTGAAATAACTCTAATTGAGTATTTAATTTATGTAATTATTGTGAATTGTGAATTGTGATTTGTGAATTTGTGATAGATGATATTATATAATATTGCTTTATATACTAAATTTGTGTGTTCAATATCTTGGTAAGAAAAGTTTATTTATTTAATCTGAAATTAGAGCATTTTAATTTAGGGGTTGAAATAGTTGATTTATGAGATTTTTTTATTTGTATAGATTTCCAAACTGTGGTTGATTTGAAGGAATTTGGTTTTAGTGATTATGAAGAAATTTTATAAACGAAAACTAGTAGAAGAATTTGGAACACGTAGTGCATCCAGTAGTTCATCTGTTGGTAATCAACAGTCTTAGTCTATTCCCGTTACTTCAGCTACGAAAGAATTAGTTGATTTGAATAGTCTTCCATCAGATCATGCAGAAAGAAAAAAGATATTTGAATACAACCCCAACCAGATTGATGAAATTATGAGAGCTTATTTGTTGAAGGGGCCTTGTCAACCCCGTGGCCATGATTTCCCTCAAAAACAAATGGGAACTAAATTGCATCGTTTTAATTCTGATTGGTTTGATCAATATGCTAACTGGTTAGAGTATAGCATGAAAGAAGATAAAGCATATTGTTTGTGTTGCTATTTGTTTAGAGATAAAATCAGTAATAAAGGTGGTGGTGAATCATTTATAAGTGAAGGCTTTTGTGCTTGGAATAAAAAAGAAAGGTTGGATGTCCATGTTGGTACGGTAAATAGTAATCATAATATGTCGGTAAAGAAGTGTGATGATTTAATGAGACAAAAACAATCTATTGCGGTTGCTCTTCATAGACAATCAGACATTGTGAGAAATTACTATCGAATTCGATTATGTGCTTCAATTGATTCTTGTAGATTTTTATCGAACCAAAAGTTGGCTTTTCGTGGTCATGATAAGACTGAAGATTCTTCAAATAGAGGGAATTTTCTTGAATTGATTAAGTTTTGTGCTGATCAAAACGATTCTGTTCGTAAAGTTGTTATGGGAAATGCTCAAAAAAATTGTCAAATGATATCTCCTCACATTCAAAAGGATATTGCACTCCAGATCTTCCCAAAGAAATTAGAGAAGTCAGACATCACCCATTTACAAACATCATTGGTGATCCTTTTGGTGGATTAAGTACACGAAGCAACTCAAGGAATGAGACCATTGATTCTCATGCTTTTGTCTCCTCTAATGAACCTAAAAAGATTGATGAAGCATTGGAAGATCCCTACTGGATTGAGGCTATGCATGAAGAACTAAATCAGTTTGAAAGATGTCAAGTATGGCAACTTGTTCCTAGACCTACTGATCAACAAGTAATAGGAACCAAATGGGTTTTTAGGAACAAGTTGGATGAAGATGGAAATGTCATAAGGAACAAAGTAAGGTTGGTAATCCAAGGTTATAGACAAGAGGAGGACATTGACTGATCAAACATTTTCTCTAGTTGCAAGACTAGAAGCTATTAGATTATTCCTTGCATATGCAACCTTCAAAGACTTCAAAGTCTATCAAATGGATGTGAAGAGTGCATTTCTCAATGCAGACCTTCAAGAACAAGTGTATGTTGAACAATCTCCTGGTTTTTAAGACAGGAAGAAGAAGGACCATGTATACAAGCTAAGAAAAACTTTGTATGGACTCAAGCAATCCCCAAGAGTTCGATATGAAACTCTTTCAGAATTTATTATGGAAAAAAGGCTTTCAAAGAGGTAAAATAAACACAACTCTCTTTTTCATGAAACACAAAGGTAACATTTTACTAGTTCAAATTTATATTGATGATATTATTTTTTGTTCTACTAATGATGCTTTATGTAAGAGATTTGAAAACCTAATGAAGGGCAAGTTTGAGATGAGTATGATGGGAGAACTCACTTACTTCCTTGGTTTGCAAATCAAGTAAACTGAAAAAAGAATATTTATCCATCAAGCTAAGTATACCAAGGAGCTTATACAGAAGTATAACTTACAAGATGCAAATTCAGCTAATACTCCAATGGGAGTTGAATGTTATCTAGTAACTGATGAAAAAGGTAAGTCAGTCAACATGACTGAATACAAAGATATTGTTGGATCTCTCCTATATCTAACTGCTAGTAGGCAAGATATTATGTTTGCTATGTGTGTCTATGCAAGATTTCAAGCTGATCCTAAAGAATCTCACATGATAACTGCTAAAAAAAATTATTAGATATCTAATTGACACTGAAAAATTTGGTATTTGGTATCCAAGAGATTCTTCATGTAATTTAATGGGATATTCAAATGATGATCTTCTAGCATGTAGAGTCAACAAGGAAAACACAGGTGGATTATGTCAGTTCCTTGGAAATAGACTCATATCATAGGCCAGCAAAAAGCAAGCATCAGTTTCTACTTTAACAACTGAAGTTGAGTATATAGCTGATGGCAGCTGTTGTTCACAAACCCATTGGATGAAGCAACAACTGATGGACTATGAGATGCAAATGAGAACATGTCTCATATTTTGTATGCATTCTAAAACCAAACATATTCACATTAGATATCATTTTCTCAAAAATCATGTTGTAAAAGGAAATGTTCAGCTAGAATATGTTCTCACTGAATTTCAATTGGCTGACACTTTTACAAAAGCTTTAAAATCTGATAAATTTGAATTTTTAAGAGGTGAACTAGGTATGCTTATTCTTTAATACATATATATATATATATATGCTTGAGATACTGACACATGTAGGAAAAAGTTTATCGTCTAGCAAAAGATGACTCATAGTAGATACTGAATTACTCATCAGCTGATGCACCTACTGCTGACTAACCTTCAAGATACAATACCTTCCTCTCATTATCAGGAGATGCAACTGCAGAATCCATATTTCTTTCCTACCGATTACAGTTATCAGTGGATAGAAAATATCAAAATCTGCCACATCAACAGTTGAAGAAAATTGATAAGCAAGTAAGCTATTCCAGCTATTAAATTTAGTCACTACACAGGTTAGCTACTTAACCCTTTACTCTTGCTAAATGTTTCACAACAAACTCTTTCATTTCAGATTTCAAAATTTTTACTTTATTCACACATATTTGAAACAAACAAAATTTTGCATTAAAACTCACCCTCCTCCACTCTCTTCAAAAAATCCTACTACTGTTCATATAAATCCTCCTACTGTTGAACCTACACCCTTGCCTATTCAACCAGCCACCAAATCATCTAAACAAATGTTGCAACCTTCCCCCTCTTACAAACCTCCAAAACCTGCCTTTAAAAGGCATAAAACCATTTTAAACCAACCTACTCCTCATCCAATCTTTACTAATGATTCTTCAGAACCTGATGCAGAAATTGTTCCTTCATCTACTGATATCCATGCAACTCTTGAATACCACTCTCTCGTCCTACTTAACATTCAATCATAGTTGAACTGTATTGTTCCCAACATCAGAAGTATTATCTTCACTAAAGTCCAGACTACAATAGCCACTAGTGCCCCTCGTAAAGCAACTATGCACGACTGGAATTCCATTCTGGCCAACAAGATTGGACTACAAGGGCAAAGAAGGCAGAAACTACAACTTTTAAAGCCCTTCAGGAGGAGAAGGTGAAGAGAGTTAAAACTGACATTTATCAAGCAAGAGCTGCCACATATCTATGGGAACTCAAAAGGTTAAGAAGACAAGCAAAAACTAGAAAAGCTACTGATAAAAAGTCATCAACATGAAACCAAACCAATTTCCTTCCCTCTCTTTTGCTCCCCACTTCTTACTTTTTATATTCTGCTTCTACTAACATCTTATGCATGATAAATAATTTTATACTTAAGTTTTTTTTACTCTCTGCTTACGATGAATGGCTTTAAGTAAATAGGAGGAGATTGTAGAAACTCACATACCTTATATTTATTTAAAACCATTAGGTTAAAAACAATTAGTATAAATACTTTTCCAAAATCCATAAAATCGATTTTTAACTTTTTGTAACAAGTCTAAATATATCTGCTGAAACATTTAGCAGATAAGATGCCCTCTGTTGTATAACCTTTTGACTTTGCTTGGCAGCCTACTTTTAATTCCATTCTATCTGCCTAAAGCATAAGTCATCAACAACTGCTAGCTGCTGATACACTATGTCAGCACCTGCTTATACTCTAAATTTCTTCCTACTGAAATCACTGTAGTTATCTGGAAAAGAATCTGACCTTCACACGCTTAGTATAATATATTATTTTGGTAAACTTTTTTCAAACAAAAGAACTATTCACATGTCACTTCAATAGAAGACTTTCGTGCATGTTATAAATATTATTTGTATACACATACCTAGCTAACCACTCTCTTTAATATTTCATGTTAGAAAATCCTCTGTCTCTTACAATCTTCCTGGATATCTGGGCATTCAATGGAGCATCATTTCATCAAGAAATTCAAGATTCAACTTCGCTATCTCAAACGGCTACAATTCTGGATTCATCTATAAAACATTTGAAGCAAAGATTGAAGAAGACACCCCTTGTAATTTACGTGCTCAAGATTTCATAAATTAAACTCTTTCTACAGCACTCAAAAGAGACAAACTAGTCAAAACTCTCATTCAATCCAAGAACTTCAAACCTTTCCTTGAAAAGCTTCTTCTCCAAAATATTACTAGACAGTTTCATTCATAGATATTCTCTTCTAGTTTCTATTTTAAGCAATCGCTAATTCTCTGTTCTTTTATTTCTTTCAAATCCTTAAAGGATCACAGATTGTTGCACGAGTTTGATTATTGCTAGATCAAACTCCTCAAACACTGATTTTTGTTGTACAATGATCAGTTAGTGATCACTTAGCTTTACATAATCTTAGTGTACTTCAAAATCTAAGTTTGACTAACTTGGTAGTGGACGTAGCAGTTTTAACACTGTGAACCACTAAAAATGTCGTGTTATGTCTACCTGTTGTTTTCACTATTCATATACTTAAGCAACTCATATCTACTTAAGTGTCTAACAATTATAGTCCTGAGTTCTTTACATATTTGATCTTATATATTGTACTTCAATTCAGTTCTTATAGTCAAGTGATTAACAGAAAACCAAATCAAACGATTTTTCGTTTAGCAGCTGCTACCTGCCGATTTATCAATCAACTACTGAAAATTTCTATTTTCCGCTGCACCTTTTAAAGGTTTTCAAAACAACCCTCAAAGTTTCAAAAGGCTATTCACCCTCCCCCCCCCTTTAGTCTTATTTCATTGTCAACTGGACTTGCAATAAAGATCTCCCCTCCAAGAATTTCGTCAGGAAGTTGCTAACAAAGTCTCGACACTAATCTATCTCTTATCCTATCATTTCACTAATTAAACAGGATAAAAGAAAAGAATAACCAACTATTTCTTTTAAGTAACATAATAATCCACTAGTTACTGAATTGGTTAATGTTTGAAATACCTATTAAAAATGTGACATTGCTTCTAAATTCAGTTCCAGCTTGTTTTTCTGAATACCACATGCACATTCGGTACTATGATATTCGAAATTCTTCTTTGAACTTGATATTCTTTTCTACTTTTTCATTATCATTCTCTCATAGACCTGTAATCATATGTCAGTTCAAAATAGCGAAAACAATCTATGTATGTATGTATGTGTATGTGTGTGTGTGTGTGTATATGCATAGATTGTATATAATAGTTTTTAATTTTGAATTATTAACTTTTCAATTACCATTTAACTCTTTCTCTCTCCTATCTTCTTTGGTTATATTTCTCTTTTTCTCTCTCGTCTTCTTTAAATAGCAACTAAAACAAAAAATAATAGTTCTGGAGTTAAGAAAACAAAAATATAAGAAGTTAGTAAAATAAAAATAATTTATGGAACTAGCCACTATAAAAATAAAAGTTACAGAATCAACAAAACAAAAATAATTAAATGTGAAAGTTAGTAAAATAAAATAATTTATGGAACAAAAGTTTAAAACAAATTCTTAAAAATATATATGTAAAACAAAAATATGTTAGTAAAATAAAAATATTTGATGGAACAAAAATAATAGTTGCATAGTCAATAAAAACAAAAAACAATTTAAACTGAGGTTACTAAAATAATAAAAATAATTTACGGAACAAAATTTTAAAACAAATTCTTTAAAATAGTTATGTAAAACAAAAATACATTAGTTAAATAAAAATATTTGATGGAACAAAAATAATAGTTACGGAGTCAATAAAAAAATAATTTAAACTGAGGTTAGTAAATTTATTAAAATAATTTACTGAACAAAAGTTTTAAACAAATTATTAAAAATAGTTATGTAAAACAAAAATATGTTAGTAAAATAAACATATTTAATGGAACAAAAATAGCAATTACAGAGTCAATAAAACAAAACAATTTAAACTGAGGTTAGCAAAATAATAATAAAAAATTACGTAACAAAATTTTTCTGTAAAACTAATTCTTAAAAATAAAACAAAAATAATAGTTACGAAGTCAATAAAACAAAAAAATATATAATGGAAGTTATTAAAATCAAAATAATTTACAAAACAAAATAATAGTTAACGGTAAATATAATTTGGTTATTTTGATTTTAGCTTATTTTCTTCTTAGAAATTTCTTTATTCATAAAATACAAATATAATTTAATAAATATAATCATTCAAAAGGAATAACTTATTTGATTTCATATTCTATTTGAAGGGTGGAAAAAAATTCAAGTTTGTTCGAAAGCATTTATTATACACAGTTTTTGAATAGTATAAAGTGTTCGGGGTTGTCAGACCGTGAATTGACACTTAAAATTAGAGTTCTAGTAATCCTATTGAGAAACATTGACCATGTTACAGGGTTGTGTAATAAAACAAGACTAATCATCATAAAGATTGGGGATCATATTGTTGAAACAAAAAATTTGAAAGGAAGTAATGTTGGAGAAAATGTTTTTATCTCAAGATTGTCATTAACTATATCCGATGTAATACTGTGTTTCAAGTTCCAGATAAGACAATTTGCATTGTTGGTATCATATGCAATGACAATTAACAAGTGTCAAAGTCAATAATTGCACGTAGATCTCTATTTTTTTTAATAAAAAAACAGTATTTAGCCATGGACAATTATATGTCGTAGTTTCTAGAATACCAAATTATTTTGATTTAAAGATATTGATATGCGGTGAAGATGAAAAAAGACAACAAATGTTGTGTATAAGGAATTTTTTTAGAATCTATAATGATTAGTGATATACTTATGTATAATTATTAATAAATTGATCCTTCTTATTTTATTTATATACAATTTAGTTGGCGTGCGTTTAACGCATGTGTTAAAAAAAACTAGTTTATCTAAACTAAATGGACAATCGTAATAATTTATATTATAATTAAGCTCATTTTTTCTGAAAAGTTAACTACCGGCTAGGATTCATTTTTACAAAACATGACTACTCGTCAGGATTAAGTTTTTTTAAAAAGTTAACTACTGACAAAGATATTGCTAGATTTCGTAAATGAGTGTATATAATTAAGCTCTAGTATATAATACTCCCTCCGTTCCTAAATAATCGTCTTAGTTGATCCGGCGCACAGTTTAAGAAAAAATAATTGACTTGATTATTTATATTGGTTTAATGTGTAATTTCCTTTAAAATCTATGTGTATGTGGCATATAATTAAAGTATGGTGAAAAAGTAAGGATAAAGTGGTAAAAGTGATATTCTAAAAAAAAAGTTTCAAACTAAACAATTATTTTGGGACGGACAAAAAAGAAAAGAAGGACAATAATTTAGGGACGGAGAGAGTACGAATGAGTGTGTTATGTGCGCGGGCACACATTTAATGAGTTTACTTTTGAACGTAGAAGATCGAGACGAGTTAAGTTATGTGAAAGAGCATGTAATGAGTTAAATTACAATTTTACAACTAATAATGTCATATCTAAACTATTACTCCATTTTCGTAAAATAAAATAATCTCAATTTTGATTTCTCTTTGTTTTGTTTTTTTTCGAAAAGTTACAATTTTGATACATTATCTATGTCACTCAAAAAATCTATATTTAAAAATTATAATAAATTAAATGACATATAATAGTTGATTATAATTACAATAATATTTTAGTATAATCAATATATTAATATTCAATATAAATGGCAAAGTCGATATGATATAAATATTGTAGATAAAAATTTAGAAAATAGACTTTTAAAATAAAACATTCCAAAATAATAGAGTTGACTTTTTATTTAAAACAGATAGACGGGGAGAGTATACTTTAGGGAGATACAAATAACGAAAGCTATAATTTTAGAAAGTTTAGCTTGTCAACTAAAACTATTTTTATTGAATAAAATAAGGACATAACTAAATATATAAAAATGAAAAATTATGATAAAGAGTTGAAACTCCTAGTCCTATTATTAAAAGTGAACCGCCCAAGATAGTCAAGCAATTATCCAAAATCAACTCTAGTCGTACACTCGTACCGGACGGTCCGGTCCGGACCTAGAACAATAGTACAATACCACCGTCCCCAAATGTTTGAAAAAACAAAATAAAGGGAAAAGTGTACCATTAGTCCCTGAACTTTGATTAAATTTATCATTAGTCTCCTAACTTTCAAAAGTTTCACCACTTATCAAAGTAGGTCGTTTTTGCTCTTCGGAGGTCCCTAGTCCCTCACGGCGTTTCTTTGTCTCCGTTAATGAACAAATGTGCGGCTCACATGATGGCTAATCTGTCTTTTCCATAGGTAGTTGCCTGACGCCAAGTCTCCTTCATTATTGTTTCTACAGTCCCTCCATCTTATCTCTCTATTTTATCTCAAACCTCCCAATTAATTTCCCCATCACAACCATTTTTCCTTACTGGCGCCATGGCCATGGCAACAATCGAGCCATCCTCGTTGGTATAGGATATCCTCGCGAATAACTAAATAGGGTCGCCCTTGTCTTTCTGTCTCGATTACATCCAACATTATCATCCATTTGAACACGTGCAAGACCACGGTAACAGTCCGCCATGGCCAGAGCGAGATCTGTTGATGGAGAATTCTGATGAGTGAGATCGAACAGAATGTGGTGGCGTGGGTGTGTGATTTGAGGCTACCAAAGGCTTCTTGAAGGTCGTTGGAAGAGCTGGTGTCGGCATCCGCCAATGAGTTTGTTTGCCTTGTCATTAATGCTCCCACAGCCAAGCATGACATCACCTTGTTGGCTTCCATGGCTCGTAATGTTGCCTAGTCTGACGCTTCCCTAAATGTATTGTGCCAAATGAGGAGGTGAGCCTAAATTTAATTTGAGGATGGAAGGACTTAGGGAAGGGGTTAGTCATGGTGGTTCACAACTTGGATCTGAGTTTTTGAAACCCATATTTGAGTTTTGAAATACTCGATTTTGATATTGTTTTCGGTGGAAATGGTGGTAGGGGGTTGTTGGAGGTGGGGGAAGTTTGAAGAGAGATTTAATGGCGGCGACGGTGGGAATGAAGGAGGTGGAAGGACGACGGGATGAGGATGTGGTGGCCGCTTCACACATAATACGACAAGGATGATGAAGATGCTGAAATATTCTTTTCTCTATTTGACACTTTGACCCCTTTATTTAGTGTTGTGTAATAGGCCTCGAGTGGAAAAGACAATTTTTACCCCAGGTAATATAGGTCTCCCAGGTAACTACCTATGGAAAAGACAAATTAGCCCTTACGTGAGCTGCACATTTGTTCATTAAAGGAGACAAAGAAATGCCGTGAGGGGCTAGGGACCTCCGATGAGCAAAAACGGCCTACTTTAATCAATGGTGAAACTTTTGGAAGTTAAGGGACTAATGATGGATTTGGCCAAAGTTCAAGGACTAATGGTACACTTATCCCTAAAATAAACAATCATTATGCACCAATCTATATTTCAAAAAAGTTTCAATAATTATTTGGTCCATCAACTTATTTCAAAATTTTTGTTTGATCCTAACATTTAAAAAAAAAATTAGTTTGGTCTTAAATGTTACATTTTGTTGTTAGATTCTCTCCTTTTCCCGTTAACGTTACATTTGTCGTCTAATTTTACTTGAAAAAATCCAAAGTACCCCTGCATTAAATGGAGGGGTAAATGGTTTTTGAACTCGATTTGTCTATGTCTCTTCTTTAAGGAAGAAGAGTCCTTTGTAGGTCCGCCCACTCTGTCTTCTTCACATCATCTCATCCCCCTCCATTATCCCTGTTATTTTTCTTCATCAACCGCCGACAACCTCTCCCGCCCCCGATCTTTCGTCTCGCCTTCTCAACGGTAAGGCACCTAAATTCGTCCCACGCTCCACCTCCTCTTTGGATCTCACTCTACCCAGGATTGTGATCGATTCTCCAACCAATAAAGCTAGGTTGATGCACATTTACACCGTCGCAGCAACAGTTGGGTCATCGTAGTCTTCGTCTTCCATCATTGTACGTCTCAGTCTCTTTAGCAGAGACAATCTGTTTGAGAGAAAGAGAGAAAGAGAAAGAGAGGGATAAGGAGATGGGTCCATCGACAATGACGACTTGCTTCAAGAACATGACAATCTTGCTCGCCAAAGCGATCGATTAGAGTGCCCATCCTGTAATGCCATAGCTGGATCACACCACTGTGAAGACTCGCCAAGATCCATGGCCGCTTGTTGTGGAAACTCAGCCCTTTCACTCTATTACTTTTGTTCTCAAACTTTGACAACAACGTCTTGCTTCTCAAACCCAAATCTCAATCCCTAATTCCAAATCAAACAAATGATACAACACCTCAGATCTGAGAATTGTGGACGTTGATTCGAGAATTGGTTAATCAATCGCAATGGAGGTTAAGGAGTGGTGGATTTGTGTGTGCGTAAATCAGAAGTCATTGAGAGAGAGAAGGGGGGAGAGAGGGGGGGATAGGGAATAGAGTGTTGGCGGATCCACACTATGTAACTGTGTTAGATCTGAGCAAATTAAGATGAGTGACCCTAAACGCAACACCTAAATCACTAAACGCAACACCATTTAAAGAATAAAATGACGTAAATACCCTTATAGATAATTAATAGGAAATGTTACAATTTAATCCTCTTCATTTACTCTTTCAACCAACCAATCAGACGCAAACAACCGGGGCTTTTAATTTCTTGCCAAAACTGCTCAACTCAACTTCTAGTGTGATCCTTCTAACAGAGATTTCTTCGAACAGGTTGTGCGCAAGAAAAATCCAAGAGAAGTTGGCTTACTGTGTACTTGTGAGCAGTCTCATTCTTAACTGAGCGGAAGACAAACACAAGAATCAGAGAGCATGAATCTCTTGACTGGGACAAATACCAAACACTTATTAAGCTGCATAGAGTATAACACAGAGCCCCAAAGAAACTACCGCTACTTACCAGCGATAGTTGTATAAGACATCCGCTACTTATTCGCGGATGTTTTATACAACTACAGTGAGTAAACAGATTGGTGAGTCGCGACTCTTTTACAACAGATTCAAAAAAAAAACCGTCGATATCAGACCAAATTGAAACAGAAGACATTCATATCTGTAATATATTCCAAATTGAAACAGAAGAGGTGAGAGATTGACATACCTGGAAGTATTAAACAACAGATTTCTGCTTGGTTTTGAGGGATATAGGTTGGTTTGAGTTGGAGTGAGTGAGGGAGAGCTTTTGATGTCAAGCTGCTTGATGCTTGGAGCAGAGAGAGGGAGACGGGTGAGAGTGTGTTGTCTTTCTGTCTGGGAGCAGAGAAAGAGAGAGAGGGAGACGAGTGAGAGAGAGGGAGATGGGTGAGGGTGAGAGTGTGGGGGGGGAGAGGGGTGGGTGTTGGTTTAGGGAATTAAATGAGGGGTGTTAATTGTAGGGGTAGTTAGGTCATTTTATTCTTTAAATGGTGTTGCGTTTAAGGTTTTAGGTGTTACGTTTAGGTGTTCTGAATTAAGATTAGTTTTTTGGGATTAAAATGATAACTCGGTGCACCCTCATTTGTGTATTGATGCAAATAAGGGTATTTTTGTTATTTTTAAAAAAATTGATAGGAATTCAAACGTTAACGGGGAAATGGGAAATCTAACAATCAAATGCAACATGTAGAACCAAACTAATTATTTTCAAAATGTTATGACCAAACAAAAAATTCGAGACAAATCGAAGGACCAAATAATTAATTAAACATTTCAAAAACAATCAGTATACACCAATCATTTTACTTTTAATCCCCAAAGGTTTTCAGGAATTTTCTTATTGTGTCGATTAAACAATTTGACTTTCTAAATTAATAATTAAAATATATATTCGGTATAAATTAATTATAATTACAAAAAATTGAAAATATATATTAGCTGTTTATATCGTATACGAATACATAAAATTGAAAGGTTATAGAGAATGAAAACACTATACTCCCTCCATTTTCAATTTATTGTCGACACACCGTTTAAGAAAAATTAATTAATTGTATTATAAATATTGGTGAAATGTGTGGTTTTCTTTAACACCCTTGAGCATGTGGCTATAATTAAAGTAGGTAAAAAATAAGGGTAAAATGGTAAAAGTGTTTTTTTTCAAAAATAAGAGTTTTGAAAGAGGATAATTATTTTATAACGGACAAAAAATAGAAAAGATGACGATAATTTGAAAATTGAGGGGGTATTTAAAAATAGATTCTTTAAGAAAATATTTTGAAATAGAATACATGAATTGAAGGTAGTACAATATTATATTTGGATGATAATATTTATAATTAAATCAATTACCATCCCATTTCAAACAAATAGTTCACAATTCTATTTTAGAATATTTTATTTAAAATATTCACTTTCAAAAATTATATCTATAATTTCCATAAGTTTTCAAATTTACGATCCACATGTGATATAAGCATTTGACTATGCTTAAATGACTTCAAATCGTCTATCACACTCTCTGTCACATTCCATGTCTTATTGAATCTCGACCGTACACGTTCCTTGTTATTTTAGTCAGTCTTCTTTTTATAAGGAAACATGTAGGGCTGAGATTCAATGGGATAGAGGATGTGACAAAGAGTGATAGATGATTTGAAGCCTGCTTAAATAATTATGATCAATTTTAATGATATTGATACTCCTTCCGTCCCTAAATTATCGTCATCCTTTGTTTTTTTTTCTGTCCCAAAATAATTGTCCAGTTTGAAACTTACCTTTTTAGAACATCACTTTTACCACTTTACCCTTACTTTTTCACTCTATTTTAATTATGGGTCACATACACAAGGGCTTTAAAGGAAATTACACATTAAACCAATATAAATAATCAAGTCAATTATTTTTTCTTAAACTATGCGTCAAGTCAACCAGGACGATTATTAAGGGACGGAGGGAGTATTTGTTAATAATAAGATGTTTTTCGTACATGTTCTCTTTTAAGTGAGACGGAGGAAATATATTTACTACGGAAACTCTTTTAGAAACGGAAGGGGGGTTGGGGTACAATTTAATGTTTAAACACGAAGGGGTTTTAAAAGGGTAAACCACTAAACAGAAGCCTTAAATGTTTCATTATTCACCTTCTTGTTAACGAATCTTTACTTTATTCCCTTACTTTTTCACATCCCATAATTCCTCCTCCGTCAGGCCCAATTAGATTTTCTTTTTCCTATACCTCTCAAGAAAAATAATTTTTATATTCCCAGCGTAACGTGTTTGACTTTGCAAATTTTAGTAGTTTGAGTGTTTTGGTTTTACTTTTATAATAAAGTAACAAAAAAGATAAATGAAATATATTGTTCACAAATTTAGGAACTGAGTACTTTTTTTAGTACAAAATCTTGTGTGAAGTAAGCAAAGACACTTTATTTGGGTGGAAGGACGGTGAAGAAACTAATGCCATATTTACTTGTTTTATAACTAATGCCATATTTACTTTCTCCCTATCTTTATTCGTCCCCTCTTTTTAATTTTTTTATCCATATTAATTAATGCAAGCACCATATTCTTACCCTACTTTGGCTCACATGTTCCTTCTTCGTGAGTCGTGACTAGAAAAAAAACGTTCGTTTAATTAAATACTCTATAACATTTTAACTTTTCACTCTAAACGCGATATAAGCATATTAACTGTGCTTAAATATTTTTGTAATAAACAAAATTTTCATCCATCGACGGTGTAGAATATTTTTAGCACAAATGACCCTTACACGTAACAATCACAGCCTTTGTTTTGCTTCTTTTTTTTTGTGGTTGGCCACATGTCATATTCCAAATGCTTAATAAGTAAAAAAAATTATACACCGCTCGTTGATGAAAATCTATTTTTTTTTATGTAAGAATCTATAAGCACTATTTTTTTATTTTTTATTTTTTTGCAATAAGAGTACATTTTCCTATTTCCAAGTCTTTTTAACCATCAATTATGGTTAGGTGTAATCATATTGTTCCTTCATAGAATTAGGAGTGACCGAACGACATTCGTGAAGGCTCTTGATTCGGCCCAAAGGCCTTAAAGGCCCTAGGGCCGACTCCCCTAGATAGGGACCGAGAAATGAATACTAAACAAGCTTAGAACCTCACTTATGAACAACCTCACTAGCAATTGTCATTAATGAGGAAGGAGTGTAATGTCATTCCTAAAAGAAATATGATATTATGAGTTAGAGTTTGTTATATTACCTTAAATTTTAGTGTTATTACCGTTAGATTAAATTTACTTAAATCTTTACACCGTTCGATGAAATATGATTTATTCTTAGTAATGACATGAACATTTAAAATCATCACTAACTTAATCATCTAATGACTCTAACACTAAACCTCATAATAATATTACAAACTCTAGCTCATAATATCATTTGTCTTCCAGAAAAGAAGTGACCTAATTACAAGATGACCAAATCACAGAGGGTGCTAAATGTATGTTTAATAATTTACATCTTTTATAATAACCAGTTCTTAAAAGTCGAACAAAGCACCTCCCGATACCACCTTCCTCCCCCCTCCCCTCCCCCAATTCGTATATTTATATATGTATATATTATATCTATATCTTCCTACAACATTACTACATATAGAGATATACATCTCTTTTCAAATCTCTCTATCTTAATGCTCGCCGCTTCCGGAAAAATCTCCGGCAGCTCATTTTACATAAGCCGTGAACCGGAATTTTTTTACCCCAGCATTCCGACGAAGTTGCCAGGCGACAGTTGATTCAGTTGTTTGTTTCAATAAACTTATTGATAGAGCAGTCAATGCGATAGAGAATGGCGTGGACAGAGAGAAGAACGAAAAAGTTTGAGGTTTTGGGATTGATTTGGCTGGTTTTCGCTGTGGTTGACGGAGCGACGTCGTTTGGGGAAGGCGAAACGCCGGCGGCTAACAGGAATGCATACGCAACGATGATGTACATGGGAACTCCAAGGGACTACGAGTTCTACGTTGCGACGCGGGTTATGCTGAGATCACTATCGAAGATTCGGGTACAAGCCGATCTCGTTGTCATTGCCTCCATCGACGTGCCCCTCCATTGGGTTCGTGCTCTGTAAGTTTCTCTCTCCATATCTATTAGCATTCGTGTATGAATCCCCGTTTATTGTATCATTGTCCTATGACTGTTAGCTAAAATACACCGTGTATCGGGCGCACGGTAGGATGTTTGGCGTATTTTAATGGAGATAATCAAGCGTAGACGATAGTTGCAATTCTCCTCAGTCGCTCGGTTTTGAAGAAGGTAAAGGTTAAATTACCGTACATCGAAATTTGGTTGTCCTGCGGGATACAGGATTATTTAGTCGCGAGAGAATATGCTATGTGCCTATCAGCCTATGTATGGTCCAATCGGAACTGTTTCAGCGTTAGGGTAGCGCCATGCTGGCATAAAGTACATTCGAAGGCACGTTCTGATTAGCCAGCATTGGAGTAAAGTGGTACCCAGGAGCCTAGGTAAGCGGCTTTAGGGCAAAAACTTAGCTGCACCGAGTGCACTTCATTGTAGTATTGTACTATGTGTTTTTGGCTCTAGTCCGTTTTCAAAATGCAATTTTTTTTTATAAATTGTAGCTTTGGGAGGAGATATTTGTTTTGGTAATGCACTTATTCAAACACTACATTGAAACAATTTATAACGGAAAAATTGTGTTTTGGGTAAAATATATGACCAAACATGCTCGAGATATCAAATTTTGAAATTTTAGTTGTTTTTAAAAATTAAAGAAAAAACAAGAGAAAGTGATAGGGAATAGAAAAGAAAAAAAATAATAAAATGGCATATCAAATTATAAGTTATGATTTTGACAAAACAAAACTGATTATTGCCGTAGACGTAACTACGAAATGAAAGGTGTGAGATGTTGCAAATATGATATGTTGGGCCCTGGGAGAATATGCTATTGCAATGGTACGGAATATAAACATTGCGGTAGCGCCATGCTGGCATAGAGTGCACCGGAGTCACTTTCTGATTAGGCAGCTTGTAGAGTAAAGTGGGGTCCAAAAAGTGAACCAAAGTATTTTTTCCCCTAGATATTTGTTAAACATTGGCTGTTGATTTTGTCAATTGCATCAACTGGTACAAGTCTCTCTATCTAGTCCACGACCCAGCTTTATGTTAGGTACAACTGGTACAAGTCTCTCTAGTTACCGAAGTATTTAGATTTGTCTTTCACCAATCAATCGATTTAATTTCAATTTTATGTAGCGTGTGATCGGAAAATTTAATCTTGTTTTGAGGTACAAAATTAATTTTATGATGTTTACATTTAACACTTTGACATCGACATTTGGCAAGGACATGACCATTTAGTGGGCTTCCGTCATTAATCATTAGTCTTATACTGTTATACATGTTCGTTCAAGTATGACCCACGTCGGGTCCAGTATTAAGGGATTTGCAAATGCTGAGTAGCTTGGTTCTTTGGATCACGTCAATAAATTCATCAAAAGATTTAGAGTGCCGCTAATCATATTTCAATTTTCTATCTTAATGCAATATATAAGGGTACAGAGATAAAAAATTAGGACATAATTAGTCCCACTTACAGATTTAGTCCTCTTATCACGTCATGCCACAGTTTATAAACTTTTTCTATATTGACTTATTCTCAATTATACATATACCCGTCAAAGTTTTATAACATGAACCTACTTTCAAATTTGTTATTCGTTAACTAAATGTGTGTTTATTTGGTGGAGCATTTTGATCAAAACACTAACAAAAAATATAGTGTATTCTTTTTAAAAGTGTTTAAATGCAGCGTTTTAAAACGTATCGTTTTAAAAATGTGTTGCGTTTACAACTACTATGTTTATGAAAACAATATTTTGAAATAGTTTCTCAAACATGTTTATAAGAAAAAAATTTTATTTTGAAAAAACTGTGTTTTCAAAACGCTGTATCAAACGAGTCCTAATTAAATAATGCAATAAAAAGAGAGTAAAAGTGGGTTACTTACCAAAAAAAAAAACTCCAAGTCTTCATCATCAACAGGATTATGTCATCCACCGCCACCTAAGCATCGGAGCAGGCTGAACACTAAAGTCAGGTCATTTAGTGAAATAGAAGTACGGGTAATGCTAGGGTCACTTTAATAATATTTAATTTTAGGTACCAAATGATGTGGCATCTTATGTGTCATATTGTTAACATAACTTTTTAACTTATAGTGGAGCCCATAAAATGTCAAATAAGATGACACATTGGAAACCACATCATTTGAGGCACAAATTTGAGTGCTCATTGAGTGGCTCTAGCATTACTCTAGAAGTATTGCATAATTTCATGACTAAAGTGAAAGCTCGTCATTTCCTTAAACTCATCTCAGTGCTTTCTTAACCTTGAGTCTCGATTGCAACTAGAAAAGAAATGACCAAACTATCCAGACTGGGTCAAGATAAGGTTAACTGAATTTGGCTCGGAGTATTTAGTAGAGAAATTATGGGAACTCAACTTTTGTTCTAAGCTTTTTAGATAAAGGGCCAAGCACTAAAAAAAAATATCTGCTTTGGTAGAGGACGGCAAAAATAATGCTTGGTTGGCCTCTTGGAAATAATTCAGTGTATTGTATATTTGTATACCATGTGGCGAGCGCCCATTTAGGTTATCAACGAGCCAAAGTCACAAATTGGTAGAAGTGTATGACATTGTCAGAGTTGACTAGAAAACAAGTAGATAAGAATATTGGGTTATCTTAGATATTTTCAGTTGTAAGGTCTTAAAAGCTTGATAAGGAAATTAATTAACTTTTTAGATGACTATATTTTATTGGAAATTTGATCATATGATTATATACGCGTGCCACCACATTTTGTCATTTGATTGGCTTAAAACAAATGTCCATTTGTTTGAATTTTGAAAGGGAAAGGGACCTTGCCGAGGAATACTTACCAAAGTAGTTGCTCATACGGAACTAAATAAATATTGTACATCATCTAAGCATCGATATTAGCCTATTAGATGAAAGACACAGGTCTGATGCTAACTGATCTATCTGCACCCTGCACGTGGATTTAAATCTTACTGGGAAAAGAAGGGATTAAAAATAATAATACTCCAAATAAAGACCCTTGATATTCTAAGTTGACCTCTCATTTTCATTTTTTTTAATCACAAAAATACCCTTTAGTCCAAAGATAATTATACATTTACAGTCCTATTTTTCTAAATCAAAAGACCTCTAAGTTTCTAAACCAAAAAACTTCTAAGTAAACCCCCACCCAAAAATAAATATGCTCCCTTCTTCCTAACTTCAAAATGTTCATCTCCTTCATCTCTAACTAAACTCCCCAACATATATTCATTTTTCTCAAGTCATTGTCGTTCAAACCATTCTTCTTCTTCCAACAAATATACCTCTTTATTCCTAAGCATATCTTGTTCTTCTTCATCTTTCCCTTCTTTTATTGTGAAAACCTATTCCACTGACAAAAATCTTCGTCAACTTCCCAAAAAAACCTAAGGCTTCAACATTGGGTGTGAAAAAATCGAACATAGATGAAAAAAAGAAGCTAATGTGATTATTGTGGTAAATATTTAAAACGTTTTTTTTATTTAAAATTGTTTTAAAAATATTTTTTTTCTTCTTAAACAAGAGCTTTTCGTCGTGTTCGGTTTGGACATGGAGTTCCAAACATTTCTAATATAACATTTCTGATTTGTTCCACCCTGGGTGGTCGAACATTTCAGACTTGTTCCACCCAGGGTGGCTGAACATTTCTCATTTGTTCCAACCTTGGTGGCCGAACATTTCTCATTTGTTCCACTCTGGGTGGTTGAACTTTTTGTAAATGTTCAACGGGTGGCGGCTGAACAATGATTCACCTACATACCTCTTTTGTCCATTTTTCAACTGTAGAAAGAGATGAAAATGAGTTATGACAAAGATGACGTTGTGTTTTGGGAAAAGGATTGCGCAGAAGAAGGAGCAGAAAGATTGAGCGTGTGTCTGGAGATAACGCAGAAGCCGTCTTCTTCGTATGGAGGGGAGGGGGGTATTAGTTTATTTGAAGATGGGTAGTGGGGTGTTGGATTTTAAGGATAGGTAAAGTAACATTGTATGTTCAAAATTAGGAAAAGTAAAATAAGAAAACAAGTGGAAGCACATATATAGGTATCAAAGTATTTTAAAATAAAACAGGGGTATATTTAAATAGAGGGTCAACTTAGGATCTAAATAGTGCGACCTGAATAAATAAATCAATTGCCTCAACCTGGTTAACCACACATTTCATTTCGATATCGAAGAGGCATATATCGCATTGGAAATAAGGATCGAGTCAAATCAATTAAATTGTCCGCACAATCCATAAGTCATGTACACTACTTCCTTTTCTATCAACTCAAAGCCCTCGTCAAACTGTGTTCATTCCATTACAACTATTGCTCTTTCTTTTGGTGGACAAGAACATATTTGTTTCTGCTACATAACGGAAGACTTTGCAAATAATTACAGAGTAATTTAAGATAAATTAAAGATAATAGAGAGAGAGATTGGAACAGACGAACTATTAAAATTTTATTAACGTCAACCTTAAATATGTTGTAGGGTTATAATTATATAGGAATACAATACCAAATTCTAAACTGTCTAAACAAGTAAACTAGAAAACAATTATGCTGTATGGATGCGGTCGCATTGCTCCAAGTGATGTGACCGTTTCGCCATTTCGTGCGGTTGCATTCCTTCCTGAGTGCGACCGCATTGACGATAGAAACTCTCTCCGAATTTCCTACAAGGTGATGCGATCGCATTATTCCAGAAAGCAACCGCTTTCTCAATGCGATCGCTTTGTCCAACCATGACGCGGCTGCTTCACTGCCAAAAGCCCAAAAGTTCGTACCGCGGGAGGCTACGCTCTCTGTTGAGGTCTAACCAAGTCCTACGACACACCCATTGCGACAAGTTATTCTGTTCCCAACAGTTTCTACTAAAATTTGTACGAAAACAATCTTAATGATAGCTTTTCTGTTATTTCATTTTTCAATTTTATTACTGGTTAAGTATGACGGGTTAAAAAGTTAAGAACTTAATTATGTGTATTAATAAGGAAAAAGAAGAAACAAATATGAATATGATTGTGAATAGGTCTAGCAATTGTAACTCATTACCCATTAACCCACCCAATCCAATCAAACTCATTAATATTTTTGGGTTGAAGTGGGTAACCCGTTTCAACCCAATAATATTAACGGGTCGGGTCGGGTTAAAACGAGCCGTACCTGTTGCCCATTTCGACCTGTACCTTTTTTATGCTATAAATTTATGTTTTTTGGGAGAAATTTTTTTGGGTTGAGACGGGTCGACCCGTTACCCGATTCAACTCAACTCATTCCAACCCGTTTGACATTTAGATTCTAATGGGTTTCAACTTTCGACTTGTTTCAACCCATTACCCAACCCAACCCACCCAATTGCCGGTCCTAATTGTGAATAAGGGCTTTTTTTATGACATAGGGAGCAGGAAGATGGGGCAAAGGTGGTGAGAGTTGAGAATCTGAATAACCCGTACAAGGGGCAGCAAAATTTCGATCGCAGGTTCAAGTTAACACTTAACAAGCTTTATGCATGGAGCCTGGTGGATTATGACAGGGTGGTCATGCTCGATGCGGACAACCTTTTCCTCCAAAATACAGATGAATTGTTCCAATGTGGCCAGTTTTGTGCAGCCTTCATCAACCCCTGCATCTTCCATACCGGTCTCTTTGTATTGCAGGTAAACAGCTACCTGACTACCTATATTATGTATCTTCTATTTGAAGTTACTGCCTAAATCATCGTAATCAACTTTCATGTTAATTTTCAGCCATCTTCAGAGGTTTTCAAGAACATGATTCATGAGTTGGAGATAGGGAGAGAGAATCCAGATGGTGCGGACCAAGGTTTTATTGGAAGCTACTTCCCTAATCTACTTGACCAGCCTATGTTTCATCCGCCCCTTAATGGGACCAAGCTTGATGGAACCTACAGACTTCCTCTAGGCTACCAAATGGACGCTTCTTACTACTGTGAGTAATGGGCGAGTTTTCAGTGTCTATTGAACTATGGCAACTTCATTATGAGTTGTCATTTGACATGTAATTTTGTTGGTTTACAGATCTCAGACTCAGGTGGAGTGTACCCTGTGGGCCCAACAGCGTGATTACATTCCCAGGAGCACCATTCTTAAAGCCATGGTACTGGTGGTCATGGCCTGTTCTGCCACTAGGCCTCCAATGGCATGAACAACGACGTCAAACTCTAGGGTATAAAAGCATTTTAACATTCATCATATATTGACTAGCCTGTTCATAAAACTTGTACAGTAGACCCTTCCCAGACCCCTGCTCTGGTCGGAGCTTTATTCACTGACCCGTCCTTTTTTTTTTCTTCTTAACCAATAACTGCAAACCTCTTTTTATTTCTCTCTTTACTGGTTAAATAGTTATATAATCTTCCGCTATCAGAATCATGTCCTAATTCTTGTCCTGCATTTCAACAGGTATGGAGCAGAGATGCCCTTCGTGTTTATTCAAACCCTGGTCTACGTTGGAATAATAGCAGTTAGTCGTCTGGCACGCCCGAGCTTATCCAAGCTGTGCTACCGCCGGGCAGAAAAGAGCATCACCATCATCCAAACAAGTCTTAAAGTAATCGCTCTATGGTCAATCCTTGTTTCCTACACACTACCCTTGTTGCTCATACCTCACACAATCCATCCCCTAGTAGGATGGAGTCTTTATCTATTAAGCGCTTTTGCGCTCTCCTGCATAGCGATTAATGCGTTTCTTCTCCCAATGCTACCTGTTCTTGTGCCATGGCTGGGGATATTAGGAGTGCTTTTAGTCATGGCCTGCCCTTGGTACTCTAGTGGTGTTGTGAGAGCTTTAGCTGTTTTCGGCTATGCCTTCTGTGCTGCACCTATTTTGTGGGTGTCGTTAGTTAAAGTAGTATCATCTCTTCATGTCTCACTTGAAAGGGAAGCTTTCTTGCCTAGGGTGGCCGAGTCTACACAACCTGGTAGTCTTAGTAAGTTATATTGACAACATTAGAGCAAAAACATTTTCTTTGAAATCCTTGGGCTTATAATACCCTTTGCTTCCTGCTGTTAGTATGATATAGTCAAATGATTTATGTTCATTGAGAAGCAAGATGGAAATCTCCAGCTACTCTCCCTTGTATATTGGATTTTTTTAAAAACAAGGTTATTACAGTGGTTGAATTTCTTTTTAGTTTTCATTTTTCATGAGAAAGTCTTAGTTTTACCAAAACAATTAAAGTTCAAGATTTCAATACAAGGTACTTAAGCAAAATGCAGTTTTATAATTTATATGTATTGTGTATTGTAAACGACATCCTGTTCAACCGACTCCGTCTCTTTTCTCTCTCAATTATTGGAGGTTGGCATACCATGAATCATTTTTCACTATTCTGCCGGTAATTTAGCATTATAACCTAAGGGTATCTACTGTCAAAAACATTTCAAAAGGTTACCACAAACCCATAAAAGGTTTATAACTTGGACCTAGTATTAAATATTTTATTCTTTCACAATAGACAATTGAAAGCAATTAAGTTGTTTTCAAAAATAAATACATCTTTTAAAAACATAAAAATTTACAATAAATATATATTATGTCCAACAAATAATTTACACTTTTTTTAATTTTATCTGTCAAAAAATATTATTTTTATTCATAAATATTTATAAGTAATTGAAAATACCGATGCAACAATATAGACTTTATTGAACCAAAATCAATATAAATCTTATGAATCATAATGAAAGCTGCATAATACAATGAGAAACGAAGTAATTAAATACTAATAAGAAAAATTCAATCATTACAACTTAGTTTTCATTGTAATTGTCTTTGAATCAACGTTTCCAAATATGTTTGACCAAGTCAGATAGAAGTTTTTTATGTATTTTACGATCACGTAGTTTTGCATACATGCCTTTGGATGTATTATTGAAATTTTTGAAAATTTGGTGGAGCTGAAATATTGGGAGTAGTTTCGGCCTTCGAAAATCTTTGACATTTGAAGAGTTTTATAAATTTAGAAGAAAATTGTTATCATAGCGAAAGAAGTGAAATAAAGAATTTGTGTAAAAAAATTATAGAATAAAAAAAAATCAAACAACTATATTGTTGCAAAAGTTTTAATTCTTAAGAAAGTGAGCATGGAAATTCCTCCAAGCTGCAGCCAGTGATATCAATCTTAACGCAGTAATTGGAAATTCATATGCTCTTAAAAGGGTTTCATAATAGAGTTACTTTGAACATAGTTTAATAAGAGTAGTTAAAATGCTGAACCTTAACTTAAGTCGAACTAATTTACTTTGTTTAGAGTGTAATATCATAACGTTCCAAAAGCAGAGTGAGACAAAGATGAAATTGGTAAAAGGTTATGAACTTTCGGTTGGTGAGAAGACGTGGTGGAGTACTTGAGAGTTAATTAAAAAAAAACAAAAAAACTCGTAAGCAATGTTTGTCCCGCTCATTGATTGGTTGGTTGTCGGACTGCATCTCTCTCCGTTTATAAAGCTATAGCTAGTGGACAAACACACCTTTACCACCATTTTTTTTTTTTCCAAATAGACGTTAATCCCCGCCTTATTTTTAAGGCTTATAATTCTTCCTTGTGGGCCTCTCCCTACAATTATGCCAATCATGTTAATGATGGAATGGCTCCATAAATGGAAATTTTAATTGAGCCACTTTACTGGAGAGTATGTCTTATGTAATACTCCCTCCGTCCTTAAATAATCGTTTGGGTTGATCCGGCGCACAGTTTAAAAAAAGTAATTGACTTGATTATTTATATTGGTTTAATGTGTAGTTTCCTTTAATGTTCATGTATATATGATCCATAATTAAAATAGAGTGAAAAAGTAAGGGTAAAGTGGTAAAAGTGATGTTCTAAAAAGGTAAGTTTCAAAGTGGACAATTATTTTGGGACGGACGAAAAAGGAAAGGAGGACGATAATTTAGGGACGGAGGGAGTACTGTTTTACGAATCTTAATTTATAAAATAAAATTATATTCTCTTATAATTCAATTCATCAATACACGATAAATCGAATTTAAATGATCCATCTTATATAAAATACTCGTAAAACCGTATTAACTAAATTTATTTGTAAAAAATGTTTCGGATACCGTACCATACACTTTGTAATGCTAAAGCATCTCCACTGTATCAATTTTTTTTTATCTTATATTAAGAAGAGAAATTCAACGATGGAACCCACTTCTTATGAAGCCCATGTGAGAGAGGAGAGGGGGTCTTCTTACTTGGGAAGAAAAAAGAGATTTAGGAAGAAGAGGAAGCAAAGGGGCGGCGTGTGGTGCATCGCATCCAGCCACACAAGACGTGTGCACCAAACATGGGTGAAGGAGCGTGAGAGGAGGCATTATGGTGGGTCCCACGGTCCCGTGTATGAAATCTTTTGATTTTTTTGATTTTTTGATTTTTTTTGAAAAAATCTTACCAATTCTATTTTGTTTGGTGGTGTGGGTGCGTGGGGGGGGGGTAGTGCAGGGTTTTGCTTGGGTTTTTATTTTTTAAAGCCTTTTTTATTTTATTTTTTTTCTTCCTTCCTCAACCTTCTTTATTTTGTTTTATGTAATTTTATCATTTTATGTATTTTTTTCAATTTATAATTTATGAGTACTTTATTATTTTAAAATTAATTTATGTCTTAATTTATAAATTTATTTATTTATATGGAATATTTAAATATGAAATATATTAAATAAAGTTAATTAAATTTATTTGCTTGAGAAATATAAAAATAAGATTGAAGTATAAAGTTAATGAGGTGACAGTGAGACCCAACTAAGAAGATATTAAGAAAATTATATAATAAGAAAATATATTTTTACGTGGATAAAAAGAAAAAAATATGTAAGTGACAATAGGACTCAATTAAAAAGATATGTAAGAATGATACACAACGTGTATGCTCTAATACTGAATTCCTTATCACTGCTATATATCATATCATCTGAGATTGAAATTGATAATTAGTGTATTGATTCTATTGAACGAGGATTCTTTCCACCTGGCTATATTATACTTCCCCTCTCTCAAATAAATAAATAAATTACTTTTAGCATATCTTTATTACTCCATTTGTATCAAAATTATTGTTTTGGTTGACTTGGTGTACGGTTTAAAAAATACATTTGACTGAATTATTAATACTCCATCTGTCCCTAAATAATCGTCCTAGTTGACTCGGCGCACAGTTTAAAAAAAACAATTGACTTGATTATTTATATTGGTTTAATATGTAGTTTCCTTTAAAGCTTATGTATATGTGGCCCATAATTAAAATAGAGTGAAAAAAGTAAGGATAAAGTGGTAAAAGTGATGTTCTAAAAAGGTAAGTTTCAAACTGGATAATTATTTTGGGACGGACGAAAAATGAAAGGAGGACGATAATTTAGGGACGGATGGAGTATTAGTTTAATGTGTAGTTTACTTCAAAACTCATGTGTATGCGTACGTGACTCATAATTAAAGTATGATAGAAAAATAAAGGTAAATAGTAAAAGTATTGTCTTAATAAGGAAAATTTCAAACAAGACAATTATTTTAGAATAGACGAAAAAAACAGGTCAATAATTTTGGGCCGAAGGAGTATGTTTTAGCTAATAAAGTTTTAAATATGGATATTATATTAAGATTATCATTAATAGCAATATGATAAAAAAAAACTTATGTAAGATGGTCTTACAGATATTTTTTATAAGACGAATCTTCTTTACCTGACCTACCATATATTGGTGGGTTAAGATGTGAGAAAGTGATGCTCCGTCTTACGAATTAAAATCTATAAAACGGTATTACAGGAGACTTAATCCAACAATATTAAGAATGTCTTCAAATACTTGAATGTTGGATGCTTCTTAGCTTATAGATCAATCTTTATTCTTGTTTCGAGTAATTTCCAAATTTGATTTACTTGATAAAAATAAAACAGAAAAAAAACGCTAAATCCATCAACACCCATCTAAATACAATAAAAAATATGCACACTAAAAATTACCTTGATTTTTTTTTTCAAATATCTATATATACTAAGGAGTAGGTCAAGAAATGAGTTGACCAACGATTCAGATTTGGATTGGGATCCGATGCTTACTAGATGAATTTGGATCTAGATTGTGATCCACTAGTTTATAGGTATAATCCAATCTATTTATGGGGGGAAATTAGGGACGGTACACTTTGATAAACTTTTAACTTCTTTAATTTAGGATAATATCGTGATGCATTAAATTACACTGTAGTGAGTTGATAAATATAACGTAAATTAAAGGGGTTGAAAATCCACCATAATGTAACTGTCTCACTTTTTTTTTTTTTTTTCTATTTATATTGGTGATAGATTTGTATGGATTGGATCAAGATTCGCTCGGTGCTCCGATATTAAACTCATGGAATATGGACATCTAAGACTAAGAACAACAAAGGTTCTTGGCATAAAGCTTAGGAGATTCAACAAGATTAAGCCAAACAACAACGATTCCTTCCAATGCTTAATTAAGCATAAAGCAATTCTGGGAGCAAACTAGGCTCTCGTTCTTAAAAAAAATTTCAGGCCAAAAACGACGTAGCACGAGCTTTGTTAAGCATAAAACATGGTAGTTTTGTGAAAAATGATCCGACAACTTCCTGCCAGTACCTACCACTTCATCCTATTCACATGACAACATTAATTTCTTTTCCTCCATTTTCTTTTTTTTATCAATTTTCAGCCATAAAAAATATTTTTTTAAATATTTTTTCCTGTATTAAAGTAAACATTTTTACCTACAAATAGAGACTTGGTTTGCTTCATTTGGATATCAAAAAAATTTCTATGAATTTTTCAAAATTTTAGCCATTTTTCTATAAAAAAATATTAAATTAATGGAGATAAAGATGATGAGGTATATAAAAGTGTTGGAGTTTGTGCATTGTTGAAAGAATATTTTTATTGAAGAGCTTAAGTGAGGAGCTTTATGGCATTTTTGTAATAAAATAGAGAAAAATAGAGCTTAAGCTCCCCAAATGGGAAGCTTTGTTGTACATGCTCTAAGAGCAAGAATAACTGAGAATCTAAAGGGAATTCATGAATCATGGCAGTTGCAGTGGATTAAAAAAAATCAAATTCAAATCTTATTTGATTTGGTTTGATTTGTATCAATTTAAGATACAAATCAAAATCAAATCATACAACTTTTTTTTTATCCCTTTTTTTTTTGGCATTTTAGTCATTTAAAAAATGTTTTTATTTTTTTATTTTTTCATAAAAAAAGAATACACATTTTATGTATAAATAGAGAATTGGTTTGTCTCATTTGGATATCAAACTAATTTTCAAAATAAAGATGGTGGGATATTTAAAAGTGTTAGAATTTTTGCCACTTTTTTAACGATTTTTTAGTTTTGAATCAAATAAGTATCAAATATATTACTTTTTTTTTTATTTTTAATGAGTTGTGTTTGATTCGAATGTATTGTTATTTGTTAACCATGGTCTAAACGTCCGTTATTGCATTGCATGGTTTTCGTCATTAATTTTTTATTTGGTACATTCTCGCTCATAGACCAAAGCTTTTCTTTGTGTCCCCATCTTGTGTCTTATTTCGATCGTTACAAAATAAGAAGAAAAAAAAAACGAAAAGAAATAGATAAAAGAAGAAAAACCCATTAGTTATATTTTCTGAAAACTTCAAATATATATATATATATATATATAATTGGTGAGAAAACATAAGGTTGTATCACCTTATCACATTTTGATATATTTTCATTGTAAAGACTTTTAAAACTAATAATAAGGCATTTTAATAATCAATATAATAATATAATAAGTGGTATTAAATGTTTCTATTTTCTATTTTGGGATATCCCAATTAATGTCCCTAAAGATTTTTAGTGTACCAATTTTCTACCATTTTTTTTCTAAAATATCATTTAATTTAATATTATCATTATTACATATCACAGATAGAGAATGAGTGTAATGAGTACATAATTAATGAGAAAGAGTGTGTAATGGGTATTATTGTCACAACATATTTTACAATACATCATTAATTACATTTCTTAATCCTTGTGTTTTGTCCACTAGGAACATTTATCCGGGATGGAGGGAGTAGTATATATAACCTTTTGTATTATCAATAGTAGAAATCTTATATTTAAAAAACTTTACAACTAACTTCACTTTTAACCAATGTGAGATAAAACTTTTCAATTAATAATAAAAGGTCGGAGTGAGATACAACTCTTATATCGGTAATAAAATGCGACGTTTTTAATCTAATGACTTTTAAAACTAACATCAGTTTATAACCAATATAAAAACATCTCTTCTAATGGTAATATTAGTAGAAATGTATTTCATATATGGTTATAAATTGATCTTGATTTTAAAATTCATTTGATAAAAGACTTCTACTTATCACCGTAAACATATGTATTTTACATTGTGTTTAACAAATATGAAAAGACTTCTACTGTTATTACCAATGAAAGAGATGTATCTTACATTGTTTAAAACATAACAAATTGATTTTAAAGTTTTTAAATTAAAGACTTTCACTCTTATTACAAGAAATGTATCTCACATTGGTGACAAAATATTCAAATATTATTAGCAATAGAAGAAATATATTCCACGTTGGTTAGAAATTGATGTTAGTTTTAAAAATTCTATTTAATTACCAATAGAAGAGATGTATCTACATTTGTGATGTTGGATTCCAATTTTTTTTTTAATAAAAGACTTCTACCATTATTACCAATAGAAGATGTATATCTCATATTGGTTATAAAATGATGTTGATTTTTAATTATTTTATATTAATTTTTTTTACTATTATTAGCAATAGAATAGATATATCTCACATTTGTAATAAATTGATGTTGATTTTAAATTACTATTATTATCAATATAAAAGATACATTCTACATTAGTTGAAAAATGATTTTGATTTTAAAAGTCTTTAGATAAAATGAATTCTACTTTTATCATCAATAAAAGATAAGATAATAGATGTATCCTACTATATAGAAAGAGAAGTTGGTTTTATAATTTTTTTAGATAAAAAGACTTTTATTATTATTACCAAATGATAAGATGCATTTTATATTGGTTACAGAGTGCTGTAGGTATTAAAAATATTTTATAAAAATACTTATTACAAATAAAAAATATATATTTCACATTAATTAAAAAATGATATTTATATAAAATATCTATATTACAATAGGTCTTGGATTGCACATGTGCAATTGGTAAAGGCTAATGAGGGGTTGAGATTAATTCAATTACGGAGATCCGACGGCCTTAATCAAATTTTAACCCCAAGCGTGTGAGAACGGTTCCCCAACTCCCCCCACTTTCGTCTCCCCACGTCTCTCACTCTCCGGCCTTTTCTCTCTCAAGGTGCATCTGCTAACCTTTCATAATCTGAGGTAAGAAATTCTTTCTCTCTCTCTCTCTCTCTCTCTCTTTCTCTCTGTGAAAGCGGTTCCGGTTCCCCAACCCCGCCCCCCTCCCACTTTCAGCATGGTTAGCGGGTCTAGGGTTATGACAACCCATTTGCCCGATTTCCTCCTCCAAACCCCTTTGTAGCGTTTCGTGAGGACGGGGACCGATTGACCCAAAATCGTTTCGGTTTCTTCTGGGTTTTGGGGGTCGTCATTGTAGGCGTATATTACAGTGTTGGTTGATTCGGTTGCGATCGCATTGTTTGAGTTTGTTGGCGCCATGTTTGAAATTCATACGAGTTCGATCTTTGAATAATTCATCCTATAAGAGAGAATTTTTTAAAGTAGAAAGCGGTTTCTGAGAAACTCCAACCCAATAATTCATAGGAGTACTTATTTGGCGCAGCTTCCACACAAAACCGTATTCCAGCTTCCACAAAAGCGGTTTCTCACTATTTTTATTTTTTATTAATTTTTTAAATTGTACTTATTTGAAGAGGCTTTTTTGGATTGCAAAGGATGCTAGCAATCCTCTTGATTTTTCTAAATGCACAGTTTGAGTTGTATTTGTTCTTGAAGGTGTCAATGTCAGTCCTTGGTTATAGTGATTCATACTTATTTCAAATAGGCCTCTTTATCGCCACCCTAACCTAGAAATGGATTGATCTAGGCAGAGTATATTTTGTAAATGAGAATTCTTCCAATTTTTTATGTTATTAAAATCACTCTAAAAGATAAACTGTTTTTATTTTTTATTTTTATAAATAGAATAAGTAATAATATGTATAATTATTAATTTGGAATTCTTCTGATTTTTTACGTTGTTAATAATATTAATTGTTTAGTGTCTATCTTCCACACTAAATCTATAATATAAAATAGGTTACGCGGTTAAAAAAAAGTTAAAAATATTAATACCCTTGATGTATGTGTTAATAAAAAGTTTATATTCTAACAAAAGATTATTAATTGTATAAGGTCTAAGCTGGTTGTCCTCCTCAAATTTATAATTTTATTTCTTAAAATTACAAATAAAATTACAAATAAAAGTTTATCATAATGTTTAAATAAAATTACAAATAAAATTACAAATAAAATTACCGCATCTGTTTTTTTAAATAAAATTACAAATAAAAGTTTTAATTTTTTCTCCATTGTTGAATGATCATAATGTTTTAATTGATTATCGAGAAGTCTTCATTTTCAATTTGTTATTTTAGACTTTTTGGAAACATGATTAAAACATATATTGTTTTTTTTTAATATTAACACCCTCCAGTACTGACATCCTCCCCTACTCACGTCGTGCCATAGGCACGAACACAAAGACTAGTTTTTAGATAATATATCAACGTAGGTTACAAAGAGTTATACCCCACGATGTACACGGGCAAAGCGCATGCTTTATAACCATTGAAAAAAAAAATCACACACACTTTGTGAACAAAATTTGGGTTTACTTTTAATCTTGTCATTCCACAAATTAAGGAGAGAAAGGTTTTTAAATGTTCCATCTCCAACGTTCGAATTTTATTCCAACAAAAAAAAAGATAGGTCCCATAATGGAACAGTAATAGCGGGTCAGTAACGGTAGCTCTCAGCTGAAGCCTGAAGCCAAGGGGGGCTAGATAACAAAAGGCAATTAACCCAGCTTTGGACTATTGTTTCTTCTCTCTCGTATCTCGTATGCATATGCAACCCACCACACAGTCACACACTATCATTATTCTAGTACTAATCTTGGCTAACCATGTGAAAGGCAGATATTCAGTGTGTGCCTACTCATGTTAATATCTATATACCTCCACTGGTGATGACCATCTAATTTGGTTGGCTTAACATATTGATATATAGCATATTTTTATTTAGTTTTAAAAAAAATCTATGATTATTATTGAAACAACATTCAAATTAATATAATTCTTTGATTTTTTTTCTTATTTTTTGACACATAAAAAAGGAAAGAGTACTTAGTACTATAATTTAAAAGATAAAAACTTGTGTAAAGACGATCTTACGAATATTTTTTGTAAAAATGATCATTTTTATCCAACCCACCGTATATTGGTGGGTTGAACTGTGATAGAGTGGGGCTCCATTTTATGAATTAAGATCCGTAAGACGGTCTTACAAGAGACCTACTCAATCTGAAAAGAGTAAGTTTTCTGTAAGACCGTCTTACAGATCTTAATTTGTAAGACGGAGTCACACTCTCTTACAACTCAACTCATAAATTAATACACAGCGAGTGGGGTAAATAGAATTCGTCTTTAAAAAATATCCATAAAACCATTTTACACAAATTTTTATCATTTGAAAATTGGAATTGACAAAAGAAAAGAGAATTTTTTTGAAAAAATACCATAAAACCCGATCAAAACTATTTCATATCTAAAAAAGTCAAATGGTAAATGTTCTTACTAACATGGTTAAATAAGCGTTATTTGTTGGATGGTTAAATAAGCCTTTTCTTTTCTATTCAATGATGATGATTAACGTAATAATCGCATTATAATAAGCAAATTTATTAACATTATTATTATGTTGTTATTTTATTATTATTATTTCATAATAGTACTCCTAGAAAAATACTCTTTTTGAATTTTTAGTACTCCCTCTGTTTGTAAATAATTGTCATGTTTGACTAGACATACAGATAAAAAGATAATTGACATTATTATAAATATTGATGTAACATGTAATTTTCTTTAAAACATATATGTATACGACTCATATTCAAGGTAGGAAAAAAAGGTAAAGGTAAAATTGTAAAATGGTTTTCCTAAAAATGAAAGATTGGAAACAAGACAATTTTTTGAACAAAAAAAAACGAAGGAAAACAATTATTTAGAAATTGAATGAGCATTAATAGGATAAGATAACTTTAGTCTTTCCTTCTCGTAAAACAGTTTCGAGATTTTAATTTGAAGGAGTGCTAAATGGCTCAAATTGATTTGGATCAAAAATATTTAATGCTTCCTAAATCATTTATCAAAGACATATTTATCATTTACATATTTTGACTCAAATTGATTGGATTCATGCATTAAGTGTTAGTATCTTTCTATCTTCTCAAGGTGATTTTTTTTCTTCAATACAAAATAATAGTTTTGGTAAAACACTTACTTATTGTTTTAAATATTACAATTCTACCCCCATTGAACCGCAACAAATTGATGCATTAAGATTTATTGTTTAATATAGGCATATTTAACAAAACTCTTGGTATTATTCCAATAATAATTTTTTTTGATGAGATAAAAATAGCACTCCGAATTATTATTATTGTTATTGGTGGAAAGAAAATAAGGTTGTCCGAATGAAAAATCTTACCTAACGGTGTCAATAGAATCGTTTGCTTTTAGACTTTTTGGAAATAAATTATCATGTTCAGAATTCACGGAATCACAGTATCACTGGATGCTCAACATCAGCCAAGCCGAGCCACGAAAAAACGACCGTTACAATCTCCCTAAATCATTTCTTCACCGTACACTTAGAGTAAATCCATATATAAGGGTTAAACTCTGCCATCCTCTTCTCTGCTGTACAACAAATTGTTCAGTTCTTTTAATGGCTTCTTCTCTCCCTTCCTTCTTTCTTATCCTCTCCATCATTTTTCTATCTCTGGAACTGGAAGTAGCCACCACCTCTCACAACTATCCTCTCAACTCAGACACCGCCAATGCAACTCAATCCAACTCCACAAAGCCCAAACATAAGTGGGTGGGACCCTCCGGTCACCGCTTCATTGTCGTCGACCTTAACGGGTATGGAGACTTTCCATCTGTTCAAGCTGCCGTCGACTCCATCCCCGCGGGTAACCGCAAGAATATCCTCATTCAAATCACCGCCGGTTGTTACATGTATAGTTGTTAACACTAACCATTATTCTTTTATCTACTCTCACTTTGATAACTTCATATATTTCAGTAAATCTTGCATGCATTTAACCATTTGGTACGTACAACTACTCGAGATAAATTGTGCCTTGGTGCAACTACTATCCTCATGTATATCACAATTGTGTGTGTGTGAATTTGGCACCTCCTATATAATTAGTTAGTTATTTGTACCATTTAATCCAGAGTCATGATGCTATTATATTAGGCAAAACCTTAGGTAAGGTGTTCGATTCTAACGAATATATTTTATAAAACATATCATTTTTACCTGACCTATTGTGTATTGGTGAGTTGAGTCCGTCTTACGAATTAAGATAGTAGTAACACTGTCTTAGAGTAGAAGTACTCATTATATTAATCATATAAATCATGATAAGAAAGTTCACGCCGGGTTTCTAAAAAATATTCAAACATATATGCATAACATCAAACTAAATTGCACGATTGCATCTGGATTCTTTCTCCTCTCAATTGTGTCTCTAAAAAAAGAGTAATGTTATGTACACTCAAAAACACACTTAGCACGCTTATGGTTGGTTAAAATATGCTCACAAACGTACATATATCTTTATTTCTTATACTACGTACAAATTAAAAGGCTTCAAAAGGTGATATTCACATCATCAAATTGTTCTTCATCATATTTTGCGAAGTCATGGGAACTTATTTACAAATTATTGATGCGACGATTAAACTGCTTATGTTTAAGGTTGTGTACGTATTATTTTTGCGTTTTCGCATGGAAAGTGTTTGTGACTGACAATAATTTTGTGGTGGTGCACGGCGGTTGAACAGAGAGAAGGTGGTGGTGCCGGCATCGAAGCCATACATAACATTCCAAGGGGATGGACGGGACTTAACGATAATAGAATGGCATGATAGAGCAAGTGACCGTGGTCCTGACGGGCAGCAGCTGCGCACTTATCAGACTGCTTCGGTCACTGTGTACGCTTCTTATTTCTCTGCCCGTAACATAAGTTTCAAGGTTAGTGTACATTATCTCATGTAAAGTGCTGTCTCTTTCCTCATACTATACTCATTTCATTTCCAACTAAGCCCTTGGATATGCATCAAAACTATTATATTATCATTTACCATCATGATATACATCATAAACTTTCTGCACCATGGTTAGGAATATATATAAAAGGAAAAGCTAATTATGTTATTGCATGCATTGTGTAGAATACGGCACCGGCGCCAAAGCCAGGGATGCAAGGATGGCAAGCTGCTGCATTCCGGATATCCGGAGATAAGGCTTTATTCTCCGGATGCGGATTTTACGGGGCACAAGATACTCTTTGCGACGATGCAGGCAGGCATTATTTCAAGGAGTGTTACATTGAGGGTTCTATAGACTTCATTTTTGGCAACGGACGTTCTATGTACAAGGTAAACAGCTTTCAATTCCCTCATTGTGACTAATTAAGTGTTAAAAGCAATAGTGCAACTGCTGACGACAATTATTTTTTGAAAAGCTGATTTATGAACATTTTTCAAAACATGATGGGTGATTGGGGAAAGTTGAAAAAAGCTGGGGCCTTTGTCTCATGTGCATGTTTGTGGCTTCTAAAGCTAAAAAGGGCGCCTGGTTTTTGTCAATAAAAATGTCACTATCTTGGTGTGTTATTACCCCTAGACTCTAGTAGTATATTTGAGCATTATATATAATTTCCTCTATTCCCTAATCTAATCCTACTAGTATTAATATACAACTTGCACTGTTCACAACACAGAAAACAGAATCTAGTGAACTTGATTAGTCAAAATTAGGCATGATAATTAGGTGGGTTGGATTGAGACGGGTAATAGATCAAAACTCATTAAAACCCGAATATTAAATGGGTCAAATGAGCCTGATTGAATAAGATTGGGTTATAACGGCTAATGCCTTAACCCAATTTTTTCCAAAAAAACCATATATTTATAGAGTAAAATAAAAAAACTATTTGGTCAAATGAGTAACGGGGTTGACCCGTTTTAACCTAACCCGGGTCCAACGCGTTAATATTTTTGAATTGAAACGGAGTTATCTATTTTTACCCACAAACATCAACGGGTTAGGTGGGCTAACGAGTTGTGAGTTTTAATTGTCATGTCTAATCAATATATATATATATATATACTAAACAATTGATAATTCACAAATGGTAAAACGAGTGCTGATATCTTACATTGTTGTAGTTGAATGAATAAGTTTACCCAACTTAAATGAGTGGCTGTAGGAAAAAATTGTCAGTTAATTTATGAATTAAACTCCATAATGGAGAGAGGTTGAGTCGCCGGGACTGGAATTAAACTCCTTGACTGCTGATTTATTCTTATGCATTGGTGTTGCAGGACTGTGAGCTACACTCAATAGCGACGAGGTTCGGTTCCATAGCTGCTCAAGATAGAAAGTCGCCGAACGAGAAAACGGGCTTTGCTTTCGTCCATTGCAGGGTGACGGGAACAGGACCACTGTATGTGGGCCGGGCCATGGGCCAGTATTCCAGGATTGTCTTTTCCTACACATACTTCGATGATGTTGTCGCACATGGAGGATGGGATGATTGGGACCATCATAGCAATAAAAACAAGTAAGCCCCCAAATCCAATTCCATTTTCTACTGCTTAATTGAGCATCAACAAGTGCTACAAAAGTTAGGGTTTTGTGTGAAATTTAACATTGTCATTTAGTATAAGTGTGATTGTACATTTGGGCAGGACTGTGTTCTTTGGAGTGTATAGATGTTGGGGCCCAGGAGTTGCAGCAGTCCGTGGAGTATCATGGGCCCGTGAGCTTGATTTTGATTCAGCCCATCCGTTTCTTGTGAAGAGTTTTGTCAATGGAAGGCACTGGATTGCACCAGAAGATGCTTAGATTTTACCATCCTGCGTATTCTTTCTTTTTTTTTAATTCCGATTCTTTCTTAAAAAATTTAATCAATTAATTCATTTCATTCTTCTCAGTTTTCAAATTGTAATTGCAATAGATCCCCATTTCATTCATACTCTTTGTATAAAGATACTGTGTGCTCAATGTGTATTCTTTTCATTGTTCAATGATAACAATACATCTCGTTTATTGTTCTATTTATACTTTTTCAACACTTTTAAAAATATATCGAGCACCATCTAAAAATCTCGATTTCCGTACATAGTTCAATTAAATATCTCTCATCTTCACTAACAAAGTAAACAAACCTTGCTGCAAATATATTTTTTTCTCTTTTTAAATTTAAAATATATTTTTAAATATATTTTAAAAAGTACACGATTAATTTTTTTAATAATTAAGGGATATATTAATGTCATTTAGTTGGCATTAATTATTAAAATACGTTTACAAAACAAGTGAATGATAAATATGAAAGAATATGAAAATTGTAAACGATATATATATTTTTTATGGACAACATTTTAAAATAAAATAATAGATACTTTGTCTGAAACATAAATAGTATTAAGGACACGGGACAAATGATTTTTTGGTTGAAAGAATTCAATTGATTGATAACGTTTATGGTGATGATTTAGCAAAAATAATACGTATATTAATTGCTTACAACGGCGGGAAGATAGGGAAAAAAAGATAGAAGGATAAATTTTCAATGCTGGTGGGGGAGAAAGAAGAATGGGATAGGATGGAATGGAAGCCGTTATTGTTCATGGTAAAACTCACTCTATTTTAAGAGAGTAAATTAGACAATACTCAAATTAAGAGGGTTATAGTTCACATTGTTCTTTCATGTTTGGTCTATAATTAATCAAAGAGGTTTTTATATTTCATCAGTTGGTCTCACTTTGAACAATATATATGTTCTTTTATGTTGGACATTATTTGAGATTTAAAATGTATGGAGCGATTCATTTTAGCGGTATGCTTATGCTTCGTAATTTTGCCTCAATTCAAAAGTACTCCCTCCTTCGTTCCTAAATTATTGTTTTTTTTTATTCGTTCCAAAATAATTATCCAGTTTGAAATTTATTTTTAAAAAAACATCACTTTGACTACTTTATCCTTACTTTTTCATCTTACTTTAATTATGCACCACATACACATGAACTTTAAAAGAAACTATATATTAAACAAATATAAATAATTAAGTCAATTATTTTTTCTTAATCTATGCATCGGATCAATTAGGACGATAATTTAGGGACGGAGGGAGTAGAAATTTTATTGGGCTACGCAAAGTTTCAGTAATGGATGGTATGAGGATCGATATATTGTAGGTGACCAAGAAAAAATTATCTTCTTGATGCGTAATGGGTAAATTCTTGGGAAAAATATTAAAAATTCCATTAAAAAATTCTCATATCCAAAAAGTCTTAAAAATAATTATTCTATCTAAAAAGTCTCAAAGGCAAACTTTTAATAGCAAAAAGTCTAAAACTTAATGGTTTTACTAACATCGTTTGAGTCTGAGGTTTTATTTGAAATAAAACTTTTTTTACTTCAATGATTTTAATGATTCAATATTTTAAATAAAATAATAGGGTAAAATTCTGGTCGGTCCCTTTTCCAAAGTTTGTAATCTCGATTAAAAAATGTAGTGTGTCTCAGGCTCATTAAGGGTATTGCATTCACTTCACCCTCAAAAGTATTCTTTTTCGGTTGAAAAAAAAACATTAAACTAGAGAGATTATAAACTTTAAAAAATAGATCGGCCTATAATTGTATGTAATTTCTTCAAAAAGGACCGGCCCGTTATCATCCAAACATGAAACGTTTTCCCATTACCAACTACACAAATGAGGCCCAATTAAATCTTAAATCGGAGCCCAGCTAACAGGAACCGATAGCCTGCCACAGGTAGAGATGTTAAATTGGGTTGACCCTAACCCTATAGAGTTGTGACCCTATAGGGTCGTGGGTTAAACTAGTCATTTAAACGAGCCACTCAAATCACAACCCTAACATATTGACGGACAAGTGACAACGATTAACAATACGAATTAAAAACATGAAATCAAGTTTTTTTTTGAGAAAGTATCTTCTTCAACATCATTATCTTCTTCATCTACAATAATAAAATAATATAAAATAAATGTTGATTAGAAGTTAATACAATCAAATATTTTAATCAAATAGTAAAATATAATACTAAGGTCAACCCGTATAGCATGGAATTTAAACGGATTGCATTTTCCTGATCTTAACCCTTTCTGATTCCCAATTAGCAGAGTCAACCATGCGGTTCTCGACCCTTTTAACATATCTAATTATGTATCCAAAAATCTCATTTTGACTAATTTTGGAAACTTATGGGCCACCCCCTTAGGGACGGAAGCTTATATTTCTTAGAACTGTACTTACGACCATGTTTAGGTTTGACTTTCATCAAATACATACATCATCACAAAGCTAACAAGTGAAAGACATTGATTTACCAAATGAAATGATAATATATATTACGCATTTGAATTTAAAACAAACAAGTTAGGATGGTTGAATGGTGTAAGGGGTCTTCTATAAGTTCCTATCCTTTTGAGAGGTTGTGGGTTTGAATCTTAATTCTAACATTTTAAACCCACATTTTAGCCAAAAGATTCCAGCCCGCGGGCCAGCCCTAGAACCCGGCAGCCCAACCCAATTTACCCGCAACCCTATAGGGTCAGCCCGTTTAGCCCGTTTTATTAAACGGGTTGGATTTTCCCAACTCTAACCCTTTCATGTTTCCGGTTAATAGGGTCGACCCTACGGTTTCCGACCTTTTTAACATCTCTAGCCACAAGGTACTTGTGGGACATTAGTAGATTGTTGAAATGATATATTGTATTGGGTAACTAGAGAACGAAAACTGAAAAGGTTCAGAAACAGGCCAAAACTGAACAGGAAATATATGTATGCATATTAGAGCATCCTTATTGTATAAATATTTCTATACATCTTCTTAGCTGGGTCTCACTACCACATACATATTTTTATCTTCTTACACACTTAAGAATATATATTTTCATTGTATAATCTTCTTACACATCTTCTTACACAAAAAAATATATATATATATTAAATTTGACATCATCCCACATAATAAATACAAAGCCCTCCCCCACACACACACACCACAAAGTGGACTGACAGCCGCCCCCTCTCTCTCTCTCCTCCCCAAAAGTCTTTTCTTATTTAGGAAGAAAACGTTTTCTCTCTCCTAGGTGGCACTTAAGAAGATGCACAATGGTGGACAAATTTCATCGTCTTAATTGGAAGAATGAGAAGAAGGGAACAATGGGAATGCTCTTAGGGAATAAAAGTTTAAAGAGTAAAAATGATTTAAATGTTTAATGACTTCGTTATAAGCTTTGTAAAAGATTACAACTTAGAGCATCCACATTGTTGAGTTTTTGACTCTTCTTAGTGTCCTTCTTACAAAGAAGAGAAATCACAACAATAGGAGAACTCCTCGTCATTCATCAACCTATGAGAGAGAGTGCACAAACTTCTTAATTAAAAAGTTATCTGGTCAAAAAGAAGAAGACAAGCAGGAGGGGGCGGTGTGGTGCACCGCTACCTCAGACATGGCGCGTACACCACACGCACTGAGGAACGTGAGAGGGGTTTTCTGGTGGGTCTCCCGTCTGCCAATTGCCTGAAAATTTGATTTTCAATTTCTCTTTTAAAAAAATCCAACCATTCTGAATTTGTAGCCTTTAGGTGGGTTGGGCGGTGGGTTCAACGGTTGGGTTTTATTTTTTAAACATTTTTTTTTATTTTTCTTTTCTTTCTTCTTCCCTATAAATATACCACCTCAATCTTCTTTATTTTCTCCACAACTTCTTCATTCTCTCTTCTATTTCTTCATCATCTCTTCTAAAAAATCAATTTCTCTACATACTTATCTTCTAAATGAATCCAAGAGATAATAAAAAATTCAAAATTTACTGAATTCTTCAGATTTAGAAATAATTGATTTGGACGACGAAGCGGAACTGGTACCGCGAAAATACAAATCTAAACATGCAAAACTGACCAATGATGAAGATCTTACGCTTATGGAGTTGTGCAAACTATTGGCCAATGTCCACTAGTTAGTAATAATCAAAAGAGTGCGCAATATTTGAAGTGAATGACACACAGTATACAAAAGGATACTACCTAACATATGAAATTTGTCCGGATTGGGCTACTTTTGTGAAGAGTTTTTTTGTATCCATCAGATGCTAAACGAAAGAAATTCAAAGAGAAGCAAGAGGCTGCAAGAAAAGTTGTCGAACGAGCATATGGAGTGCTCCAATCAAGATGGACAATTATCAAAGGTTATAGAAGGTTTTGGCATAGAGATAACTTGAAAGAAATAATGCTCACATGCATTATTCTACACAACATGATTGTGGAGGCTGAGGGTGATCATGTTACGAACTAGGTTGACCATATCATTTATGACTCTCCACAAGTGATCAACCATAGGTCAACACAAACATTTCAAGAATATATATATGCAGTGAAATTCAGAGGTATGTGATAGAAACACACATCATGCTCTTAGATCCAATTGAATTGAGTATATATGGTGTCGTTACGGTGAAAACTAGTGATATAGTTTAATTATTGACCTTTTTATGTAATTCTAATTATTGAATTGTTTTAACGTAATTTTTAGGTATTTATGTTTTATGTAATTTTATCATTTTATGTACTTTTTTTTCAATTTTAACGTTTTTATGTAGTTTTCTATTTATGTTATTTTACGAGTTATGTATAATTTGTGTTTTATAAATAATTTATTAATTAAATTATAAATTTTATAATTTATAATTTAATTATTATTTTTAAATTAATTTATGTCTTAATTTATAAATTAATTTATTTATACGGAATATTTAAATATGAAATATATTAAATAAAGTTAAATAAATTTATTTGTTGAGAAGTATAAAAATAAGATTGAAGTGTAAAGCTAATGAGGTGACAGTGGGACCCACCTAAGAAGATGTGTAAGAAGATTATACAATGGGAATATATATTTTTAAGTGGGTAAGAAGAGAAAAGTGTGTAGGTGGCTGTGGGATCCAGCTAAGAAGATGTGTTAGAAGAATTAACAATAGGGATGCTCTTACAAAGTTATATGTTTTTTACTTGGATTAATATATGATTTGGTCCATGAAATTCATCTTTCTTCCTATAAAGGTGATAGATGTTTTTCATTTCTTATATTGGTCTGTGAACTTCACTTTACCTTGAATATTTGTCCCTCAAACCGTTATCTCAAACAGAATCGTTTAAAAAATGAAAATGACTAAATTGCCCTTAGTTGAAGTTGAGTGGGATGCCTAGATGGAATAAATTCTGGTGGGAAGGATAATAATCTTTCCTTTCCAAACAAACCCCAACTCTCTTTCTCTTTCTCACACTGTCACACACTTATTCTGCTTTAGAGAGAGAGAGAGAGATAAGTATTTTAGTGAGAGAGATTCCTTCCACCCCTACTTTTACCCTTTTCATTCTCTCTTCACTGTCTACACTACAACTTAGAGAAAGAAATGGGTGTGTGTGTGTGTGTGTGTGTGTGTGTGTGTGTGTGTGGGTGCGTTTGTGGGTTTTTTGGTATGGCTCAATTCTTTTGGTTAAGCCCTACGTTCGGGACTTCCATCCCCTCTCCCAAACCTTTTCGTCTGAGACCTTCCCGTAGAACATATTCTACTTTTCTATGGATTTCCTGCGGATATCAGATTCTTTAATTTCTTCACTTCTTTTGCCTAAAGTATCCCCCTCCCCTTTCCTTCAAAGGAAAGCCGCCAAGAGGGGCTTAAAGACTTCGGGCGAACCGACTCCGAGAGACTACTGGCCTTGAACTTCATCGTCGGCTAGCCCGTTCCGAATACTAGAAAGCTACTCAGTTTCTCCGGAACCTCTGCCTTTACCTGAGCCTCATCTTCTAAAGGTCGACTGAGCACCCCTCGCCTTCGAGAAGGGTCACAGGGAAGGGGAGACGATATTATACGAGGCCCTTCCAGCGGGTACCGGAAAGCTGGGATTTGTTCATCGAAAAGCCGACTGAGTCTATATATATTTATTTATACAAGCGCGTTGAAAGTCACACCCATAAAAGAAATTGTTGGAATTGACGAGTTTCTCTTTCAATTTTTGTGGAGATCGTTGAAAATTCACAAACACCCTTAAGCATTTTTTTAGGGTTTCGTTGTTTATGATGATCAATTCTTCAACTAAGAGGTAAAAGAGGTTACTATTACTTTTGATTCAATTGAATGATCATTTGAAGTCGTTTGGATTTGGAATGTGTTTCGAACATTGAATAAAGATTGAATTTTGTTCATTTGTTGTTTGAAGTTGAGTTTTGATGGATTTGCATGTGTGATTGAGGGTTAACTGGTTAACTGGTGAACTGGGTTTGGAGTTGAGTGTGGGGTTTTTTATTGTAATTGAGATGTTTTGTGAAAAAAAAATGATTTTTTCTTTAAGTTAGTGATAACTTATTGAGCTCTTTTGTTGGTGATAGATTGTTGTTGGGGTGAAGTTTATTGATGGGTGGCATTTGTGCTAAGCCTTCTATTGTGGAAGACAGTCGGGAAAGCCGAGGGAGAGACAATCGAATAAAGGATCTTCTGAATTGTGGATTTCTCAATTGACTTCTTCTTCGCGTAGGGAGGAGAAGAGGGAGAGTTTTCGGGTAAAAGATAGGACTGAGGTTAGAACTGGGATGATTGATAGGAGATCGAATGCTTCTCGACGGGTACGTGATGATCATTTTGAGAAGATGAGGGAGCATTCTGATGCTGTTATTGCTAGTTACCCTAGTGACCTTTAAATTTCACATGATTTCTCTATGTACTACGTTTTTTATTAGATTATTTCCATGATTAGTCAATTAGGCATCTCACTCAACTTCAACTAAGGGCAATTTAGCCATTTTAATGTTTTTAACGATTCTGTTTAAGATCATGGTTTGAGGGACAAATATGCAAGCTAAAGTTAAGTCTACGGACCAATATAGGAAATGAAAAATATTTATCATCTTTATAGGAAGAAAGGTGAAATTCAGAGACCAAATCATATATTAATCCTTTTTACTTTTGCCACTTTGGTACCCATTTATGAGCGTTGGTGACGCAATGTCCACTCACTCGACAATCTTGTTAAGGAAATTACCGAGAAGGTGACATTGACATTTGAGAGTGAGATGTGCGCTTGTAATTACTAATTAGTCCCCGGTTATCCTTTTGACCAAAATCTTACAATTTTAGGGGTTGTTGTTTTATTGGTACTGATAACATGTAAGCACGAGTGCGATCGCATTGACGATCAAAACATTCTCTGAACTCCTCTCTTAATGATGTGCTCGCACTGGCCAAAGATGCGACCGCTTCTCGATACAAAGGACTTAACCTGTTGCCAAGGTAATTGAGTCATCTTGTTCCTAACACTTACCACCAACACTAAATACTTGTAAGGGGAGTATTTCTGATTCTCAATGCATCAAGAAAATGCAAGGATGAAGACCCAAAAATAATTATATTATTAAGGGCAAAGGTGCAGCATATATATACAACCAAAATCAGAAATATAAACTAAGAAGGAAAGCACTACAATCTATGAGACTAAGTAGAATACTAAGAGAAGAAGGAAAACAAAAGCTGGGAAAGAGACGGGCTGATTAAGGGGGAGATAGACTTGGAGAGGAAGTCTGTGTCTTATCTCCAACATGTCCCCCATAAGATGTGTTGGCGCGCGGACAGACCAATCTTGGAAATGATAAGATCAAGACGAGGCAGTGAGAGAGACTTGGTGAGGAAATCTACAAGTTGATCACCTGTGGCACGTGAACTACCCGAAGGAAACCTTGTTGAACTTTCTCCCGAACGAAGTAATATGCAAGCGCGAGATGCTTCATTCATGAGTGAAAGACAGGATTTGTACTAAGATGCTTGGCACTGAGATTGTCACAATATATTACCGGAGAGTGCTGAAGATGAACACCTAGTTCAGTAAGAAGATTGTGAAGCCATATGATCTCTGCTGTGGTAGAAGCAACTGCTCGATATTCAGCCTCAGTGGATGACCGAGCAACTGATTTTTGTTTCTTGGAACTCCAGGCAAGAGGATTGCATCCAAGAAAGACCACATGACCCATGGTTGAAGTATAATCGTCCTTGTCACCTGCCTAATCCGCATCGGAAAAGGCATGAAGATGAAGGGGAGAGTTACATCTGATGTTGAGACCATGATCCAAGGTACCACATAAATAACGAATGAGACGTTTGAGAGTTGTCCAATGATCACTTCTCGGTGTGTGCATAAACTGAGACAATTTATTTACGGCGAAAGCAACGTCGGGTCTAGTTGATGTAAGATACTGGAGAAAGCCAAGGGTTGCCCGATATTCTGTGGGAGAAACAAGAATATCACTAGACAAGGCAGAGAGATCATGAGGAACAGTCATCGGTGTTGGAATCGGTTTAGCATGGAGCATTTTCATACGGTCCAAAAGATCAATGATATATTTTCATTGACTGAGAAATAAACCATCTGGGTGTGACTTCAACACCAAGAAAGTAGGATAATGAACCAAGATCCTTCAAAAAAAAAATAGTAGCCAACTTTGTAATGAAGGAGTCAAGAGAATGTGTTATAGGACCTGTGACAATAATATCATCAACATATACAATTAAATAAATAGTGTCATTATTATGTTGTAGTATGAACAGAGAAATGTCAACCTTGGATCTCTTGAAGCCCGTGCTGAGAAGGAAGGTGGTGAGTTCATTACACCAAGCACGGGGTGCTTGTTTGAGCCCGTAAATAGCTTTGCAAAGCTTGCACGCATGGGTTAGGTAGGCTGAACAAACAAAGCCTGGAGGTTGAGACATATAAACGTCCTCGTGTAATGTATTATGAAGAAACGCATTATTTATGTCAAGCTGCCGAAAGATGCTAGTGATTGGTAACAGCAAGACTGAGGAGAGTGCGAATGGTGGCGGGTTTAACCACCGGACTGAATGTTTCTGTGTAATCAATACCCGGTCGTTGTTGAAATCCTTTGGCAACTAAATGAGCCCAGTAGCGATCAATAGTTCCATCGGGCTCATATTTAACTCAAAAAACCCATTTGAATCGAACAAGATTGCGAGTAAAATCGTGAGGGACCAAATCCCAAGTGTCAAGTTTATTCAAGGTTGTTATTTCATCATCCATGGCTTTACGCCATAAAGGATCGTTCAAGGCTTGAGAGACTGTGGTTGGTTCAATAGGTTTGGTACTGTGAACCAAAGTAAGGTGGGTGTATTTAGGATTAGGTTTGGTGATATTGTTTTTGGAACAGGTGGTGATGCCGGGAGCTGGATGAGCAGGTGGAAGGGGTATCGATGGAGGGGGGATGGCAGAGGGTGGGATGTAATTGTTTGGTTGGGAAGCTGGGACAGAAGGGTTGACCGGGTTGGTATGAGGAAAAATGAGGATGGATGACGAAGAAATAGTGTGTTGTGGGGTTGTTGTTGGAGCAGGAGCATACATAGGGTTAAATGAGTTTTGGGGCTGGGGTTGGGATGGAGGTGGAGTGGGCTGGGCTGGGCTTGAATGATAGGTAGAACAAGCGGGCACCAAGAGTCTGGGCTTGGAGTAGAAGGCAGATTGTTTTGGGCTGTGAGGAGGGCATAGGGATATTCATTGTCTATGAATCGAACATGACGGGAAGTGTAGATTTCTTGAAACTCAACATGCACCTAACCATATCAATAATTGTTCTATTTTTTTCTTTTTACTACATCATTTTGTTGCGGAGTATATCTAGCAGTCAACTGATATTCAATATCATGCTTCTCAAGAAAATCATCACAAACAAGATACTATGTGCCCTTATCAGTTCTCAAAGCTTTAATTTTATTATCACTCTGTTTCTCCACAAAATACTTAAACTTCTTAAACATATCACAAGTATCATATTTTTCTTTCAAAAAATACACTCATGCTTTTCTACTAAAATCATCAATAAACGTGACAAAATACATGCAATCTCCATTAGAAACAACTTCAACCGAGCATAAATCTGAAAGAATCAACTCCAACATTTTCTTTGCCCTCCAAGATTTGCATGTAGGAAAACCATCTCTATGTTTCTTGCCCAAAATACATGCTTCACAAACTCCATTAGGAACATCAATCGCTAACAATCCATTAACCGTTCGTTTACGAGCAAGATAATTAAGACTTCCAAAATTAACGTGCGCAAAACGTATGTGCCACAACCAATTATCATCACGAATCACATAACTAAAGCAGGATAAATTTCCACAATCTAACGTCAAAATGAATAAGAGATTAGGAGACATATTTACCTTTGCTATTAGTCCTCTCTGCCCATCACCAATACTACAAACTCCATTAAAAATTCTCATATCATAGCCCTTTTCTGAATGTTGCCTCATACTCAATAATTTTTTCTGAAGACTTGGAACATAGTAAACGTCGGAGATAAAAATTTTAGAACCATCTTTCAATGAAATTGAGATCCTTCCTTTTCTCATCACCGGTACTTTCACATTATTACCAAATTTTACCTCAGATCTAACAGACTAATCCAAATCTAAAAATAATTATTTGCTCCCACACATATAATTGCTACACCCCGAATCCAAATACCATGTATTTTTATCACTTGAGTTCTCACTACTACTAACCAACAACAAAGTTTCCGAATTTTCAACATTACTTTCAGCATAATTATTGACATGATAATTTCCATTATTTTCCCTTCTATATCTGCAATCATTGATTTTATGACCCGATTTTCCACAGTTATAACAACAATTAGTATTGTTACCTCCGTAATTATTACCTCCACCTGATCTGTCATGTCAATAATTATTTCCTCCTTGTCCGCCACCAGAATTGTAGTTGCCCCTATCACCATTGTTGCAACCACGGTCACCACCATTGTTGTAACCACGATTACCATTATTGTTGTAACTTCGTCCACTGCCATTATTATAGCCATGACCACCTCCATTATTGTTACCGCGACCACCTCTATTGTTGTAACCACGACCTATGTTGTTGTATCCATGACCTGTACCACCATGGTTTTTGTTTCCTTGAGTTGATCCATTATTATCCTTTGATCAATCATTCACGTTTTTCAAATTCACTTGACTTTGCAATGCAACTTCTTCTGTTTTCTCCGATCTTTCACCAAATAGTAACTCATGACTAACAAGGGCGAATTCTAATTCTGCTACCGTCAACGTCTTCAAATCTTTAGTCGCCATATTTATTCATGCAGCACCTTGAAAATAATTTTCGAACAAATTCTTTCATCCGAAACATCATCTCCATTTGCCTTCATATCTGAAGCAAGATCACTCACACGAGAGATATACTCTGAAACTTTCTTCAATTTCTTCATATTTATATTTTCAAATTTCTTCGTCAAAACTTGTAAATAATTTCTCTTAACTTTATCATCTCATTCGTACGTCTTTGTCAAAACATCGAACGCTTCATGTGTGATTTAGAACCAATAATCTTCTTCCGAACATCATCTTCAACTATATTAAAAATATAATCAAGTGCTTCAGCAGACTTGATTTTCTCCCCTTTAGCCGCATTCTCCGCAAGTTTTTCATCAACGTATTTTTTCAAATCACAAACCACCAAAAAATTGTACATTTGACATCTCCAATCAGGAAAATTAATTTTTCCATCAAACTTGGGACTCATATAAACCTTGCTACAAACCATCTTGACCACGAACTAGCTCTAATATCAAATGTAGAATAAATAATAATAATTAGTATCATAAACGACGAACTCGGCTGCTAGATGTCGAATAATGAATTTGGTCACAGTGGACTTGTTTGGAGAATTGTTGTGAGATACCAATAGAACTTATATCCCATGCACACAAATCAAGGAGGAGAATTGCCAATCAATTTGTTGTTTGAATGTTGTTGTAATGAAGATAGATATGGAGGAAAAAGAAAGAATTGTTGTTGTATTGTTGTGACGTGGGAGGAGAGAAGAAGAGACGGGGGCGGTACACGTTATTTTAGGGTAATGCTAGGGTCACTCTAATAGCATTTAATTTTGGGTACCAAATGATGTGGCATCTTATGTGTCATATTGTTAACATAACTCTTTAACTTATAGTGGAGCCAATAAAATGCTAAATAAGATGACACATTGGAAACCATATCATTTAGTGCACAAATTTGAGTGCTCATTGAGTGGCTCTAGCATTATTCCACTATTTTAGGGCAAGAAAAATATTATCTCTTTCTTATTAAAAAATCTCAATAACACACATATTTATAGTACCTAAATAAATCTTTTATCTAATCGGACATAAACTAGGTTAAAAACTAATACATAAATAAATCTTTTATCTAATTGGACTTGGTTTAGGACCCAACATTATAAAATGAATGTAACATAGATATAGCTATACGGGAGAGTTGTCCATTTCTTCGAGTTCGCCAATGAATTTCGTATGCAACCAATCTATCAACTCATCTGCGTAAAACAAGATGTATACTAGGTAAAAAATTGGGTGAACCCAACGGGGAAGCAGAAGTGACGCTAGGGACGCCCTTAACAATGAACCGAACAAAGCCATGCCACGACCAGCTGCATTCCCAACACTGGGATGACCAGAAGAAAATCTCTGTTGAGCATCGTGTGCCAAACCATACATGAGCAGCATAGTAATAGCAAGAATCCAGGTTTTGGGGTGTGTTTGAAGTGGAGAACTGTCTTGAGACCTGATTTGGAGTAAACTGATGAGGCAAATAACAATGAATTTGAGGTTGGCATTGCCAGAAGTGGGATTACGTCGCCCGCATGGAAAATATCTTCTGAAAGAGACGACTGTGCCATTGAACTTTGCCGAGAAGCTTGTCCAAACACGATGCAACAAAGCCATTGGACTGAATTGAATTTCACAACCTGTAAAAACAACAATAGGCATGAATTAATGATTATGTGATCACTGATTTATAGAGAGAGAATTGAAGAGGAAATTAATTAAGGTAATGTTTCCCTAACCTCTCTCTTGTACCACCTTTGATGTTCTTGAATGTATGCAGAGCTTCAAAAGCTTATTTTCGCGGTTGAATATATATATATAGCCTTCTAAAGAAGGGGAGACGACGCACCAGAGGGTGCAAAAGGGTCTTTTGTGTGGACCAACTTTTTTAAATTTTCCTCCACCAAATTTTTCACCACCAAATTTTCCACCACTAGGTCCCTACTCTCTCTGGTCGTAATACTGTCTTTGTTTCTAAGTATTATTTTATTTTAATTTCTTATAGTCTAAGTAATTGTTTTTCAAACTAAAATTTGACGTATATTATTTTATTTTCTTTTTAAAATCATAAAATACGTGATTATTTAAACAATCAATAAAAGGTTTTGCTAATGCTTAATTCTTCAAATAAAATTATTAAACACTTAGTATTGTGAATTACATTTTGAGTAATGTTATGTGTACCTAAAGAGTATCAATTTTTTTGTGCGAAATGACATGTCAATTGAGTAATGATATCATTTTTAACATTTGATGGTTAAAATTGAATAACAAATTCTTGTCAATTGAGGTATTTTTTATGTTTGTTGGCTTATAATGTTATTTTATGCTCTTTTTGTGTGTTCGTTTTTTTATGAAAACATTGATGTATAAAAATAGTGTCTTCCCAACAATGTAGTATTTTAGATTTTGTTCAAAGTAGGGGTGTAAATCGGAACCACCGAACCACCGAACCAAACCAAACCAAACCAATCGGTTTGGTTCAGTTTTGGTCGAAGACGGTTCGGTTTCAGTTTCAAGAATTGGAAACCCACGCGCGGTTCGGTTCACGGTTTTTGGTATCGAACCAAACCACCATATATATTTATTATATAATATATATTATATTACATTTATTAACGATTTTAAACCTTTGATTTATTCATTATATATATATATATATATATATATATATATATATATAGACGGATACTAAACCAAACAAAATCTTGATTATTGGAGAACTATTATTTCTTCCATTGTTTGTGTTTATTTTAAAATTTGTATTGTTTTATTTATGATAATTTGTTGTTAGTAGATTATTTCCTAATTTTGATGTTAATTCCAAATTAAAATATTATTTTTATTGTTATTTTTAATGTTGGTTAATTTCATTAAAAATAATTTATATAAACCACAAAACCAAACCAAACCGAGTGGTTTGGTTCGGTTCGGTTCCAAGTCTTACTCGGTTCGGTTCGGTTTGAGATTTTTGGAACCCCTAGAAGGCGGTTCGGTTTGTGGTTTTGGCATAAACCAAACCAAACCGAACCAGTTACACCTCTAGTTCAAAGTGTACAATACCAACCTCAATTTCTCCTTTTTCAAATATCACAAGCGGTAATAATATATAAGTATTTATTTTAAAAAATAATTATATAATTTTTACAATATATAATAATTTTTTTCTAACAAATACTCCCTCCGTTTTAAAATATATATCGTTTTGGAGCTTTTCACACAAAACAATGAAATATATTATAAAGACTAAAATGTCCTTATTTATTTTATTCCAAACATTAAGAAGTGTTTTTTGATACTCTTGTTCAAATAGTCAAACACAAGTTACGGAGTCAATAAATATAGATAAAATTGAAAAAAAAATAGAAAAAAATTCATTTAAAATTACAAAGTGACTTCTATTGTGGAATAAAAAATCTCTTCTAAAGCGACATATATTATGGAATGGAGGGAGACGTCAATAGTCTTTGTATCAATTTTTGTTACTACTTAAAGACCAAAGCAATTTATCAATTATTGATTTAGCGAATGATGAATATTAATATATAATACGAGAAACTATTATCTATTAAGTTTTTAATTGTTTTAAGTGCATAGCAATGATTAGTTACTATTTTTAACAAAGAGACGAACGTCTTCGTTTTCAACGCGTGTATTGCAAGATGTTTCTTTTTGGGAAAGAAGGGAATAAAAAACGGTTACCATTGGTTACCATCCCATGAACGTACGTACAATTACAAACTACAAAGTGGTAAAAGGAGGATATAAGATCTTTGGAGATGCGGCGTGGGTTCGATCTTGATGGAAGACTTTGCTTTTCTTCGAGGTTGGACTTGTATGTGTTATCGTTTCAAACCTCAGTATCATTTCGGGCACATTTCGCGATTTTTCTGGTAGTAGCAATGAGGGACCGGAACTACTACCCCAGGATTCAACCTGGTTAAAAAAAAAAAAAAATTACAAACTACAAAGGGCAAAATTGACTGTTAAGTGGAAGAGAAGGAGTGGGTCCCAAAAAAGAGGAGGATAGATCATAGTACAGCTAGCCCTTCTAGGAGTGGGTCCCAAAAAGAAATGAAATTGAAAAAACAAAAAGAGGTGTGTAAAAGGAAAGGGTCGTACAAGGAAGGATTGACGAACTTAGAGCAACCACAGCAACACCAACTACAAACTCTCTAAACCCATTTTAGAGATTTTTAGCTCCAATTAAGCTTACAATGGGAGCCCAAACCAACTCTCTATCTCCAAAGTCAAGTAAACAACTCTTCTAATTTGAAGAGTTATTTAGCTTGAATAGTAACATATATCTCTCTCCAAATACAAGGTTGCTAGCATTTTCCAATTAATATTTAACCATGTTAAAATTTATTTTATTAAAAATTAATTACGTCATTCATTCCAGGCAAAGAGTTCCCGTTTGAAAGTCAATTTTTTAAAATAAAATGACACTTTTAGTAGTCTATAAGTAATAAAATGATATTTTTATGCCTTCATTTTTTAAATTAACTTTTTAACTGAAATATTTCAAAATGGAATAGTGGACTCTTTACCCAAAACGGAGTGAGTATATCACTTTCTTTTTCTTTATGTTTTTTTTTTCGTTGCAAGCAATTGAAACATCCCAAAAATAATTCTTTTTGTTACTACATTATCATTAAATTTTATTTATCAATTATATAGATCTAAAGAGATACATATTTTATTTACTCCCTCCATTCCGGGCAAAGAGTCAACTAATTCACTTTTGGATGTTTCACTGAAAGAGTTTACTTTCAAAAATTAAGGCATAACAAAGTCATTTTATTACTAATAAATTATTAAAAGTGACATTTTCTTAAAAAGTTTGACTTTCAAACGGGAAATCTTTGTCCGGAACGGAATGAGTATATTTTATAAATTTAAAATATAAAACATTTCATCAAATTGTATTGGAAAAATAGAAATAAAAATGATGAAAAATATATTTGTAATTAGGTTTGTTAGTTGATATTTGAGAGATTTTAAATTTTAGAGAAATATAGAGACTACTTATTGGAGTGGATTCTTTTTTGGAGTGTTGAAAAAGTGTAATTGGCACAAAAAACAAGGTGTTTGAAGAGTGGTTTAGAGATCCACCATTGTGGATGCTCTTAGGAAGGAGTGGGTTGTGTCTCTACAAGTGGGTCCCAAAAAGATATGACTTGTGTCTCTCTCAACGCAATTGCCACGCGGAGTCGTGGCGCTGTGGTCTTACGTGGCGTTTCTTGAAAGTGCAGAACCATTTAATTTTTGTTTTGAACCCAAAATCTCCACCATCTTTACAGCTGTAGTCTCAAACCCCACAGGTCTAGTGCTGTCAAAATCGAGTCTGGTTCATAGACTCGGTCCAGTCCACTCGAAAAATTAAGGGTTTGGGCTTCCGTTTAAAAGGCCCAAGAAAAACCGGGCCTCATTGGCCCGTGGGCTGTTAGTGGCCCGAACATATAAAACTCGTAAAGCCCAATCCGGCCTGAAATGAATGTTGAAAAAATGAAAACCTTAAACCAGTGAAGTGACTCAAGCGAATAAATGACTAAACATTAAACAGTAAACTTAATTATTTAAAAAGCCCAAAAGGCAAAAACTTAAAAAAAGCCTATCAGTGCTATTCACGTATTCAGTGGCATCAGTGCTATGCTAATAATGCTATTGCTATCACATTCACATATTCACAGTATCACCATTAATCTACTTTACTCAAAAATATACACCCTAATTATTAATCTATTAATCTACTTTATATCACATGTATTGCAGTGCAACTGTTTTAAAATTAGTCACTACCTAGGATCACCGTCTAAATTCTAAAATTAGTCACAGCCTGTTGTTATACATTATACATTAAAAAGTGGCCTACTCACTGTATCTTGTCTACTAATTGTACACGATTTGGCACTTGAAAATGACTACTTTATTCATTTTTTGGCACAAATTGTGACTTAAAGACTGAGAAGTATTATATCTAGTATTTTATAATTGTGTAAGCTAGATTAGTAAGTAAGTTTGAGTTTGAAGTTATGATGTGTTATATAATTTTTATTACTTAATTTGTGAGTTTTTTGAATTAAAAAAAAATAGTTTGTTTTGGCCCATAGGTCCGAAGGCCCAGAGGCCCGAAATACACATGGGATGGACTTGACTTTTACTAGACCCGCTCATGTTTTAGGCTCGGCCCTGACCGACCCGTTGCCAAGTGAAGCCCGTCGGGCTCGGACCGGCCCAGCCCATTTGACAGCTCTACCCACAACCATGGGTTGGCCTCACTTTGTACAATGACTTTTTTTTTTTCCCTTTTCTTTTTTTTTTTTTTTTTGACATCATCAACCACGCGTAACGTTTGTCCCACTTTGTACCATCTTTTATTTTACTCCTACTGTGTTCATTTCGTGTAAAAAAATTTCGTTTAAAAGTTAAACTTATTAAGAAAATGATATTTAATGTATCCAAAATGTGTAGATACATTAGTTTTAACAAATATTCCCTACGTTTTCAAATTATCGTCCACTTTTTATTTTTTATCAGTTTTTAAATAGTTGTCATTTTTCAAAAATTTCTTTTTAAAAAAACATTTTACCACTTTACCCTTACTTTTTCTATCTCATTTAATTCTGGCCACATACACTTGGGTATTAAAAGAAACCACACATTTCACCAATATTTATAATACATTTAATTATTTATTCTTAAACGGTGTGCCGGATCAAAGTAGACAATATTTTGAAAACGGAGGGAGTAGGATATATGGGCTCTTTACTGCCCAAATCTGTCAAGAAGGTCAAATGAAACGTAAATTGGGCAAAGGTTTTCCCTACAAAAGCACTCTGACGTGATAATCAGATAACACGCAAGTGTATAGACAATTTGATAGAGTTTTTGCTTGTTTAAAAGTGAAAGTACGTTTCCCTTGCATGGGAGAAGGGTTTATATATGCTTGGCCTTGAAGGCTAAGGCATAAGCATTAATTGCCCGAGTGAAAAAGCGAGCATGATCAAGACCACGTCCGGAACGTGGGGGCGGTTCTCTCAGTATTATACCCCCACGTTTTGAACGACCGTTAGGAATATTCCCGAGCAGGCTAGCTATGCTCACTGAGATGTTTTGTTCACTACACACTTGGCCCCCAGGCAATAGTGGGGAAGGTGCTTGCTTAATATGCCTGTATGAGAAGTCGGGCTCATATCTCTGCTCGCTGGTAAGTCATGCTCGTGGCATAAGATACGTACGTGTCCCGCTCGTGACATAGTAGTTGCATGCTTAACACATGACCGTTGCTTGGGCCATTTGAGTCTGACAGCTCAGTGGCCCCCTACCCCCTGCTTTTTGTCTGGCAAGCACAATGTCTGACTTGTATTTGTAGGGCTCACCGTCTGATCGCTGAAGAACTTAGTCATTTTGTTTACTTTGGATTTGATTTGCGATGCACAAATTGAAGTTGTGATCCATCAAATTTGGATTTGCGATGCACCGTGTGCCTGATGTGCGCGTGTTTTCCTTTTATTAATGGCATAATCGTCTTTTTGCCCTAAAAGTACCATTTTTTGGTTTAAAAAAGAGAGGATACTGTAGAGATTGAAAATTATTGAATGTGGGTCGGCATGCTCTTCACTCTTAAATTAATTTCAAGGATGAAATTCGGGCTGATCCACTTTGGAAAGTTTGTAATTTTTGTAGTATCCTATGTTTTTTTTTTTACCCAGAAAAAACTCAAAAATTACTTTTAGGGGCGAAAAGACTATAATACTCTTAGTGAACCGAAGGCGCGCAACGGAGCATTCACTCAAATGCATTGTGTTGCATCAATTTTTATACCGCGATGCATCAATTTAATTACCTTATCCTATTTTACATCGCGATGCATCAATTTTTGCACCTAGTGCATTATATTTAATTATCTAATCTAATTTTGTATCGTGCTGCAAAATCATAATAAACTAGACCTTCATTACCTTCTTTCCAGTACACAATTAACAAATGTTTTCAAATTGATGCATCTTTCATGCATCTCAATATCCAAATTGATGCATCACGATTCACAAATGATGCATTGTGATTCAAAATTGACTCATTCAGATTCAAAAAGAGTGTTCAACAACGAATAAATTTATATTCAGACATTTCATCGAACTGTTTACATGAATAGCAACACAACACAACACACATACTTAATCTATTTTTAATCAAACACACAAACACAATGAAGAAAAAAAACTAGTGAAACTGAAGATCAATAGATAAAGAGGAAAGGGTATGAGAAGTTAGGGTGGTAGAATAATTTAATCCAAAGTGAAACACACAAGCGTTCACCACCCGACCTCACATTCTCTTCCTCCTTATCCCTATGAATTCCAGCCACTTTTACGTGCATTTTAAGAACGATTTTACAAAAATAGACTTTAGCGATTAAAAAAAAAAAGTCATACTTATGCGATTGAAAACTTGAAAAAAAGAACCAGCTCACAATTTCTCGAAATTTCAACCCATCAAGGCATTGTCAATTTGTCATAGAATTTTCTTTGCAATATAATTTAATTGTCATTGTACATGAATTCCATTAAACATCTTATTCAAGATCAAAATAAATTAACACGACCCGACCATCAATATTTTACAAACTACAAGTATCGACTTCAAATTTTAACTAAACCTAAATTGAATATGAATGGAGAAAGTTGAGAACTATCAGGAAAAAGCAAATATGTACTTTTAACAAGAGATTGAAACTAAAGTCCTTGATAATATGAGACACCCCTGGATAGCAATGAGGATCATAGGGTATCAAGTCAAGAAACTAAATTCATCATGCCCTATCATATAAACATTCCAATTTTCAACCATAGCACTTTAAATATGGTTTTATTTTACTTACACTCTCTTCGTCCAAACGGGTGTTACCCATTAAGTTTGGATAAACTATTATGTACTCAATATACTTGATGGATAGTTTTTGGTATTATCCGATAACACATTTATGCTTAATGGGTGTTATTGAATAAAAGTCAACTCTATCCATTAATAAATGAGTAATATCCGAATAATACCCAATAAACATCATATTTTGTTCACAAAAACACACAGTACATACACACACAAAACACAATACATTCTTGCATAGTCTCAGGCGATTGCTGGAGAGGTAAGATTTGGTAACATCAGGCCAAGGACTTTTGGCGGAGTAATGTCAACAATACTACTAATCGTAAATACTAACATGGAAGGGAAATAATGAATTATATGGCAGTCGAAACCCGAAAGATAACAGTGTTACTATTTAGGGTACATACATACTACATAATCAACCAACCCTATAACATTTCATTATAAAAAACCAGGCTAAACAATTTAGAAAGCTGAATTTCAAAAGAAACGTACTTCAGTCCTCACAAGGCTAGGAAATTAATGAACAAAACAAGGTAAAGTGTGGACGGATGAAGACAAGATGGTTGAGTCGATATTCACTCTCACATTATAGAACAATTTGGTTGATTCTCGAGCATCTCTGGTGACCTGCAAATAGGCATGTATACATCAGCAATTATAGAGCAGTACTAAGCTAGATTACAGAAAATAACCATCTAATGCATAGTCAGAAATGTTCCAAGTGTAACAATACCAGAAAAAAATTGAAAGTCAAATATCCTTTTATTTTGTTTTGTTTTATTTTATTTTCTACCTACATTCTCTCATTTTTCCTCGTCTTTTTTGTGTGTGCGCGTGGAAAGGTGGTAATGGAGGGTGGAGGTTGTGAAGAGAAGGCAGAGGGTGTTGTTCAGAACCTCTATTGTTCTAACACCAACCATTCCCCCCTTTAGTGAAATATGTAGTTCCCATGGCAAATACATTCAAGCATTTTTACACTATTGGTGTGCCAAGGATATTAATACTTCCCATAATCATAATTATTCTTTTGTTGATTTTGTCAATAGCTTTTTCTATAGATTAGTCGTTTTGTGAATACTTCCAATGTACACTGGATTGACGTGATATGGTATATAATATTTTACTTATCAAAAAAAAAAAAAAATCAAGCATATTTATGCAACACGCCCGAAGTAATGCGGTCACTTCACCAAGCAGCCAACCTGAGGAACCGAACCAAGCTATGACGCAGAGGTTCCCAATCCTAAAACAAAAAAAATATTTTGGAACCATGTTCAGATTGTTATTTCCTTGCGATGTCTTCCAATTAGTGTCCTTCAGTAAATGGCTTCCAAAATTGACAGTCCCAATACCAAACTGATTCTCAGAACCATTATTTCACGCCTCAATCTCTTCTCAACGATTCACGGTAAGACAAGTTGACTTCATACCACAATAAGTTGCACAACCATAGTTCACATTTTCCCTCCATAAAGACACAAATCAATATAGAAAATCCTAATAGATCATCCCACTCTACAGGCTAACAAAATAGAGCAAAGAGAAGAAAAACGTATCTTGGTACTCTATTATGGATCGACTCCAGCTACTACCGAACATTTAAAAAAGCGTGGTGCTTGAAATAGATAGATTTCCCCTTCACTTTTATCTTATTCGCCAATCAAGCAAAGCCTTTTCATGACAAACTAGTTAAAAGTTCTAAGGCACTCCACTATAATGGAACATCAACCAGAAAGATATTTAAGTAAACAACTAGCCACATAGGTCCAACCAAAACTGCTTAACAGATATCACCTCATCCTATAACTCGGCCCCTAGTCTAAAATCAACACCTGACAAATACAAGTGTCGTACACAGAAATCAAAATGAAATGTTTACCACTAGTGTTATCACTATTGTTACAACTAGTTTCAACTTTTCCTTTCACGAGGCAAGTAACAATAGTGGTAAACCTAGCATTTTTTAAAAAGAAATATTTACGGTAAATCATTACCGCTCAGAAATTCAAATTTGTTTATTCTTATTTTAATTGTATGTAAGAATTTAGGCATATAATGGCATAAAAAGTGAAGGTTTGAACAAAGTAAACCACTTACAACTGGCCAAGAGTTGATAGATCAAATCCGGGAGAAAGCTCTTGCACAATATCATTGGGTGGCTGACCACACTCTTGCATTTTCTGCATGAGCTCAACAATCTTGTTGAAATTCTCAGGTTCGGTTTCATAGACTATATTTAACTCCTTAATAAATTCATACTGGTGGAAGTAACGATCATAATCTTCACTGCTCAGATTCGATTTATGATCTTCCAACCATTTTGGATATTTTTGTCCAATCTCTTTCATGGGTTCATGAAGTACTTCTTTAGACAAAAGCTGTTGCATCATTGTCTCCACGATTGACTCCATGTCCTAGGATAACAAAAGATGAGAAGAGACGGTTACTTCTCAATAGGTCATATTGAAAAAATAACAAATAGTGCAGACAATTATTCTAAGCATTTAGGAAACTGCAATGAGAGCAACTGAAAATATACAATACAAAACAAGCCAGAGTATCCTCACTAATGATAGTGAAACCATGAATGCTTGTGCATTAAGCAAGAATGCTTTCCTTGTTCAGGGCTGGCGGCCGCACACGGGACATGGGTCCATTCATCGTGTTACCCAAAATTTTGCAAAGTTCATGTAAGTCATTCTCCCTCATTTTGGTCATTTAATAATCGCAATTAATGGCTTAAAGAAACATCATAATTAGAGTGACATTGGTATAGACTAGAGATCCAACACTTGAAGTAATCTGTAATGCCTTTGCAAATCCAACGCCCATTTAGGTTTTACCTGACCATTCTTAACCAACAAGTTCCAACCAAAGGAATATTCTTAAAGCCAACTCTATTACAATGTTACAATTACAAAATCTGCAATGATTATTGTTGGAATATGCTTCTTGATAATTTACTTATCACCTCGCATATTCTAGATATGTTGATTTGCTTGCCCCCATTACAAAGTGAGTCATCACGAGTGACTAAAAGGTTTGCGTATCGGTTAGCGTGGCAACTCGTGTGACATCACATAGGTCCTAGATTAGGTGCGACCTGATCAAGTCTTACCTTCCCACATGATGATTGAACAGACCAGCACTTCAGATGCACTAAGCACCGGAAGAATTGCAGTAATGTCAAAAGCCTTCAGTGATAAAGATTAGAACCATCTCGAAGACTCACCAGCAGACATGCTACAAGTTAAAATGTTCGCACCAGCAAACATCAGTTCTCCAGAATCGGAAGACTTGTTCAAGCCTCAGAAAGCCTGACATAGTTAAAGCTACAAGACTTTCTCTCACTCACATGGTCTGATAAAGTCAAAAAGCAATTACTTTATTGAACAGTCCACCTGACGGTACAACAAACATCAGACCTACTTTTCAGAGACTTATCAACACAGTCTGACAGACAACAAGTTCCAAGATCTACAGGACTAAATCTTTGCCCCAAATAGTCAAAGATCTTATGGACAAAGATCTCTATTCGATAGACTTCAACAACTATATCTCTAAACGGATAGAAACATAAATCTTCATCTCTCAACAATCACATTGACTCCAGTCTATATAAATCCTCTCTCTTACCCAAGACAAAAACGATGAACAGAGACGATGAGCAACGAGTGACTGATACACGCCCAATGCGAAATTGAAATTAGAACTCAATCAAAAGCTTCAAAGAAAAGAGATCTACAACAAGATCGTTCTCACAAACGCATCTCAGATCTCGACACTAGATCGCAGTGAACTCATCCAGATCTTAGTAAGACACTTTCAGTGGATTGCTAAGGAAGAAAAGCTTGGAGAAGAAAAGAGACTGATCAGAAACTTCAAAAGACAGAGATCAAGATCTGAAGATTGATGTTAGATAATGTCTTAAGAAAATGAAGAGCTATCTGTAGATATTGCATTCATATCTTCAGATTTGTATTCCAATACAAATGTTGTTGATTATGCAATAATCATTCATCATGGAAGGCCGCGTGCTTTGCACTCAATCGTTCAGATATCTTTTATCTGAACGACCTTAAAAAATTTCTTCTCATAACAGTTTCTTATTTTCGTCTCCTATTGCCCTTTACTGCTTAAATATTCATGAATGGATAATTAAGTAAGGATTGAGGCTTGGGAGAACAAAGACAGAAACTGTATATAGAATATTTAGACTGATGTAATATATAATTTATCTTTGAATAAATTCATATGTTCTTACAAATATTTTATCTCTCAGTCCTTAAATATCTATAAGCTTTTCACAAATGAATTTATTTTTAGAAAAGTTATTCTCTAATTGATTTCCTAAGTATGCATTTGAAAGAAGTATTAAGTGTGTTGTTGTTCTGATCATATATTCGTGTACAGCCACTTAAGACTTCTCCAAATCTAAAGCCTCTTTACTTTTCGCTGCTTAAATTCTTTATTACCGGCTTTTGATTTGTCTGGCAGTTTACCCGCAAAGTTGATATTTCTGTTTAGAGCAAGTCTACCGATAGCCTTTACCGGAAGACATGCTCAACACGCTAAACTGCAAATGCCACTAAAACTATGCTTTATATATATCCAAAAGAAAAGTTTTTAAATTGGTATCATAGGCTATTCACCCCCCCCCCCCTAGCCTATTTGAGCATTATTGTGGACCAACAACTATTTGAAACTCAAATATAGAAAAGGAGACTAAAATAACCCTACTAAAATCCCTAATAGTTCCTAAATACGACTCCAAAGTCCAAACAGAATCACAAATATATTAGTTATGACCTTTGAGGGCCTCCCACAGCAGAAATAGTGAAATACTCAAGTCATTCAAGAATATAAAATTCTGAAAAAGGAAACTCTTTCTTCCCTGCTCTCAATGTATTTGCATGGATCAAGTCGACCAATTAGAATTATAGACGTCTGCACTTTGCCTACATTTGGACTCTTCCAAAACTCAGAATTGTATATTTTTTAGCAGCCACCATGAACTTTTAGAATCTCAGAAATTACTACACTGTTAAAGAACGTAATTCTCCCATTAAGGGCAACAAATAACTGTTTTCTTAAAGTCAGCCTGACATTTTATTTCATTTTTTGCATCAGATGAGAAGCAGATTAGATAATTAGAGGGAAAAAGACGGAGAAGTCCATCAGAACAAAGAGGGAAAATAATCAACAACCACCACCACCCAAAATAAAAGGACAAGGTAACGGATTCCAATCACACTGCATCTCTGATAACATAACTCCGCGAAAAGCTCCCCTTGCCGATTCCCAAAGAGATGCATAAAAACAGCTCTATACCATAATTAGTGATGAAGCCTAATCCCTGAAGATACTGGAGTTATGCTCCTTCCATATGCACCAAAGGACAGAAAGAACCCCATACCACCAGAGCAAAGCAGCATCATTATCTCTACGTAAACCCCGAACATGCAACTGAACAAAAGCAATAGATGCACAAACGAACCCACGCCTCTTCAACCACCCCAAAAGGTCTATTCCAGAGGAAGTGAGCAACTCCACAATGGAGAAACATATTATCATGCAATTCCGAGGAATTCTTTTTTTTTTTTTTTATAGATAAGTATGGCCCATTGGTTTGGGGATTGGAACCAAGGACCTCAAGGTCTTTGCCTGAGTGCCGTTGCCATTTATCATGCAATTCCGAGGAATTCTTACAACAGACACCAATCATTTTTCTAGCTAGTACGAGTCTGCACTCTGCATGTAACTTTTTGGCTTAGATAGCAAGTTGGTCAAACTGCTCAAGATATTAACATTATTGTTGTTGAGATTACTATGGCCAAAGCTTTTTATCACCTAAACGGGTCACTTATGTCTGCTAGATACTCGCACGTTCACAATCTATCTATGCCCGCATTTTTAGTAAACCTCGCAATAATCACCAATCAAGTGTATACATCACAAGTATCCATCTTCAGAACCAATATATGTTCTAATGCAATAAAGACCCTATAAATCGTTTGCAAAAATCCCACAAATGGGTATTGTCTCTGAAAGCATACAAGGAAAGTATGGAACAACTCAAATTTGACAAGCATAACCTCTGGAAATTCATAACAGACCAGAGGTTCGAACTCGAAAACTGAAATTAAGATGAGCTTTAAGAGGTTTGGTCTATACTTCCTGGACCAAGATGCAACAAGGAAAGATGAAAATTGTTGCAGCAGATAAATAAGCTACCATGATCTGTATATGGAGAAGGAAAATAAAGGTGAAAATGGTAAGTCCACAGCCAACTTTAAGCAAACTCACGGAGGTATCAGTTTCTCACCAACACCACATGGTCAACATCATCTTGCTGTACACATATATCCGTCATAATTGCCAATGTTTCTATGGCATGTGAAAATACCTAGTCGTATGTTTTGAAGCGTGTTGACATTCACTTAAGTGACACTCGAAATGGACCCTTATGAGGCATAGCCATCTGCTTCAGCCTCTACTTCAGACCATACTTTACAAAAAACAAGGACGAAGATGATATTTAACATATCACGATGAAACAACCACAATTTGCCAGCACTGAACATGTTATTTGGATGCATGATGCATCTTTCACTTGGTTTTGATGCTCGAGGTACCCGCTTCTGATCTTCCTTCCCTTCTCTACCAGACTACTTTCAATTTTCATGCAACTCTTACTTTGCAGACAGATCCGAAACAACTTTCAACCAAAAAATCACAACATACTATGTGAAAACACTAATAATAGCAACCAGACCCCCTAGTCAAATACTACAACTTCTGTTTACATACACTATGCACACAAAACAGCCCCAGCATTATCTTCTTCTTTTTTTGATAAGTGACAGCCCCTGCATTATCTAGTTTAGCAAGCTGAAACAAGCCTCTAACATATGCCTTTCCTAGGTCTATTTAAACACTAATCCCAAACTTCAATTATTCCAGTAGCCACCAAAAATTTCAACAATCATCAGTCTAAAACCTTTCACTACAGCTGCTGCATCAGATAGATCATGTTTACTATGGAAGATGGCACTCTATAGGTGATTACTTACTGAATGAATTCAAATCATTAGATAAAGGAGAATTTCGGAACTCATTAGCAAGCTTGACTAGAGTTTCTAATCAGGACAGATCCAGGATTATGAAATCACATGGGCTTGGTATTTAAGAAATATTGTAAAATGAAATAACTGTGAAAAATAACTTTACTTTAGCTTCACACACCTATATATTTAGATCAACCATATACCACATTTTTCCAACATCATAAAAATCATCATTTTCTTAGAGAACCAATATTCAAATCATTTTAGAAGAATATAAACTAAATCAAAAGGAAATACAAATATATAAAATTTACATTTAACACAAAAAACTACATTTTGAAATATTTTAAAGATAACGACAAAACATTTAAATTAAATGTCTACATCTTGGGAATAAAATGTCTACAAAATATAAAGATTTAAAAATAGTTACTACGACCTTAGCATGTAAATATATCAAAATTTTATCATATAAACTATCAAAGCCTAGAAATTTAAAAAGTTAAACCCAAAGAGTTAGAAAATAGAAAATATACTGATTAGGGAGTGAAGGAGAAATGATTGTTGTTTCTTTTAGTGGAAATGGCACCCAGTGAATGAGGGAGCAAGGGATTTCGGATGACTGGGACTTAGAGTGATAAAGCCTAAATGTTCAAAGCATTATATTCGGCAACAAAGATCTATGTTTGTTGTCTGAGAGAGAGAGGGGGGAGTAATTGACTAATTGGAATTTTTTTAGTGGGTAATGGGTTTGGGGGATGGGGGACAATCTAGGAGTGATTGAAATGAAGAGAGTAAGAATTTTTTGATGGTGGCAAGCGGAGAGTTTGGGTAAGGAATAAAACAAAAAATCTCGGTAAATTTGAGTAGGGCTTGAGCCCTACTCATGGAACCACTATATCCGCCCATGTTTCTAATACCTAAGAGCAACTGGGAAACTGGTATATTGAGACGTGATTACTTGCTGAATGAATTCAAATCATTCGATAAAGGAGAATTTTATTAGCAGTCAAGTATTTCTGCTACCTAGGAGCAAAGATGGTGAATTGTGGTATGAGTCAGTTGCAAAGGGGAACATTTCCTCAAAAACTTGCGTATGTAAGTAAATCCCTGGACAAGGAAGTGAGTCGAGTGGTAACATTAGACTAGGTAAATATAGCCTCTTTGTTTAGCCAAGGTTGACCTTCCCTGTATAATGTTGAAAATTAGGACGCTACTTCTTCCTCGATGCCAGGAGTCCATCTTAGTTGTAGAAACAAGTATGAGTGGATGGACACTCTCAGACCACCTTATACAAGATATCTACAAACTAATACTTCAAGCAGGTAAAATTCTTTTTGGTGACCAGCTTAATTAATTTTAGAGCTCTACACCAAAGGTCTTGTCAAGTTTTGCCCCAAATAGTGCCAGATATGCTGGAGAACAGCATGAGAGGTTATGGCGGATGACACTATAGCACCAAGGCATATGCATTTAGTGTAGTGAAAGCGTAAGAGCTCTTTTGATGATAAAGAATGAGTGGTGTTGGCGGTCAAAGAGCATTTTTCAACTTGCCATACTTAAATTGATCCATAATTTAGCATAGCCCATTCATTTTGTGAGATTCTAAGAATCTCACTATGGACTTCCCAATATAAGTCTACAAGCCATTGTCTCTTTATTCACCCTTTTCTTTGTCTCTGTAAACTAGATAGAAGTTGCACGCCCTTGGGACCGTTGGGGGATTGCCTTATACATTGTATGTAAAGAGGACAACCAGACGTTCTCACACAAAAGTCAACAAATCGTATTCAGTGGCTAGTCATCGCACGTGATCCTATACTAACAAGTTTAATACACAAATAACTAGGGGTGGCAAATTGGGTGTCATGGATAATTATGGGTTAGTCTATTATCCATGGTAACACTCATTTTGCCACCCCTACAAATAACGGCTTATGAAACACAAACTGAAGGGAGAATAAAGTATAAAAATCATTCACACCATGCATCTCTTTAGATGCTAACAAGGGCTAACTCCATTTGCAGCATAAGATCTAACAATATCTTGATACAAAAAAAAAAAAAAATTGATGAGTAACAGTATCTTGATACAAATTTATCCTTGATCCATAGCACAAAATGAATACTATCAAAATTTGCAAATGACAACTTGAACCATAGACACACAATCTAACAGAAAATCACTGGCGATGAAGCTTCAACAAAATTCAATGGTACAACGCAATTTCAGTTAAGAAGAGAAGTACCTGACCGCCAGCGAGCTCCTCAAACTGCTTGACCCAATCCTCCATCATAGCATCATTTAACAAACCATCACCGGCTCTAGAACCTGGCACTGACTCCAATCCCTTGACAGTCTCTCTAGTCTGCTCTCTCAGCTTATCAAGAGCCTCTGAAACATGCGACTCTTTGGAGACATTTTGCTTACCCTTTTTCTTACTTTTCAAATCAGGTAAACCCATTACCAACCCTTGAACACTAGGCATAGAAGAACCCTCTTGCTTGTTTCCCCCATCATCTTCACTCCTGTAACCAAAATTAACAAGCCCTTTAATCATAGCTTAAAGGGAAGAGTAATATGTATCCGCTCCCAGAGCCAGAGGAAGAAAAATAATCAAAAGGTAATATTTCAGAGAGCGATACCTAGCATAAATTTATTTAGTTTCATGGGATAAAATTATGACCATTATAAAAGCACGATAAAAAATTTGCGATGAACCACAAGCTGCACATATTCGAAAAAACAATAAATTCAAATCAAATATTCACTCAAAAAGGGTCAACTTGACTTTGAGTAAAGTCAAACTCAAACTTACAGGTCGAAGGGAAAGTTTCGATTTCGACAACCAACTAACATGTCAAGCATGTGATTGATCTCCCATCACAAGTAAGGCCTAGCCAATCACATGTTCAAAACAATCCATTCGGAATTATGTGAATCAAGGATACCTAGCATTACTCTTAAAGCAAATGAAAATTTCTAAGAAACATATCTGTGCGAATGTGAGTAACAAATTTACATAATTGGTCTAAAATAGAAGTAGGGTTAGAGTGAAAAGGGAAAGAATAAAAGAAAAAAAAAAGGGACCTTTGAGCAGAAGAAGTGAGATTGAGGTTCTCGAATTCATCCAAAGCGCCTGTTAACAACAAAATAATTCAATAGTTCAAAATTCAATCCTACAAGGCAACTAATTTGAAAATAAATACGCAAATTAATAAAATATCTTTTCATCCCACACACATATCTAAAAAGAGAGGGAATTGTTAGCTCTTACTGTCAAGGAGTTGGTCTAAATCTTCGGAGTGGTCGGTGGCGGCAGCCATGACTGCTCAATGTTGTGCTGCTGTTGTTGTTGTTGTTGTTGTTGTGTCTCACTCTCTCTAGAATCTCTCTCTCTCAAAAAATTGAACAGACGACGATTGGGGTCAATCAATTACTACAATTATTAATCAAAGGATAGGGAAGAAGCTGCAAAAGTGAGACTGCGTTAATGTTATCCGGCGGAGTAACGGACGCAGTCTCACCTTGGTGGTCGGACATAAAATATATCTACGTATCTACTATTCCTACTTTCAATGTTTTAAACGAAATCAATCTTGATATATGAATTTACCTAGCTAGCAGTTCGTTGTCTTTTCAGTTTTTTGTTCCATCCAAAATAATTATTCAATTAAAAATTTACTTTTTAAAACATCACTTTTTCATTTTACTTTTACTTTTTTCACTCTACTTTAATTATGTGTCACATACACATGAATTTTAAAAGAAATTACACATTAAACCAATTTAAATAATCAAGTCAATTGTTTTTTTCTTAATCCGTGCACCTAATCAACTAGGACGATAATTTAGAGATGAATGGAGTATGGTATATGTTTTATAATGGAAAAAATTATTCAAATAACTATTGTACTATTCGCAGGTAACCGATTTGACAAACCACATATAATATTCAATATTCTAAATATAACCAATGTACCAATATATTCTGTAATTGGGTATGATGTGGTCATTACCGTTATTAATATGGATTAACAGAGGAACTTTATGTGGGTATTTTTGTCCTTTCAGTAAATTTTATTTCCCCAATTCATTCTTTCTTCTTCTCCCTTATTTACCGAAAAGGTAAAAAAAACACACATAAAGTTTTACATTAAGAATTATGTTACAAAAGTGGATGGAACGTTAACGGTAAGAACCACATTATACCCAATTATTGAGTACATTTGTCACATTTGGGATATTGTTGTGTGATTGGTCAAATTAGTTACCTACGAATAATACGATAATTATTTGGATAATTTTCATTTTATAATGTGATTGGTTATTAGTATACTTGGTAATCTAGACCAAGTATATAAGTTGTTCTAAAATATTCCTCGTGTTCTATCCAAATTGTTCATTTTTTAAAAATCTAATTATTAAGGACTATATAACTAGAATTAGAGTTGGTTATAATTACAAAAAGTATAATTAATTTGCCAATATACAATATGAAGGGTGATTGAAATGTTGTGGATGTGATAACATAATTTTTGAAAGTGAACTCTTAAAGTGAAACATTGCAACGTAATACAGTGAACTCTTTGCCCGGAATGGAATGAATAACTTCCTTTGTTCCGATCAAAGAGTCAATCGTACTATATATATATATAAGTCCCTATTTATTCACCTTTGCGGCTATATAACAAATTGACTTTTTCTCTGAGTACATTTGTCACATTTGGGATATTATTATGTGATTGGTCAAATTGGTTACCTACGAATAGTACGATGATTATTTGGATAATTTTCACTTTATAATGTGATTGGTTATTAGTATACTTGGTATTCTAGACCAAGTATATAAGTTGTTTCTAAAATATTCCTCGTGTTTTATCCAAATAGTTCATTTTTGAAAAATCTAATTATTAAGGACTATATAACTAGAATTAGAGTTGGTTATAATTACAAAAAGTATAATTAATATGTTAATATACAATATGAAGGGTGATTGAAATGTTGTGGATGTGATAACATAATTTTTTAAGTATACTTTTAAAGTGAAACATTGCAACGTAATACAATGAACTCTTTGCCCGGAACGGAAGGAGTAACTTCTTTTGTTCCGATCAAAGAGTCAATCGTATTATCTTTGAATGTTTCATTTTAAGAATCTATTTTTAAAAATTATGAATACAATCTTCATAATTATACTTTTCAAATATAAATTTTTTAAGTAAATTGAAGTGAATATTATTTGAAAAACCCCAATGCGCACGTGCGCACACGCGCGCACACACATATATATATATAAGTCCCTATTTATTCGCCTTTGCGGCTATATAACAAATTGACTTTTTCTCTAATGTTCATTTTAAATTGGCAAAAACGTATATAGGACGGTCTTATGGATCATAAATCCGTAAGACGGCGCCCCATTTAAGAATTCGCGGGTCATAATAAATAAATAATATGTTATTAAAAACCACAATAGCAAGTCATCTAAGTTGGTTAAGAACTAACACTTAAGGTCTTGGCTTTGAGCCTCACAAGCCAAGGAATTAATTTGTTCATTAATGAAAAGTTTCTTATTTTGTTCTGATGCCCCTATACTTTCAAGGTTTGCTGTCGAAATTTTTATGTTTCTCATGTCTTGCAGTTTAATCCTCTGTCAACTCCGTTAGCCTCATTTGCTTTGGGATGCTTGACGGACCCTAACGGACTTTGACGAAATGCTAAATGGCACATCTAAAGGTTACACATTTAAAAAATAAAAGTGACACATTTTAATGTTAAAAGTGACACTATAAAGGGAAATTTATTATAATTCTCATTAAAATACAAAGTAACATTGTTAATACTAAAAAGCAATACTCTTAATATTAAAAAGTGACACATTTAATACTAAAAAGTATCATTTTAAAATTGACAATGACTGCCAAAAGTGACGCATTTATTACTAAAACGGGATAATTTCAATACTAAAAAGTGACACTTTTAATGTCAATAACGAAGATTTTTATTTATAAGGTAAAATAATAATTTTATGGTCAAAAGTAACATATTTAATGTTAAAAAGTTATACTTTTGATGCTATAAAGTGATACTTTAATGTCAAACGTAATGATTTTAATTTATAAAAAATGAGACATTTTTCAAAGTAAAAATAACACATTTAAAGCTAAAAGTGACGCATTTAAACCCAAAAAATAACATTTTTAGGAAAAAAAATTTATTCTTTATTAAAAATGCAAAGTGACACTTCTAAGGCCAAAAGTGACATATTTTATACTATAAAGTGACACATATTTTATACTATAAAGTGACAATGTTAATAATAAAAAGTGACACTCTGTATATATAAATATGAGGGATGGCACTGTGATTTTCAAAAAATAAGGGATTGCATTAATATTTCTTAATTTTGCATCATTTAATTTGGATAAATCTATTTTACGGATAAAGATATGTAATATTATTTTATAGGAGACCACCTCTTTTAAATTTATCTTGTCATCTATCTAGTTATTTTATTTAAAACTAGTCTTTGTGCATGTGCCAAGGATGTCGATAGAGGGTGTCAATATTTAAATAAATCAATATATGTTTTAATCATGTTTCAAAAAAGTCTAAAATAACAAATTGAAAATGAAGATCTCTAGATAATCAATTAAAACATTATGATTATTCAACGGTGGAGAAAAAAAATTAAAACTTTTATTTGTAATTTTATTTAAGAAAACGAGGCGATGCCTTGTTAAATTTTATTAATAGAAATAAAATTATAAATTTGAGGAGCAACCATTTTGCCCTTATACAATTAATAATTTTTCGTTAAAATATAAACTTTTTTTAACACATACACCAAGGGTATTAATTTTTTAATTTTTTTTAACCGCGTAACATGTTTTATGTTATAGATTTACTGTGGAAGATAGACACTAGGGGTGTGCACGGGCCCGGGCATTGGTAATGCCCAATAGCATCATTTTAAAAGCCAATAACAAGCCCACGGGCATCGGTACGGGCAAAATTGATTTTCATGTTTTAAAATTACACATAATTTTAAAAGTCTTGGCACTGAACCATGACACCTACTCACCTAGTTCCTCCAAATCCAAAGTGACTATACACAAAATTACATTATGTATTATGTAATTATATAATAGACTAATAGAGCCGAAGGAACGAACGTAGGCAAGTAGAGCTATCGAAGGAACGAAGGAAGGCAGGTAGCAGTCGATTTTTTTTATGTTTTACTGTTTTAGGGTTTCAAAGTTTTAATTTGCCTTTTGTTTGAGTTTGGCTATTTGTATTGGTAATTTGGTATATCACTTAATCACTATATAATAATATAATATTATAATTGACTAGTCACTATATAATAATATAATTAACGAAGGTAGGCAGGTAGCAGTAACAAAGGTTATTTTTTGTTACTGTAATGGTATAATTAATTAATTATAATATATTTATAATTTTAAAACATAATGTGATGATAGATGGGCATTAGAACTTGAAGTGGATGCATCTAACATCTCTAAAGCCCGGCACTATGTATCGGCCCATGATTTTCAAAAAATAATAGACACTAAACAATTAATATCTCTTTTTTTATGTTAGTATAAAAAAGTGACTATGTGTTTAATGAAAAGTGTATTTTATATTTTATACATATTATTAACAACGTAAAAAATCGGAAGAATTCTAAATTAGTAATTATACTTATTACTTAAAACCCAAACCACCTAAAGAAAAACTCAATAAATTGTGTTTTAGATATTTTTAAAAATCGGAAGAATGTTTTAAATTGACTTCTATTGATTTAAATTGACTATTTTTCAATTTACAATTTTGGTATTTTTATTGATTTAAATTGACTATTTTTCAATTTAAAATTTTGGTATTTTTCTTAACTTTGTAAATAAGACAACATAAAAAATAATTATTTTTCTTAAGAGTCATGAGCATCTAATTTTGTCGTCCAAAATTATTACAATAACTCAACAGACCACCTCTTGGAATTTTAACCTTATTGTAATCGTAAGAGATTAGTGAGACAGACACTATACTCCCCTTTCCTACCGATAAAACCTTTGCTTTTTCGAAATATGGATTGGAGAGGATTTCCTCCCTAATTTTACAATTGAGTTGATATGTCAATTGAGTTGCATATTTAAATTTTTTTAAGAGTTTGTTCATTATTAAACAAATAAAACAAAAGAAAAATTAAAAAGAAAAGAGGGGAAAAGAGGGGAAGTTAGAGATCGGTAGGGAGAAGTGGGAGAGTTAGAGAGGGGTTGCATAACTACCTTTCACACATGTGAAATCTAGATGAAATTGAGACCGTAGGATATCGGTAAATGAATTGATCTCAATCTCTCTTTATCCTAAGTCAATTGCACATGTATAATTCAAGTTGTATTATAATATAGATTGAACTATGTATACAATTTAAGTTGTTGTGTTGAACAATATATGTTTATTCGTAGGAGCAAAATACTCTATTTCTTTTTCTTTTTTTCCTTTTGTGAAGAAGTTAGGTGCGGGGGAAGCTAATCTTTTGAGCCGACTATGATGACATATTTCAAGAAAATTAGAAAAGAGTCTTAGGGGAAAATTAAACTCTTTCTTATACTAAACTTTTGTATTTATATTAGTTATTTAGTCTGTATTTTGCATGAGTATAATGTAGGATGTATATATTTTTTGTAATAAGAATATAACTTTTGGACATTATAATTAGGTTGTTAATCTCTTCCATGGTTATAATTTTTTTTTCTATTGTTACTAATACTAAATGATTTTTTTACATAAATACTTTTTAAATTAATATAAGTTTCTAGCTAACATGAGATACATATTTTGTATTAATAATAATAGTAAAAAAATTTATCTAAACACTTTTGAAATTAATATTTAACTTGATAATAATATTAGAAGTCATTTTGTTAAAAACTTTTAAAATCATAATTCATTTTTAAACAATGTGATATACTTATTTTATATTTTTATTGGTAATAAAAGTTTAAGTCTTTTATCTAAAGACTTTAAAACCAACACCACATTCTAATCATGTGGTATACATATTTTCTATTAGTAATAATAGTAGTAGATAAAAGACTTTTTAACCAACATTCATTTCTAAACAAAGTGGATACATATTTTTTATTGATAATAACAAAACATGTCTTTATCTAATGACTTTTATAACAAATATTCATTTCTAAATAATATGAGATACATTTATTTATAACCAATATGAGATACATCATCTAAAAACTTTTTAAGTCAATATCACTTTTATAACCAATGTGAAATACTTATTTGTAGACTTTTAAAATCAACATCACTCTCTAACCAATGTATAATACATATCCTCATTTGATAATAATAGTTGAAGTCTTTTATTTTAAAAAAATTACAACCAACATCTCTTCCTAAATAATGTGGGATACATCTCTTCTATTATATTGATAATAAAAGTAAAAGTCATTAATATAAAGACTTTTAAAACCAATATCATTTTTTTAACAAATTTAGGATATCTCTTCTATTAGTAATAATAGTAAAAATCTTTTATCTAAAATTAAAATCAACATCACTTTCTAACCACTGTAAGATATTCATATTCTATTGATAATAATGGTAGAAGTCTTATATCTAAAGGCTTTAAAAACAAACATTACCATATACCAAATGTATGATACATCTATTCTATTGGTAATAATAGTATTTTTAAAACCAACATTAATTTATGACCAATATGTGATACATCTTTTCTATTGATAATAATAGTAGAATACTTTGTAACCAATGTAAAATACATGCATCTATTTTATTTGTAACAAAAAGTCTTTAATCTAAAGACTTTTTAAACCAATTAACATTTATTTTTAAACAATGTGAGATACATATCTTTTATTGGTAATAAGAGTAAAAGTATTTATTATAAGACTTTGAAAACTAACATCTTTTTCTAAACAATGTAAGATACACCTTTTTCATATTCTAACAATGTGAGATAATTCTTTTTTATTTCTATTGGTAATACTAAAGACTTTTAAAACAAACATCTCTTTCTAACCATGTGAGATACATTCTTCTATAGTAATAATAATAATAATATTTTATATAAAAACTTTTGAAATCAACATCTCTTTCTAAATAATGTGGGATACATCTATTCTATTGATTATAGTATAAAAATAATAATAGTATTAGTATTTTATCTAAATAGTTTTGAAATCAACATCTCTTTGTAAACAATGTGTGATACATCTCGTGTATTGATAATAACCTAAAAATCCGTTTATCTATGAATTTTATAACCAATATATGTTTCTAAATAATGTGGATCTCTTTGTAACCAATGCGATGTACATTTTCTAAAAACATTTTAAACCAATATCACTTTCCTAACTAATGTGAAATACATATTTTTTCTATTGATATTGTAAGTCCAGATGACAACAGTTAAGGCTAGAGGGGGGGTGAATAACCTTTAAAACTTTTAGGGTTGATTTGTAAAACTTTTGAGTTTGGCAGCGAAAACTAGTTTATCAGTCAGCTGAAAATTGGTCAGCTGACTGACACTTTGAAAATGCTTAAGCTGATGAAAGTTTGTCAGCTAGCTGATAAAACTGTTTTTCAAAAGAAGTTGTTTTTAGAGTTAATCACTGAATATAGAGAGGAAATTGGAGTACAAATTAACTGAACAATTAAGCAAACAATTGTTGTTAACTGACTGACACTTAATTAGTTGAAAAACTTCTTAAGTGTTAAGTCAGTTTGCAAGAATATAAGAAGCGGCTGATAAATCAGTTGAAGTGGTTCACAGATAAACTGCTACGTCCACTACCAAGTTGGTCAGACTTGGATTTTTGAAGTGCACTAATTTTTTTTAAAATCTATTTGATCTCTAATGGATCAGTGTACAACAAAAGACCGGTGTTTGTGGAGAATGATTGAGAAACAATCAAACTCGTGAGACAAACTGACTGAATTCAAAAGATATGAAGTGGAATTACTCAGTGTTTGCCTAAACAATAACTAGAAAGAATTAATCAAGGAAGAGTATCTAGCTAAAGTTTTTCTAAGAAGACTAAGGCACAAAGAAATTTCTTGAAAGTATAATGGCTTTAGACTTCTGTAAAATTGTTGTCTTCAAGAATGCTTCCAGCGGATATTTATAGGTAATCTTCAAAAGTAACCCGTTAGGAACACATTTTGAATTTGAAAATGTGTTTGGCAGATGCAAGATCTCAAAAGATCCTGTGAAATATTTTCTAGCAGAATATCTACCAAAAACACAAAGTAGGAAAGTGTCAGTACAAGTGTATGATCAATCAAATAAGGAAAGGCAAACTGACACTAAATACGTTAAGGTCAGCTGAAGTGAATAGCTGACAAAATAATTTCGGGCTGACCAAAGATAATTTTAATTTCTTGGCTGACAATCAAGTGGAATGATTTTAAGCAAATCTAACTTTATGGAAGATTCAACAATCTCTTCTTATTTTCTTAAAACCATTCACTTGAATGCAGAAAGCCAAAAAATTTAAGTTCCTGCAAAAGTGAAGTTAGTACAGCAAGCAGATAATATATTAAGGAAAGTAGCTTAAAAATTAAGAGTACCAAAAGTAAACTACAAGTAAAACATGAGTTTTAAAGTTGTTCAGAGTTTAGAGAGAGATGAGATATCCAGTTGGCTGATGTGGATCCTTCAGTTGTTCTTGTCTGCTTCAACTGATGGACCAACTTCAGCTTCTTTGTCAGTTTCAACAGCTTCATTTTCCTTTACTTGTTCTTGTTTAGCTTGGTTTCCTTCTTCAACTTCTGCTTGTGCTTCTTTGCTTGCTTCGGTTCTTTGTCGCACCGGTGTCACCGGGCCGATCAGCATCGCCGACGCCGAGAATCTTGTTTTCGGCCAGGTAGGTATCAGCTCGTGCTTTCTGCTTCTTCTCCTCCTGAATGGTTTAAAGCATTGCTGCTTCAGCATTGAAGGCACGGTTGGCCCATTCTTGCTGGTAGAGCAAGATGGTCCTCCGCCATCCATATTGGCTTCACGAGGGCACCACCGAAGAATGGCAGCACCTCGATGGTGATGATCCGGGTAAGGTTCGGAAGCGGCAAGCTACTTGTTGAAGTGTAGTAAGCTGGTTCGTGTGGTGTGTGAAAGCTGACTTCATTTGCAAATGGTGGACATACAGAAGATCGAGCTTGGCTGACAGAGAGAGAGAACCAGGGGTTGCAGGTTCGGGAGCAGGTGGCTGAGAGGGGCCAGGCTCATTGGAGAATAGCGGATAAGTATGGATATCAGCATCCTCGTGGTCGAGGAAAAAGACGCCCATCGATAGGCCGATTTGGGCTTCGGCCGAGGCATGGGTTCTGCAGAGGCATGTCTTCGTGAAAAATGATTTTTGTGCCTGTAGGATGATGCAAAGCCTTGGAGACAATTTTCCTTTGTTTTCTGGCTTTCCTACAGGCCAACTGAGAAGGGCTAAGAAGGGACTCATCCTCAGAGGTGGACTTGGAGGATTCAGATGATGAGTCTATGGGGGATTGGTCAACAGATTTTTCAGAAGAGGAAGAATCAGAAACATCTTCTGGAGAAAGCTCAGGTTGGGTAGGCTTGATGGTAGACGAGGGACTGACTGAAAGGGTGAGAGATGTGTGAAGGGATAGGTCAGGTAGAACAAACAGAGGGGAGGCCTGGTTTGGGTGAGAGGGTATGTCAGTTGTGGGAAGAGGGAGAAGCAAATGGCAGTGTCACCGATGAGATAAGAATAGCAGCTGAAGGATCAGCTAGAGAAGCAGGTGCAGCTGACACGGTGGGGATAGGATGAATGGTATCAGTCAATTGAGGAATGGGAAGGGATGGAGTGACTGACACAAGTGTGACTGGTAGGGGTATGGCTGACACATCTTGAGGAGAAGAGGGAGTGGCTGACACAGGTGTGATTGGTGGTAAAGTGACAGGCATGGGGATTGATGGTTGAGGAACTTGCACTGATATCGGTAGTGTAGGGAGAGTTACAGTAGCAGGAAGTATGGAAGAAGAAGCATCAATAGTGGGACTGAAAGAGGGTAGAGAGATGGGTTGCAAAGTAGATGTGGAAATAGTTGTGGGTTCAGCTGAGGCTGAAACTGGTAAGGTTGTGGCTGACACAACAAAGGGAATAGGAGAAGGAGTGATATGTGGAACAGTTGGAATGGATTTTGTAATCAATGGGGCTGGTTGATTTGCCAATGCATCTGGAAAGGCAGTGTTCATAGAAGCTCCTCCTGGCATGGAGGCCATCTGTCTGTGGAGTTCAATATAGGCTTGGTTTGCAGTGTTAACTGCATCCTGAACATATTTGTTTGCAGCCCTTTGAATCCGGGCTAATTTGGTTGGCTCGACTGAAGGTTGTTCCCAGTCCTGGTTTATTTCATTATCCTCAGGCAGAGCAAGTCTGCCAACCAGGAAGGGATCATTGGAGGGAAGAGATGGTAGTTCATGAACCTTGTTATAAATTGTCCAGGATAAATAGATAAGCTCATCCTGAACAAATCTATCATTGGAGAGATAGAATCTGTTCCAGAGCAAAGGAAGAGGATCAAAATACTTGCCATAATTGGCCACCAAATCTTCCTGACTGAGATTGGGAGTGACAGGGTACAACACGTAAGGTCGCCTTTTCAAATTGTGGTCAATGTATTTAACTGGGTTGACAAGTGGTTTTTCAGCTTTTCTTCTCCTCATGGAAAGAAAGAAGAAACTAAACAAAGTAAGGAAGATGGTCTATAGGAAAGACCCAATTTGGAGGAATAGATTTTTTTTTTCGAAGCAAGGCGGCACCTGCGGAATTTATTGAAAATAGAAAAGGAAAACAGACTTGAGGGGGACAACCAGCCTAACCCTTAGAACGGGGGGACAATGGAGCCTTACCTCTAAAAGGAAGTACAAGAATAAAATGGCAAAATAAAAACCCAAGAGAACTAAACATATCCTATCAACGGCGGAAGTTCGGGAAACCATACAAGTCACTTTTATAGGCATGCAGAACAGTTGTAGGAAGATGTCGAAGCTCAAAGAAAAATATTCTCGATTGGTGACTATGAGCCTCTGCGGCCAGACGGTCGGCAACAGAATTTTGCTCCCGGAACACGTGCTTCAATCTATAAGAATCTAAAATATTGCGACACTCCCGAAGATCATATTCATAAAGCCAAGGAGCGTTATGATGCCCTGCAATAAAATTAACTGCCGTCAACAAATCGGACTCAACCAAAACCTTATCCAAAGCAAGGGATCGACATAGACGAAGACCATCTAAAAGCGCCATAATTTCCGCGAACATATTCGAGCCAGAACTGTAAAAATTAGAGAAAGCAGCTACCAATTCCCCCTTGTCGTTCCGAATGATACCCCCCCCCCCGGAACACTTACCCGAAACGCACGAACCGCCTCAGATTCGCCTTAAGATAATTAGCCTTTGGAGGGAACCATTTTAGCCAGCGGCCTACCCGGGGCCGCACCACCTGAACATGAATATGCAAGGACTGAATCGCCAGGAGACCTCCCCGCCCACTGATTGACCGAGGGTAAATAAGTAGAGCTGAATCCTGAAGATGTTGGATAGTTTCTCGAAAGATCGACTCCGTTTGCATGGGAACAGCCTCGAAAATAGCAAAGGCATCTAGCCTTCCAAATTTCCTCAAAGACCAAGACAAAAATACCTAACAAACATGCACCCGCTTGTTGTCTAATTGAGACCCAGTCAGATCGAACAAAGTGAATATCGCCAAGTGATCGATTTTCCTGAAAGGTCGAGCTGCACGAAACCAAATCTCCCTAGCAACTTTAGAATGCAAAAAAAAGGTGCTCAATTGACTCACATTCATGCCGATTAACGCATCGACGCATTTGGACGCCAACCGAATAAACCGCCAAGCCGATTGTCGACTGGAAGAGCCCCATGCATCAATCGCCAAATAAAAATACTAACAGTGGTCGGAATCCATTTCTGCCATATCTTATTAGCCCAAGGAATTTGCGGGCTGGGAGGCCTGATATAATTCCAGAAAGCCAAAGACTTGAAGCTGCCAGAAGAAGTTAAAGTAAAGATGCGACGATCTTTGATGTGATCATAACATCGAATTTTTAGAATCTTTTCATGAAGGTCTTCGGAATGAGATAACTAAGATCATTAAACTTATGTAGAGCATCCTCCGAAGCGCGAGCCGCCAAAGGATATATTTCTTCCCCGACAATGCACCTATGCAAGAGGTGGATTGTCGAGTAAACAACCCGCCAAGATATATCTTGGCGGTGAACGACGATGTGCAATTATGCAGATCGGGGAAGGAAATATATCCTTTCTCAAGATTTAATGAATAAGGTGGGATTCCTAATTGGTGGGAAAAACTTTATTGGAGCTGGAGACCTAGGATTTGAGGGGGGAGAGTTTGGAGCAGGATCAGTGGTAGGAGTAGGGGAGAAGGGAACAAAAGTACTTGGATTAAGCTCAGGATTCCTTCTTTGTCTCTTTGATGCAATTGTCGCCAGCTCAACGCCGGCCTCCTCCTTCTAGTTGCCTCCTTCGTGGACTTGACTTCACACATCACCGGCCGACCAGCTAGAGGTGCATCTTCACCGGCCGCCTCTTGTTGGTCGACCATCGACCACCGACTAACCGACCACATGACCGACCCCGTGGCCGAACTCTTGTTGGTCGAATACTTGGTCGATCAATTTCAAATTTTCGACCATCATCACCGGGCCGACCGAGGAAACATCCGTAAGAGTTTGGGTCCTAGTTCTTCTTGATCTTCTGCTTGACTGAACTGGAAGCACTTCCTGACCAAATCTGCTTGACACACTTGCTCTTTTGATGTCAGCTGCAACATATTTCTTCACCTTGACAGGTTCAAGGTCACCAACATTAATGAGTAGATGCTGAAGAGTAGGGATTGATCGAAGAAACTGATTTACAATCAGATGATGAGTGAACCTTGGGTTTCCAGTTGCCATGTTTTCCTTGTATTTGGCAATGTTGACCTTAATACATTCCACCAAAACAGCTCCCCAGTTCATCTCGCAGTTTTCCACAATCCCTTCCATGAGAAACAGTTGGGCTTCAGTAATCTTGTCATGCCCCCCAAATTTGATTATGAGGCACTTGTCCAGGATAGTGGCCAAGGCATAATGAAGTGGGGCGAATCGGTGCTTGTGCCTGTCGAAGGCAAGCTCTACTGGTACTTCATCCCTCATAGTAATCCAGCCTGCTCGTTGAGTTTCTTCAGGGATGGTATAGGTTGTAGAACCGTCGTCATAAAGGTTGGGAAAAGCAGCAGTGATGGTTTCCGAGTCAAAGACAATAGGGACGCCTCTGATATTTGCCGATGAGAGAGAAAGGATCGGCTGGGTTTTCCTCCATGCCCATGAAAAATTCTTCAGTTAACTGGCAACTGAAGGTTCGTATGTTGAAGGAAAGCAGAGGCATTAACCCTGATGCAGTGACTAAATGGATGAGCTCAAGTCCTAGAGGTTCTGCATTTAGAGAAACGATGTCTAGAAGACATCCAACTGCTGTGTTCGAAGCCATTTCCTGAAATAATAACAGATATGTTAAGAACGCTGATAGCTTTAAATAAAGTATAACATTTTATGTGATTTTGCATTATGATTTTAAGGAAAATGTTGTACTTTCACTGGTATTTTGCATCGTTGGTGTTCATAGGTCTTAAGGAAGCTGGATGGAAGAAAAGATGGAGAAATGGCAGATTTTGCGAAAAAGTCAAGTACCGAATGGGCATTTGCTAACCCAGAAAATACTGTAGCAGAAACGAAAAAACAGAGTATGTCCTGTTACGAGACTGAAGGAGTTAGAAGAGGGTATTTCAAACATTGATCATTTTTTACAGTTCTGTAAATAAAAATATCCTTTTATTTATTCGTTTCTTTTCCCAAACACGTTGAAATTATTGGGGGGAAGACTTGGTCCTCAACCGCTCTGTTTATGGATGAGGAACAAGGGATCGTGTCTTCTATTTTTGGGGGAAATGGCTGAAGCAGTTAGGAGAGACAACTATAAAGGAAGGGGCGAAATCTCTCAAGGGACACACGCAGATTCACCACACACACTCTTTCTCTCCCTCCCTCTCACTCTTGCACTCACTATTCACACTCATTGTAACACATCAAGTTGGGTTTATAGATCAGCAGGCAGTTAGTTTCTTCCTTTCATCACTTGTGAAGTTGATTCTCTTTTCAATTTGTAAGTAAAATTTAGTCATGTTTTGTGGCTAAAACTTCTATTCCAGTTAATGAACCCGTAGTATTTTTCAGAAATTGCTACTGTGAGATCCTAGTGTTCTATATTGTTCAAGTCTCAAATTGGGGCAAGTATTTAGTCATTCTCTATCTTTCTTGTTGCAAAGGAATTGTAACTTAGGATTAGTATGTTTAATTAATTTCTAGGGCCCAGATTTTGGTTAGGCATTTTAATCCATTGCTAGTTAAGAACCGTTGATCCGTAATTGTCTTCGGGTTCTAACGGAGTAGCAAGTGACACACCGTTTAGGCATCACAAGCATATTCGGTCCGTGTTGCGAGGATGATTAATCTATGTTAAATGATATTACTTTAATATCGTTGTCTAGAACCGGGTTTCTCTTGTCTTAAAGCTTTCAAAACATTAAATCTTTCGAGCGTTTCGAGGGTTGTCTTTTGATTAGAGTATAATTAGCGAGCTTCTCCTAATTATCGAATCCGTAAGGAGAAATTGGGTGTTAGGCGCTTGTCAACAACTATAATCGGTTTATTTGCAAATAATTGAGTCGGGTGGAATCGATGATCAAGAGCTAATTTTTGGAATTGCTTCAGTTCATTAGCTGGACCTTTATCAGCATTGAATTTAGTTTAATTATTGTTTGCTTTCTTTAAGTTTACAAAAATTCCTATTTTTCTTCATTCAAGTTTAGTTAGTTAGTTAAGCAAAAAAATCTCGGTTTTGGTTACTAAATAAATTTCTTAAGGATATAAATACAACGTTCCCTGTGGATACGAACCTTACTACCCTATACTTGTATTTGGGAAAAAAGAAAATTATATTTGACGGTTTGAGACCCGCCAAACGCAGATGAAAAAGAAAAAGAAAGAAGGAGTAGGAATGGAGAATACCAGAGAATCTAGGGTTAGGGTTTTTGAAATTAGGAAGAGCTTTGAAGAAGAAGAAATTTTTAGAGAGAGAAAGGATTTTAGAATGATAAGTGAGAAATGAGGTGAGTGGGTTTTAAATAAAGAACAGATAGGTACGGACACTTATAAGGGATAGTAGGTTTTAAAAGTGAAGATATGGAGTGTAGTGATAAAGTACACATAATTTTGGTTTTTGTGATAAAAATAGCAATTTATGACAGAGAGTTATTATCACAATGATGAGCCGTTTTTGTGAAAACACGTCATTTCAACCGCCAGAGTTAGTGGGATAGTGGAAAGGTCATTTTGGCTTTTCAAGAAAGCTTCGCAAGTTCCAAGAAAAATAAAAAGGCGGGAAGTAAATGAGGATATTTTAATAAATTTTAGAGTAAGTCTTGGCTGAGATACGATCAGCTTTGACTTAAGGCTCAGAGACTACCTGGACAGTGACTATTAATCACTGTGTTATCAGCTGATAAATATTGAATACAGATATGTCAGCTGAACAATTGTCAGCTAATGAGTGTCAGCTGTGAGCGTATGTCAGCTACTGGATGACATTATTTTATAGTATGGTTTCAACCATGAATGAAGAAAATTTTTGTCAGCTGAAAGTTGTCAGCTGTGAAGTTTTGTTGCTTAAGAGCTTCGTGTGTCAGCTACTGGCTGACAAGACATTTGCTATGCTTACTGACTGACCATATAACATCAGCTGAGATAATTTGTCGGTTAGACGTATTGACTGACAAACTGAAGTATATCCTGCAAAGATTAGGCAAACCAAAGATATCTTTCTATGACATAATAAGCATTCCTAATTCTCCTCTTAAGAATTCAAATCTGTCCGATTTTAAGGCTTTTGTAAAAATGTCAGCTAATTGGAATTCAGTAGGAACATATTCTAGCTGAACATTGTCTTTCTCAACATGATCTTTCAAAAAATGATATCTGATGTCTATGTGTTTGGTTTTAGAATGCATGACAGGATTTTTAGAAACTGATATAGCAGAAGTATTATCACAATAAATAGACAGTTCCCATAGGCATTTCATAATCCAATAGTTGTTGTTTCATCCAAAGAATGCGAGAACAACGACTTCCAAAGAAGAATATATTCACTTCGAGTTGAAGTGGAAACCGAAGCTTGCTTTTTGCAAGCCCATGATATCAGTCTATTTCCAAGGAACTGACACGTTCCACTGGTACTTTTTCTGTTAACTCTACAAGCTGCAAGGTTAGCATCTGAATATCCAATCAAATTAAAAGAAGAATCTCTGGGATACCAAATGCCAAAATTTTTCAGTATCAATCAAATATCTAATGATTCTTTTTGCTGCAATCATATGAGATTCCTTAGGATTAGCTTGAAAACGAGCACATATACATATAACAAACATGATATCTGGTCTACTAGCAGTCAAATAAAGAAGAGATCCAACTATACCTCTGTACTCAGTTGTATTAACTGGCTTACCCTTTTCATCAGTGACTAGATGACATTCAACTCCCATTGGAGTGTTTGTTGAATTGGCTTCTTGAAGATTGCATTTCTTGATCAGCTCTCTTGTGTACTTAGATTGATGAATAAAAATTCCTTCCTCAGTTTGCTTAATTTGCAAACCTAAGAAGTAAGTTAGTTCTCCCATCATACTCATCTCAAATTTTCCTTTCATAAGATGCTCAAATCTCTTGCACAAAATTTCATTAGTAGATCCAAAAATAATATCATCAACATAAATTTGAACTAGTAAAATATTACCTCTGTGCTTTAAAGAGAAAAGAGTAGTATCGATCTTACCTCTTTGAAATCCTTTTTCCATAAGGAATTTGGATAGAGTTTCATACCATGCTCTTGGAGCTTGCTTAAGACCATAAAGAGCCTTTCTTAGCTTGTAAACATGGTCCTTCTTTTTAAGATCAATGAAACTAGGAGGTTGTTCAACAAATACTTGTTCTTGTAGGTCTCCATTTAAAAATGCACTTTTTACATCCATTTGATATACCTTGAAGTCCTTGTAGGTTGCATAAGCAAGAAATAATCTGATGGCTTCAAGCCTTGCCACAGGGAGCAAAAGTTTGATCATAGTCAATGCCTCCTCCTGTCTATATCCTTGGGCTACTAATCTTGCTTTATTCCTTGTAACATTTCCATCTTCATCCAACTTGTTTCTGTACACCCATTTAGTTCCAATGACTTGTTGATTTGTGGGTCTAGGCACAAGTTCCCAAACTTTACATCTTTCAAACTGATTCAGCTCTTCTTGCATGGCCTCAATCCACTGAGGGTCTTCCAAAGCTTCATCAATCTTTTTGGGTTCTATGGAAGAGACAAAAGCATGTGAATCAAGAGTTTCATTTCTGGAGCTACTTCTGGTTCTTAAGCCAGCAAAGGGATCTCCAATGATGTTTGAAACTGGATGATGTCTAGCTTCCCTAATTTCTTTGGGAAAGTCAAGAGATTCAGTTTGTAAAGGTGGAGATGGATGAATGTCAGTTGGCTGAATAGCTTCAGAACTAAGTGTGTCAGCTGACTGATCTATTGTGACAGGGTTAGGGTTGTCAGCTAGCTGAAGATTGTCAGCTTGCTGAAGTTCATTCTGAATATATATAGTTTCTGCAGGAGGGGTTGAAGATGAAGGATTATTTTGAATTGAACCATTACTGTTTCTGTCTCAAATATTTCAAAATTGTTAGTAACATCAGGAGTCTTATGAGACTCAAATAAATTTGATTCATCAAAAGTAACATGCATAGATTCAACAATTACTTGAGTTTTTCTATTATAAACTCTATAAGCTCTACTATGCTTAGCATAACCAACAAAAATACCTTCATCAGCTTTTTCATCAAATTTACCTCTGTAATCACCACCATTTTAGTGAATAAAGCATTTGCACCCAAAGATCTTAAAGAAAGCAATGTTAGGGGTTCTTCCTCTCCATATTTCATAGGGAGTCTTACCATGAAACTTGTTTATGAGGGATCTATTTTGTGTAAAACATCTTTGTGTTGGACGACTTCGCCCAAAAATATTTTGGCAATTTTGATTCTGCTATCATTGTTTTACCTGCTTCAATCAGAGTCATGTTCTTCCTTTCAGCTATACCATTTTGCTGAGGTGTTCTGACTGCCGAAAAGTTATGATCAATTCCATGATCATCACAGTATGTGTCCATCCCAAGATTTTTGAATTTTGTACCATTGTCAGATCTAACACTTATAATCTCACATTCCTTTTGAGTTTGAAGATTTCTGAATAGGGAAGTGAGAATGCTATAAGTTTCATCCTTGGATTGCATCATTTCAACCCATGTGTACCTGGAATAATCATCTACAACAACCAAAGTATACATGTTTCCTCCTAGGCTTGCAGTTGTAACAAGACCAAATAAATCCATATGCAGAAGTTCAAGAATTCTTTTGGTTGAAAGACATGGTTTTGGTTTGAAGGTAGTTTTTGTTATTTTTCCTAAAATACATGCATCACATTTTTTGTCAGTAGGAAAATTTATGGATGGCAGACCCTTTACCAAATCTCCTTTTGAAAGTTTTGAAAGATATTTAAAGTTCAAGTGTGAAAGTCTTTTGTGCCAAAGCCATGAGTTTTTTGAAATATTATTTGCTACCAAACAAATTTGAGTACTGTTATTTAAAGAAAGTAAATCAATAGCAAAAACATTTCTTTTTCTGGAACCAGTGAGCAAAATTTCATTAGTGATGCTATTTTTGATAAAACGGTGTGTGGAGGAGAATGAACAGCTCATACCTTTATCACAGAATTGTGAGATACTTAGAAGATTGTGTTTCAAACCTTGTACCAAAGAGACATTTTCAATTATTATAGATCCTCTGATAATGGATCCATAGCCAATAGTTTTTCCTTTTGAGTTGTCTCCAAAAATAACAGAAGGTCCATTTGCTGCAGTAATGTTAGTAAGAAGTTCAGCTGATCCAGTCATGTGTCTGGAGCACCCACTGTCTAATATCCATATGTCAGTTGAATGATCATCTGCCATCAAGCATACCTGAAATATGAATATTTAAATCATGGTACCCTTTATACTTTTGGGTCCAAAGGGTTAGTTTTCTTAGGCATCCAAACTTGCCTGAAATTAGGCATTTTAGTTCTGTCGGTAGGTTTAAATCTATACAAGCATTCATGTGACTGATGACCAAAAGTAGAACAAATATTACACTTGTGATAACCAGGTTTATCAGTCATTTGTGGTGATTTCTTTGATTCCTTATGATTCAGCTTAGAGGTCTTAGCAACAACAAAATTTATTGGCTTGAACTTGTCAGTTGCCTTTCTTCTGAATCCTCCTCTTTTGTCAGTTGACTGACGTTTGTCAGTTGACTGACATTTGTCAATCGTTGAGTTAGCTGACTGATTTAGAGGCTTGTGACCAGAAGACTAACAACTGTCATTATTCAGCCTATCCTTTTTGTTAATGTACCTCTTGTGCTGATTCATGTTTCTGGGATAAGTGAATGGCACAGCATTATAAACTAATCCCTTGTCCTTTTTTAGAATCTTAGGTTCACCTTTTGACTGTCTGATCTCACATTCTTCATCATCCTTTGAGTATCCAAGACCATGTTGGTCTTCATGACTTTTCTGTTGACTGATGATTGTTTCTACAGCAGCTCTTGACTTTGAGTAAGTATCAACAACATTGGTCAGTCGAAGATTTCTTTCCACAAGGTCAGCAATCTGAGCATCTGAGATTTTTGCTTGAATCTCATGTTTTTCATTGAGACTTTTAAGTTGCAGCAATTCTTTTTGCTGAACTTTGTAAAGCTCATTGATCTTTTGAAGCTCACAGTTTTCTAAAGTCTTCAGATAAAGAAACATGAATTCTTTTAAGTGTTTCAAACTTGGAATACATTTCTTGCATTTGTTCCAGTAAATCATCAACACTTGAGTCAGTAATCTTCTCCTCCTGCCTTTTTGAATCATGACTTACTTTAGCAGTCCTTGGAGAAGTTGACTTAGCTTTCCTTTCTGGCTGACTTATGATTCCTTGTCCATAAAATCCATTTCCTATTTTCTTAACCACAAACTGATCAGGTTTGATGACCTTGGTCAGTTTGGAGTTTGTAATAGGTGAGCTTGACAGCTCATTTTCATGCCCTTTTGAATATTTTGGACTTGGAAACTCATTATCTGAATCATATATAGCTGATTCTGCAACAAGACACAGATTTGCTTCTTGCTCAAAATCAGCAGATTCATCTTCAGAATCTGTTTCAATCCAAGTTGCAAGATTTTGATCTTCAGCAACTAAGCCCTTTTGTTTTTCAAAATTTCTAGGAGCTCTTTTGTAATACTCATTTTTTGTAAAAGGACAATTTGAAGCAAAATGACCAGGCTTTCTACAGTTAAAGCACAACAGTTTTTTTTTCTCAACCTTGTCTTCATTTGTTTTGAAGTAAGGCTTTTGAAAGTTTGAAGTAGATGGTTTTTGGAAGCTTGATGAAAGTTTTTGAGGATTTGATGAAGACTTTTGAAAGTTTGCTGAAGGTTTTTGAAAGTTCCTTTTAAAAGATTTAAACTTTCTAAATTGTTTAGCAAAAGCAGCAAATTCATCTTCATCAAAGTCATCATCTGACAGTGATGTAGAAGTTTTTGAAGTTTCTTCTTCAGCTTGAAGAGATATACCTTTAAAATATTTCTCAATTTCTTGAGTTTTGAGAACTTTTTTTTCATAGATTTTTAGACTTGCAACAAGACTACGTATATGAGTTTTGTTCAAGTCTCTAGCTTCCTTAATGGCAGTGACTTTAACATGCCATCTACTTCCCAAACTACTAAGAAAACGCATATTCAAATCTTTCATACTATAAACTTTACCAAGAGAAGAACATCTATTACTTACCTCGAGAAATCTGTCGTAGGCATTCTTTAAAGATTCTTTTGGATCCTTCTTGAAGGCATCAAACTCTTGTATGCAATCATAAAGTTTGTTGTCCTTGGTGTTTTGATCTCCTTCTACATATTCAACAAGAGCATCCCAAATTTCCTTGGCAGTTACACAATCATATATCTGTTTGTAGTTTTCATCAGGTACAGCGCTTGACAGGATATGCACAGCTCTAGCATCCAGTCCATCAGTGATTTTGTCTTCCTCAGTCCATTCTGATTGAGGTTTGAGAACATATTCTTCTTCTACAGGAGCAAGAGGGTTTACAGTATCATCATCTGCAGCAGAAGATTTACCAACTTTAGTATTGATTTTCATAGGTTGCATAGGACCACCTCTTACACATTCCATCAATCGTTTATCTATATTGTTCATATATCTTGTAATTCTTTCCTTCCAAATATCAAAGTGATCTTCATCAAAAATGGGTACTTGAGTGACATTGTTTGATTGAAAAGCTTTTAGAGTTGCCATGATCGAGCTTTCAAGCTGTTAGGCTTGGAAAATAGTTTTTCAAAAAGCAATGCTCTGATACCAATTGTAAGTCCAGATGGCAACAGTTAAGGCTAGAGGGGGGGTGAATAGCCTTTAAAACTTTGAGGGTTGATTTGTAAAACTTTTGAGTTTGGCAGCGGAAAACTAGTTTATCAGTCAGCTGAAAATTGGTCAGCTGGCTGACACTTTGAAAATGCTTAAGCTGATGAAAGTTTGTCAGCTAGCTGATGAAAGTTTGTCAGCTAGCTGATAAAACAGTTTTTCAAAAGAAGTTGTTTTTAGAGTTAATCACTGAATATAGAGAGGAAATTGGAGTACAAATTAACTGAACAATTAAGCAAACAATTGTTGTTAACTGACTGACACTTAATTAGTTGAAAAACTTCTTAAGTGTTAAGTCAGTTTGCAAAAATATAAGAAGCGGCTGACAAATCAGTTGAAGTGGTTCACAGATAAACTGCTACGTCCACTACCAAGTTGGTCAGACTTGGATTTTTGAAGTGCACTAATTTTTTTTAAAATCTATTTGATCTCTAATGGATCAGTGTACAACAAAAGACCGGTGTTTGTGGAGAATGATTGAGAAACAATCAAACTCGTGAGACAAACTGACTGAATTCAAAAGATATGAAGTAGAATTACTCAGTGTTTGCCTAAACAATAACTAGAAAGAATTAATCAAGGAAGAGTATCTAGCTAAAGTTTTTCTAAGAAGACTAAGGCACAGAGAAATTTCTTGAAAGTATAATGGCTTTAGACTTCTGTAAAATTGTTGTCTTCAAGAATGCTTCCAGCAGGTATTTATAGGTAATCTTCAAAAGTAACCCGTTAGAAACACATTTTGAATTTGAAAATGTGTTTGGCAGATGCAAGATCTCAAAAGATCCTGTGAAATATTTTCTAGCAGAATATCTACCAAAAACACAAAGTAGGAAAGTGTCAGTACAAGTGTATGATCAATCAAATAAGGAAAGACAAACTGACACTAAATACGTTAAGATCAGCTGAAGTGAATAGCTGACAAAATAATTTCGGACTGACCAAAGATAATTTTAATTTCTTGGCTGACAATCAAGTGGAATGATTTTAAGCAAATCTAACTTTATGCAAGATTCAACAGATATTAAGTCTTTTATAGAAAGACTTTTAATATCTACATCACTCTCTAACCAATGTGTAATACATCTCATCATTTGGTAATAGTGGTAGAAGTTTTTTATCTAAAAAAATATTTAAAACCAACATCTCTTTCTATATAATAGGATATATCTCTTCTTTTTTTCTTTTATTAATGATAAAAGTAGAAGTCTTTTTATTTAAAGACTTTTAAAATCAGCATTACTTTTTAACCAATGTAAGATTTATCTCTTTTATTGGTAATAATAGTAATTTAAAACCAACATCAATTTATAACAAATGTGTGATATATATCTTCTATTGCTAATAATAGTAAGTCTTTTATATAATCTAAAATAATTTAAAATCAACATCATTTTTTAACCAATGTGAGATATACATCTTCTATTGTTAATAATGGTAGAAGTCTTTTATCAAAAACTTTGAAAACCAACATTACTTTCTAACCAATGTATGATACATCTTTTCAATTAGTAATTAATAATAGTATTTTTTTTTTTTAATACAAACATCAATTTCTAACCAATGTCTCTTGTAAAAGTGAAAGTCTTTAGTTTAAAGACTTTAAAATCTAACATTTTTTAAACAATGTGTTATATATCTCTTTTATTGGTAATAATATAAAATAATTTAAACTCAACATCATTTTCTAACAAATGTGAGATATACATCTTCTATTAGTAATAATGGTAAAAATTTATCATATATATATATATATATATATATATATATATATATATATATATATATATATATATATATATATAATTGGTGAGGAGCACTATGGTTGTGCCACCTCACCACCTTTGGATAAATCTTCATTCTAAAGCATCCATGTAGAAGCTTTAAAAACTTTTGGTTTTCTAGTGACTTTGAAAATCAACATCACTTTCTAACCAATGTATGATGCATTTCTTCTATTGGTATTTAATAATAGTATTTTTAAAACCAACATCAATTTCTAACCAATGTGGGATACATCTCTTCTATTGTTGAAAAATTAGTGTTTTTAGTGAAAGAAATTGTGCAACTTGAGGCACGAATTTTTTTACGTGTCATTTGTTTGTTGGTGAAGGTAATTGCGTAAATGTGTTCCACTCGGTGAGAGCATCAAAATGATATATTTATTTGTCCAAATCGAGTTTTGGATAATAAGATATCAAGACTTAAAGTATAATACTTGTTAAAAAAAATTTGTGTTTTTAGTGAAATAAATTGTGCATCTTGAGACACAAATTTCTTTACGTGTCATTTGTTTGTTGACAAAAGTAATTGTGCAAATGTGTTCTATTCGGCAAGAATATCGAAATGATATATTTATTTGTTCAAATCAAGTTTTGGATGAATAAGATATCAAAACTTAAAGTATGATGTTAAAAGTGAGTCAGTAGAAGTAATATCTAACTTTGAAGAGTTTTATCCCATATTGGTTAGAAGTAATGTTAGTTGTAAAAAAATTTAAATATAAGTTTTCTACTATTGATAATAGAAGAAGTTATATATACTAATACTAATACCACTTATCATATTGATTATTAATTACTATTATGTATTACTAGATCTTCGTGCCCGTGCCTATGGCACCGTGTCAGTATATCTGATTTCGTCAATTGAAACGACAACGTCTAAATAGAAGGCGTGATTTTAAAAAAATGTTATAGTTGTGGGGTACATTACTACAAGTGGCAGTTGAAGGGGGGTTATTTGTAAGGAGTTTATGTAACTAACGTATGAACGTTTGATTTTGCGGCGGAATGTAAAATTGATGTTTTATAATGGGTAATTGTTCAGAAGATTAATCTCAGGGTGTAACTGCTCATAATATTAATTGTTGGGGTGACTTTGTAATAGGGTGAGAGAAAATAAAGAGTTAAAAGTGGATGACTACTCTCACACATGTGAATGTGAGTGAATCTCAACCATTAAATTTTTTAAGATAATTTAATCACAACCTCTAAATAGTTTTTGTCAATTGTACATGTGTGAGAATGAGTTTTATTGTAATATAGATTATTAGCTAATGACTAGAAAATCAAAAGTTTTTAAAGCTTCCACATAGATGCTTTAGAATGAAGATTTATCCAAAGGTGGTGAGGTGGCACAACCAAAGTGCTCCTCGCCAACTTTATATATATATATATATATATATATATATATATATATATATATATATATATATATATATATATATATATATATATATATTTGTCATTCAAATCACAATAAAAAAAACTTACTCCATCTATTTCTAAATAATTGTCATGCTTTCTTTTTTGTAATTTTAAAATATTTGTTTTATTTTTAAACTTTCCCCTTTAGGTAAAAAATTACAACACTACCCTTACTTTTTCTTTTACTTTGATTATAATCACATGTATAAGGATTTTAAAGAAAACTACATATTATGTCAATATTTATAATAGAGTCAATCAATTTTTTCATGACAAAGACTTGTATAGGATGGTCTTACGGATCCTAAATCCGTAAGACGGAACCCCATTTAGGAATTAGCGGGTTAATAAATAAACAAGTTTTAAAAAATCATAATTGAATATTAGCTGAGTTGGTCGGTTATATCACTTAAGGGTTTAGCGGGAGGGGAGGTCAGCGGTTTGAAACTTTGAAGCTTGCAATATTTTGTTTTAATGCTCTTTAATGAGAAATTCGTCTATTTGCTCCGGTGCCCCTTATACTTTCAATGTTTGCCGCTGAAATTCTTATGTTCTCATTACGCCTTGCAATTTAATCCTTTGGCAGCTCCGTTAACCATCCGTTAGTATCAACTGCCTTGGCATACTTGACGGATCCTAACGGACTTTGACGAAATATTAAATGACACATTTAAAGTCAAACGTGACACATTGAAAATACAAAAGTGACACATTTTAATATTAAAATTGGCACTATAAAAGAAAATTTATTATAATTTTTATTAAAATACAAAGTGACACTCTTAATACTAAAAAATGACACACTTAATACTAAAAAGTGGCACCCTTAATACTAAAAAGTAACACATTTAATACTAAAAAGTGACACTCTTAATACTAAAAAGTGATACTCATAATACTAAAAAGTGACACACTTAATGCTAAAAAGTGACACACTTAATGCTAAAAAGTGACACACTTAATGCTAAAAAGTTTCTTATGCCTTGCAATTTAATCCTTTGGCAGCTCCGTTAACCATCAGTTAGTATCAACTGTCTTGGGATACTTGACGGATCCTAACAGACTTTGACGAAATATTAAATGACACATTTAAAGTCAAACGTGACACATTGAAAACACAAAAGTGACACATTTTAATGTTAAAAGTGACACTATAAAAGAAAATTTATTATAATTTTTATTAATATACCTTTGACACTCTTAATACTAAAAAGTGACACCCTTAATATTAAAAAGTGACACTCTTAATACTAAAAAGCGACATATTTAATACTAAAAAGTGACACTCTTAATACTAAAAAGTGACACTCTTAATGCTAAAAAGTGACACATTTAATACTAAAAATGGACACATTTAATACTAAAAAGTGTCACTTTAAAACTAACGTTGACTGCCAAAACTTGGCTGGGACGGTGATGATCCTGTCGACAGTGATGTCGATGGGACGGATTTTGGCGGCTATATCTGCTTTCTGTCTAGTCGTCTGCCCTTTACTCTTCATTCACCTGCTTTGAGGGTGCATGAATACTAGAGGGAATTCGTCTGCTCGAAGCGGGCAATTGTTGGGAGGCCTTACAGTTTAATCTTTTGTCGGCTCCGTTAGCCATCCTGTAAGGGTAAAATAGGTCATGCCTATTTTAGTCTTGTTTTCACCTTTCTTGGTCAAAGTAGATTTTAATTTAGTCAATGTTTATTTTAGGTGTTAGATTTTGTTTAGATTATTTTTGGTAGATTGGTGTGTTTTTTTGATAGGAAAATCTTTAGGAAAATCTTTTAAAAGATTTTGGAGATTTAGTTATACATGTTTGGTAACTAAATCTTTTAAAAGATTTTAAAGATTTAGGCAACATATTTTTGGTATCTAGATTTATGTAAATAAATTAGTTATTCCAAGTATTATAGTCTAATTAGGAAACATAATCTTGCATGCTTTTCTGATAAATATCTTTCCTAGTAGGAGTGTTTGTATTGCCGTGTACTTGCAGGATTCTTTGGTGTCTTGGTTTACAAGTTTTGCAGCCTATATAAAGACTAGAAGTCAAGCAGTTTGAATGTGCAGAAAGCTTGGTACACGCTGAGAGCAGAATAAGAAAGAAGAAAATAAAAGTTGTACGCAGCTAGCGTGCCAAGAGCTTACAGTAAATTCAGAAAGCATTGTGCGAGAGAATTAGAAGTCTTATGTGTCGAGCTTGAGAGAAGAGATCAACATCTCATACACAAAGACCTTTCTGCATCCTGGTGTTGCTGTTGCTGTTTGAAACTTCAGGAACACGGCCTTGTGTTTCCTGAAGTTCTGTTTTTGTGCTTCAGCTTGTTTTGTTGTTTTGGTAGCTGTTCTTAGTCTTTCTTCCCACGTTTGTTCTAGTAGTTTATGTGGGTTTTGTAATTCTCCAAGATTCTATATCTTGTGAGAATTTTGTGTTAACTGTTAAGGTTCAAAAACAGTGTTGTTTTTAATATAGTTTGTTGCCTTGAGGCTTGATCTACAAGTTTGATACTTGTAGATTGTTTTTGTGTGATTTTCTGTCTTTCTAAGTCTGTTTGTTTTTAATTCTTAAAACAATTCTTCCGCTGCAATTTTCTGTGAAACACTTTCTGTTCACATTGTTACAGCCATTGTTGCAACATTCACTGCAACATTGACTGTAACATCGTTCCATATTGAGTTTCCGTGGCATCGCGTTCTTTCACATCCGTTAGCATCAATTGTCTTGGGATACTTGACGGATCCTAATAAACTTTAATGAAATGTTGAATGACACATTTAAAGCCAAACGTGACACATTGAAAAGATAAAAGTGACACATTTTAAGGTTGAAAGTGACACTATAAAAGGAAATTTATATAATTCTCATTAAAATACAAAATAATACTCTTAATACTAAAAAGTGATACTCTTAATACTAAAAAGTGACACATTTAATACTAAAAAGTGACACTCTTAATACTAAAAAGTGACACATTTAATACTAAAAAGTGACACTTTTAATACTAAAAAGTGACATTTTTAATACTAAAAAGTGACACATTTAATACTAAAAAGTGTCACTCTTAATACTAAAAATTTACACATTAAATACTAAAAAGTGATACTCTTAATACTAAAAAGTGTCACTCTTAATACTAATAAGTGACACATTTAATACTAAAAAATAACAAATAATTAAACTGCAAGGCATGAGAAATATAAGAATTTCGACGACAAATAATGAAAGTGCAGGAGCACCGGAGTAAATAGAGGAACTTCTCATTAATGAGAATTAAAACTAAATTATGCAACTAAGGAGTTTTGAGCAACCAACCTTCGGTGACTAAGTCTTCAAGCAATAGTTCCGTCCATTGAGACAAACTTATTATTATGATTTTTAATAACATGTTTAATTATTAACCCGTGAATTTTTAAATGGGACTCCGTCTTACGGATATAGATCCATAAAACCATCTTACGGATATACATGAGATCACCTCTTTTTTCATAATCTATGTACCCAATCAAACAAAGAAATTATTTCTGAATGGGGGAGTATGTTTTCACATGACACGGTGTAGAATTATCTAGTTTGAAAAGTTAAATATATTTTAAATATACAAGCAAAGTTCTTGATTTGAAACTTTTAATTTAGGACAAACTGACAAGGAAAATATAACCATGTTTAGTACAAATAATTATTAACATAAAAGTGTGACTATTTGTTACTCCTCCTCCCCAAAATTATTATCTTGTTTTTCTTTTTTATCCGTTCTAAAATAATTATCTTATTTGAAAGTTTCATTTTTAAAGCATCACTTTTACTACTTTACCCTTATTTTTTCTTCTTACTTTAATTTTGGGCCAAATATTCATAGGCTTTAAATGAAACCACACACTATTCCAATATTAATAATCCATTTTTTTTTATTTTTTTTGCATGTAAAACCTCAACCTAACTTCTTTTTTTCCAATTAAAACCTTCCGTCAAAAAATCATTAGTTTTATAACGGAAAGGTAACTGGGCGTCATAGTGGGTATCCTATGTGGACCGGGTGGGAGAGCTTAATGTCCACGTCATTTTCCCACCAAAAATAATTTTGTTTTAAACCCTAATCTATTTTGAAATTTCAAAACAACTCATTTTTTGATCAAATTTTCTCAAATTTTATTACAATATAAACCTCATACAATTTTTAAAATTTCAAAATGAATCATGACAGTTTGGATATGTATATACTAATTCATCCAACAATTTACATTTTTTTCATTGGATCATCTTTTATTTCTTAATTTTAACAGAATGAATAGAGGAGTTCGAGCCCCTAAGGGGGTGGTCCAGTGGTAGACATGGGGCTTCACAAGGATAACTATCATGCAGACATTATGGACATATCAAAATCCAGGAATAAGGTTCTTAGATTGTGAAGATATAGAGTAAGTAATTTATTTTATGTGATTAATTAACTAATTAATTTTGCTAGAAAATAAAATATATTTTAATCAACTGATTTTTTATTTGTTCTTGCAGACATGAAGTGCAATTTTTTCCTTTGGTATAATCCTCCTTAGAAAGCCGTGCAAAGTAACAAATACCTTTGGTTTTGTTTGGTGATATCATGTTTGTACAACTTACTCTTCATCTTAATCATAATTGGGAGTATGGAAGTATAATGAATTGAAGTTACTTTTTTGATGATTTTAACTTGTTATTGGATATGTAGTATGATTTTGTTTGGTATTTGTGGCTAGTAGAAATGAATAGAATGTTTATTATTTGATTATGTAATTCTGTCATAACTATCAACACAAACTCATTGCTATATTATCATCAACAAACACAAACTCCATCCAACAAACTCTATCGAACATGAAGTTCACTGCAATAGCTCCCCAAGTGAATTCCAAAAGACCCGCCTATCTTTAACCAGGTCAGGCATACAATAATTAAAATCACAACCTTATGACCCAAAATGATCATTTTACTTTCTTGGATCATCATCACCTGTAACTGTCATTTCTGCACATGTTATAACAAGGAATTAAAAAATGGTTTCATCAAAACCCTCTCTATTAAGGAACCATGTCCAACTTAATTAATATAAGCTCAAGTAAAACTAAGTCATAAAAGGAGAGCAACATTCCCAAAGAAAGCATATAGCCAGAAGCTTGGACTTGAACCGATCCTATTGCTGTATCTTTAAATGTTGTCTATGGTAAGAATGGTTTCGAAAGCAGGAAAAAGACCGGGGGAGAATTGACTCATTGAGAAAGGGGTGTCTTAAGAGAGGAAGACATTATCAATAGCTCTTACAAAGGGATGAAGAAATCAAGGATAATAACCAAAAAAAAGTTTTTGTCCTGTAAATGGAACCCAGAAAGTACTCCCAGTAAAAGCAAAGCACGTCCTCTACTAGCCTAATTAAGTCTTCTAAAGATGAGTGCAACCACCAAGCAACTCCCAAAACGGGAACAGGTTAACTCGGTCATTAACTATAAGTCAGTTGCCCAGGAGAGAACGATTGAACTATCTTCAGATCCCAGAACAATATTCCCAGTTTACATCTCTCCGGTCATAACTTGTTTGGTTTCAGGTTCGACTGAGGCTGGTGGTTGCTCACCTCCAGGTACATTATTCTGGTTACCAAATTCAAGTGGTGCATCTGAAAGTTGAGGATTTGGATTTTGAGCTTGAGGAGGTATATAAGTTCCTGGAGGATATGAGCCCTGTGCAGGACCATAAAAGGTTTGTTGAGCGCCTTGAGGGCGAACCAGAGCCTGTGCAATGGGATTAGGAGGGTAAAGAGCCTGAACCCCTGTTGGTCCATACATAGCTTGGTGACCTTCAAACCGTTTAAGCTTAGCAATATGCTTTTTACCAGCAACGTGGCGGTCAAAAACCTCTTTTGTGTCGCACTTAACATTGCAGAGGTCACATATTAAGGGAATCACAACTTTAGGCTTGTGAGGGCCAGGTGCCCGCCTTGATGGCCCACCAAAGGTTTTTACTCGCTTACCTCCACGGCCACCCCTCATCTTTCTTTTCATTCCTTGCCTCCATGGCTTCACTTCTCCATCGTCGTCCTGTTCATTTTCTGCTTTCTTTTCATCAATGCCAACCTCAGTTGGGACATTTTCTGGCTTCTCCCCTTCATCTTGCTGCACATTTCCAGGCACTTCAGCATTGGAATCAGCAATAGCTTTCTCATCCTTCTGTGCCTCAGCAGCAGGTTCATAAGAGCTTTTCATTTCTCCCAACCTTTGCAAGTTCTTATTATGACGTTTTCCATTCTTGTGCTGCTCAAGAATTTCCAAACTAGTGCAATCAACCCTGCATAGTTCACACCATGCAATTCGAATAGGTTGCTGGTTAGTCACATCAGCTTGGGCGGCTTCATTATTAGTATCAACTGAAGGTTCTTCCACTCCCTCAGCAGAGGCACCTTCCGGAAGAGAAGATGATGATGCACCATATGGCTGGTGATTTCGACCACCCCTACCACGACCACGTCCTCTCCCACGGAAAGGTGGACCTGAGCCACCTGTATTGGCTAAATGATTGCCAAAGTTTCCACGACCGCCTCTGAATGGACCTCCACCCCTTCTACCACCACCCCTGTATGGAGAACGACCAACCTGCAGAATCAGAAGAGTTTTCAAGAATTTAACAGTTTAACCCAATCCAGAAAAATTACCAGAGGGTTATACCAAAACTTTAATAGCCATCACATACAATCCACATATACAGCCAGTATACCCTAGCAGCAGAAATGATTCCATTCAAGACTCCACAAATGAAGGAAAGATTGCTTATATATTCAATACCAGTTAAGAAAGCGCACAAACTATAATTGAAAAGGAGAATGCTTGTCTTACATAACAGGTATGCATAAATATGCTACCTGCATCAAGTGGCTATACACCAATACTATCAAATTACATTGGTAGTTGTCCTGTACACATTTATTCATAGCCACCAACAGGTTCACTTATTCATTGGTTAGAAATTAGATTTAACTTACCAATTATTGCAGAATCGAGCATACCTCAAAAGATCTAACTACATATTACAACTTACTGACTTTTCCTGAAGATCAACAAATCTGTTTAAATTTCATATGCAAACAAGTTGTTCAAAATTAAATTAAAACCTTCAAAAAGTCCAACTTACGCTGAAAATACACTAACAACGATGACACAAAGATGCAAGTGTTAACATGTTTTCAACCATGACTCCCTCGCTGGAGCCTGACAAGTTATAGGACACATACAACTAAACTGAATTTGATTTTGCAAGGAACCCAACACCAACAAGAATCAACAACTAAAACAAGGACTCCGATGATGAATAGAATCAGGATTCAGATTCAATTTCTCCAAGTAAAGTAGTTAACAAATGCCAAATATTAGGAACCCGTTTTCCTGATGGAACTTATCACCCTACCACGTTAGCAGAACGAGTAATGCTGTGGATTTGCATTATGTATTCTTCTTAGCCCATGACGTAGATGGACCAGATTGGTCAATTCATCCACCTCGACTAGTAGGACCCATTAAGAGGGACCAATCAGATCCATACAAAACATGGGAAATCCAAATGGGATTTCAAAGTCAGGTATCAGTAACATCAGAATTCCAGGAGATCGAAAAGAAATTGTCGTAACAAGGTCCCAAGTAAACAAAAGCCCAAGTTGTCACGGTAACTTAAAAACAATGTGATACATCACAAAGAAGAAATGAGCTCAAGGTTTGTCCTACCCATTTATATGCTCTCCAAAATTGTCCAAACTCAAGAGCACATTACAAGAAAACCTAGAAACTAATATAGCAATACAAACCAAGGTTATGCTTGTTAACTCACTCCTCGAAGATGTAACCAAGGCTCACCCCAAAATACGTCAGCCTCCCTTGCTCAAACGCAGTCCTAAGATTACCATCAAGAAAATGAGTTCATCCAGGAAAAAGAGAAATCCATGTCAAATTTCCCTGCATCTTTCACTTTTTTTCTTGTCGTGAACAATCAAATTAAGTAAGCTCCCTGACAGAAACATCACATAGGTTTTGAGAATCATAGATGACCAAGTTGGGCTGTGTTTTTGAAGTTTGGAAAAACTGAAAACACGTCCCAACGATGCATTCTGAAACTGTTCCCCAGCATTTGATTCTCACACAAGTAGCTAACCAATTTGATGTTTTAGCAGAGCAACATCCTTTCCTCAATATCAAATTAAAACCCCTTTATTATTATCTTGAACAAATCATGAGTTCCTCATCAATGATTAACTTGCTTCTAGCCGAAAAAAGAAGTGACACTGAAAAAGAAGAACCAACCGTGTTTCTTCCCATCCTTAATGCATGAATCTAGCTCTGGATGTAGGGCAGCATGAAGCACTAGCACTTGCTCTCCATCAATTACTGTCTTATAAAAACCTGAATAGTTGCCCAATTCCAAAAAACAAGAAAAACACTCATTTAAATTGCTAATAATGATCTTTTAAAAGAAATGAAAAAGAGCAAAGAAGACCTATTAGCTGGATCTGTATTTTGGTAACTCAGAGGAATCTATTAAAATGAACTGAATGATACCATAAGGCATCCAGATGATTGAGTAGGTAAGGCCAAACCACGGATTAATGTAAACGTGGCTCTATGATGTAGAATGAGGATGTACATCCAGATCAAATGATGACTCTCTGACCAAGTTAGTAAGCTAATGTAAACGTAGGTAAGCACACAGGAAATGGAGTGCCATTGAGCCATAATGCTCTAAGCATCTAACTTTAGAAAGCGAATGGGAAGGTGGCATTAATTATTGTGAAAGTCCCAGTAATATGCAGATATTACATGACACTGACAGCTATTCTTTTGGACAATTTCTGCTATCAACAGTGGAACAAGAACTTGACTATGCAGTTCCAGGTTCAAGGATACGTGGACTGATTATATAAACTTAAATAGTAGTGAGAGCCCAACAAATTTAAGCACATGACCGCTGTAGGCACAGTACGCAATCAAACACACCAGAAAAGCGCTACAAAAGAGTTGTGCAACTACAGACTAAAATTACGGGTGGCTAAGAAGCACCGACAATGACACAAGGTGACAAACTCCTACAAGCCAGACACAAAAAAATTCCCATAAACAGGACATGAAATACTAGGAGAGATGGCAAGGGCGCTCAGGCAAAGACCTTGAGGTCCTTGGTTCCAATTCTCATACCAATAAGGGGTCACACTTACCTATCAATATATATATATATATATATATATATATATATATATAAATTTTATATGTTTAAAATTAAGCAAACTTTAGAAGACCCTTGGTTATATAGATGAGACTTCTAACCTGATATGTAATGTGCTGAATGCAATTTGACCTTAGAGATATTTTCCAAAAAATACAATTTTACAACCCCCACCCCCTGGGGTGTGTTACTGTTTCCCAAATCCGTCCTCATCATCTCCAGGCATATCCAAGGTTTAAGAACTAGAAAGAAAAAAAAAAGTTTCCGAGTTTCCAAAAAGAGACATGCCCGGGTGTGTCCAATATCAAATCCGTGTTGAATTACAACTCAAGGCCTTGTGAAAATGTCAATGCTTCCTAGCCATATGGTCAATGTAGGCTATTGAATCCTTAGCAAAAATAAATTCCAACAAGATTATCAAGTATCCAAGGGAACAAACATTTTACTGATAAAGCTTACTGGAAAATGCAGGAAAAGAAGGGGGAAAAAAGTTTGTGATGCTTGTGCCATGAAGAATCATCCTTGGAAGAGTTGGTGTGCTTCCTAAATGAACATCTTCCGACTTGACACCCACCACAATTCTTTAAGGTATAATGCTTGGGGACACATCAAGTTACCATATTCTAAAAGCAGAAAGGTCAAGAAATCACAATATTGATACATTAGGAAGGTTTTTGTGGCTCACTTACTATTGTACATGTTTGACTAAATATATATTCTTGAATCCTTACATATTCTAACATATCTAGAGACATACCCAGCCACTTGTGTTTCCATAAGGTGCCTAGTTCTTTGAAGGTGTGATTTCTTCATACTCACTTTGTGTAGAATGTCAAGCTTACTTTGCCTCAACTTACATACCTCCTCCGTCATTGCACTCCATTTGCATTATAACTATTTGCTCTATAACACAAATATCAAACCTGCGACATTAATATCCCAACAGTAGTAACAACAAACTTCTTCACGTCTTGAAGCATTCTTAAAAATGTTCTAATTGTAGCTTCCGTCCAATAAGAAGAATCCAATCACTTCCCTGACTACTTTACAATGATTATTTACCAACAAAAAAAAAAACAACTTTACAATGATAACATGTAATTCCCTATACAATCCAAGAGTGTCTTAATTATATTGTCATTTTGAAGTCAGTTTCCAATAATGAAAAGCCTCCAACTGTTGTCAGTCATAAATGTTTGTATTGCAATAGTATAGGGGTTGTACACTAGCAGTTGTCATTGGTATATGTTAGTAGAAGGTGCATCAATAGCCCAATCAAGGTTACAGCTTCTTACAATTAGACAAAGGTTTTCTTTCTTTCAGCACAATATCAAAGCCATAAGCATAGAGCACAAGATTGTGGGCCTTGTGTCCAAAAGAAAAAGAAAAACAAGATATAGCAGGAAAATGTTTTCATGAAATAGAATTATGTACTTGAGATGATAGTTTGCGGTTTGAGAAGAGTCTCAACGTTGCATTCATTGCATTTATTCCAAAGAAGAAAGGGGCCAGCGATGTGAAGGATCTCAGACCTATCAGTTTAGTTGGCGGGGTTTATAAACTCATCTCCATGCTTTTTTGGAATTAAGGCTATGAAGGCAGTATTAAGGCTTTTTCGAACCTCAAACTAGAATGAAAAGACTGAAACACCTCCATCATATTCCCCTTAACCACCTCCCAATAATGCTGAAAAAATGCCATAGAGAACCCAATCGGGGCCTGGAGCTTTATCACCCTCCATCTTACAGAGCACCGCTATTTCTTCCTCAATCGAAAAAAGGCACTCCAACAGTGTCGAGTCATCTGCACTGAGTATGTCAAAGACCATTCCATCCAGATTTGGTCAAAATCCTCACTCTCTTCATAAAGGTGCCTATAAAACTCCGCGATGCCTTCCTTAATCTTTGCCTCGTCTTCCGGAAACACATCGTCAATCTGGACAGAACTAATCTTTTTTGCTGCTCCACGAATCTTTCCCATCCTGTGGAAGAACTTGATGTTACTATCACCTTCCTTAAGCCACTGCTCTCTTCACGAATAAGAAGGCTTTTCAGCTCATGTTTCAACTGCACTCTAACAGACTCTTCAGCCTCATCCAAAAGACCATCCCCCACTCTCATCCAATCTACAAATCTCATCCAAAATGGTTTTGATTTTAAACGCCACCAAGTAGGAGTCCCATCTAGCCTTCACCCAATCCAAAAATCTTGGCTCTTTCAACCACATTGTCTCGAAACAAATAGGTGATTTCCCTTTAGAGATATCACCGCACTCAAGAAGCAAGGGCACATGATCAGAAACAAGTCTTGGCAAACAAGACTGAGTGGAACCACTAAAACAGCCTTCCCAATCCCCTGAAATTAGGAATCTATCAATTCTTGAAAATTGTTAGCGCTCGCCATTTCTAAACCACGTAAAATCACCCCCCCCCACCAAAGCGAGATCCCCCACTCATCTCATTAATGAAATCATTAAACTCCATCATATCTCTAGAATATATCCGAGAACCACAACGCTCATGAGGAAATCTAACTACATTAAATCACCCCCTATACACCACAGCACATCTCATCTAGCTTTTGTGTCCTTTAATTCAGCCCAGAAACTCTCCCTAACATCAGTACTACAAGGCCCATAAACCCCTGCCAATCTCTGTTGTTTTCCACGGTCCTCAACAAACACGAAACTGAGAATTTGCCTTGCAATGAATCTACTTTCGACAGAACACTTCTGTCCCTCATAATTAGCACACTTCTTATAATTATATTTTAAGAGATGCAAAATAAATATATTATATTTTTTAATGTGTCCCCCAGGGTGTCATGTTGGAATTTTTATAAAAATTGCATCACATAGTGTCCTGGTCATGTCATGTTAAGATTAGCAGTGTTGGCATCAGTGCTTCTTAGGCCTTAACCAACTTGTAGCTAAGCTCAAAGGAGCTAGAACAACTAGTCACAAATCAATTCTAAGTGAATCCTTTGAACCAAACTAACAAGTGCCAATACTAGTCATTTTCTCCACCAACACTTATAAAGCAACTATCCAACAGAGTTATCAAGTCCCACAGCTAGTGGCTTATGAAGAGAAGTCAAAACACAAAGAAATCACAGTATGCAACAATCATAGCCTATGACTATTTGACCAAAACCTGCATGTATCTACTCATTTGATCTTCAGCATATGAAACTAAGGAAGCTCAAACATTCATTCTCTGCAAGCCGCATAAAGCACGACCTGAGTCACTAAATGACTACCCTTCATCCATTGCAACATAATCTTAGTTCTCCATGTAGTAGTACTTCGAGCTCAATAGAACTAAAACTAGGTCCATTGTTGCTTTCATACAGTGTACTACTTTCATTAATTTCCAACATATCCAGGGAGACTGCTTGTTAAGAATCCTTTTGCAACCCTTTCCCCAGTTCCAATGCATACTTAAATATTGGTACTACAAAAACTTTTAAAAAATGAATTTGTAAGGAATCCCAAAGGAGAACTGCCAAGAGAATTGTTTCCAATTTTCATGACACAACGAAATACACATTTGAAAGCAGAAATATCCAATTCAAATATAATGTGATATGTATAAATACTAGCCACGTTATCGCATTCACAATCATAATCAAACTGACAAACTCAACACTGTACAATGGAAAATTCAAGTAACCAAACCTAATCCACAGCCAAAAAATGTTGAGAAGCTAATCATTAGTCAGTAACAAAACAACCTACCGGAGAATGCGTACCCCGACCCTGATGCATTGGCCCCATGAACCGGCTAGAACCAGGACCAGGACCCATTGAGGGGCCATGTCCGCCACCATTCCCGTACCACTGCCCCTCCTGCGACCCCACCATTGCCCTTTCCGCTGCCTCCATAGTTCCTGCAAACTGTGTCAATTGCGACAATGCTGCCACCGCCGCTGCAGCAGCAGAATTCAGTCCATTAGGAACATTGTACCCCGAATTCAACTGGTCCCCACCAGGCCCCACCTGATTACTTCCATTATTACTAGGATAATAAGCATTCTGCTGGTGCTGCACCTGCACCTGCCCTTGCCCTAACCCTACTGCCACAGCCTCCCTCCGGTGCTCAACAACCTGACCTTGAGGCGGTGGTCCTTCCCGCGAAACCGGAACAGGCGGAGGATGATACGACGCCATCTCCGCCTGTCTATACTGTTGCTGTTGCTGTGGTTGTTGCTGAGGCTGATACGCATTGGCGTAATCGGTGTTGTAATAAGCGGCATATTGCTGTTGTTGTTGATCTTGTTGCGAATTCTGCACGTATTGGGTGTGCTGCGCTTGTTGGGGATCTTGGTACTGGTAATACGAGTAATACGATTGATCGTATGATTGAGCCAGGGATGGATCGTAGGATTGAACCTGGGATGGGTCGTAGGTTTGTTGGTGTGAAACGTAATCTTGATATTGTTGTTGTTGGGCTTGTTGGGCGGCGGCGGCTTCGTCTTGCTGTTTCTTGTGTAGCTGAGCTTGGTGTTCTTGGTACTGGGTTTGGAGTTGTTGGAGCTGCTGTTGCTGGGCTTCCGTTAGAGATGAGAAATCCATTGAAAATGTGAAGGTCTAATTTGAGGAAATCTTGGGGTTCTGTGAATTGGGGAAGATGGATTGTGTAAATTGGGATTAGGTTATGATTGTGTAAATTGTGGTGGTTTAATCCAGGGTGGGAGAGAGGCACAGTCACATATGGACGTCGCGCGTTTTTATCTTATAAAATTGTCTATTTCGGCCTACCACCATCATTTACCATTACCGGTTGCCCCGACCCCGACGCGTTTGTCTGTGTTTGGCGGTATTTTACAAAGTGAGTTCTTGAGAAGAAGAAAAATACCGAAAACACAACCAATAACTAAAACCAACCGGGCTAATGTCCCCATTCGGAAGTCCCATACCCACTTAAAATGTTGTTACCGATGAAAATTTTAGGTTTTTTTTAATCCTTCAATTTTCCTGGTTTTTTTTCAACTTCTAAATTTTATTTTCAATTTTCAAAAAAGTGTTCCTAAAATGCTCTATCGACTTCTTTCACCGTTTCGGTCGATATTTGTTGCGGCAATGAAACGAGGAAATGAGTCAATCTGAGCATTTTATGAATATTTTTTTGAAAACACTTTAAAAGTTAAAAAGAAAACAAATGAGTGGAGCGATTACATATTTGAAAATATATATTGACCATCAATTCTCCTTCATAATAACCTTTTTTTAAGTGGGCCTGATTGACCCATGGGACTTCCGCCTCAAGACATTAGCCCTGTTGGTTTGGTTATTGGTTGTTTTTTCAGTAATTTTCACTTTTCAATTCCTTAAGTACAATACTAAAATTGACATGGGCTGAGTTGAATGATTTTTTAGTAGGGACGAAGGTGGAGGAGGAAGAATAAGAAGAAGGCTTACGACGGAAGAGAAGAAAAAGAAGGTGGAGAACATGAAGGTCTGATTCATTATAATTTTGCAGCGCGATGCATTAATTAGGTGTTTGACTTGGTGCAGCGCGATGCATAAATCGGATTAGGTGATTTAAACAGTTGCATCGCGATGCTAATTTTGGTGCAACACGATGCAAAATTGGATTAAGTCATTCAAATTGATGCATCACTGTGCATAAATCTAGTGTATCACGATCCAAAATTGGATCAGGTAATATAAATTGATGCATCGTGGTGTAAAAATTGATACAGCGCGATGCACTGAGTGTGTGATATGTAGTATGTCTTCGGTTCTTTAAGGGTATATCAGTCTTTTTAGCCCTAAAAAATGTTTTTTCCTGTTTGAAAAAGCATGGTAGATTGTAGTGGTTACAAACTTTGAAAAAGGGACTGACCTGAATTTACCCCTATTATGAAGTATGTTTTGGGCTCCAGAGGGATTTGGTGTTGCTCATATTTTACAATAGATGCTTACTTATAAATCTGATCATATTAGAGCTTGCCAGGAAGTTCTTGGTGCTACGTTCAATGGGGGAACAATGCCTAATCCTGATGCTCCAGAATCTTTTCGACTGCTTGTTCGAGAACTACAATATTTGGCTCTAGAATTGAATCATTTTCTTGTATCTAAGAAGAATTTCCAAATTAATAGGAAGGAAGCTTAATTGAAATTAATCAGAATTTTTATTCTTTTATTATTATGATCGATCAATATAAACATCAACAACTTAGAATTGGATTGGTTTATCCTCAACAAATGAGGATTTGGGCCAATAAAATCTTGCCTACTCGCGAGCTCGTTGGCGAGGTGACAAAACCTTCTACTTTTCATTACAAAACTAGTGTACATGATGAAATTTGAGCTGGCCCACTTTGTGAAATTTGTAACTGTTGTACCTTGTGTTTTTTTAACCATAAAAAGTTAATTTTTGGGACGAAAAGATTATGATATTCTTAATGAACCAAATGTGCGATACAGATCACTAAAAATGAGAACCTCTCGGGATGTAGCTTTAGTAAATGACTTTTCCGATCAGAAGGAATGTCGGTGTATCGTGTTGCATCAATTTACGCATTGCGTTACACAAAATTCAATTGTGATACATGATTTTGATGAATGCTCGTGTGCAATACACAAATCACATGCATCAAAATCTCTCATTTCATAACAATGCATTGGAACTCCAAATTGATGCACCGCAAATCCAAATCGATACATTTCGATTGAAATTTGATGCATCGTGATGCAAACTGGTTCATCTCTTCCACCTTCTTCTTCCTCCTCCTCCGTCGTAAGCCCTTCTTCTTCATCCTTCACCTTCATTCTTTCTAAAAAAAACTTTAAATCCAACCCAGGTCCATTCCAATATCATACTTAATAAATCAAAAAAAAATCATTTCCTCATTTCATTGTCGCAACAATTGTGATTTCCAAACAATTTATGAAAAATACATTGGAGTTGTAGAATAATGTTGGCCGGAGATGTGGAAGGAGACGATCTGGGCATTTTAGGAGCAATATTTCAAAAATGTCTTTCATCGGTTGAAAAAATACAAGAGATTGAAGTGATTAAAAAGGTGGCAAAATGTATCGGTCAACAATTTCTTCTAGTGTATAATTGCAGTATGTAACTAACCATTCGCCTTAATAAAAAACACAAATTTCACTGATCTAACTAGTTTCAGAGGGGATCATTGAAAAAAAAAACTTCCGATTTGGACATCATTGTAATCACATTATTTTATTGTTTTCAATTATGTTCTTACTTAAGATTTTTCTTTCTATTATTGCCATAAATAATACTCAATTTGATTCACTCAAAGAATCTACTATAATATTTTGTGATGTTTCTAATTTTTGACAATAGAAAAAAAAAGGTGTTAATGGTTATTTTTCCATCATTGATTTTAAAAGTCAGCAGAAGTAAATCATTCATTTTAAATGTGAATTGGTTTGGGTTGGAATTGCGGATTAAATGTCGATTGTTGGTTGCACGGCAAAACGCATCTTTGGACCACTATACTTTAAAAAAGATTGCAATTAGACCACTGGAACTTTGAAATTTTCGTAATGACCATTGTATTTGAGTAATGTTGCAACTTAACTCATTTTTTTAGATGGAAGTTAAGTTAAGACGTTAATTTAACACGAAATACTCAATTTACCCATGTCTTCATCTTCATCTTCCATGATCAACAAAAAAAATCCCAAACTGAATAAACAATTTCCAAATCCAAAAAAAAATCCCAAATTGAAATTATGTGTATAAACATAACAATACATTTCATGTTGGCAAAACACACAAATGGGCCACCCAACTTTCCCACTTTTTACAATTCGGCCACCGAAAGTTTGAAATATCTATTTAGACCATCCAACTTTAGTCATGTTGCAAGCAAGTCTATTTTCAATCAGACATTAAACCAGAACGTTAACTTAAGGGGCAAAATATGAAAAACAACGTTAAAAATGGTAAAAACTAATTTGATTTTACTTGAAAGAACAAAAGACCAAAAACCCACAACCCAATACCTAATTTTCAAATTTTGCCATTAAACAAACCTAGGAGAATACAAATTTATATTTTGATGTATTCCAATTTAAGGTTTATATATCATGATTAAACAAATCAAAAAAGTCTTTGACTAATTGTTGGAGAGAGAGAGAGAGATAGTGTGTGTGTGTGTGTAAGATTTGATCCCAACCCAAACAGACTCCATATTCAGCATCACTCGCCAAGAAGCACACAACGACGATGACCCAGCCATTGTACTCTCCTACGCCGCCACCAGCTTGTCACCTCTCATATGCGTCTTCGGCTGGACCGAGTTCGTCGTAGAAATTGGGCTCGGTTGGTGCTGTCTTTTCAGAGGACGAAGGTAAAAAAAAGGTTCGACCGCTTTTGATAGATTGTTCCATTTCTCTGAAAGATTTTTTTTTCTTACCAATCATTACATAATATCAATAGCACTCCTTCCTAGTCGAACATGTTATCCTCAGACAACTGGATCCTTTAACAGGTAGACATAATAGAGGTTTTGAGTTCTCGGATAGCTTCAGGGATTTTAGGTCTTGCACAGTCGCTCTCAAGAGACGAAGACGATGATGACTTGACATTGATCACCACCACCAACCTGAATTCGATGAAGACCCAGATCTGAAAATCTGAAGCTCTGGCAGCGACGATAGTGACCGAGAGCAATTAGGGGGAAGGAGATAGAAGATGGAACCCAAATCTAGAAATCTGGGGGTTTTTTTTTCGAACATAAGCCCTTTGGATATGATATCTTCATCACCTCATTCTGCCTCTCCCTGTGCTCAATCTGTTGTTTCTTTGAACGAGACCTCTTCTTGTAATTTCGAGTCCAATTCATTTTAAGATTGAGTCCTCATCTTTGAACGAATTTCTTTTATGGTTTTTGAGGAATGAGACTTTGTTTCCATCACTATTGTCTCTGATGTATGCGTGAATTTGTTTCCATCGCTATTATCCCTGGTGCATGTGTGGATTTGTTTCCATTAAAACCGATGTTGTTAGGTGCATCTAAAGTACTCCAATTTAATGAAATTTTATCAGTTACCCATTCTGCAGAAGATGAAGATGAACATACCCAAATCTGTAACCTTCAATTGGAGAAGATGAACGTACCCAAATCTATAAAACCCTCCAAGTTCTATTATTTACAGTTGAAAACCTTTTTTATTATAATTGCTCCTCCCTTGATATTTAAAGGGGTTTAAACTTAACGGTTAAACCTAATGTCATCCAAAAAATGGGCTCGCTTGCAACTGGACTAAAGTTGGATGGTCAAAATAGATATTTCAAACTTTCGATGGTCGAATTGCAAAAAATAGAAAAATTGGGTGGATCATTTGTGTGTTTTGCCTTTCATGTTCTTTAATTTACATACCTTATTCAAACATCAGTTTGAAGTACCTTGATTTGACCGGGAACAATTTATCTGGCAACATCATGGTGACTCGTTCTAGAAATTCGAGCTTCTCCCCCTCGTTGAAAACATTCTTGATGGAACTTTGCAACAGCTGCAGAAACTGTTAAAAAAGCTTCATTTAATCGCTCTCAACAAAACCCAAATCGACTATGTTCATTAAGAGATCACCCTGGTTCTTATGCGTTTTCACTCTACCACCATAATCTTCCCTTTTAGTGCACCTTCAAGAGGCCCAATTGGTAGGTATAGCTTCAGATCGTGGATCACATCTCTCTATTCACTCCGATTGCAAGAAGATCATTAGCTTCAAGTAATGATTCATGTGCCTTTATCGCAAAATTAGGCTTTGACTTTTGAAAGTCTGGGTTGTTTTGTAGGGTTTGTAGAATCAAAGAAGCGAGAATGGTTCACAGAAGGCCAAAACCTAAATTGAGTGTAAGACTGATTGAGAACGCGAACAATCGACTCCAATTTCAAGTCATAGTTTTGGATTCGTGCAAAGGATGAATTTGCGTGAACAATCGACTCCAATTGCAAGCCTTAACTTTGAATTCGCACAAAGGAGAGATCGATTATCATTGTACAGAGTAATAGTGTTAGGGCATTGCCTTGCTGGACTCAAATAGAAACAGACCGGAGCTGGGGCTCCCTCTGATGAGATAAAAAGACAACCAGATACGGTGAGTCTTAGCCGGAGGTAGACTCGAACCACTGCATTTTCATCATTTTGTAGGGATTTCATAAGATTTCATTTGAGTATTTTTGTATTGATTAGAGATGAAGATTTTGACAATGACATGGACAAAATATGTATTTAATATAATTTAATGTTTGAACTTAGTGTCCATAAAAAAGGTTAAATAACATAACTCAAATACAATGGTCATTATGAAAATTTTAAAGTTTAATTGATGTGATTGTTATCTTTTGTGAAGTACAGTGACCTAAATATGCGTTTTGTTTTTACCTATTATCAATACTTTTTGTGGCCATTTGAGTTAATATTGTTTTTGAAAAAAAAAAATTACTCAAAACATAAGAAAAGTATTGTTAATAACACTTAGTAGCTTGTATCATTATTCTTATTAAATATATATATATATATTTGAAAGCATCAACAAGAGATATTCCATTTGTTTCATTCAAAGAGTCCATGTTTCAAAATTTAATTATTAAATGATGTATAAGTAACATTACAGTTGATCATAATTACAAAAATGTGTCAGTATAGACAATATGTTTATACCACATGTGGAGAGTAATGTTTAAAAAAAAACAATAATGTTAAAGTAAAGTTGAAAGGTTAATAAACTTGTAAACTTATTTTTTTAGAGTGACATCTTCTAAGTGAAACATCTAAAAATGAAATAGTGGTTTTTTTGTCTGAAATGAAGGGGATACATTTTAAAACATTAAGAGAATAACCATATATGGAACAATTTAATTAGGACATTAATTAGTCAGTTACATAAATTTGCAAGAAAAAAAGAAGTCTATAATCAATTCCAATTCTTAAGTGCAATGTATGCATTATTATTATTATTATTTAATAAAATACGTTAATAATAATTATTGCACATCGGTTTCGGATTTAACACATTTTTATCTAGTAAGTCTATAACCCATTCCACAATTTGCAGATTTCCTTTCAATGAATTCACATACCCCAGGTATATTTCTTACAGTTATCACAACTCGTAGGCCAACTTTGCTATTGACCAAGGCCATCAGCCTCGTTTTAGATATATTCTATCATAAACATAAAATTGGCATTCTCGGGGGAATCTATGATGCTTCATACTATACAATCGATGTGGTTGCCAAAAATCAAATACAAAGTTTGTAATATCTCATCCACTAAAAGGAAGCTAAAGAAAGAGATACCGACAACACAAAGCTTATATACATCATTTGAGGTACGCAAGACTGGCAACCTAGATGCATCAATATTAAATCTGTAAAGACTAACACAACCGGTCATATTCGTATATAGTATTATGAGGAACTAAGCTAAAATTAACATCACATATGGAGTTGGTTCGTGAGGGAAAACTTTAAGAATCTTTAACGGCGAGATCAACCTATGTTTCACAAAGATTCAATCGTTCCATCCACAATGGAATCATTTCACCTAAATAATGCAAACATTTTACGAGTGTCTCACGAAACAGGACATGTTACTTAGGATCGTGCGAGAAAGGGTTGTTCCCAAGGGGGTGTGAATGCCCCAATTTTCGACCGATCCCCCGCTACCGTAGAAGCGGGTGGTTTCAAAACTTTTTAAAACACGTGGGAATACGCTCGGTCTTATTTGTGGACTAAAAAAATGATCAACAGAGTCGCCATCTTTATTTTAAGGAAAACAAAGAAAACTCAAAAGTAACCAGATTTGAAAAAGGGTTTGGAGGCTAATTTACAAGGTGAGAAGGGGTTAAGCACTCAACTCGCCCTTTCGGTCTCAACACAAGTTTTTTTTGGCTAAATATACTTGTTTATATTCATTTAACAGTTGAAATAAAGCATTTTAAATATATATTTGCATATATATATAAGGAAATAATTACAAACTTACATCAGTCTCATCTCTAGAGTTACAAATATATTTACAGAAATTTGGCCATAATAATGGCTCTTTTTAGTGCTATTTTCTATAGAATTTCGGGCAGCACAACTGCTTATTTCATTTACATAGGACTATTTAAATAGCATTTTTTATACATAAAAAATTAAATAGACCTACCTTTTGAAGTGTGAGGGTTTTATCTTGTATCAAATTCCTTACTAGTAGGCCCTAGGGTGTGCTCGCTCTGACCTTCAGGAAGAGGGAGTCTTTTGACTGACTTCAGGCAATGTGACTGCTTCGTTTAGTTGTTTTTTGCCTCGGGATCTGGGTGGCACAAATGCTTGCTTTGACTATATTTGCTGGCTGGCTGGCATCGGAAATCGGGCAGAGCAACTGATAGTTTTTTGTTGATTTGACGTTTGGATTCGAGCAGGGCAACTGCTCTTTTTGGCTCTTTTGAACCGGTGGAATAGGACAGAATCCTAGCAGGGTAACTAGATTTCACTTTTGCCGGAGGTTTTTAGTGTTTAGGGGAGATTTGACAGAGCTTCGGGGCTAGAAGGAAAAATTCCTTCGGCGTTCTCTCAACTGCGTGGTGAACTCACTGCCTAACTTCACTCTTTCACTGTGTGTGACTATGTGTTTTTTGTCCGTGAATTTTGAAAGCCGGATGCCTCTATTTATAGGTTGGGAGGAGACTTCCTTCGTGATTAAGTTTTTCCTTTTGAGCTTTATTAGCTTGTACCATGCGCTAAGAGGATTGCATGCACCAAAAGCAAACTGCTACAGTTCTTGGGGCACTATTGGGCGCTGCCCATGGGAGGTAGTGGCGCGGTGCCATGAAGGGCTTGGGGCAGCGCCCAAGCCCTTTTTGTCTTGATTTTTGGCACTTTGGCCCCCTGCAATTCACTGTTTATGCATCATGCTTTTTCCTTTTGCATTTTCAATCCTGTAACTTGACATTCGTTAGTCCTTTAACAGGTCTTAATATTTTATGTCATGTTACATACCAGTGGTACGCAATTGGGGTGTCTACAGAGCCCCTCAACGATTGAGTTTCCGGGTAAACCGAAACTTACCAAGTAAACGAACATCGTTGATAAGAAATAGACTCCCATATTTTGTGGAAATTATAATGGAGGAATGCAATATGCAACAGTTTAGGATGCAGTTCAAATCTCATATACCCTAAACAATTTTAGTTGGTTATAGTTGGTCATCGTGGTTTTTAGAGCAGATATACAAATGAAATGCTCTGATGGTCGTACCTACTAGGTAGGCTACTTATGTATCCCTTTCTCAGGAATCAGACCAAACGTAATTTGGCTCAAGTCGGCAACCAATAACAAGCACTAGTTGGGATAGATGGTGCGTTTCGCCCAGCATAGGTAAAACTGGCGAGATTCAAATGCGCTTCGCCCAACATAGGCAAAGCAGGTGGGATTCGGATACGTTTCGCCCAGCATAGGCAAAACTGGTGGGATTCGGGTGCGCTTCGCCCATCATAAGCAAAACTGGTGCAACCTCTAAAATGTACTTCCCCCAGAAAAGGGAAAGTTATGCAACTTCTAAACTACGTCTTCCCCCAGAAAAAGGAAAGTGATGCATTTCTAAAATATCCTTCCCCCAGAATAGGGAAAGATGATGCAATTCAAAAATGCTCTTCCCCAGAATAGAGAGAGTGATGCAATCTCTAAAATGTATTTCTCCCATAATAGGAAAATGATGCCATGTCTAAAATGCCCTTCCCCGTAATAGGGGAAATGATGAGATTTTAAAAACGCACTTCCCCCAACATAGGGAAAGCGATGCAATTTTTTTAAAACGGGTTTCCCCCAGCATAGGGGAAGTGATGCAATCTCTAAAATGTATTTCTCCCAAAATAGGGAAAGCAATGCAACTTTTCAAAATGTGTTTCTCCCACAATAGGAAAACGGTGGTGCGATTTCAAAATGCGTTTCCCCCATAATAGGGAAAACGATACAATTTTTTAAAACGTGTTTCCCCCAAAATAGGGAGAGAAATGCAACTTAAAACGTGTTTCTCCCATAATAGGGAAAGAAATGTTTTTTTTCAAAATGGACTTTTCCCAGCAAAGGAAAAGTCTCATCAAAGGAAAAGTGATGTTACTTTTCAAAAATACACTTAACCCATAATAGGAAAAGCGATGTAATTTTTTTTAAGAGTTTTCCCCCGAATAGGGACAGTGATGAGATTAAAAAGTGCTTTCCCCAGAATAGGGAAAACATTGAGATTTTAAAAACGTCTTCCCCCATAAAAGGGAAAACGATGGGATTAAAAAGTGTTTTCCCCATAATAGGGAAAACATTGAGATTTTAAAAGCGTCTTCCCCCAGAAAAGGGAAAACGTTGAGATTAAAAGGTGTTTTCCCCAGAATAGGGAAAGAAATGTTGTAACTTCTAAAATGAATTTTCCCCAAAATAGGGAAATTGATGCAATTCAAATGTGTTTCTCCCATAATAAGAGAAGCAAATATTATGAAGCCTTATGGTGGAATGCTGCCAATTGTTTCTAAAATGCAGGGATGATGATGAGATTAGTAATATGTGCAGGAAATGCTTTGAGATTAGCTATGATGACGCGAAAATAATGTTGCTAAATTATTAACTTCATTACTTTGCAATTTAGTTTATATGCAAATACTAGTTAATAGTACATGTGTATAATTTTTTTAAAAGCAAAACTAATTTATCTTTTATAAACACACTGTACTCCTTGGCTGGTGAGTAAAATGGCTGAGGTTGTTTTTGTTGGGGTTCACTCGAGGCTTTGACCATAATCGTAGGAAGTGTGACGTATATATGTTTGTTTGGTTTCTGGTATCTGGTATCTGGTGGGGTTTTTCAATGAAGAAATTTAATAGAGGTCTTCTGTCTCTTTATTTTGACTTGATAACAAAATATCATGGTTTTCGACAAAGAAAGTAAGGAAGGGTTTCAAAAACCGGGCCCATAGGACGAGATAACACGACGGTCACTTAGCAAGATCTGATGGAACTTAGAGAAACTGGCGCGATGCTAAAGCAAAACAAAGAGTCCAACCTTGTAAGTGAGATTCCCAACCTTTGGTATTCTGGACAGACCGGTAGACAACTAGTCTGGTATCAATAAGAAGGTAGGGGCAAAGTGTATCCGAAATAAATTCACTCGGCTTGTAGAAATCACGAGGGAGCCTATAGTAGTGTACCAACTCTGCAATATGTTATGTGTGATAAAACTTTGGATTCAGATTTTGGCATAATAAGTGATCCTGCCATCCAATCCTAAGAAGTCCCTGCCCAATAAAGCCGAGGCAGAACTTTCTCGGTCTATATGTGTTTCCAAAATGCCTTCTTTTTATACGAAGTCCAAGAATAACTTTTCTTATCTTGCTTGTAGCGGGACTCAGATTTTCAAAGATTTCCTAACCGGAGCATCTTTCGTTATAACCAACAATTCATGGCTCAGGGAACATGAGATAGGAGACTGCATGGACAAGATTCATGAATTCGGTGGGAAAATCCCCAGGGTGACTCAATCAATAAATTCTTCAAGATTGGATAGAAAGCCCCTAGCATACTCAAGTGATACGTTTTTATGGATATGAACGGAGAATAACCTCATAAAGAAGTGGATGGAGGGAAAGCCCCTCGGTGGACTTTTCTCTTTTCTTTTTTTTTCTTTTTTTTTTAAGAAAAAATCAAAGGCACAGGATATGAGGATGACTCTATTGGACAAAAAAGAGAGTCGGAATTCAGAGTTCACCTTATTGTCGAGTATCACCAGGTTGATGGGTTATAAACCCTACTTGGTAATTATCTTTTGATATTTTTGTTTGTTTTAGCAAGGAGTTTCATCTTTGACTCAGATCACGTTATGACCGATTGAAGTAGAGCTGTTGATTGCGACTGGTTCAAAGTGTACTGTTTAAATATTTAGGGATTGATTGGTTTTGAGGTTTTTTGATCGGTCTCTGGTTATAAGGTCTTTTACGGAGTTGGTTTAAAAAGGGCAATCAACAATTGATCATTGAATGACTTTTTAGGTTGTAGGTTCTAGATGGACAATTTGGTTTTTGGTTTTTGGTTTTGAGTATGGTAGGCTTTTTGGCTTTGACTTTGGGTATAGCTTGGGCTTTGGGTATGGTGGGCCTTTTTTATTTCGATCCACATCTAAAAAGTGTATGCGTTAATTTTTTCCGATAAGTCTCAAATTAGTTTGTGTAAGGGAGAGATGGACAAATGATGGACTTGTTCCAGATAGATTTTTGTTTCTTTTTTCTTCTTTTTTTTCTCTTTTTTTTTCCTTTGTTTTGTTTTGTTTTGTTTTTTTTTTTGAGCATCATTATAGCAGTTGGAGAATGTCATCTCTCCTTTTGGGACAAAGGGATAATCATTCTTGGTGGATATAAAAAAGATGACACAGCCCCAGTTTTAAAAAGATGGATCATGTGGATAGTTGTTTGGCTGGGGATATTGGAAGGCCTTAGTTTCGGTATGGATTTTGGCATATGGTGGACTTAAAAGAGGGTTTTAAGTTTTTTTTAGGGGTGTTGGTGTTAATGGTAGGAAGCCCCAGCATGCTACTAACAGCCCGGCCGCAATGGGTCGAAGGTGATTCCGATCAAGGCGACTTGCCTGCTTTGGATTTCATGTGTTCTTAATAGTTTACGGGTCCATATCTTCTGGATGACTCATTATCAACTCGTGTAGAGTTAGGTGTTTTTTAAATGAGTCAATTTATCATCCTTGAGAATAAAACATGTCCAGTGATACTCAGAAATAGGTGACCTGAAAGAAAAAAGATATATATGGAAAAATTATGAAAACCGACACTGAGTTGATTTCAGAAAAAGTAAAAAATTACTTTCTGAATATTTTATTTGGCAAAAGGAGGTTCAAAGGTAAAAGAATTTTTTGGAAGTGTATACAAAAGAATATTCTAGGGTTCTATGAGTCTCAAAGGCTTTCCCTTGTCCTTCCCTGAGTGACCAACAACTTCTTGTACTGACGTTTTGCTGCTCCTGGGACCATGCTTGATTATTTTTTATCAGAATCAATCATGTTGACTTGATCATTGTGTGGCAATGGGTGCGGCTTCTCAATGATTTTATCATTGATAATGTCTTGGATAACATTCCTGAGTGAAAAGCATTTGTCGGTGATATGACCACTGAATTTGTGGTATTCACATTACTTATTGTGGCTCCATTTGGCGGGTAATGAGTTTGGTGGTTTGTAGTTCTCAAGTGCCTTTAGGACTTCTTGTGCTATTAACCCTTGTAGTATCACTGACATTGGAGCATGTAGTTCATCATAATGTCACTTGTTGTGAGGACCTTTTATATGTCTACTGATATTGATGTCCTCTCTAGCAACATTTATAGATTCATCTACTCCATAAGACCAAGGTACATTACTGTACTTATTAGTTGGAATTCTTTCAATAACTTTGATTTCTTCCATAGATGATTCCTCCGATTCAGAGTAGCAGAATGAACTTTGAGGTGCATCAATTTCTAGGAACCATGTACGTGTTTCTTCACCAATACGATTTCCTAATTCAACAATGGCATTGAAATCATCGTAGGAAAGGTACCTCATGCATTCAAGATAAATTGGTTGGAGGTTTTTTATAAACAAACAGGCTGATTCAGATGGATCATGTTTGTCTAAAGTCTGGGCAACTTTCTTCTTCCACCTGGCTGCAAAGTTTGCAAAGGTTTCTTTTTCCTTTTTGGTGCATGCCTCAATTTCCCTTTTATTCGCAGAGCTACTGTTGTCTTTGTATCTCTTTTGGAATTCTTCGGCCATTTGATTCCAAGTAGCAATCGTACTATTATATGCTAACATGAGCCATTGCTTAGCAGCCCTTACCAAGGTCAGATGGAAATTGGAAGCTATAGCCTCGAAGCTAGCTCCCCTTGACTGCATAGCAGTAGAGTACGATTTTAAGTGGGAGATAGGACATCCAGTCCCATTAAATTTCTCTATGTCAGGGATTTTAAATTTTGAGGGTAATATAGCTGAGGGTTGTAGCGTTAATGCATGCGTAAAACATTCCCCTTTGTTCAATATCTTGAGCATCATTGTCTTAAGGTTCTCCATACCTGCCTCTATTTTTGTGAGAGGTGGTGCTGGAGCATGGTATATATTTGAGGGATTAGGGGTAACTGGGTTCATTCCTAGGATTGGCTGAGGTATTTGGTGAAGATTTTGAGGAGGTAGGATATTTGCAGCTTCTGCCTGACGACTAGGATCATTGAAAGATAGATAGGTTATTACTTGTCCTGGCTTGGCATAGCTTCTGGGGTCCATATGTGGGTTGTGTTGGAGTGGATTGGTGATGGGAAATGGGAGGCCACTTGGATTTTAGGTATATTGGTGTTTGGGAAAGGATATAATGGGTTTGGTAGGAAAGGGTTGAAATTTGGTAATAACTATTTGGTAAGAAATTAGTGATTGGGGTGCTGGTGGTTAGTGGAAGGTTAGTGTTTGGCTGAGGGTTTGGGATTAGAGGAATATGAGAAGTAGATGCTTCTCGAGGGATTGTAGGGAAAATGATTCCTTCAACATTAGGTTTTGGACCTTGCATGAGGTTTGTGATATGGCATAATAGGCGATCAGTATGTGTACCCAAATTCTGGTCTAACCACTGTTGCATGACTGGAGTAGGAGCATACCCTCGAGCCCCTGTATTAGTACCCACGGTAGACTGTTCATTCTCAGCTGTCATTCTGCCCAAATCTGTACTTTCTGAACTGATCCTGATACTTTCTGATCAAACCTCTGTGCATGTATCCCGTATCAAACGACCGGTGCTTTCTCTTCATTTCCAAACTCGGGTCAGGTTTCTAAGGAAAAGGGTTGAAGGTATCAGAAGGGAAGGCTCCAGGCTTTTGTGTTCTGAGTACAGTGTGCCTTTATTATTTTATTATTATTCATTTTTCCTAAGATTGATTGGACAAGCACCTTCTTTGTTTTGACAGTCTCGGGACTCTTCCTGGAACAATGTATTCTTTCTCCAGAGTATAGAACATTCATATTCCACCTGTCTTTCGGCTCCCTAAAATTGGATTGATCTCAGACGAATGGTCTATACTCTTTCCGGGATCCATCATTCGAATGGTCTAGGATAAATACCATAAAAATTATTGGTCAGCCCCTGTGCATATATATTTATTCATTTATGTGTGTGTGTATATATATATATATATATATATATATATATATATATATATATATTTTTTTTTTTTTTTTTTTTTATTTTTCAATAATTTAGGATCAATAAAACTGATCAGTCCATGAAGTGTCCTGGAAAACTATATGCCTTTTAAAATTGGCTGATGCAGGCGGTAGGCTGACTTTGATGTAAGGGTAGCTGTCAGAATATTTCTACGTGCGTGCACGTGTGTGTGAGTTATCTAAAAAGCAGTAAAGTCTTTTTTTTCTCATATATAAATCAGTAAATAGCCCATCTTTTTGTTCATTTGTTGATTTCTTCGGCTAATTAGTTTAAATCCTCGAAAGAACGGCGCGAGCGAGCGTGACGGCCATTCAGATCAATAAATAGAAAGAAAAACGGAAAAGCTATCAGTTTCTATTAATTACATTTGGTCATAATCCCCAAAATAAAATGACAAAATAAAAGAATATTTACATATTTTGTCAGGAATAGTAAATAAAGTAGAATAAAATAAAATAAAGCGATAATATGCCTCCGTTTTTTTGTTATCCTGTCTGAATTTTTGAATATATTTTTTATTCGCAACGGAACCCAGAACAAAACTACTGCAATATTTCACGGTTATATGCACAAATATATATACAGATATATAAAAATACACTATTTAAACTATTAAATAAATATAAGCATATTTAGCAAAAAAAAAAAGAAAAGAAAAACTTGTTTTTTTTTCTTTTAACAAAATGAGTCTAGCCCTCAGTTTTTATTTTCTTAAAAAATAAAAATAACGTCTCCAACAGAGTCGCCACTGTGAGTGCCTCGATTTTCGACCGATCCCCCGCTACCGAAGAAGCGGGTGGCTTCAAAACCTTTTAAAGCGCGTGGGAATATGCTCGGCTTCATTTGTGGACTCAAAATGTGATCAACAGAGTTGCCATCTTTATTTTAAGAAAAGTAAAGAAAAACCAAAAGTAACCAGATTTGAAAAAGGGTTCGGAGGCTAATTTATGAGGTGGGAAGGAGTTAGACACTCAACTCGCCCTTTCGGTCTCAAAACAAGTTTTTTTGACTAAATATGTTTTTTATATTTACTTAACAGTTGAAATAAAGTATTTTAAATATATATTTGCATATATATAAGGAAATAATTACAAACTTACACCAGTCTCCTCTCTGGAGTTACAAATATATTTACATAAATTTGGCCATAATAATGGCTCTTTTTAGTGTTATCTTCTATAGAATTTCGAGCAGCACAACTGCTTATTTCATTTACATAAGATTATTTAAATAACACTTTTATACATAAAAACTTTAATAGACATACCTTTTGAAGCGTGAGGGTTTTATCTTGTATCAAACTCCTTACTGGTAGGCCCTAGGGTGTGCTCGCTCTGACCTTCAGGGAGAGGGAGTCTTTTTACTGATTTCGGGTAGCGTGACTGCTTCGTTTAGTTGTCTTTTGTCTCGGGATCCAGGCGGCACAACTGCTTGCTTTGACTGGATTTGCTGGCTGGCTGGCATCGGAAATCGGGCAGAACAACTGCTAGCTTTTTTGTTGATTTGACGTTTGGATTAGGGCAGAGCAACTGCTCTTTTTGGCTCTTTTGAACCGGTGGAATAGGACAAACTCCTAGCAGGGTAACTAGGTTTCACTTTTGCCGGAGGTTTTTAGTGTTTAGGGGAGATTTGACAGAGCTTCGGGGCTAGAAGGAAAAATTCCTTCGGCGTTCTCTCAACTGCGTGGTGAATTCACTGCGTAATTTCACTCTTTCACTGTGTGTGACTGTGTGTTTTCTGTCCGTGAATTCTGAAAGCCGGATAGCTCTATTTATAGGCTGAGAGGAGACTTCCTTCGTGATTACGTTTTTCCTTTTGAGCTTCATCAGCTTGTACCGTGCGTTGAGAGGATTGCACAAAAAGCAAACTGCTACAGTGCTTGGGGCACTATTGGGCACTGCCTATGGGAGGTAGTGGCGCGGCACCACGAAGGGCTTGGGGCAGCGCCCAGTCTCTTTTTGTCTTGATTTTTGGCACTTTGGCCCCTTGCAATTCACTGTTTACGCATCCTGTTTTTTCCTTAGCATTTTCAACCCTATAACTTGACATTCGTTAGTCCTTTAACATGTCTTGATATTTTATGTCATGTTACATACCAGGGGTACGAAATTAGGGTCTCTACAGGGGGCTCACCGTTAGTGAATCTATATTCCACGTAAATTGATTGTAGCGATGAGTAATATGAGTGACATATCATATTTATGCAACCAACGCTACTAGGCGGGTCGATCGGTTACTGGACAACCAATATGTATCAAACATGGATAAAAACCTTTGGTAAGGAGCAATACTAAAAGGATGTCTGCGCCTTTACACAGGAGTTGAAACCATTGGCCCTCAACCTTGTTTGAGTATGGTGTGATCTTTATATTGATTAAGTATAAATGAACCACGTCATCTACCCTATATGGTCTTAATGCTTAGGGGGGGGGGACAAGTGGCAAATCGTAGCCAGCAGAAAGAAAAAAATACTTATGAGGTGGGGTAACGTTTGAGATTGACCCAATATAAATAATGATATTAAGTTTTATGTGAATCACCAAAGAAAATTAACGATAAATTAAGAACAATGAGATATCTCCACATTGGCTAGTTGATGAGAGCTTCCAATGTCACACACAAACACGAAAAAAATATAAAGATATGGAGAAATGAAGGGAGATGGGGAGGGGAAAGAGAGACAAAGAGGAAATCAATGCGATGGTGGGAGCGGGAAGGATGGTTGTGTCGGTAATGGGTGTTGAATAATGGATCCAAAGACTTATATGACCTTTATGCTATGTCATGTGTAATCACATGTTAAATTTCGCTAAATTAAGCTCGACCTTTACAATAAAGATGATTATAGGATAATAAAATAAAGTAAACTGGTCTTATGTGTGTCCAGAGAAATGTATTACATGTGATGTGTGTGCATTATTGTTACTCCCTCCACGATAAACAAATAGTTTACTATACTATTTTGAGATGTTTCACTAAAGTTGTCACTTTAAAAAAATATGTATATAATCTCCATAACATTTCAAGTTTACATTCGACATTTGATATTAACATATTTATTATGTTCAAGCATTATTGTATTTATGATCAATTTTAATACTAGTTGTATAACCCTTCATTATTAGACTTTTTAAATATGAATTATTCGAGTGAAACATATATAGTATTTATTTATGATAGCTTATACAACTAATTTAAAATCTGATGTTTATTTTTAACTTATTTATTCTCTAAAGGTGAAATGACTAATTTTGTCAATGTACTTTGACTAATCTTTACATTTTGCGATTGCACGATTTTTCGAGTAAAACTATCATTGTATTTTTAAAGAGAGATATAATTTTGTCATTATCCCTAACTATCATAAAATTTAGAGTTAATTGCATAAAAAACCCTGACCTATTTTTGTTTTTTCGTTTTGAACCATGTTTTTATTGCATGTAAAATCTCAACCCAACTTTTTTCACTCAATTAAAACCTTTCGTAAAAAACTGGTTAGTTTTTGTAACGGGAAGGTGGTTGGGCATCCCGCCCAGTCTACGTAGGCTGTCACTAGGATGTTCAGTAACCTTCCCGTTACAAAAATTAACTAGTTTTTTACGGAAGGTTTTAATTGAATAAAAAAACTTGAGTTGAGGTTTTACATGTAAAAAAAAATATATGGTTCAAAACGAAAAACTAAAATATGTCAGAGTTTTTTATGCAATTAACCCTAAAATTTATAACAAACGTAATTTCAATTGCCTCTCCAAAGATTTTATAAATTGTCGAAAGATCCTTAATGATAGTTGCTGTTAAAATGTAGATGAGTTTTTTGTTTTTAAATTATAAGGGGGTCTTTTTTTCATCAGGGGTTACAGAATATATTTTTCGAACAAAAAAATAATAATGAAAGAATGAATTAAATATAAACGTACAAATAAGAAATGAAAATATTACCTGAATAAAAGCCAAGATAAAATATTTAAGTCAATTAATATATACATTTTGGCTTATTGAATATTAATATATAACAATAATATACAACAATAATTATAATAGACATAATAAGTTTAAAAGAAATCTAATCGATTATTTTTTGTTGAAAAACGTTGATTCATGAAATATAGTCAAGCACTCATTTGTTGAATGTTATTTAATTTGTAAAAAGAATCGAATAAAATTCTAACTTATTTTTGTATTAACTTTTTTAGAAAATCAGTTATAGTTGGAATTGTAAAGATAAGATTACAAAAAATAGAGTTTTTTGTTCAACCTATAATAGCTGGTATGAAAATTGTGATGTGTTAATTTTTTAAATGAATAATTACTTTTTTGTATAACTATTTTTTAACAATGTTTTATGTTAATTTTAAATAAATTATTTAATAATTTATTAAATAATATTTAATATTTTAATAAAAATAAATAATTTTAAATAATTTCTTAATAACTTAGTAAATAATTTATTATATGTATTTTTAGTCAAAAAAATAACCACATCCACACATGTGGTGAATTTCAATTGTTAAATATTTAATCTGAGCCGATAAATAGCTTTTATTAATTATGAGCGAGTTACTAAGTGCAATTGTATTATATATATATATATATTGTTTCTCATATTTTTTATTTAGACAATATATCTTCCGTTCTTATTTTTATTTCTACATTTAAGTTATAATCTCATTTTTTGTTCACAAAATATATTTTTTAACCTCCAAAAGAAAAAAAAACCCTTATAATTTAAAAAATAAAAAAAATAATCTAATTTTTAACATCAACTATCATTAATAATCTTCCTACATTTTAAAAAACCTTAGGGGATGGAACCAAATAAATGTTGTTAGAAATTGTATGATGGTTAGGGATGATGGCAAAATTGCGTCTCCCTTTTAAGTTAAATGACAATTTTGCTCGAAAAACAGTAAAGTGACAAAATGTAAATATTGATCAAAATACAATGACCGTAAATGTAAAATTTTGTAACTAATCTAAAAAAGTATAATTAAACGTTCAAAAGCATTATCTCTCCCACATGCACACCAACCTAACACATGTTAATTGAAATAAACTTAAAAATGAAAATCTCAACAAACTAAAACCATAAAATAAATTGAATAATACAAAGTGAAAAATCAAAAGATTATTCGAAATCGAAATCACAAAGATTTCAGACCAATAAGGAAAACTTATAACAATATTTTTTTAAAGAAATAAATTAAAATAAAAATATTTAAAATTACAAAACTTATGAACAATTTTTAAAAAAAATAAATCTAGGTCAGACACAAATTAAATTGATATTTAGTTGATTACAATAATAATAAATTAAGAAACTACAAACTAAATATTTGTAAAACAGTAAATCTAGGCGGGACAAAAAAAATCGGACAAAAATTAAATTGATTCAGTTAATTATGATGAAAAAATCAAATTAAAAACTACAAATCATAGTAAAACAGTAAAACAATAAATTTTAAGTTAGGAATAACGACCCATCAAGAGAAGAAGCCGGATAATTATGGCCATAATAATCTCCTGGAGAAACTGGATAAAATTACAAACGTAATATCTCATTAAAACAATAACTTTCATTCACATCCTTCGATAATTACCACATTAATATCTTAAAACAATAACAGTCATTCAATCATCGTCGCACATGTGAATGTAGGATTTAATCATGACCATATGATTTTGATAAAAAAAATTCAATCTCGGCCTCTGAATAGCTTTTACCAATTGCACACATATAATCCAAGGTGTTTTGTAATATAGATTGTTTTTACATTGTTATGTGAGAAGTTTTTGATAGTTTTATTACGATTATGGAGCTAGTGGATTGTTTTATCATTGTCATACTATTATAATTAGGTAATTGGAATTTTTTTAAGAAGGGTAATTTTGAAAAGAGTGGCGCTATGCAGACCTCCAAAATGTATAAGTTGACCCATTTTCTAAGTATAGCTCTACCTTGTTTACAAATATTATAAAACACTTAGTATACCCCCATTGTTTACCTATTTTGCTATTTTCTATTTTGAAACAAAAATTATTACACAAATCACCCCTCCCCACCCTTGAATACGGGAAACCCAACACCCCCTTGCGCAAATCGAACATTAACCGCTATCTCTAACTCTCTGTCTCTTCTTTGACACTAGTTCACCGGAAAAAAAAACGAGTAAGAGATAGTAGAGGCCGAGAAGAGAAGCGAACCTGAACCCACCTCCTTATCTTCATATTCTTTCACAAAATGAAAAAAAAACATAGTGTTTGTTGTTTTGTTACAATGTAATTTGTATGTGAAGTGTTTAGGGTTGAATTAGGAATTGAGATATGAATTTTGTTGTTTGTGAGTAGTTTTAAGACCAAAATATTGAATAAAAAACGATGTGGATTTCATGAGATTGTTATCATGGTCCATGGAACATTGCTAACTGGTCGACTAGAACCGATAGAACAGTTATCAATTGTTCCATTAGTTCTCGCTGAACATCTTGCATTTGTTCCATCAGTTTTGGCCGAACATCATGTATTTGTTCCATCGGTTCATGCCGAACAATAGCATATACAATATTGTTTTTTCCCTTTTTGATTCAAAACACTTACCATTGAATGAATTAGTGTCACTTGCCTATTGGATCATTGGTGGATTAGTAGATAACATGTTTAAACCCTATTGACAAAAACAATAATACATCAAAAAACCAAGGTTGGTGGCATTTTTTCATACTGTTATAGATCCAATGGAATATTACTTAAATGTTCGGTCAGATGAAACAATTTTCAAATGTCCAGCCAGATTTGATGGAACATTGCTTAAATGTTCCATCAGATCTAATCAAACATTTGAGTAATATTTGGTTAACAGAGAACATTACTCAAATATTCAGTTGACTCTGACTGAACATTTAAAAAATATTCCTTTGATGGTGGCCGAATATTTCATAACGAGGAATTCATTTTCTTGAAGAAAAAAGATGGTTTATACAATTATATAAAACTCCATCCGCCCATCAAATTCATGCCTGATTTTTGCAAGACAAATAATTCACAATATTATTTTGAAATGTTTCACTAAAAAGTCAACTTTCAAATATTATGTCTACAATTTTCATAATATTTAAACTTTATCATATATATTTGATATTAACATATTGATTATGTTTAAGAATTATTATAATTATAACTAATTTTAATGTTAATTATATATATATATATCTTAATTATACAAATTTTCATACTTGAACTATTTAGGCGGAACAGAGGGTTCCCAACACCAGAAAGATACTCTAGATAACAATGATAGATGCCTGAGGGACTAAACTGAGAATTAGTGGATATCTAGGGGCTAAATAATCATCCTGCCTTTAATTTAGATACACCAGTCACCAGTCAGCTAATGGGATTCTCTACTGTGTGGCATCCACCACAATCGACGTTACGTCGTGAATCCTGATAGATAGAGAAGAGAAATGGCTGCCGCGCTTTCACCGACCACTTCTTTCCGCCTAAAGCCCTTTGCCGCCGTTCGATTCCTCTCATTTTACCGCCAATTGAGCCCCAATAATTATCTACCCACCAAACTCAAAACCCTAGCCGTCAACCCCATTTTCCCGCCAAAATTCCCCACTCCTTCACACGCCTCAATCCGCAACCGGCGCTGCTTATGTACAGAAATTTCCGCAGCTGTATCTTCTAACGAAGCCGCCGCAACTAAGTTAGACACTGGCATAGGGGAAAAAGTTGGGGAATTCCGAAAACGATTTAGTATAAAGGATATAAAGGGAGGGCCGGACGAGGGTTTGGATAAATTGGGGGAGAATTTGACGGTGAAGGGTTTTGTGAGAACAGTTCGCGTGCAAAGCAGTGTTACATTTATTGAGGTATTGCACTCGGTCAAAGAGTTTGGGGTCCTTGGTTCCATTCCGGTACCAACAAGGGTCGCAATTACCTGTCAAAATAAATAAATTTGAGTCTCTTATTCTTTTGCGAAAATAAAGGAAGTCTGGCTTTTAAATCATTTTACTATGTCATATACAATAAGACCTTAGTGTCCACATTAGCTCAATTGAACATGATAATTGATGAATGTGATCTTCAGTAACTTCATTAAGAAAAGGACACTAATTTTGAGACCATCCTATGTTTTGTGCCGGAAGGAGTACATGAAATTTGAATATATTCTGTGTAGGTTAATGATGGTTCATGCTTTTCAAATTTGCAATGTGTGATGAGCTCTGACGCTGAAGGTTATGATGAGGTACTACCTACTTTTAAATGATTTTTTTTGTATGGTTTATGTTATATTGTGTTGTTTGTGTTGTTTGATATGGATGTAAGTAGGGGTCATATTCGAAATGACTGCATTTTCGGTAGAAGCTCATAGTTTAAGGAAGTGGCAGTTTGAATTGATGATTCAAGCTTCTATGAACCAATTTTTTAAGGGAAGTTCAACATTTATTTTGGGACAAATGTAAAAAATCTGTAAGTGACACTCGATTTGGGACAATGATTACTTTATCTTCCTTCTTACATTGACACATGTTTGATTTTTTATACTTTCAGAGGTAATTTTGTTTATTTTAACAAAATATCTTGAGATTTGGCTGCAATATTGCTTAGCTGGTTGACTATTGGACGAATTCAAAAACATTTCACACGCATTTAGGTTCAAGTTGCTTCATTAGATGATAGTTGTTAGTAGGTCCCCTTATCTCGTAAGTCATTGGCTCAGATTTTTTTTTTAATCTCCAGAGTCTAGGATACTTTTCGGTTGTCCGAGCAGGAGGAAGACCCACAGTCGAAGAAGATTTAGTGAACAAGTTTGATTGATAAATGGATATTTCATGGACATCAGAAAACCGTCAAACTTCCACCAATAATCTTGTTGAAATTTTTAATAGAACTTAACTTGCAGCATAGTCTTCTAAGAAGGCGTTTTAGAGCTGCTCATCTGATCTCTTGCTTGTGCTTGGATGCTGGGTGGGTAAATAGACCAATATTGTACTGTATTGCCTATGAAGTAATATAAAGCTTCTCTCATCGGTTCAACTGTGAAAAGTGGCTAAAAGGGGAAAGCATACTAGTTCAAAGGTTTTGGGTTCTGGCATAAAATACATATAATTGGATATCTTTTATCAAAAATAAAATAAAATATATAATTTGATATCTAGGAAATGTTGCAGTGCCCTCAGCATGCAATACAGGCATGTCTTATCCATCTTAAATCAATGAATCTCTCCGATAAGCTGTCCTTTCGTTTCTTTTGCTACAAGCACAATGCAATCCGTCATCTTTATACTTGGAGTTTATGAATAGGTGGAGAGTGGTTTGGTCACAACCGGGGCATCAATACATGTACAAGGAATTTTGGTAACCAGCCAAGGATCAAAGCAGAAAGTAGAGTTGAAGGTTCAGAAACTTGTTACGGTAATAAGCTTCCATTTTTCTGTGCTTAGAAACTAATTGAATGACATCCTTTTTGTTTTTTAGTAGTCTAGTAACTGGGTGGTATCTTTGAATTATTGCTGCAAGCCTGTCATCAGAAACAGTCAATTTTCTTGGATCTTGTAAAGTGTCATTTCAATCTTATTTAGTAGTCATCTTAGATGGAATTAAGCATATAACTGTCTGTCACCTAGTCATTCTTTGTTGGAGAATACCATGTCATTCCTTGGTTACGGACGAGTAGTGTCTTGCATCTATAGTGATTTTGTCATGGTTAGTTGAGGTCAATGCTAAGGTTTGTTGAACTTTTACACAAAATTCTACCTCCAAATTGATGTCGCATGACATTTATGACATCTCTTCAAACATTGAATAGTCAGACCTTACTGAGGCACATTGCTACAATTGGAGTATAATCAAATTCTGTTTCACTATGGTGCTCGTCTTCATATGCCCACCTTTGAATGGTCACTTGTATCGATAAACATGCCATTGCACCCACCTTTTTCTTTGATATGCTGCTTCACTTTTTTCAATAAATTCACATGTACAAGCTATGTTGCACGGACACGGATACGCGGACACGGGGATACGTGATTTTTAAAAAAAGTATAGGACACGGTACGGGGTAAAGTGTAAATATTCAAACTATAAGGACCATAATGTAAATATTCAAAATGTAAGGACCAAATTATAAATATTAAAAACTATAAACATTTTATTGTAACAATTAACAAGTAACATTTAATTTATAATTCAATTTTATAACAAAGTACACAAATTTTATAAAAATTAAAAATCAGAATCACAAAGTATACAAATAGAATTGACTCAACAGTCAACAGTCGACAGACTCAACACTAAAAAATTATAATATAAATATAAGAAACCACTCTCATGTTCACTGTTCAGTACTTCAGTTGACAAATGAGTGATGACATCGAAGAGAGAGGAGAGTGGAAACTGGAGAGAGACTCAGAATTCAGAAAAGTGAGAATAAATGAAGAATACCTGGTGGCTGGTTGTGGCTCAGAAGAGACGAACTGAAGATAGACGAAGACGAGTGACAACTGATGAAGACTCGAAGAGTACGCAGGTCGCGCAGTGCACAGGGAGAGAACAGAGAAGGTCGCCTTCGAAGGGGCAAGGGGCCCGGCCGGCGGCATAGGTTGTTCGCTGGATGGTCGGTGTCGGCGACAAGGGAATTTGAGGGGGCTAGGGTTCTTTTTGATAAGGGATTTGAGGGACGAAGTGAGAAACTGAGAATGACGATGGTTGATTACGATATTAGTAGTCGAAAATATACCCCAATTGTGTTGGACTTCCAGGTACGTATCTCGACTCTCTAAGCCTCACACCCGTGTCCGTGTCCGGAAGTTCCAAAAATCCAAATTCGGCCCCAAAACGTATTTTGGGCCGAATTTGCCGTGTCCGACTCGGAATTCGCCTCCAACCTGCCGTGTCCGTGCAACATAGTGTACAAGCATCTCTTGACTTCTAATGTTCTTGTAACACCACTTTGATTTATGAACAATCACAATTCATTATGAATATGGAAAAGGCAGATATTCATGTTGTTTCTGGATATGATGGTAGTATTTTCAAGTGGCATGAACAAGATAATGCCTACTGCCATGGGGATATTTGATGAGATGATTATCTTTTTTTTTTTTTTCCGCTTCTTGTAACCTCTTCTAGGTTGTTGTAACTTCTGACTCCTAGGTGAGATTTGTTTATAACCGGAAGCCATGACATTATACACTCTTTCCCCTTCCAACACTCATCAGTAATTCCAAGAGTAATCTTTAAACATTCAACACCACAGAAACAGTTGTGTGATCCCGCAGAAGTAAGGATCTGATAAAAAATCTCTATATCGAGTGTTGAATTGTTAGCGAGCCTGCAGCCGTTGTCCACATAATTTCAGAACTTCTGTCGTAGCATATTGTCTCATTCATCTGTAAGACCCAGTTTAGATGGCTGGAATGGAGAGTGAAAATGAGAATATCATTACCCATAGAAATTGTCATTACCAGAATGGAATTCCTGGAAAATCTCATTACCAAAATGGAAGCGGGTGAAATTCTCATTACCAGAATGGAATCCTCATAGTTTGTCATTACCTAGTGAGAGTTTCTTAGAGATTTTCCCTTCGTGTTTAGATGAGGACATGAAGATTTCCACGTCGTTTAAAGTCATAATAGAGCGAAGATAAAATTAGAAAGAACTAAATACTGTATGTACAAAGAGGCCAATAATGCAAAATCTATGTTAACAGATGCTTCATGTGCAAAGACGATGAAGAAAGTGTAAACCATTTGCTGATTCACTGTCCAGTGGCTAGAGAATTGTGGAATTTTATTTTGGGGATGTTTAAAATTTCATGGGTGATGCCTGGATCTTTTAGAGAGGTGCTGCTGAGTTGGTCTTTATATAAAAGAAGAAAGAGAAATACTTTTTGGGAGACTATTCCGTTAGCTGTTGTTTGGATCCTTTGGGGGGAAAGAAACAAAAGGGCGTTTGTGAATGAGGATGGTTCCATCCTGCTGTTAAAAGACACCTTGCTTCGCACTCTATTCTTTTGGTGTTTCGAGCCGACGGAAACTTTATGTACTAGATATTCTTTTGTAGATTTTGTTAATAGCCTTTCTTTTGATTAAGTTGTATACTTCTAGTGTACAAAAGTTGCGCCTCCTTTTTGGTGCTATAGTTCAATGCAATACTTATCAAAAAAATAATAATGCAAAATTCTCAAATCCACGTGGATGGAATGAGAAACCCACTCTTTTTATGAATCTATTGATGGAGGAAACGGATTCATAGTTTCATACCAACAATTCCATGCTCCAAACATGAGAATCAAATGTGTATAAAATTCCAATTCCTACCCTCCATTCCTGGCATTCAAACATAGCTTGTGGAAGGATAGATAATCTGGACAATAATGACAACATGATTTATGATATAAAACTATATAACGTTTGAAATATGAGTTTCGTCTTCTACTTTCATTGTTGTTAAATGCTAAGTTGATAAATCCACGTCAACAATGATTGTGTCATGTTTTCTTACATGTAAGAGTCTGAGTTCTCAATTTAGTTTTTAGATTTAAATGTGTGAACAATGGTTTTAATTTGTAGCATGAGCATAATGCTAACATTTCTACCAAGATTAAACGACCTTTCATTCCCGGGTATTGTGTGGTAGAAGACCCTGCGTGCAAGCAACTGCCTTACTTTTGTTCTCGATGGTAACTCGAAAGGATATTATAGTGAAAGAAAGACTAAAGGGTTATCTCCCTCTCTCTCTCTCCCGCTCTTTCTCTCCCCCTCACTTGATGCGTTAATGTGGTTATAAAAATGACTCCATTAGGGCTACGCCAGCATTGTAGTTAAAATGGGAAGAAAACCGGATACTTTTTCTAGCCTTTAGATGAAGTATGGAACAGGTAGTCTAGTTTCATGGTCGTCCCCTCTCTCCCAATTCATAGGTCAGTGGTTCATTGTCCATGAAACCGTTGAGACATCCTATTTAAGATGAACAATACCCTAGTGGAGCTGAAGATTATCCAGTAGCGAAAAAGCGTTTACTAGATCGAGATTGCAGTCACTGTCAGCATGACACGCTTTGTGGATTGGGTGAAGCCAAAAGAAGTGCTAATAGCTTTAGTTATCACTGTTCATATGAATGACTTGTGTCCTTGATGGATAAGGCGATCCTATTGCCACGGTTGGTATTTGGATATGTTCACTACTAGAGGATGTGGTTGGACTGGTGTGTTGTGTATGCTTTTGAATCTAGTGACCTCTTATTCCCTCACTGTGGGGGCGCCCGATTCCTTTGGAATAACCTGTTTGGGCTACTGGGGAAGCTTGAGGAAGCCCTATATCTATTTCCTCTTTTCTTCGACGCAAGTTAGATGTATTGGCAGGGGAAGTGTTGTGATTTGCGAGCCTGTTATGGCTATGTGGTGTTTCGGCAGTTCTTTGGTGCGTGTGGACTGAGAGGAACTCCAGAATTTTCAAGGATGAACAGCTCTCTTCTCCGGAATGGAGTTGTTTATATGGCATGGGATTGGGCTGCTTTGATTTTGCAGGTTTTTAGCCATTGGATTTTGATTTTTTCTTGTCTTTGTTCAACGTACTGCTCGTCCATCTTTGGTTCCCTTATGTACCTTTTGATTTATTATTATAATCTATTTTTTTCTAGCAAAGAAGAAAAAAGACACTATGAAACAATTGATAAGAAAAAAGAGATACTCTCTCCATCCTAGATAAATGTTCCTACTTTCTATTTTGGGATGTCCTACATAAATGTCCTTACTTTCTATTTTGGAATGTCCCAACTAATGTTTCTAAAGACTTTTGGTGTACAAATTTACTACCATTCTTCCCAATATATCCCTTCTTATCAAAAAAAAAAAAAATCCCTTCATTTAATACTATCATTATTGCACATCCTAGAGAGAGAGTGAGTGTAATGAGTACATAATTAATGAAAGAGAGAGAGAGTGTGTAATGAGTATTATTGTCACAATATATTTTATAACCCATCATTAATTATATTTCTTAATTCTTGTGTTTTGTTCACTAGGAACATTTATTCGGGATGGAGGGAGTACTTTTTTTTTGATAAGTAATAAATATATAAAACATGCATAAAACAGGTGACACAACTTATTTACAACGAGTCAACTAATATTGACAGATATATTATTCACAAAATCGACAAAAGTGTTGTCTGTAACCGCTTCTGACTCCGATCCCCAAAAGAAAAGGGTGTGCAATACCAACTCCTTTAGTTTTTCCACACTTCACTCATTTTCAAAAGCCCGTCGATTCCTTTCTTTCCATACTATCCAGCACACAGCTAGTGGAGACATGTCCCAAACCCCAAATCTCTTCCTTCTTTTATAAAGGAACCAGCAGAGAAGCTACTTCAGGGAATTAGGCATTACCAAGTAAATATTAAAAAGATTCAGCATGAAATCCCAGACCTCTCTAGCAACTGGGCAATGGATCAGAAGGCGATTCACACTTTCCCCACTACCTCTACACATATAACACCAGTTGATGTGGATTAAGAAAAAGGAGATATTAATTGAACTTTGTAGTTTTTAATTGGTGCTTCTTTCAGTATTTGCATTCTTATTTGATAGTGCATGTATATTTTTACAGGCGGTTACAAGCGAACTTCATACTATTTTCTCATTAATTTGATATTGGCATAGGTTGGTACAAGTGATCCGTCGTTTCCGGTCCAGAAGAAAAGGGTCACTAGAGAGTTTTTGAGATCCGTGGCTCATCTTCGCCCTAGAACAAATACATTTGGCGCGGTATGATTTTAGCTTCTGTCAGTATGATATCAAAAAAATTTCTGTTCTAATCACCTAATGCATGTCTGTCTGTGTTTTATGTTCCCAAGATATCCAATCGTTTGGCTTCTTACTTTTGTCATATGCCCGTAGGGCCTTTGTGCTAGAAGATTATCATCAAATTAGGCTTCTCTTTTTTATCGTTTCATCACCGTGCAAATTGCGATCATAATGTTTTGCAAAGGATGAGACTTAATGCAACCATGGTGATTCTCAATCCTAGCTAGGGGTGGCAAATCGGTCGTGCTCGGTTGTTATCAGGCCGGCACGATAGCAGCACGACACGATAAGCATGAACACGAACACGAATATGGCACGATAAGCTTATCGTGCCTAATATTAAAACCCAAACACGACACGATAAAAACACGAAAAGCACGGCACGACACGATAGGCACGATAAGCAAAAAAATACGATTTATTTAGTCAGGCCCGCTAAGCCCAATTAAACATTATAAAATATATAATTTTGATTTTTTAATACATATTTTGAAAATTTATCAATATAAATAGTTAAGTAGTTTAAAAGTCATAAATTTTCAAATGATAAAACAATGAAATAATCATGAAAATAGTTCGAAAGAAGTGAATAACCCCGAGTAAATTTTTAAAAGTATATTTTAAAAACATATATATTTTAGCTATCGTGCTTATCAAGCCAGCCCGATAACAACCCATTTTTTATCGCGCCTTATCGTGTTGGCCCTATAACGGCCCGAACCCGATAAGCCTCAGCCCAAACCCTATAATTTCGTGCTGTGTTCGTGTCGGCCAATCGTGCCGTGCCTCAAATTACCACCCCTAATCCTATCCCACCCACAAACTAGAGATGTCATAGATGAAAAGGTGAGATGCCATAGAAGATTTGATTGGCTCAAAGATTTTTTATTGGAATTCAACGCCACACTATCTTATTCTTCTTAATTGATATTATCATACTTTTCTGAATTGGTGCACTTGGTCTACTTCTTACGTGACCAAACCATCTCAAGTGTGTTTCTCTCTTTTTATCTCCTTCTGGGGGTTGCTTTACGGGTTCATGGAAATGTTTATTTTGGCTTTTATCTTCTCTAGTTTTACCACATACTAGCTTTCTCATTTCAGCTACCCTTGTTGTATTAATATGATGTATCTTAGTTACCCAGCTAGTACGTTTATTTTGTCTGTTGTATTAAAAAAGTTTTGGGAAGTATAGTGGGTTTAACAGCTGGCTTGCAAACTTCCCTTTCAACTTTAGGTATACACTATTCACATGACACAACAAACGTACTTCTCCCTGTCAACCAACCTAATTTTACTCTATTGCTTGTATCATTTCCCACATCCCCATCTTGATTACTAGTTGATCCTTGTTGGTTGTCTGACCTCTCTCTGTCTTCATTAGTACTACTAGTTCTGCTGCTAAATTTGCATTCCAGTCGTCACCTAGGAGTCTCTACCTTGAACCTTAAAAAATAGAAACACAAAAATGTTAACAGATCAATGATACTGTAGGTGTTCTTTTCAGTCGAAAGCGTGCCGAAAAAGCACTTGTGAGTTTAGATTTTAATTTAGTTCTACAGATTACATCAAAGAGAGTAGGGTGTAGATAGAGAGAAATATCGGCTCTGATGAGAGGTAGTCTGTTTATTATTCTTCATAATAATCTAGCTGATGCCTTTACTGATATTCTCCAGATTTATGAAATATAAGCTTCCTTTATAACTAGTTGGAGTCTTCCGATTCAATGATCCAGTCAGTTAATTGTTGGTTTTAGGTAGCAAGGGTGAGGAATGCTTTGGCTTATGCTACGCACAAGTTTTTTCAAGAAAATGGCTTTGTTTGGGTCTCAAGCCCTATCATCACTGCTTCAGATTGTGAAGGAGCTGGTGAACAGTTCTGTGTGACCACTTTGGTATGCATTTTTTGAAGTATGTTTCATTTCCATATATAGATATTATCTCTGTCATCTATAATGTTTTGGACTCCAATTAAGAGGATAATTAATGCTGCCGCACCCACAGGCTCAAGATTTTAGGCTATGCCAGTTGATGTCCAAGCACGGAACCTATCTTTTTTTCCCACTGTTTTCTTGACATTAGCATCTTGATTGGTTTGATTGGAGAAGTCTGTCATACACTCCTGTTGTTTCTCCTTTAGGGCTTTTTGCTATATACTCTCTTCCTCACTTTCTGGCTCTCTTTTTTCCCTTTTCATGGGTGTGGTGGGGGAGGAAATGAACTTTTGATGTTGCCCCTAAGGGGGTGGCCCAGTGGTAGACATGGGACTTCACAAAGTGTGAGGTCTCAGGTTCGATCCCTTCCCATGCCCCCCTTAGGAGTAAAAAAATAAATAAATAAATAAATAAAAAAAAAGAACTTTTGATGTTGAGGAAAAGTTGAGGCAGTTGACTGATTGCTTCTGGTTGTGATTTAATATTAGGTCCTTATTCTTCTTAGAACTTGTAGTGATTGGTGTTCATTTGCTTTAAACATAATTAAAGTAATTTTTTAATTTAAAACAGGAAGTGTGATAACTGTAATATTCTTGTGTTTAAGACGATCCTTTATTTTTCTGTTCTAGTTGGTGGCAACCTGTAGTGGATGGGTGATTATATAGTAGTTTATGCTGTAAAGCAGCCTCAAATGCCTCATGATGGAAAGAAGATTTCTGATGTAGTAAAACATGAAGCATATGAGACTAGTAGTGTTGTTTTCATTTACTTCATCTTGGTGCCTCTCATAAGGTTCCTGTTCATTTAACAGATTCCAAGCTCCCGAGAAGTTACTAAATCTCCAGCCAATTCCATCCCTAAAACAGAAGATGGCATGATTGATTGGTCGCAAGTAAGTGAAATTGGTGTTTTTTGAGACAAATAGTTTGTGCCCAAATGCTGTCTTTCTGTTGCAAACCGAAGTACATGGATTCCGGAACCTTTTTGGAAACAGTAATTTAAAAAAAAAGGTGATTTACCTCTGAAGTAAATTAGATCTGGTTTCTGGCTCGTTTACCTAACAGTCCTTTTCCTTATCTCGTTCTTTCTTAATGATATGTCGCCACATTCTTCTAAATGCCACCTCTACATAAACCTTTCGACATTCTTTCCAAATTACATTGCATTATTAATGGATTTACCCGCATGTACTTGTACTCAAGTGCATGCTGGTAAATCAAATTGAGGTCCCTAATGGCCCTAAAATATTACTCCCTCGTCCCAAAATTATTGTCATGCTTTCCTTTTTTGTTCGTCCCGAAAAAATTGTCTTGTCTGAAAGTTTCCCTTTTAGGACAGTACATTTACCATTTTAGCCCTACTTTTTCTTCGTACTTCAATTATGGGCCACATGCACATGGGCTTTAAGGGAAACTACACAGTATACCACTATTAATAATCAAGTCAATTATTTTTTTTAATCCATGTGCCGGGGCAAACGAGACAGCAATTTTGGAATGGAGGAAGTATGTTGAAATTCAAAAGCAAGTGCTTTGGAGTTACCGAGTTGGCAAGCAAGATAACCTCTATAACGTTAAGATCAATGCTGTTGCAGTACTTTGTGAACTCAATTTATCATTTATGATAAGACCTACTTTGCATATCCAGAAAGTACCATCCTCAGGCATATCTATCAACTGTATAAAACTGTCTTCTAGATATCGTACACGGTTGTGAAATCCAAATATTTAGCTTAAGGGTAAAACTTGGTGTCCAACAGTGAGTAAAAGTTTGATGATGTTCCTAGCAGAGTTGGAAAGTGCTGATACTTGTTATTTGATAAAAGTAGATATTATGACAAAAGTAGGAATTTGTGGTAGGGTTGTTGGATAAGGCACTCAATGATGTTTGATTCACCAGTAACTGTTACATTTTGATCAATAAGTACATATTACCTTGACGACTTAACCGAATTTTGTAATACCTCTAAAGTATCATGTTCCATCTAATACTTAAAAAAGATACAGAAAGTGATTGGAAGAATCGTTCATGGAATATTCATTTTCCACTACTTCTTGTTGCTGATAGTTCTTGTTGAAATATATTTCACTTCCTTTGCGTTCTAGTGTCCTCCTAATTTTGTACAATTAATTTTAGAAACTCCGTTGTGAAGATTTTTTATGCTTATTTTTTTTTTCCATTTACACCTTCTATATTACAGGATTTTTTTGGGAAACCAGCATTCTTAACCGTTTCTGGCCAATTAAATGCAGAGACATATGCTTCTGCTCTATGTGATGTATATCTTCTTCTCACATTGTTATCAAGTACATTGAACTTTAAGCTTAGCTGATGTTGATCCATAGTTTTAAAGAATTTTATACTATTTCCAGGTGTATACATTCGGTCCCACATTTCGAGCAGAAAATTCTAACACTACAAGACATTTGGCTGAATTTTGGGTAACTTGTGTGATTGCTTCATTCTTTTGAATTTTCGCTGCAGAAAAGTTATAGAGGGTTAAGGTTCGTTCATTGAAATATGATATACAACTACTTCTCCCTTTGAAGATGATTGAACCTGAGCTGGCATTTGCCGACTTGAATGATGACATGGCCTGTGCAACTGCCTATCTCCAGTATGTAGTATGTTACTTTTCACATCCATATGTCGACAACTTATATATGCTGGACTTATTTTGGTTTTTTAATCTCTTTTCTTGAGCATCTTCATAAATTTTGGAATATTGATCTGATATTAACAAATCCTTATTGAAGGTAAAGTTTGCCCTCGAAAACTGCAAGGAAGATATGGATTTCTTCAATACTTGGATCGAGAAAGGAATTATCAACCGACTGAGTGTATGAATTTTCAGTGTAACTTAAACTCAACCCATCAGTCAAATCATTCCCTCTGGATTTACTTTATAGTGACTTGTCCATTGAGACATACGTAATAGACCTCATTGCTTTTGATTATAGATCCGTTTTATCTGTGTTGGTATCATGACGTTTCTTGATTATGTTCCGTTTGACAGGATGTGGTTGAGAAAAGCTTTATGCAGCTAACGTACACAGATGCAATTGAACTTCTATCAAAAGCAAAGAAGAAGTTTGAATTTCCGGTACTTGTATTTCTTTTTGTTGAATAGCTTTGCAATGTGAAAAGATGTGCTTTGTTACATACATTGCTTTGAATATTGAGGATGATTTAGTGTCTTAGCGTGTCAGCAATTTGAGGATCAGGATATATGGCTGCATTATCTACGTGAACTGGGTTATTCTCAGTTTATTTTTATAGGACATATGGTGCTTAAGGTATAATGAAGTTTTTATGACCCCAAGGGCTGGGAGAGATGGCAAGGGCACTCAAGCAATGACCTTGAGGTCCTTGGTTCCAATCCCCATACCTACAAGGGGTCACACTTACCTATAATTTTTTTTTTGAAGTTTTTAGTCATTTCTTTGGAGCAATCATGCTATAAAACAAATGTAACTGGATAGTTTTATTCACATTTGCAAAGACAGTGCAGGATTCTGACATTCTAACTTTGTGCATAAACAGTTTGAATTTGAGAGATATCACTGACTGTGACATGGGCGTCTAGTGCTTGGCACGCGCACTTCATGAATTCAGAAGAATCCATGTAGTGTAACGTACATATTTTTTTGGGGGCATGAACTAATCTGCATTTACTGTGTTCTGATTTTACTGCAGCAATTATGATACATTTGGTAACTTCACATCCTATTTTGTTAATTTAATCTACTGATGATTAAGCTACTTTTTCATGACTATATACTCACTGTTGTAATTGGAGTTCTACATTATTGAAAATTGTGTGTAGCATGCCTCTAAAATCTATGGTGATTTTCATGTAGGTAAAATGGGGATGTGATTTGCAAAGTGAGCATGAGCGATACATCACCGAGGAGGCATTTAATGGATGCCCTGTAATAATTAGAGACTACCCAAAGGCATGGTTTTGCCCCCAGGTTTTTGTGAAACAAAAAATTGTTTAGTGATGATTTTTGAAGTTCTTCACTAAAAATCTTTCAGGAGATCAAGGCCTTCTACATGCGTCAAAATGATGATGGAAAGACTGTTGCAGCCATGGATATGTTGGTTCCTCGGGTACTACTGCATTCTCAGAACATTTATGTTCCTAATCCTGAACACCAAGGCTTATTGAGATGGGATGGTTCACGAACAGTTGTGAAGTTGAAACAATTCCAAATCAACCATGTTTGTGATTCTCGTGTGTGTGCATGCATATATAGTGCAATGATTGTGCTTTAGTATACATGTGCAAGTGTTCATGTTTCCTCATATTGTACCATGGGGAAGCATAGGTGCATGCATGCACAGATGACAGACACACAGACGCACACGCACACGCACACACACACGCACACTTATGTCCTTGGTGAATGAGTTCATTTAAGTTGCTAGGTAGTATATCAGTTAATAATTACCCTTGAGGCAACAATTCCAAATTAATCCTTAACACTAAGGCGTATAGAGATGGGATGGTTCACTAGCAGCTGTGAAGTTGAAACAATTCCAAATTACCCATGTTTGTGAATACATACTTCTTGTGTGCGCAGATGCATATATAGTGCAATGATTGTGCTTTAGTATACATGTGCAAGTGTTCATGTTTCCACATATCGTACAATAGGGAAGCATAGTTGCATGCATGCGATAGACAGACAGACACGCATATGTCCTTGGTGAATGAGTTCATTTAAGTTGATAGGTAGCCTACGTAGCATATCAGTTAATAATTTTCCTTGAGGCAACAATTACATTCCAACTAAAAAGCTATCAAGTACTTGGTGCGGGTGTGTCGCAACATCTAAGACAATTTTACTCAATTTATCTCTTAGTAGAATTATTTCGTCCATCTCCATAATGACTTTTTTTTTCTTCCTAGTTTTATCATGTACTCCCTCCGTTCCACCCAAAGAGTAATAATCAAGGAATATATAAGTATCATTAGAGTTGACCATAATTACAAAGATGCTTGAATATGGTAACATGTTTATATCAATGTGGATGGTAAAGTTGAAGAAGTTATAAAGATTGTAGGGATAATTTTTTAAAGTGGACTTTTTAAGTGAAACATCACAAAATCTCAAAATAGAATAGTGGACTCTTTTTTGCCTAGATTGAAGGCAGTATTTGTTATTCCTCATAAAATCAGACCTCAGTTTATGAACAATGTTGCTTCTTAGATGACCCGTTGTTATAATAATATAAGGTTGGTCTTTTAGCAGTCAAAAAGTTTCTATTGATTCAACTGTATGAGCACCATCACAAACCATTTGAGGCTTTGACCACATGTGAGGCCGGTCTGATCACGTCATCACATAATATTCTAAAAAAAGCGTCTCTGCTGTACTTAACCTTACATCATCCTCAACACACCCCGGTTGTCATACTTGAACTTATGCAACAGACTGTTTCCTTTTTGATGGCCTTTTGAGTTTTTTGCTACATTTTATTACCTTGTACCTCTACACTTTTCTAACTGAAAAAGAATATAATATTGCCATCCCAAAGAGAGCTGCTTTTGAGTATTTATCATCTTAAACTGAATCTCACTTTGTTCAATTGATTTATACGAGTTTTACTAAGTTATAATGCAGAAAATTACTTTCCGTGATATTATGGTTGGGTCTGCTAGGATTCATTTGTTTTCCTTTGACTTAAGACATTCTTTTGTTTGCTAGATTGGTGAGCTTATTGGTGGAAGTCAAAGGGAAGAGCGTCTTGACTACTTGGAAAATCGCTTAGATGAGTTGAATCTTAATAAGGAAAGCTATTGGTGGTATCTTGATCTACGGCGTTACGGTTCTGGTGGGACATCTTTCTGCAATTGATTTTAACATCTCTCTTTTGTGTACTGTCATCTTAACGATATTTTTATTACCCTCCATTTTCTCTAAAAGAGTTCCAAAGAGTCATTTTAAAGCAAGCTGGTATTTCTCATTTTCTTTAACCCTCATGTTTGGAATTTTTGTTGTACTCCCTCCGTTCTAGGCAAATAGTCCACTATACTATTTTGGGATGTTTCGCTTTAAGAATCCACTTTCAAAAATCATGTTTACAATTTTCATAACATTTCAACATTTTTTTTGATCGGCAAGTGTAACCCCTTGTTAGTATGGGGATTGGAACTAAGGACCTTAAGGTTTTTGCCTGAGTGCCCTTGCCATCTCTTAGATATTAACATATTGATTATGCTCGAGCATTATTGTAATATAACAAACTCTAATGCTAGTTATATATCCCTTAATAATTAAAATTTTCAAAGATGGACTATTTGGATTGAATGGAGGGAGTAATGGTTTATTTGGAAACACCTAGTGGTTTACTCGGGTTTTAAAAGCATTGACAATATAGCATTTATTATCTTTGATCGTGCATAACAATGAAACATTCCTCGTTGAGGTGTTTTCCAGAAACCATTCCCATCTTAGAACTCCCCTCCCCTCCCCTCCCCTCCCGCCCCACGCACACATGCCCACAAATTATTATCTAATTTTGACATGAGATGTTAAAAATAGTTTTTCTTGTTATCCTATTTCCAGTTCCTCATGCTGGCTTTGGCTTAGGCTTTGAGAGGCTTGTGCAGTTTACAACCGGCATAGAGAACATAAGGGATGTAATACCTTTCCCTCGGGTACCTCGCTCAGCTGAATTTTGATTTCCAATTTCATTGTTGTAAAGTTATAATTTTTTCTCAACTTGCAAATTTGAACAAGAGAATTTTAGCCTCGGTCATAAGAAAGCCAGTTCCATTGGGTTTACCCTTCTGGTTGTAAGATTGCTGTTCAGTCAGAGATGAGAATGCTGTATTTATAAACATCATAATATCAGTTGAAGTCATTTAGTCTGGGAGTGCTCTATCTGGTTTGTTTTGTCATAAAACGTGCTGATGTCAAATTTGTAGCATCTCCGAGCAAGCCCCAAAGAATATGGATTGGGAAATCGTATACCTACCCAATTTAGGAATGTACAGTATGCACTAAATGTCTGTATAGTTCTCAGTATGATCGTGTATTTATCTGTATGTTACCGCGCAACACTCGATATGTAGGACATAGGTGGTCTGCATATTACCGTTGATATGAATAAAAGTCGGTGATGATTGACACATGCTACATACAGTTGTGTTATTAAAGGGAATTGCGCCTGTGCTTCTTGAATTATGTTTCACTTTGACCCAAGTCCTTTCTGTTTATGGTAGGCCAGTACAGAATAGAAGCCAAAACCAAAACAACTGGACATACGCTTAACTCAGTGCTTGTCATAGGGGTGAAAGAAAGGTAAAAGTAATACTTAAAAAGCCACATAGAATAAAATATAGAAAACAAGAACATCCTTTATTTTCCAATTTGGTACACTATCATCTTAAATCCCCTAGAAAAGTGATCATTTTTTACTTCGTCAAGGGACATATCTTTTCCTCAATAAATGAACAAATGAACTGTACAGTGGCTGTCTTTCTTTTGCTATTTTCGTAAAACCACCAGACTTGAGATTTAACAAAACCTATCTCTAAAAGTACAAGTAAAGAGCTAAGTAACCCAATTGCATTTCAACATACAATGGTCAAAAAAGAAAAAGAAAAAAAAAAAGAGATATAGAGAAGACAAAAACAATTTTCCACTCTCCTCCTGCCTAAAGCTCCAGATCTGCAACATTTTTGCTGGATGACGCAAAGACTGTAAGGAGAGAGAACTAGATATTTACACTCTCGTTACTTCAAAGTTCCACTTCGTGAAGGTCATCACCAAAACTACCACCGTTCATTGAGGAGTGTGTTAAGGCCTGCTCACTGGGCATAAATGAAGACGGAGGCATCCCCAATACCTCTCCGAGGGGTTTTAATTCGGATTTACCTGAAGGATTAAAGCCGTCACCGAAGCTGCCGCCACTCCATGAAGCTGTTCTTCTCGAGTGAGATGAGAGGGGACCATTCATGTTTGTTACTGTACTCCTATTCGAGATATTGTCCATGCTAGGGTACCTTTGCATAGTCATTGATGGTGAATGAGGAGAGTGGAAGGAATCATTCAATGTGGGACCTGACGGATTTTCATTAGTGGCTGCAGGTGGCTGTTGTATGTAATCTGTAGTAGTGTCAACTGATTGTTCCGTTGAGGGAACTGGTGCCGGAACAAAAAATTTTGGATTGGCAGCTGCTGCAGGTTTGATGGAAGGGGCAGCCGGTGATTGGAATAAGTTGGTTGGGTTCCCACCACCTTTGTTAAAAGTGTCAACATACCTGCTCAAAAGAAGGAACTAAGAGCTATTAATTTGTCTTCACTAAGCAGAATATAATTATGAAATACTGTCACAGGCAATATAGCATATTGTAGTTTCAAATGTATAAAATAGACGAACCACCAATTTACCGCTTAACCGTTGGAATCCCCTGGGGTGAAAAATCAGCATTTATCCACATGCTAGTATAAAGACTCATCAAAATTATGGAGGAATTATACTTACCAGAGTAGAACAATAAAAACTAATATTACTATCCATACTGAAGAATCCAAGGCATTGAGATGTATAGTCAAATGGCAACTATCCCAGACTTCATCAATTAATCCAGAAGACATATAATAATGTCAAAACCCTATCTGGCCAGGAAAAATACTAAATGTACTTCTGGGTCCTTTCGGGTGGGTCTAACTAATGGCATTGCAAAATACAAAATGTACATGTATATACACATGCACACACAAACACATACATATTTATGAAGCAGTAACAGAAGAGAGGCATATGTTTTCACTTGCCTTGCTCGAACTCCCATCCTTCCACGTGCGGAGAATTGGTTTGAGGTTGTTGGAATTGGTGGGATTCCTGAACTATGTCCCAGAGAAGTTGGGCTTGTAAATTCTGGGCTTCCGTTGCTGTTAGACCCTTCACTTTTTAATGCACTATTCAAGTTGTAATCTGATGTTCCGTTTTGGAAAGTTGCCATTGTTGGCGGTGGTGGAGGAGCAACTTCCTCCGCTGGTGGCTCCACACCTTCCTCAACCCACCTCTTCAATTTTTCATCATAATAAAATTTATTTGACTCACCTAATTTGGCCTTCAAAGCAGAAAAATGTAAATTCAGGTAAATCGATTAATACCCAAGCCACACAGATAAGTTGGGGGGGGGGGGGGGGGGAAGCAACCAACAGAACTACAGAAGTGAAGGGAAGGGATATTGCAGGAATGAAATAACCTAAAGATCTACCTGTTTGTCCTGGCGAGGCTTTAGTACTAAACCTACAGTCCTTTGTATGAGCTGAGAACCAAAACCAAAGCGACCAAAGCGTGAAGATCCCCCGGATACTTTACTATGTGAATCGGCAGAGGATGCTTCCTTTGATGAATCAACCTGACCCTACATCAAGTTAACCCATCTGGTATCATGAGAACTAAATCTAATCAAGAAATTATGTATCTTTTTACTTTCCTTTTTTTTAGTTTTTATTTATTTATGATGAAGCAGGGGAAAGAGTACATAAATACCATTACCTGTCTCGGAGTACGTCCAAAGTCAGGCTCTGAAACACTTCTGTTGTGCATGATCCTTTTACTGCTATCAGCTGTCCATTCATTAATGGGTTCCATTGAAGCTGAAGGAATTAATGAAGACATTGCATGCGTTGATTGACTAGTCGATACTCTAGACCCCATGGACTGATAATGATGCTCTTTGGTATGTACATTGGCAGCAGATGTTGATGGTGCAGGTGGAGGTAAACCCCCAACAACACGATGAGCGGTACTGTCAAAAAGGTTGAGTAATTTCCCCACTAATTTTCCAGGAGCCAAGTTCGTTGAGAACCCACCCTGCAAAAGAAATCTACTTAGAGTCCTGTAAACAGTATGAGAGTGATACTTAAGAGGACAGAGAGGTACCTGTTGGTGCGTTTTTATCCTTTCTTCAAGGGATGAAACAAATTGTCTCCATGTTTCTACTTCGGGCGCTCGACCGGTTTTTAGAGATTTTGATACTGCTTGACAGTACCTGAATTAATAGAATATTACAAAGAAAACTCAGAACAGGTCTTATCCCAAAAAAAAAAAAATCCTCAAAACAAGGTTTTCATGAACAAATAAGAGAATTGTTCACAATACGTACTTCAGAGAATCTGATACTCTTCCCACTTCAGCCAACATGTGTGCATATATAAGCTTATATGGTTGGAATGGTAGCAAGGTAAACTGAGAGTTTCCAAGCAGCTTTGAATATTCATATACCTCTGTCCTCTGTCCAGATTCACAAAATATGACTCAAGTGAGATGTCATCTCAAAATACATATAGTAAATGGATCGCGATGGAGAGAGAGAGAGAGAGAGACGAAGTAGACAGCTATTTTTGTGCAGCTGAAACCCAGGCCACCAGGTGGAGAAATTCTGCCTCCAAAGGGTGGGTTGTATAGAAATAGGTATACACAAAAAATAGCATGAGCATATGCGTGGAAAGAGTTTGAAATGCAGGAGTTCCTTATTACAGACTAAGGCTTTGATTCCTCATCATCAAATAAATCGCTATTAACGACCCAAGATTCTATGTTATCACCAATCCAATGCCCATTAATATCTTACCAGTAGATGACTAATGAGACATTGTGCAAGTGTGCAGCAGAAAATATCAATCTCTGACTTCATTGAATGTGAAAAGATATTGCAAGCACAGAAAATTAGGGAAACCAAATCATGTAGCATGTGCTTGTTGCAATGAGCTTCCTAACAAAGCTCAATATTGTAAAGGCATCAAGGAGGTGAATCAAATTCCGTCAGTACCTTCTATACAACGTAGCTTTCCTTCTATTCATCTTCCATAACTTCAGCTTTTATAAAGTATTTTAGATTTCCCTGTAGAAATTCATCCTCTACAATTTTCTAATCCAGTTACGGGAACATTATAAAGTAACAGAACCGAGGGATTCTATAAAATAAACATTTAGCTAAAGTTAGTGTTCTGAAGCAGTAGCATATCATGATTTAAAGTGTTGACTAAATTCCAATCATCGTGGTGTCAGCATCACTGATAAACTTAGCAAGAACAAAATCTTTTCCCAGTTTTACTTCTTTCCTAATCCCATTCTGTTTCGCTTCTTTTAAATCACTAAATCAGGTCTGATTAGTAATAACGATTTTTCAACACTAAAGGAGCAGACAGATCCCTTACACTAAAGGTATAAGCAGAGTTTCACAGGCACAATCAAGGCGCCCATAAATCCATTTGTATCGCCTAGCTAGGTATACACAAAAAATAGTATGAGCATGTGCCAAGGATTTAAGTATCCAAGCGCGCCGGAAGTACAAACCTCTAGAAGCCCCCGTGTAACTGAGGAGATGCAGCTATGCTTCAAAGATAATAAGGTTCTTGAAGTATATACATATGCAGGGATGAAATCATAGCCGTGTCAACACCTTCCTAAATTTATCATTCTAGAAGACAACATTGGATAATTTGGTTATGCAATTTCACAGTTGAGTCACCAACTGTCTCAAAGTATGGATCTGATTTTTCTATTAGACCTTCAATTGATCAAGGCCATCAAACTTGTGGGTTTAAATCAATGCATGGAAAACAATATTCTAGTTCCACATTATAAGAATTCTGATTTTTGTCTTTACTACATGAGCTCTGAATAGTTTTTATTTACATCTGTTCTTTCCTCCCAACCTCATTTGCTGGCACAGGGAGAGATGGATACCCCCCACCGTCAACCCCCCTCCTCACAACATATATACACACACACTTTCAAATGCAGATGTGAAGGAATAGCTTATCCCTTTTCTTTTCCATTTTCTCATATCTTTGTTGCTAGACACACAGGCTTTTCATAGATTACTTTCATTAGGGTAACAGGAAACACTCACGGACCTGAAGTACCATATTTCATCACTGAAACAGCCAGAGGTTTAGAAAATCCACACCCAAAAAAAAAAAACACTAAATAGGTGTACGAGGAACCAAATTAGTGGCATACTAACAAAAGTGAGCATATACAAAATGATTGTTCAAAAGAGAGCGTTAGTATATAGGTGGGAATGGACTAGCACCTGTATAGCTTCTGGACTAGCATATGTTCTTGGGAATTTCCAGTGATCTGCGCCTATGAGACACAGTCTAGCGCTGTCCGAGTATGGCTCAAAGTTGGCTTCTGCAACTAAGTAGCATATGTGTGCAGCAATAATCTGAACCAAAATTTGTAGAAGAAGAAAGTCAATAGCCAACCAGAAAGTATACACAGAAAAGAAATCAATATATATTCTGAGAGATTATGGTAAAACTTACATCACTTTTTTCTTTCCACAAACAATCTCCAAGATGAATGAGAACTAATTCATCATCTTTTGTTCTATTGGCAGTAATCATAGCCAAATTCTCTTCCCAGTCATCAAGCATACTACTATTACCCAGTAGAATCTAGAAGCAAACGGAAAAAAGTGAGTTTGGCAAGTAAAATATATCTAAGGAGGAAATTTCCCAATATTCAAAATGGGGGAATGAAGGATGAAAAAAATGTCCCCAGGAACCACTGCTGCATTTATACACAAATATCAAACTTGGGCCTACTTCACTTTCAAAGGCTCAATGACTAAACATCAGGGACACAACAATTGTATGCTAAGATACACGAATTAAAGAAGATTTGAAACCAAATGAAAGTGGCTTGGCAATAACAACCACGCCTTAAAAAAACCAAGAATATGTTACCTGTCCGGAAACACTGGGAATGCCATTATTAGCTGTGGCTTCTGCAGAAAACACATCTGCTGGTTGACCAGCAATAAGTAGGCATAACGTCCGCAAAGGTGAACCTGCTACTAGCTGGCGAATTGCCATTTGCTTCACAGTATCCACATAATACTGCAATGAGAAACACAGAGAAAACCCCTATTAAGTTACCAACTCATAGCTGTTAGATAGGAAGCCCAACAATGTATATCAAGTTTAACACTCCCCTCTCGTGTGACCCGTCCACACGTGGAAAGATACACAAACATGCCTCGCTAGGGGCATCACAACCAAACATGGTGCTAACATGCACTCACAATACTTCGAGTAACAAATGCAGATGCACGCGGGACGACTCAATCCCATGACCTTGCCACACCAGAGCTTGATACTATGTTAAGTTACCAAGTCATCTAAAAGCTTAAGTTGTTAGATAGGAGTCCAACAATGTAATCAAGCTTCACAACCCCCAACTAAACCCCACATCCAAAAAAAATGAAAAATAATAAGCAACAAGAACATATACTAGAAAGTCGAGCCAACTTTCTCCCCATGAATGCAACTATACTATGGGCAACGAGGAGAAAAAGAAAAACAACAATCAGACAAACCTGGTCACCAAGTTGAGCAGCAAGAATAAGTGCTGGCCCCCATAAATGACCCTCTTGCGCACATTGAAGAGCCTCTCTCTTTCTACCAGAAACCAGCAGAGTTTGGACTTCAGCAGCAGTTGCCTAGATGATATACATGCAACAATTAGAAAATAAATCATTTCCAACAAGCAAGTAAAATTGTGCTGATAGAATCATAAATACCCGCATCTGTCCTTCAGAAGGCAATTTTTGCAAGCAGTTGGCAAGAGCACCATACTCATTGAATTGTGCCTCATTCTTCTTGACAGATGCAAAAAGTCTAGCAACAGCTAATTCTGGAGCATCACTTTCCTGTTAAAAGAAACAGAACCACAGAATACCACAATCCACATTAGCCCAATGTGTAGAAAGCTAATGGCAAATGATATTATGGCAGAGAACTTATTGACCCATTTAGGAACATAAGAGAAAGAGGCCTAAAAGTGTTATCACAAAGTTAATATTGTGGAGTTAAATGAGCTTTGAATAGCATGTATGTCAGTAAATGTCAACCATCCAGTAATTCACGAGCAAGGGTAGCAAAGGAGATGTTAAAATTACAAATTCTTCTCTATATTTCCAAGGACTGATTCTGGTTCCCTTAGGATGTCGTCCTTTTAAATTAGCATGATTGGATAATCACAATCTTAAGAAAAAGCGCTCATGCTATACCGATTTAGTTGAGAATAGGATACATGGTTACCTTGCCGCCCTCATCTAAGAAAACATTTCCTAAAAAGCAGATGTACTGAAACTAAAAACTTTAACCCAGAACTTAGATTTTCTAATGTTAACATGTCATGGGCTACAGCCTACATGCCATGTCAGTCCTAGAAAAGAATAACTATTTGTTACGAAAAACATCCTCCACTCCATCAGTGCAGCTGGTACTTCACCCCTAGAGCAACTTTATGAGATAGGAAAGGATTACTGAAGACTTAATCAGCTAAGAAGACTGTTACTACGTCAAGAAGGCCGGCCGGGGTGGGGTGGAACCATATAAATAGCAAACCATCATATAACCAGCACATCTAAAGGGAGAAAGGGGGGTCTCGGATTCCTTCAAGTTGCAGTGCAAGTATATAACTAACCAATAACATACAGCATCCAACATTCAACGTCATCGCGATGCTATAATTGATGGTGACAAAGATATTGAAAACGAGATTTGCATATAAAGTAGTTTACCTTAGATGAAGTGTCCGTTCCAAAAGGTGAACGAAATTTTCCATAATGCTGAGAAGCTATTTTCAGCAATGAGAGGAGCAACCTCAAAACTTCACCTTTCCTGTAATCCATATCAGGTGAATCACAGTGAGCGATCTGCTCATCAATCCATTTGTTCAACTCTTTACTACCAGCATTCCCACCAGCAAGGGGGGAATGCAAGGTTTGCCGGCAGAGAGCGTGAAAGTAATCAGAAACGCCTACTCCACTGCTTGCAGCATCAGCTCCTCCAGTAACAACCTCTGCCAAGTTAAGAACTGACAATGGCCCACCTTTCGGATCCTTCAACAAGATAAACAAATTTTTTTAGGGTTCAGTACGAGTGATCTGAAAACAGACAAGTACAGATGGAGTTCAAAGATAAGTTCATAATTTACTGAATGGTATGAAGGTTTAGAGACTAACATGGCTTCCGTAGGACGATGTCCCAAGAGAGGTACTATCTTTCATCACAATTAACTTCCCACCAAAACCAAAAGTAACCAATGCATGAGAAGGACGACCAGCGGATGATCTTCCAGCAACAGGAGCATAGGAGAATTGCTGACCACTTTGAACTGGCTGCTGGGTAAAACCACTCTGAACTGGTCGCTGGGAATAACCCCCCTGACCCGGTTGCTGGGAAAAGCCACCCTGAACTGCTTGCTGGGAAAAACCACTCTGAACCGATTGCTTGGGAAAACCACCCTGAACCGGTTGCTGGGAATAACTTGATTGATTGTTATTACGATAGTAATCATTTGAGGCATTCACCGGCTCATTTTGTCTTGTCTGATTGAATTGCTGAGCGAAGTTCCCACCTGGAACAAACCCTTGCGACCCAGAAATAGCAGAAAATTCATTATGACCCTGAGTAGGTTTCTCATGAGATGAAGGCATTCCCCCATAATCGTAAGAATTCTGCTGAGTAACATGATTGCTAACAGATAAATGTGTGCCATACTGACTCTGTAATTGTTGATTTCCAGTAAAATCTGTGGAAGTTACATTCTTAGCAACAACATCTGGTTGCCACATATTCGAACTTTGCTGACTGACATTAGTATAAGATCCATTCCAGTTATAATCATGTCCTTGGTTACTAAAGCCTTCAGATCCATATGTATCTATTTGGCCATATTCAGCATTGTTATTCTGATCATTGTTGTGAGACAAACCGGCTGAAACAAACCCATTTTGATTCAGCTGGCCCTGAGCCTGATTTGTCAATTCAGAATTATAGGTGTCCATTGAGCGCCATTCCTGGGCAATCATGTCATAGTACCAACCAGGATACTGAGGATCAAAAACCATATGCGACGGGTACCCATTATTTTCTTGGGAAGCCTGATTCCAATTTGATAAACTCCCATTGGTGCCACTAGCCTGTGAAACCGGATTCCAACTCGTGACACTCTCAGTAGTGCCTTTCTCAGCTACAGCCTCCACAGCAGACTGAGCAGTTTGCTGCAAGTATGATAACTCTGCCTTCTCATTAAAAACAGCCCAATCAGAAGAAGAATTCGAGTCAAATCCCCCTTGTACATTAGCTGTCGCATCATGAGCTCCATCCACTTGATACCACTGCCCAGTATTTGCATCGTACTTCCATCCAGGATAAAGATTCTCCCAATACTCAGTGCTATTCACATCCTGCCCATCTGTATTTTGATCAGTCGCTGTACCATAAAGTTGAGCCTCCTGATATTGGTGTGCATAATCGTTAGCATTTTCAAAGAATGCAGAATTGGCTACTTCGCTTCCAGAGACGACCTTTGTTTCACTAACCAAGTCATTCCCTTTCCCTAACGGCTCAACCGAACTATCTCCAATTTCAGTGAAGAAATCCGAGAATGATCCAAACCCATTACTACCATTCTGAGCAGGATCAGCACTGAAAGCACTCCACTGCACCTCCTTCACCCCCGAAGCTCCCGATCCAACATTTGCACTTTCTGTAAACCCCAATGTCCCATCTGCCTCTGCTACCCCTTCATCACGTTCAAATACCCCATCAAATGCAAATGAATTCGACGATACTAACGAACTTCCTGTCGGGTTTAAACTTGAATCAACTACCTTCCCTTTCAAATCCTCATCACCAGAGACCTCAACACCTCCGTCGGTAACATCCCCTTTAACTTCATTTCCAGAACTCCCCATTCCAGTTCCAGTATCAGTAATGCTCAAATTAGCAAACGCCTTAGCCTCATCAGAATCATTTCCATCGACTAAATTTAAAGAAGGAGTTGGTGTATAATCATCATCATCGTCATCAACCAATTTATCAAAGAAATCCTCATCAGTCTGATCCTCCACCTGAAATGGAGGATTGGAAGCCATCTAACCAAAACCTAGCCCTAATACCAACACCACAGCACCTCCTGATCCAATACAAACAAGCGCCCCACAAATTTCCCTCTTTCCAAATTACAAAACCTCGAAAACTATAGCTAACAAACGTTATGAGATCCAATTGCTAAATCACTGATTCGATTAGCAAAAAGAAAACCCTAAATTGGTGTACAACAGATGCAATAACATGCAAGATCTAGGGTTTTACTGATACATCCGAATTTTTCAGATAAAAGACGTAAAATCGAAAAAAAAAAACCCAAAAATTCGCAAAATTTACCTTGAACTCCAACGCATCGGGTTGAAGACGATCTCAAGATTGGTACATTTAACGATTTAAATTACAGATCAAAGACGCCAATTGGTAGAGAAACCGAATATGTTTAGGGAGAGAAAGTGGAGAGAGAGAGGGAGAGGGAGAGTGAGAGAGAGAGCGAGAGAGCAAAGACAAGCCCTCGATTTCGCACCAGATGACTCAACAACCATGGTTTCATTTTTCTTATGTTTTTTATTTTTATTTATTATTTTTTATTTATAGTAGTATAATTTTTACATAATGGGGCTAATTCAATTTTGTCAGCTATGGTACAATGGTTTCTGCACACGCTACAATATTTTGACGTGCCTCATTTTATTTTTACAAAATACTATATAATTTTTTCATAATGTACTCTTGATTTCAATTTAATATTTGGAAAAATGGTATAGACATCGAATTTATCCACAACATTAAGAACTATATCCATCGATGATGGATTAAGAGTGACAATGATTGACACGATACGATAGCACGAACCAACACGATACGATTATAAAATACGATTACAGAGATAAATGACACGATAAGACCAGCACGACACGAAACAAGACACAAAACACACGAAATTGTTAATATATTCAAAATAATAGTTATTGTTATATTTATGATCAAATTAGATATATAACATGAAAACACGATAGTGAAGCACAGACATGACACGATAACACGAATTGCCACCCCTAGATGGATGGGTTATAATTCGTGAGTTTGAGTTTAACTTTACTCGCTTAGCTAGAGCTGGTAAATCACATTGGTTCAAGCTCGATTATCTGAGTTGTAGAAACAAGTCGAAGCTTGACTCGGCTCATTTTTGTTTATCGATTAGATGGAGGCTAACAACACCTCAAAACCTATTATATATATCTCATTTTCTACATTAAAGTATTGTACATTGTACTATAAAATTACAGAAAATTAGATGTAGATAGTAAGTTTTAGGGATAGTCAGCCCCACCCTATCGATTATGGTACATAAACTACGAAGTTTATAATAAACATAAATATTTTTCATAAAGGTTATATATCTATATAATTTAGATTTGGGAGAGCCTATTCCCTTTTCATTAATTATTTATCCACTACATACATGATTATAAAGTTAAGTTTATATAGATAAAACTACCATCATCTTTAAAACAATAGAGATGCACCACGATGCACGATGTCTATACCGATATAACTAAAACAATTTTAAAACTTTAATGCTAACAAAATTAGCAAATAATTGTAATGTAAATATTATGCTAGCAATTTAAAAATGTTTATTATTTCAACTATATGTAAATAAAAATAAATAAATAAAATTACTTTATAAATAGTCAAATATCATGTTGTTTGTGCAATCTGAAAAAAGAGGAATTGAAGTCATTTCCTCCGTTTCGTGCAAAGAATCATTTCAAAAATCTAATTATTAAGGAGATATATTAATATCATTGAAGTTGGTCATAATTACTAAAGTACTTAAGCAAGAGCAATGCGTTTACAACACAAGTAAAAGATAAAAATGAAATCTTATAGAAATTGTAAGCATAATTTTTTAAAGTGGACTTTTAAAGTGAAATATCTCAAAATAGTATGATAGACTCCTTGCCTGAAACAGACGGAATATAACACACTTTGAATATAATCCCCAAGACTATATTGTTAGGAAGCAACATTTTCTGCAATATAATTTATATATGTATGTTGAAATACAAAAAACACAAAATAACATTATAAAAATAAAAAATAAAATAAAATATATGTCAATTGAACATAATTTAATATTCAATTTCAAGATTTTTTTTTTCATATACATGTTTGATATGGGGCGATGAAAAGCATTTTTTCAAGATTATTAGTTATTTACAAAAATACTCGTTAGTTGGTTAATTTTCTTAAACATTTTTTTGTTGTAGGAAAAAATCTGTAAACCCTAAAATATGTACTTGGGAAAAAAAAAAAAAAAAACTAAGGGCAAAGCCTTATTGTGTTCATTCTTATTGGATCTGATCTAAATTATTTACCCATCGAATGCCTCTTTACCAAATGAATCTTTGGTTCTTAGTTGACTCTTTATTTATTAGATTTTTCATGTTTTTTTTTTTTTTGGCAAATGTGTTTAAATTTGGGATAGTGAAAAACATTTTTTTTAATTTTTAGTTATTTGTAAAAAACATTTTTTCTTCAAAAAAATACTTATTAAGTTAGAGGAAAGAAAAAGCAAAATTTTAATTCACATCGATTAAAAGACTTTGGTTAAATAAAAGACATATGTGAAAAAAAGAATATCAATTTGTTAAACTATATATTGATGTAGAAAATTAGGACATTTAGTGAAATAATTCATCAATTAAAGGTTGAGAAGTGATTCTACCAGATGTTGATGAGTTTTTTTTACCAAAATATTCTCGAACCATGGTATTTATAAAACTAATTTTGTAACTGTTGTAATTTTAATATTGTTACTTCGTTATCTCAAATAAATAATTGTAATTTAAGCCCTTGAAATTCAAGGGTGCGTATAAAAAGAACTAAAGAAGTGTGTTGCATACCGAGGCCTTCTATAGCAAGGGAAGAAAGCAGCCGACGAGAAAACAGGAAACTCACCTGGGTTAACACATTGAGCTCCTACAAAACTTACATAAAACAGTCTGTCCTCCAAAACTCATCTATTTTGTAAAAAGTTAAATTAAACACTGATAAATCAACAAGAATTGCAACAAATTAATGTCACCCTCATTTGATTCAGTTATAATTTCAATCAGTATGCAAATGTAGTATCTTACGAGCTACTTTCTCCGTTCTGGGCAGATAGTCTACTATTCAATTTTGAGATATTTCACTTAAAGAGTTCACTTTAAAAAATTAAAGCATAACTCCCTCCGTAAAATTAAAGCATAAAAGTGTTACTCCCTGAAAAGCACAATTTAAGAAAACACATTTGACTGAATTATTAATATTGGAATAGTGTGTGGTTTCCTTTAAAACCCATGAATATGTGGCCCAAAATTAAAGTAAGAAGAAAAAGTAAAGGTAAAGTGGTAAAAGTGATGTACTAAAAAGGAAACTTTCAAATAAGATAATTATTTTGAGACGGACGAAAAAGTAAAGTAAGACAAATTTTGGGCGGAGGGAGTATTTTATTAATAAAAAACTACTAAAAATCTCATTTTCTTAAAAAGTTTGACTTTCAAACGGAGATTCTTGGAGGAAGTATTTGTTTCATTTTTCATAATTAATGAAGTTTTTTCTTTCTATTAAGGAATATGCTAGCAAAGCATGCCATGATTGGTCAAAAAATGAAACCAAAAATAAGTTAGTAATGTTGTACAAATTTTCAAGTCAGAATATATGTACTATAGCAGTCAACGACTCAACATACAGATCTGAAACTTTTACGTGAATTTCAATTTCTCTCATTATATTAAAATAAAGGCAATTTAAATGATAACAAAAATATCTTGAATAATGAATTAATATTGAGGTATGATATTACAAGCTAGAGCTTGTGGTATTATTACAAGCTTTAGTGTTAGTACCATTTGATCAAATCTATTTAGATCTCTATACTGTTAGATCAAATATTTTTTTTAAGTAATGATACGGACTTTCCAAATCATCACCAACTTAATCATCTAACGACTCTAACGCTAAAACTTGTAATAATATTACAAGCTCTAGCTCGTAATATCATTTATCATTAATATTTATAATTTTCACAATATTTGAAACAACAATTGAAAAATTCAACTAAATTTTTTAATTATTTTCTCTAAATTATTATATAAAAATATACATATTTTATTTTGTAAAATAAAAAAACTCCATTACCGTCGTCTCATGGTTCGCATCCGTCATTAACACCAGCACTGTTTGGGATTTACAAGCGGCGACGAGGAGGTGGTGTACGTGTACGAAGAGGGAAGAGGAAGGTAAATGTCAAGTAATCCCAACTTGCTAACAAAAGACTCAAAAGCTGGCTTGAAGCCTTGAACAACCCCTTAGTTAAAATATCAACTGTTTGTTATGTTGTTGGAATAAACGGTATGCAGACCACACCATTCTCGAAATATATGTGGGTTATCCAACAATTCTAGATTTTGGTCATTGGGGTAAGGACATCGATAAATAACAATTTTTAGTCTTTTAGCGAATTCCAATTAAAACCTAACTTTATTCTTTCTTTCTCTCTTTGGTTTTTGATTTTTTAATTGAAATGTCGTGTATATAAAAAATGTTATAGCCAACATTTTTTTATTTAAGTTTTAGTTTCTTTTTTTAATTTAATTGTTGGTTCTCAACAATGTATGGTTGAAGGTTCTACAAAAAAATGTTAGGTATCGTATTATTTAATAATTAAATTATTTTTTATTAATTTTATCGTTTTGCTTGAGTATAATATAATTATAAAAAAATTGTTTTCGTCTGTTAAACACACGAGTGTAAAACTAATTAAGTGACTGATAAGAAGAAGATAAATATGATCCTAGAGGTATCCCCCGCACCAATACTACAATCAATCAGGAAGCAACAACCATGTATTTTTAAATTACATCACAGAGATCATGAGTTGTTATTCTAATGGATAGTCATTATTTTTCTTTCACTGCTTTCATTATTTATTTTGATGTAATATGACAAAACTTGTATTTGGATTTGGATTTGGACTTGGTACATGAAAAAATTTGTTAGAAACACTAAATTGGTGTTACATGTCTTGTTTCAGATTAGACATGAATACATCAGATGTAGTTGTGCTATGCTATTGGGGTTGACTGATGCATCGGATGGAGTACGATATAGTTGTAGTCTAACCAGAACGATTTTACTACAATATGGGACAACATACCATCAGTTAGAAAAAGTATATGAATGTACGTTAACAAATCCGGGGCAGTTTCGAATAAAGTTGATTTGTAGGTACCCATTAATGGTTGGGAATGGATTAAGCACGAGATATGTTGCATTGCTATAAACACCTCAATTTTGTATCACTATGATATAATATCCTAAAACTATAATAAAAATATATAATTTATAAATTAAATGGACTAAATGATATTACTTTCCGTTATGTTTTAGAAAACATGATTTAACGGAACTTGGAAGGACTAAATTGCAAGAAGGAAAAGACCTAAATACAAAAAGGGTGCCCCTCCTCATACATGGGAGCCGCACCTTCCTCCCATTTCCTCAAAAAAACAAATGGAGCCGCTCCCTTACTTTAGTTGTCGCACCCTCCGTCCATTTCTCCAGAAACGCTACCGTTTCCTCCAGCCGCCTCGAGCGTCTTGCGCTGTCTCGCTCTCCTACCTCCACCTGGCGCCCTGCAACTGCTCTTCCTCCTATAAATAGAGGCCCCCAGCCTCTTCATTCTGTAGGACAGAAAAGGACAGAAACGATCAACACTCTCTCTCTCACACACACACACCTGAGAATAAGCTGTCTCCTCTTGCCTTGCCCTACAAGCCAACCAGCCTCCTCCTTACCCCCGGCAAGTCGATCCAAAGATAAAAGATACCGTTACGTTGCAAGAATTTCGCAGAAGATGATAATGACACACACATATAAAAAAACGTTCTTTCTCGAAAAGACAATGGAAACACACTTAAAGTCTTCGAGCATCTAGTGGGCTAAAGTCTAGGCGCATATATCGGGTCAAACATTCACGCTTCAAGAGGTAAATATCAATTTGCTGTCTTTTCATGTTAATATTAATTAATGTAGAATATTAATATTATGCATATTATGTAAATAATAATAGTATTATAAATACATAATGTAAATAAAGCAATGTACATAATGTAAATAGTATTTTATATATATATATATATATATATATATATATATATATATATATATATATATATATATATATATATATATATATATTGGTTGAAATTTATATATATAAATTTGTAATGTACCTATTGTTAATATTTAGACATAGATACACACATAACCGTTACTATGCTCAAATGACATTAAACGCAAAGTAATGTTATTTTCAATATATCTATATCTATATTATAAAACAGCTAGGTAATTGACTAACGCTATTCAGAGGTTGAAATTAAATTATCTTAAAAAAATTAACAATTAAGATTCATCCTCGTATTCACACGTGTGAGTAATTATTCATTTTTAACTCCCTATTTTTCTTTCCTTATTACAAGTCACCCCCTACAATTAGTATTATGAACAGTCACCCCTTTTTCTTCTCCCTATGTTTTATCTTCACATTACAAAGTCACACCCTGTGATTAATCTTTTGAGCAGCCATCTCTTATAAAACATCAATCCTTCAACTTTCACTTGAAACAATGTATCCTTCAACTGTAACATTTTTTAAAATCTCACTTTCTATTTAGGCACTGTCATTTCAATTGACGAAATTAGATATACTGGCACCGTGCATATGCATGGACATGAAGATCATGTATATGTATATAAAATACACTTTCTAAATTAAACGTTATAAAATATGTTAATTTAACAAAACCCCAAAACGAGACCGAAAAGACGAATTGGGTGCCTAACCCCTTCCTAACTCGTAACCTAGCCTCCGAACCTACACATTTCATAGTACATACATTTTTTATCTGTTTAACCTTAAAATAATGGTGGCGACTCTGTACACACATATAGAGTCCACGATGAGACCGGACGTATTCCATGCGCTCTAACGTTTTTCGAGCAACACGCTTTTATGTGAGGGATCGCGAAACGGGGTTCTCACATTGGCAACTCCGCTGAGGATGTTGTTTAAAAAAAAACAAAAAAAGAGATAAACTCAATATTTTTGAGGTTGATAAATTTATTTGCATACTCGACATGCTTTTACAGATAAGTCTAGATTTTTATTTTACACTTTTATGTTGAAAATATTAATTGTTTTGTCAATACAATACAATGTACATGCTCTGTTATTATTACTGTTTGCTTTTGACAACTTACATTTGTAAATTTTGATTATTTGACATTTTGATTCTTTGTTTTATATGTAAATTTCATTCTTTTAAAAAAATCAAAAATCAAAAAAATTCAAAAAATAAAATAAAATAAAAAACTGGAAATTCGTTTTCCAAATAAAAAATGCCTCTTTTTTTTTTTAAAAAAAGTGGAAATTCGTTTTCCAATTAATTTTTTTATCTCTTTTCAAAAACAAAGTGGGGAAATTCATTTTCAATTTTTTTAAAAATTCATCTCCTTTCCAAAAGAAAAAGGAAAATTGGTTTTCCAATTCATAAAAAAAAAGTATTTTTTTTTCAAAAGCAAACAAGAAAATAATTTATTTTCAGTTCAAAAATAAATTCTTTCATTTTTTAAAAGCAAGAATAAAGATTACTTCAAAAGAAATCAGGAAAAGAAAATTTCTTTGACGAAATTGAACTATGATGACTTGAGCTTCGAAATGAGGAACGTAGGCAGCCTCCGGGCCCGGTTAAATGTTTCCAGTTTCCTTTTGTACATATACATTGGAATTTTTTGTGTTGTTTTTCTTTACTGCCATTAACATTTTTGCATAACATAACACATTACATACTTACCTCTTAACCTTTCACAAATGCATCCCTAGTCGATTAAGTGTATCATTCATTCTCGACTACAAACACATCTTTAGTGAGTCTTACTTCAAAATGTTGAGATTTACCACTTAAAAAAAGACCAATAGGGAGTCAGGAAGTAAAGGAGAGCAAGGAAAAACCGAAAGTCAGACATGATTCGATGCAAGAAAGGGAAGAATTTCAGACCCCAGGGGTATTCTGTTAATGTCATGATCCAATGCAAGAAAGGAAAGACGTTTGGAAGGTTGTCTTATTAACATACTCCTACACGTCTTTATAACTTGGTCGGCCTACACCCTTTCGATGAACTAGACGTAAGGATTGCAAGAAACAATTCAAGACTGGGGCTTTCAAACCCCAGGGGTATCTTGTTACTATCATGATTACCCATTCGTGTTTGTAACCCGTCCTTATAGAGTATGCCTGCTAGTCCTTTAGGTTTCTACTCTCTCAAAGGTCCAACCAAGTCCTCAAACTGGGGTTTCCAAAGGTTTCTATGCATATTAGAGTCAAGTAAATTTTTGCTTCTTTCTAGCTAGTTGAGTCTTTTTTCCGATCTTTGAGCATCGCTCATTGCCAAGTATTCATGGATTTGTCAATCTTTTAAAGAATGATGAATCGACTCATGTAAAAACATGATAAAACTGCATGAGTTGATGATGAATCACCAGGAAGATATGGACCTGCAAACCATTAAACACATGAAGTTCCTCAAATAGACAATTTGTCTTGATGAAAGGTCGCCTTCGACCCATTATGACTGTAATACCCTAAAATTTTCTATATTAAAATAAAATAATTTTATTAATTATTACCAGATATTAATAATTATTGTGGGCTTAACTATATAATTTGGGGTTTATTAGAATTGGTTTTATGCCTGGTACACTTGAGTTTAATTTTAGTGGGCTTGGTGTACATTACTTGGAATATTTTGAGTTTGGGCTTGACCCATCAAATTTAAGTCTCTTTAACTAATAATAATTATTATAATAACATAATAATAATAAGGTTAATAATAATAAGTCATTAGAAGAACCGATGATAGAGAGAAGGACGAATTGGGAAAAAATCTTCTTAACCGAGAGGAGATTCGATGATGATCGGGTGGGAAAAAATCTTCTTAGAGAGATTCGGCATATAAGAATGGGTGAACTCTTGGGTGTCTTTATCAGAAATTTGGAAATTTTGAGCAGAGAGAGAGGGAGAGTAAGAAAGCACGACAAAAAGGGGGAGGAGATCAACGACGCACTGTTGGACGAAATCACGAGAGAGAAACGTCGATTGGAGGTAAATTGCTGCTCATCTATTTTCTGAATCGTAATTCTTTTAGAAAGGGTATATTTTGGTTCCATGTTTGAAGAAGAAATCGAAAATAAAACAAAATTTAGAGATGGGTACGAGGTTGTCTTGCTTGTTATGAACCAAAAGAAACAGAATATAAAAAAAAGGAGGGAAGAAATGGAAGTGCTGGAACCAATATCAAGTATCTATGGGGTAAATTAGGTGGTAGAATGTTGTAATAAATAAACAAAATAACAAAGGGGATAAACAAATTTTGGAGTAAATGGGTGTATTTAACTTTTGTTGTGTGTGAATGTGTATGTGTGTGTGTGTGTGCGTGTTCGGTAAAAGGGGAAGAGCTGAAGTTGTTAATGGTGCCAGAAGGTAAAAGGAGAAATGGAAAGTGAATTGATAATATTGCCTCATTGTTTTGCTACTTACTCGAATGGTCTGAAGTTGGGCCTGCAACTAGAAAGGGAAATAAAAATTTTGATGGAGGTGATGCGTGAAAATAGGGGGGTGAATGGATGGATGTTTGTTGAGATGTGAGTCACTACGTGAGTTTCATATAATATTTTTAGCTTTGCCTTTTTACTGGATTGTGCAGAAGGAGTATTAATGGGTTGGAAGAGTGTGAATACTTAAAAGAGGATATATTGTCTACAGCCCATATTATATTAGTTGTTAAAATTATTATGAACTGTGTAGTTATTAGTTAAATTGTGTCTTAAATTTTAGATTTGGACGAGAGGAGTTAGCCCTTCGTTTACGAATCGGTGGACCTTGTTGGTTTGTGGGCGTGCTAATCAGGTAAGGGATTATACCTCTTACAATTTATATTTTAAACATCCTCCGTTAGAATTCCAATTATGTTTAGTGACATTGATATTCCTTTGAAGCGTACACCGACTTAGGTCGGTAGTTGATTTGAATTCTGCCGATTTTACTTCTTCAAAACCATGGATTTGATTCACGTTTAATCTCACATAAATCATTGAATTTTATGTTAGTTATTCTTTCTACATGAAATATATGATTGTTGCGATGCATAATTTTTTGATGCATAATTTTTGCGATGCATGACCCTTGTAGTGAAATTTGATTATTGTTTTCTTGAAATTCTACCATGATCATTAAACTGATTTTTATGATTATCGAATTATTGATTTTTATCGAATGCCACTTGAATTGTGAGCATAATTATTGAATGCTTGAACTTATCGAATATCACCTAGCTAGTGGTATATGGTTATCCGGATGTATCAAACATGATTAAATTATCGATACTCTTCGGAGTAATTATTTGAACTGCTTATCGATACTCTTCAGAGTACGTATATAAAATGGTTTTATGATCATGGGGTTCAGTGAGAAATTTCTCGCCTCCAATCGGTATGGGACGGTTGGTCACTCGAGTCGTTTTTTTTTTTTTTTTTGTTTTTGTTGTTGTTAAATCTTCATTTGGCTTCCTTTTATTAAAATTTTGATAAATTGCTTCCACTTATCGATACTTGAACTATGAACTTGGAATATTGAAAACTATTTCTCTTTGATTTATTCTGGTAAACTTCTCCTTAGTAACCGGAGGGGTTGTATATGATGTTACTGTGCATTGCTCGCTCACCTTTTTTTTAAAAAAAAATTCTCTTTTTCTCCGGCAATGAGTAGGAGTTATTAGAAGACTTGACTCAGATAAATCAAGATGACGGTTCCGAGAGATTTTTTTTGGATCTAAACTTTTATTTAATAAATGGATAGTTTATTTAAGAATGATTGACTTTTATTTAGTACCGAGTTTGTAATAAATTATATTGGGTTATTTGGCTTGAGTCAAAGATGTTTTAAGGTTTATCTATTTTGAGTTGAGAACATATATGATTCTAAGATGTAATTGTAAGTGACGTGGTCAATTTGTGGAACCACAGTCTCGGTACCACGTTTGGGGCGTTACAAAATGGTATCAGAGCTTAGATTTCAGATCTAGATGGGTTAGAAAGTAAAATTCATAGGATTTAATCGTAGGGTAAGATTTGGACGTTATTACACTTGAGGTTATCCAACATCATTAAATATGTCATATGACTGACTTAGAAAGATAATAGTGTTGTCAAAAGAATTAATGTACTTTCATTAAATTTGTAGGAAATGGCGCATAATAATACGGGTAGGACATGGGTCGCTCCACCCATGACAGCTGCTGGAACGAGATTGAATACGATGCACATTAGAGTAGTCAAGCTCAAGGGGATTAACCATACATGATAACAAGTTGCTAAGGAATGATAATCAGCTGCTAGTGAATTAGAACAGAGCCCTGTTAGAACAAGCCAGGGAGATGATGAAGGCAATGAAACTGTCACAAAATGTCTTGTTTAGATCCTTTGATGAAATAAAGGATACTAGGAGAGCCAATGTGGAAGTCGAAGCGAGGTTGAACAACACTAAATTCTTGGTTAAGAATGCTTGGGATGCGGTCCAAATGGCCATAGATAATGGACCAGTCGTAGAAGAAGAACCAGCAGACCTAGAGGAGGATGGAAAGACGAGGAGATAGTAGACATCGAGGCAGATGTCAATCCAGTCATTAACATTGGGGGTCAGAGTGATGAAGAATCTGACCCAAGTGAGGACGAAAACGCCCAGGCAAAAGATAATTAGATATGATTTTTTTTCCTGAATGGCTGATCTAGTTGGGAAAATGGCCACCTTAAGTGGAATTTGGATGGAGTTTTTTTTGGTTGCTTTTGTTATTTGAAACATGGAACACATTTAGTGCTTCTGAGTTTTGTTAAATGAAATTTGAAATAAATGAATAAATGTTTGGTATATATTTTGACTGTATGAATGTGTGATTTTGTATAGTGTACTCCTTAGAACTTGACTGTGTATAACAAATTGTCTCATGATGTCATATTAATTGACCAACACCACTATAAGAATAGTGACCCTAAACCTTATTAACGTCTCAGTGTTTTTATCTCAGTACCTAATGGCACGTGGAGGTCGCGTTGGAGCTCGTGGTCGTGGATGTGGTAGGGGTACTCGAGCTACTAAGGTCACGGTGAACTCCACTTGAAAGAGTATGGGGGAATATAGTGTATCTGCGCCAAACGTAAACACTAATGAACCAGAACATACAATAACCTAGTCTAATGCAACGGCTATTGGCCCAACGCCAGTAGACCATTATCTTTTTGCGCTACTTCAAACTATAGCACAAGCCCTGGTGGGAAATAGGAACCAAGATAATCCAACACCTGGAGCACCTGAAATACCTACACCGCCTGTAACGCCGGCAGGATTTGTAGCGATTGTTGCTCTACAACCACAACCTACAACACATCAACCTGGGCCAATGTTAAAGGATCCATTGGACGTCTTCCAAAAGAGAAGCCCCCATACTTTCTTAGGTGCACCAGGAACCATTAAGCTGGAGTTATGGATTGAAAACATGAACAAGATTTTTAGTACTATGACTCTCACAAGTGAGCAGAAAGTTACTCTCACAACGTTCAAGTTCGAGGGAGAAACTAATTAGTGGTGGGAGTCGGAGATAAGGATTACTGAAGCAAAAGAGTTAGAAGAATACACATGGGAAACATTTCTTGAGGTCTTTAATAAGAAATATTTCCCGGAGAACGTGCGGGACAATAACTTGATAAAATTCCTTAATCTAGAGCAAGAAGAGATAACAGTTGACGAGTATGCCATTAAGTTCACGAAGTTATTGAAGTACGCTCCAGGGCTCACTGAGAATGATAAGCAAAAGGCCAGAATGTTTGAAAGAGGCCTCAATGGAGGAATTAGCCATCGGTTGATTGCTTTACAGTTGAAGACGTATGCTGAAGTTATAGATCGAGCTAGGATATCGAAACGATTATCAAGAGTCTATCAGAAAAAGAAAGATGGGAAGAAGAGAAATTTTGAGAGTCTTGGAAACAACTCTCGAGATCAATCGGGATATCAAGGAAGTAATAATGAGAATAAGAGGAAGAACATAGAGAACAACAACAACAAGGGGTTCAACCAGACAAATCAGATTTTTAATCAAAATAATCAGTAGAATCGGTTGAATAGGAAAAATCAAGGTCAAAACCAGCACCAATGGCGTAATCAGAATCAAGGTCAAAACTAGAATCAGTGGCGTAATTCGGACCGGAGTACCAACCAGAACAATAATCAAACTTGTTGCAGATGTGGAGGAAAACACAGGACCGAGTCATGCTTTTGGTCTAAGGGGGCATATTTCAACTGCGATAAAGTGGGACATAAATCCAGAGACTGCTTAGAACCACCGAAAACTGGTAGTAACCAAGGAGCAAATAGGGAAGATAAGGCCAAACCGATGGGAAAATGAAGAATTTTTGCAATGACAGCCAGAGATGTCAGAGCAACAAATGACGTGGTGATAGGTACCGTTCAACTTTACTCTCGTGAAGTTTATGCATTGATCGATCCTGGTGCCACACACTCGATAATATGTACCTCACTTGCACGTTGTATGAAACTGTCTCCCCAAAGCTTGGAAGTTGATTTAGTGATAGATACACTTACTAAGGAATCCATCCATGTCACAGAAGTATATAAGTCGTGTTCTTTAATGTTGGAAGATAGAGAGATGCCTATTGACTTACAACCTTTAGATATCCAGGACTTCGATCTAATATTAGGCATGGATTGGTTGTCAGCGTTTCATGCTAAGGTTGACTGTTTTGAGAAGGAATTGGTATTTTGCATACTAGGTGGGACATAATTTTGTTTTAAGGGGTCTAAACCGATAGTTTTATCTGGCCTTATTTCTTTTCTGAAGGTAAGAAGATTTCTAAGGAAGGGTTGCCAAGGCTTTTTGGCCTCCATTATCGATGATCGAAAGGAAGGGGTCAAACTAGAGTCACTCGCAGTAGTTAAAGAGTTTAAAGATGTGGTTCTTGAAGACTTGTCTCGTATTCCACCAGAGCGGGAAGTAGAGTTTGGAATTGATTTAACACCTGGGATGACGCCTATTTCTAAAGTACCATATAAAATGGCACCAGCTGAACTTAAGGAGTTAAAAGAACAATTACAGGAGTTATTAGAAAAAGATTTGATTAGGCCAAACGTTTCACCTTGGGGTGCTCCGGTGTTATTCGTGAAAAAAAAGGATGGAAGTATGAGACTGTGTATTGACTACCGTGAGCTCAATCGGGTTACAATAAAGAATAAATACCCACTACCTAGAATTGATGACTTGTTTGACCAACTGCACGGAGCATGCTATTTCTCAAAGATTGATCTTCGCTCGGGATATCATCAACTGAGAGTCAGGAAAGAGGATATTTTGAAGACTACCTTTCGAACTCGCTATGGACATTATGGATTTTTGGTGATGCCTTTTGGACTTACGAACGCCTTAGCTACTTTCATGGATCTCATGCATAGGGTTTTTAGGAGATTCCTGGACCATTGTGTGATTGTATTCATAGATGATATATTGATTTATTCAAAGACTCGTGAAGAGCACGAGCATCACTTGAGGTCTATACTTCAAATCTTGAGGGAAGAGAAGATGTACGCCAAATTTAAGAAATGTGAGTTTTGGATGGAGGAAGTAGATTTCTTAGGTCATGTAGTGTTAAAAGGCGGCATTTCGGTAAACTCAGCCAAGATTGAAGCAATAATGAGTTGGGAAAGACCAACGACCGCAACAGAAGTTAGGAGTTTCTTGGGTTTGGTAGGATATTATCGCCGCTTTGTTGAAGGATTCTTGAAAATAGCAACGCCTTTGACTAAGTTAACTCAGAAGAATGTAAAGTTCGTGTGGACAGATGACTGCAAGTCCAACTTTCAAGAATTAAAGAAAAGATTAGTTTCGACACCAATTCTCACTGTACCATCGGGCAAAGATGGATTTGTGATCTATAGTGATGCTTCCTTAAAAAGTTTGGGGTGTGTCCTGATGCAAGATGAGAAGGTGATTGCCTATGCATCGCAGCAATTGAAGAATTTTGAGAAAAATTACCCGACCCACGATCTAGAGTTAGCTACTGTGGTGTTTGCATTAAAGATTTGGAGGCACTACTTGTATGGCGTGACATGCAAGATTTACATAGATGACAAGAGTCTTAAGTACATTTTTACCCACAAGAGCTGAACATGAGACAGGGAAGGTGGTTAGAATTGTTAAAGGATTATGACTGCACCATTACGTATCATCCATGCAAAGCCAACGTGGTGGCCGATGCCTTGAGTCGTAAGAACAGAGGAACATTGGCAAATATGTTGACAAGGGAGAAGGCTATTCCCGAAGATATCAATAACTTAGGTTTAGAAGTACGAGTAAGAGGAGGAAAATGATATTTGGCACGTTTGAGTCTGCAACCGTCGTTACTAGAAAGGATCAAGATAGCTCAAAAAGTTGACCTGACGTTAATAAAAATTTATGAAGGTGTAGAGATGGGAGCTCAGATAAATTTTTGACTTGGAGGGGATGGTATCTTATGCTTTGGAAAAAGAATTTGTGTTCCATTCAACCCAGAGTTAAAAAGAGAAGTGTTAGAAGAGACTCATAATTCAAGGTTTGCGGTACACCCAGGGAGTACAAAAATGTATCGAGATGTAAAAGAGACGTTTTGGTGGGAGAATATGAAACGAGAAATTGCAGAATTTGTCTCTAAGTGTTTAATTTGCCAACAGGTCAAGAGTGAACATCAACGAATATTATAGTCAATGCCGAAGAAAAAAAAGGAAGTAGGAACATATCACTATGGATTTCATGGTGGGATTACCTAGAACATAGAAAGGGCACAACACGATTTGGGTTATTGTAGATCGATTGACCAAGTTACCTCACTTCCTTGCTTTTAAGATTACTGACTCATTGGAGAAGTTAGCAAAGTTGTATGTTGATGAGATTATCAGATTTCATGGGGTTCCAGTTTCTATAGTGTCAAATCGCGATGCCCGATTTACTTGAAAGTTTTTAGGACAGCTTACAGAAGCCTTTGGGAATGAATTTGAGTATGAGTACGACATTCCACCCATAGACTTACGGTCAATCAGAAAAAATCCATACATACATTAGAGGACATGCTGGGATCCTGTACCTTAGATTTGCAAGGGAATTGGGATGACCATCTGCCATCAATTGAGTTTACATATAATAATAGTTTTCATGCAAGTATTGATATGGCACCGTACGAAGCATTGTATGGAAGAAAATCTAGATTGCCTACGTGTTGGGATGAAGTGGCGAGCAACAACTTTTGGGACCCGAACTAGTACAGATTTCGTCAGATAAAGTGCAGTTGATCAAAAAGAAACTTCTTATGGCACAAAGTCGACATAAATCTTATGCAGATAAGTGTCTTCGTGAGCTTGGATTTGAAGTGAGAGATCATGTCTTTCTTAAAGTTTCACTGACCATGGGAGTTATAAGATTCGACGTTAAATGGAAACTTAGTCTGAGATTTGTAGGGCCTTTTGAAATTTTAGACCGGGTGGGAGAAGTCGCTTATAGGCTTGCATTACCAGCGACATTATATGGGGTCCACAATATGTTCCATGTGTTGATGTTGAGAAAGTATGTCCTAGATCCTAGTCATGTTATTGCTTTTGAACCCTTACAACTACGAGAAGATTTGTGTTACGACGATCAACCAATTCGTATAGTAGATCAAAAAGAACAAGTGCTAAGAAGACGAACTATTTCATATGTTAAAGTGCAGTGGACTAATTATATAGAGAAGGAGGTAACTTGGGAACTTGAGGAAGATATGCGAGGAAAATACCCAAATCTCTTCGACTAATGAGGTACGCTAAGTTTAGAGGACTAAACTTCTTTTAAGGGGGTGAGAGTGTAATACCCCAAAATTTTCTATATTAAAAAAATAATTTTATTAATTATTACCAGATATTAATAATTATTGTGGGCTTAACTATATAATTTGAGGTTTATTAGAATTGGTTTTAGGCCTAGTACACTTGAGTTTAATTTTAGTGGGCTTGGTGTACATTACTTAGAATATTTTGAGTTTGGGCTTGGCCCATCAAATTTGAGTCTCTTTAACTAATAATAATTATTATAATAACATAATAATAATCATAATAACAATAAGGTTAATAATAATAAGTCATTAGAAGAACCAACAGTGTATTTACAGAGAAGGAACGATGATCGGGAATTGGGAAAAAAAATCATCTTAACCGAGAGAGGGATTCAGATGAATGGGTAGAGATATCGTTGTCACGGGCATATAATGAGGGATTGAACTCTTGGGTGTCTTCATCAGAAATTTTTGAGCAGAGAGAGAGAGGGAGAGTAAGAAAGCACGACAAAAAGGGGGAGGAGGTCGATGACACACTGTCGGACGAAATCACAAGAGAGAAACGTCGATTGGAGGTAAACTACTGCTCTTCTATTTTCTGAATTGTAATTCTTTTAGAAAGGGTATATTTTGGTTCCATGTTTGAAGAAGAAATCGAAAATAAAACAAAATTTGGAGATGTGTACTGGGTTGTCTTGCTTAATGTGGACCAAAAGAAACAAAATATAAAAAAGGGGGGGGGGGGGAAATGGAAGTGCTGGAAGCAGTATCAAGTATCTATGGGGTAAATTAGGTGGTATAGTGTTGTAATAAATAAACAAAATAACAAAGGGGATAAACAAATTTTGGAGTAAATGGGTGTATATGACTTGTGTGTGTGTGTGTGTGTGCGTGTTCCGTAAAAGGGGAGGAGCTGAAGTTGTTAATGGTGCCGGAAGGTAAAGGGAGAAATGAAAAATGAATTGATAATATTACCTCATTGTTTTGCTACTAACTCGAATGGTCTGAAGTTGGGCCTGCAACTAGAAAGGGAAATAAATAATTTTGATGGAGGAGGTGCGTGGAGAGAGGGGGGGGTAGGGGTGAATGCATGGATGTTTGTTGAGATGGGAGTAACTGCGTGAGTTTCATATAATATTTTTAGCTTTGCCTTTTTACTGGATTGTGCAGAAGGAGTATTAATGGGCTGGAAGAGTGTGAATACATAAATGAGGATATAATGTCTACTACCCATATTATATTAGTTGTTAAAATTATTATGAATTGTGTAGTTATTAGTTAAATCGTGTCTTAAATTTTAGATTTGGACGAGAGGAGTTAGCCCTTCATTTGCGAATCGGTGGACGTTGTTGGTTTGTGGGCACGCTAATCAGTTAAGGGACTATACCTCTTACAGTCTATATTTTAAACATCCTCTGTTAGATTTCCAATTATGTTTATTGACATCGATATTCCTTTGAAACGTACACCGACTTGGGTCAGTAGTTGATTTGAATTATGTTGATTTTACTTCTTCAAAATCATGAATTTGATTCACGTTTAATCTCACATAAACCATTGAATTTTATGTTAGTTATTCTTCCTACATGAAATATATGATTGTTGCGATGCATAATTTTTTGATGCATAATTTTTGCGATGCATGACCCTTGTAGTGAAATTTGATTATTGTTTTCTTGAAATTCTACCATGATCATTAAACTGATTTTTATGATTATCGAATTATTAATTTTTATCAAATGTCACTTGAATTATGAGCATAATTATTGAATGATCGAACTTATCGAATACCGGGGTTGTTTCACCCTTAAAAATATCCACCAAAGATGACCATCCCTTTGCCCAAAAGGAGAGCAAGGTTTAAAAACAACATATGCCAATGGAAAAGAAAAGGCAAGGTTGAAAAACAACCTATGCCAAAGGAAATGAAATGAGCAAGGTTGAAAAAATAGCCTATGCCAAAAAAAAAAGAGCAAGGTTGAAAAATAGCCTATGCCAAAAAAAAAAAAAAAAGTAAGGTTGAAAAACAACCTATGCCAAAGAAAGGAAAGAAAGAGGGAAAAGGGTACTTATCTGGAACAGTCCCTCTAAATAGAAGTTTCTCTTGGAAAATTCCTCATCCCAAACACTACACCCTAAAACCAATCTATTCAAAACATTACACTCCAACCCAGTTACCACATACATCTCTGTTTCAATCAGTTATGACATGATTTGAGTCAAAGACAAAGCTCCTAGCTAAAACATATAAAATCATCGAAAGATAAACATTAAGTAGGGTCCATAACCCACCAATCTTGTGATACTCGGTGATAAAGTGAATTCTGGATCACGACTCTCCTTTCGTCCATTAGAGTCATCCATTTTTTCTTTGAGCATACTCATTTCTTCCCCCTCAAAAATCTCTTCTGGGGCTGTGATCGTGTCTTATTTTAATTATTCCTTACAAGTGGACAAGACTATTGTAGAATAGCTTGGGAAGCAAGGGTCGAACCACAGAGACAAGAAGATCAAAAATAGTACGAATATCGGTAGCAATATTATTAAACTAAGGGGGGTTTTTATATTGATTTTATCTAAACTAATTATTATACTAAAGTTAACTAAATTAGCAGCAATCACAGTAGGGAAGATCTGATGATGGAGGGAAATCTAGGATTAGGGTTTCACTTGTATCTACTCCATAGCTTATTTTGGATAAAGTATTATTCAATTTCTTGGGTTCGTTCACGAAAGATAGATATAGCCTGTCGAATTACCGTTCAGTCTTCATATTCAAATAATTCGTCCATTCTATATCCTAAGCACAAGAACATATGGATCCTAACTGTCACTTAAGTCATATATGGAACCTGACTCTAACTTATCACTTTCGTGCATCGATAGGTTCAATTTATCATGATGGTAAGCCAGTGTACGACATATGCATATTTTTCTGCTGTTTTTCTTCAATTTACACTTTGGCCCCTTCTTCGAAATCTTCACTCAAAGCTTCATAATTCATATAAATTCACCTAAAACCCTGAAACTCATAAAGCAAATCCAAAACACATATCAGTAGCCAAAAGCCTCACGAAATTGCTCAATTTAAGTTATAAAAGTACATGATATCGACGTATAAAATACATCGATCAAATACCCCCAAACTTAAACTTTGCTCGTCCACGAGTAAACAATACTTATAAATACAAAAGTAAGCTAACAAAAATAACGAAAATCTTTTTGGAAGGTGATACTATTTACACTCCTCTAGAAACCCACAAACTCAAGGAGACTCTTACGAGTAACTCGACTATGTAGATAAATACAAAAACTAATAAATACAAAAGCAAGAAAAAACTATACTAAAAACAATAAAACAAAAATCTTTTTGGATTCAACCTCAAGTCATAATATATGGCATAACAAAGTAGTCTCAGTCAGATGCTCACCACATATATGCAGACTAGTCACATAAAACAAACTGACTTATAATCAAACTGCTACCGGTCTTAATTTCTCTGTGTGTGTGTGATCACTAGTCATAAATAATATCTTAACTAAAACAATTTTAACAAGCTAAGCACCACACATATTTAAAAATTATAGTTCAAATAAAACCAAATCAACACAGAATATGTGATCTACCATCCAAACCCGGTCTATTACAGAAAGAGAGATACCACGGATTTTAAAAACTTATACATCCATCCCATGCACTTCAATGTATGTCATACAATGCTCTCCTGACCCAATTACTTGCAATAGCTAAGATTATGCTAACAGTGCCGGCCCTGCCATGAGAAAGGTGAGGCCCAGGCCTTAGGCCCCCAAAAAATGCCTAATTTTTTAGGCCCCAAATTTTTACTTCTTCATTTTATAGTATTTTAAAAAAATTAAGCCCTAAATTCTATTACAATTCGCACGGGAGCGACGAGGGAGAAAGGAGTATATCGGTGACGGGCGACACAGCAGCTCGACAACTCCTTGCTTGTGCCTCCTCCATTCAGCGATCTCTCTCTCTCCTCTCCAAACTCCAGTCCAGCTGTCCAGGTTAGGCAACCCGGCAGCCCCTCTCACTCTCTCAGGCTCTCACTTTTGACTTTTCATTCTTTAATGTTCAATATTTGACATTTGGCATTTTGGCAGCCCGACAATGATTTCATTCTTTAGCCTATCATTATCATGTTTTCAATTTTGGGTAATTTTGTTTAGTCTATTTAGTCATTTAGAAATTAGAAATCATTAATGTTTAGATCATTAGATGGGTATTGGGTTAGGTTGTTTACACTTTACAGTTTACTAATTTTGATTTATTACGTTTGCTTCATTGCTTGAATTGATGGATTTCTCTTTCTCTTTCTATTGATTACTGATTTTTAATTTTTTGTTTAATTGTTTATGAGTAGAACTGTAGAAATTAATTTTAATGGGTTTCTATTGAATTTTTGCTTGAATTTTGATGAGTTTATGTTTTTTTTTAGTGATAATGGAACTTGAATTGTTTTTTGCAAATTGGCAATTATTGTAGGTAAACAAAATGTCATCACGAAAATATCTTTCTGGAAATGAAAAACGAAAGAAGAAGCTAAAGCAAGAACAATTAACACAAACTTTTAGTGGTTCTATTAGCAAGTATTTCACATCTACTAAGTTGGGTGAAAGTGAAACCATCTCTATTGAAAATCCATTGCTCGAAGAAGCGGTTAATGTAAATCCTAATGATCCCATTGATAGTGACCATGGGCAAGGAGAAAGGGAAAATTCCTTCGGTTCAAGAAAACCACCTTTAGAATGCTCATTTATGATCCAAATAAGAAGCAATTGATGTTAATGTATGGTTCAACTTGGTTCCTAATGATCCCATTGATAGTGACCATGGGCAAGTCTTAATATATAAAGAGTTCTACTCATTCAAAAAAGTAAACAAAGAAAATATTATAAAAACACATTAAAAAAGACTAAAAATTAAATATAATACAATTATATTCATAAAACTTTTTAAAAAAGTACAAACTTTCAAATAAAAGGATTAACATTTTTAATTCTTATAATCAATAAATTCGGTTCAAGATATTTAAAACATTTATGTAAATCAAAAAGTCTAAAGTAAATTCCTAAATACTAATAACTTATAGTTTATATAGTATAAAAATATTAATAGTATAAGAGTACTTTAGAATTAGACATTTATGGTTTGACTTGGTGGTTCCAAATACTCGATTGTCAAGCCACAAACCAAACCAAAGTCAATTGAACCATATGATAATGGTTCGACTTGGTTCATCGACTTGGTGGTTTGGCGGCTCGGATTGACACCCCTACTCATAGGGTTGCTGGTGGAAAAAGGGCCAATTAGAGTTGAAATGGAAAAATCTGAATATCCAAGGGATGATTCAGATCAGAAACGACATTTTTCAAATGTGCATTATACTCGCCGCTTGCCCAATGGAGAGAAACAAGATAGAAAATGGCTTGTGTATTTAAGATCCTCCGATAAGTGTTTTGCTTTTGTTGTAAGGTTTTTGAAGAAAAAGAAAAAGAAGGTGATTCTCAATTGACTAGTATCGGGTTTAGAGATTGACACAATGTTGGAAGCAGACTCAAACAACATGAGTCAAACAATGAGCACATACTTGGCATGCAAAAATAGATTGATTTGGAGATGAGACTGAGGCGTAATCTAACAATTGATAAAAATGTGCAAGAACAAATTATGAGAAAGAAAGAACACCATAGGCAAGTTTTCATACGAGTGATGGTTGTTGTTAAAAGTTTTGCAAAAAACAATTTGGCGTTTAGGGGAAATAAGGAGAAGGTTTATGAGGAAGGCAATGGAAATTTCTTAAGCATGATTGAAATGATTGCAGAGCTTGATCCTGTTATACAAGAGCACTTCCAGCGTTTTCAAAGTAAGGAAATTCAATATCACTACCTTAGCCACAAAATTCAAAACGAATTGATTAAGTTGTTAGCTAATGAGGTGAAAAGTGCTATCATTGAAAAGATAAAAAAAAAAATACTTCTCGGTTATACTTGATTGTACACCGAATGTAAGTCATGAAGAACAAATGTCTTTACTCATTCGTTGTATAAATGACACTGATTCTCTTGTTAAAGTTGTAGAGTATTTCTTGGGATTTATAAAAGTTCATAATACAACTGGAATGGGGCACTTTCAAAACTTGAAAATGTTTTATCTCTGTTAGGATTGAACATTGAAGGCATCCGGGGGCAGGGTTATGATAATGGTGCTAATATGAAAGGGCATCGAAAGGTGTACAAAGTAGATTGCTTAGCATCAATACAAGAGCATTTTACACACCTTGTGGTTGTCATAGTTTGAATATTGCATTGTGTGATATGACAAACTTATCTCCTAAGGATAGAAATTATTTTGGAATGGTTCAATGTCTTTATACAAATTTTTCATCTTCAACAAAACGGTGAGACATATTGAAAAGGCATGTGAATGGTCTTACACTTAAACCTTTTCTCAAACTCGTTGGGAGAGCCACATTGAAAGTGTTAAACCAATCAAATAAAATGCCTTAAAAATCAGAGATACTTTGTTTGATTTAGCAAGTTCTAGTGAAGATCCCAAAACATCTAGTGAAGCAGAATCATTAGCCGTACATGAAGTTGGGAGCTTCGAGTTCTTGATTAGCACAATGATTTGGTATGAAATTCTGTATGCTGTCAATATTGTGAGTAAGACTTTTAAAAGTGAAGACATGCATATCGATGTTGCGATAGATCAATTGAAGGGCCTTATTACTCGTTTTCGTGAATACAGATAGCATGGTTTCAATGATGCTTTAATAAAAGCACAAGAACTTGCTCGGGAAATGGATATTGAGCCGATATTTCGTGAAAGAAGACAAATTCATAGAAAAAGACATTTTGATGAGACTTCTAGTGAAGAGACCATTTTTTCTCCACAAGAGAGTTTCAGATTAGAGTACTTCTTATTTATTGTTGACAAAACTCTCACCTCACTTAATGAAAGATTCAAGTAATTTAGTGAGTATGAAAAAAAATTTGGCTTCTTGTTTGATTTGAAGAAGTGGACAGATGATTCAAGTTTGAAAAGTTCTTACAAAAATCTTTCAAATATTTTGACACATAATGGACAAATTGATGTGGACGAGGATGATTTGTTTATGGAGTTGTAATTTGTTAAATATATTTTGCCATCAGAAATAGGAGGACCTATCCAAGCGTTGAATTATTTGAAACGGAATAATGGTTGTTTTCCAAACATGAAAATTGCTTACCGAATTCTATTGACTATTCCGGTTACGATTGCATCTGGGGAAAGAAGTTTTTCGAAGTTGAAGTTGATAAAGAATTATCTTCGGAGCACAATGTCTTAAGAACGCTTGAATGAGCTAGCTATGATATCTATTGAGAAGAAAATGGCTGAAAAATTGATTATTCTACTTTGATTACTGATTTTGCTTCTAAATGTGTTAGAAGAGTGGCATTTAAGTAGTATTTTGTAAATGTCTTGTGTTATGCCTATAACTTTGAAATGAAATGTTTTTTTTAAAATTATCTTTTATATTTCTTTGGTTGTTTCTTTAGTTTTTTTTTTAACAGAAGAAAAAATTGCTACAAAGAAAAGGCCCCGTTCAAGATGATGGCCTTAGGCCCCCGTTTTCACAGGGTCGGCCCTGAACTTGTTGGCATATATAACACATTGTCATGTATAGTAGGCCAAAATGAAGCTACGTAAGAAACATATGCATATGTTTTAACATATACTCCTTCCGTTTCGGACAAATAGTCCCCATTTGAAAATCAAACTTTTTAAATAAATGATAGTTTTAGTAGCATATTAATATATGTACCCGTGCCATAGGCACGGTATCGGTATGAGATCAATTCAATGAACGGTCAGGATAAACAAAACTCATAACCGATGGGGTAATTCAAACAAAATCCACAACTTAAGGTTTTTATATGTAATTGTAGAGGGGTAATTCAAAAATAACTCATAACTGAGAGGTTCATTTGTAATTCACATACTTACGAATTAATCTGGACTATCAGTTATGTTTAGCACAATTCGATCAGAGCCACCAGTTAGACCCTAAGCTATTAGTAATAAAATGACACTTTCTATCATAATTTTTAAAAGTGGACTCTTTAAATAGAACATTCCAAAATAGAATAATAGATTTTTTACCTGCAACGGAGGGAGTACGTAGAACTAGGAACTCAATCAAACAAACTAGCTAAAATGAGAATGAGAAAACTAAAAGGAGGATAATACATTGGGGATAATAATAGTTTTACGGATCCTAAATCCATAAGACGGATCCCCAACAGTGATAAAAAGAAGATAGATGGAACGGGTAACCGATCAACAAAGATCGCGGGTTATCCAGTGAAAAAATGGGTCAAAATGAGAGATAAAATAGGCAAAAAATCAGACAAATGGACATGAAACCCATCCGAATCCACATACATAGCTCGCGGGTCGCGCAAGGAGAGCCATGCCACGTGTCACCTTGCTGAAGGTGACAACACATTAATGAGAAGTTTGTCGTTTTGCTTTGGTGCCCCTGTATTTTAAAAATTTGTTGCCGAAAATTTCATTCTTCCCATGTCTTGCACTTTTATTCTCTGTTAGCTCCGTTAGCCCTCCATTAACCATATTTGCTTTAAAATGTTTGACGGACCTTAACGGATTTTGACGAAATAATAAGAGACACATTTTAAAGGGAAAAATTGACATTTTTAATGTTAAAACAGTGACACATTTTGAAGTCAAAAGTGACTATTTTTATGTGAAAAAAAATAATTTTAATTAAAATGAAAAGTAATGCTCTTAATACTAAAAAGTGACACTCTTAATACTAAAATGTGACACATTTAATACTAAAAAGTGACACTTTAAAACTAACAATGACGATTTTAATTTATACATTTATAATACAAAGTAACACTTTCCAAAGCAAAATTAACATTTTTAAGACCATAAATAATACATTTAAGGCTAAAAAGTAATGCATTTAAGGCTAAAAAGTAACATCTTTTAAAAGGAAAAAGTGATAATTTTTATTAAAAACGTAAAGTAACACATTTTATGTTGAAAAGTGACACAATTTATACTGAAAAGTGATATTTTTAATACTAAAAAGTGTCGCTCTTCATTTATAAACGTGAGGAATGATGCTATAATTTTCAAAAATTGGGGGGTTGCACTGAAATTACTGAATCTTGCCTATTTAACATAAATAGGTCCATCATATAAATTAAGATCCGTGAGACCATTCTAAATGAGACCATTCCTAAATTGGGTTGAACATTTTCTGTTTACCATCGATCCCTTACGCGAGAGATATCGAGTGCTCACACCTCGTTAGTTAAGAACCTAAAGAGGAAAAAAAGCCATAGTTCATCCTTTTGGTGTAATATAGGGCTACGGTTGATCTTCAAGTCTTTATATTGTTCAAGATTTAGCGATAGTGAATTGCTTTATTTTTCAAGCTCTAGTGGTAAGCTAAGGGTAAATCCATATAAATGGGTGTATCAATTTTTCTTTGGTAAAAACTTAGGAAAAACATTCTTATGAGTATCTATATTATAATAGAGCTCATTCTCACACATGTGTAATTGACTAAAGCTATTTAGATGTTTTATTTTTATTTTTTATTTTTTTTATTTTTTTTTCCTAAGGGGGGCATGGGAAGGGATCGAACCAACTAAAGCTATTTAGAGGTTGAGATTACATTATCTTAAAAAAATTAATGGTTGAGATTCACTCTCACATTCACTTTTAAATCTCTATTTTCTCTCACTCTGTTACAAAGTCACCCCTACAATTAATATTATGAGCAGTCACACCATGAGATTAATCTTCTAAACCATTATCCTTTACAAAACATCAACCTTACATTAATATAATCTCACAATAGAGCTCAATTAATTGACTGAGACTATCTGGGCAAGGGGGTTAATTCCGTCGCGAGATCAGATGTTCATGGGTCGGTTACATATAACTCCTTACAAATAACCCCCTCAACTATGGGTCGAGTTCGAATAGCGCCCCTCAACTACCACTTGAAGTAATGTACCCCTCAACTATACTATTTTTTTAAAATCACACCTTCTATTTAGACGTTGGCGTTTCAATTGACGAAATCAGATATACTGGCACCGTGCCATAGGCACGGGCACGAAGATCTAGTTTTATGTAAAACTGATCCCTTGATCTGAGCCACAAGTTAGGTTAAGTTGTAAGAAAATGAGGCTTCGTTTTACAAGTTAAGATCCGTAAAACAATTTCATAGGAGATCCACTCTAGTGTTAATTAATTTTTTTAATCTGTATATTCAATCAAATATCTATTATATAAAACAGATCGGTCGGTTACAAAAGCTAATTACCGGCCAGGATTTGTTTTTAACAAAGCTATTTACCGGTCATGATTAACTTATATCAAAAGCTATTTACCGGCCAGGATTTGTTTTTACGAAACATGATCAGTGGCCCGGATTTAATCTGATCTAACCGTTTTTATCTCCACGATCCTTATCTCTCTATCTCTTTCTCTCTCTTTCTCTCCCTGGCCATCTGTCTCTCTCAATCTCGGATTCGGTTGTTCTCCCTCAACCGATCTAGCAATTGCGAATCCATTCCTGGCCCTGAATCCGACTTCTCCTTCTTCCTGCCCCAAAATCACAGCGACCTCTCTCCTTCTTCTCCGGTAAATCTCCTGAACCGGCCCACTTCTGAAAAAAGCAAAGTTTTCATTTATCGATTTACCGGCATGGACTCCGGCCGGTACGTCGTGGTATTCGTCGCTCTCTCCTTCATGACCATTTCATTTTCCCGCCCCATTCTCAACCCATAGAACTAAGTAGCTAGAGAGACGAGGAGTTGTACTGCGACAGTTGGAGATTCTCCGTCGAGACCAACGACGCCGGATCTTGGAGCCGGATTCCGAAGAAATGCGTACATTTTGTGAAGGAGTACATGACCAGGAGTGGTACCGTCGGATTCGGAGGTTGCCGCCGATTATGCATTGTCGTTTGCGGCGGTGGAGCTTCGCGCCGCAGGAAGGGCGCTGGTGTTCGATATTGATGAGACTTTGCTTCGGGTCAGAGACCTTTGACGAAAAGTCTTTCGACGATTTCACCACCATCAACGGACAATTCACGTACTACTTTGAAATCATGCAACGTGCCTGGAGTTGTAAGGGTGGTTATTGGAGTCGGCGGTGGTTGGGTCGGTTGAGAGAAGGCGGAGATGAGGAGATCTTTGTGTCCGAACTCGCTGGACTCCAATTGCAAAAACCAGAAAGCTTGTTTGTGGTGCGATTGAGAAGGAATAATTGTTTTCTTCCAGTTGGTACCTGATTTATTGAACATTTTGTTTTATCAATCATTACCTTTATTTGTTCATTAGCAAAGCTTATCATTAAATCTGACGATTAGTATTTTGCAGTTCATCAGCAGCATTTTTGAAAGTATCGTTTTGGACCCTTGCCGTTAAACTACCGTTAGAAAGATTATACAATTAACCACATAATTGTTCCGTTAACAAAACTGGAAATTGGTTGGTTACATTTTGGATATTGGATGTAGGTTGGTCAAATTATAAGATAGTTAAAAATGTAGTTATCCCTTTTGATAGATAAATAAATATCATGCAAATATTTACTTTTAATTCTTAAACACATCTCATGTAAAAAATGTATTGATTAAATTCTTTTTTCTAGAAAATACAAATAAAAATAATTAACTTTTAATTTGTTACGTCGAAACATGAAAAAATAACTCGAAGTTGAACTATCTATTATATAAAACAGATCAGGGCGGTTACAAAAGGAAACGAAAATTAGTTATTAAATTAGAATATGTGTTCTCCTCACTTAATTATTAAAAAGGAAACGAAAATTAGTTATTTTTAGTTCCGTTTTTAATATACACACAATATTTAATTATATATATATATATATATATATATATATATATATATATATTATTGATTTATTTGACATCGTCCCATACTGACATCGTACCATACTGGCGCCGTGCCATAGACACGGGCACAGAATCTAGTTTAAATTATAAAAGAGCTCAGGGTCTAACTGGTGGCCCTGATCAAATTGTGCTAAACACAACTGACGGTCCAGATTAATTCGTAAGTATGTAAGTTACAAATGAATCCCTAAATTATGAGTTATGTTTGAATTACCCCTCTACAATTACATATAAAACCTTAAGTTGTGGGTTTGTTTGAATTACCCCGTAAGTTATGAATTTTGTTTATTCCGACCATTCATTGAGCTGATCTCATACCGATACTGTACCTATGGTACGAACACGTGTACCAGTGACAATAATTTAGAATATGAGAAAGTATATATTTATTAATTTTTGTTATAACAAGGAAGTAATTAACCAAATCTAGTTGGCCCATAGAAAACATAGTTGTATGAACCAACAAGCGAAGGTCTTTATATCCCATGTTGGAGCTCAGCCCTTAATTAGGAGTAAGGATTTAAACGAATCAAATATTTTTGATTCGAATATAGGTATTTATATTTAAAATATTCAAATTTGATTTTTTTTTTTAATGATTCCACAAATTGGTGGGATGGAAGAGAAAGAATATTAGAAGGTACAAAATCAAGAAACAAAAGTGGTTAAGGAAAATTGTCAATAGTAATGTGGTATGGTTTAGGAAATAGGAGGAAGGTACATTATGGGTGTTTGGACTCGGTGGTCAAATTTCATGTCAGGTGTGAGTCTGAGCCACCACTTAATTAGAACATCAACTTTAGTAGTCGTATTTTTTGAGCAGCAATTTTGTGTTGTACAATCATGGTGTTTGTACTTTGGAGCATGCATGAGTCAAAGTTAATGGCTTAATAATCATTTTGGCCTTTGGGTGTCTGTGAGACTGAGAGAGAGAGAGAGAGAGAGAGAGAGAGAGAGAGATTCATGTACTTTGTAAATTCAGGGACATGTCACATATTCTTTGAGTGATAAGGTTGTTAAGCTGCTCTTAGGTTAGGACAAGTAGGTGTTACTTGTTGTATGTACAGAAGGAGGAGAAAGATATCCCAGAATCTTCAATATTGAAAGAGCTTAACTTCTACGTATTCTAAATTGACATAAAAAAAAAAAATAATTATTTGGTCCTTAAATTATCCACAAGTTATGCGTTTGGTTCAACAATTTTTTTGAAATATGTTTGGTTATTCAACTCGATTTTTGCTAAAAGATTCCTTTTTCATGGGGTTACAGTCAAATTTTTATGAAATTCCAAATTTTCCCTCAATAATGTTAATGGTTCAAAATTAAAAAAGAACAAGAAAAAGGAAGAAACAAAAACCTCACTGCCGTTTCCCTCTCAAACAAAAACCTTACCGGCTACCTCCCTTCTGAACTCGGCGCCCTTCAATTCTCTCACTACAACACATATCTCTCTCTAGAAACAATTTCTCTAATCTCTTCTCAGTTCACTTCTTCAACGCCTCCAGTCTAATCTCTCTTGACCTCTCCCACAACTCTCTCTCTGGACCCGTACCTCGCCAAATTTCCTCAAATCCCTCACCTGTTTGGATGTTTCAGGCAATTATTTGAATGGCTCCCTCCCGAAATCTTTGAATAACCTCACTCACCTTACTAGGACTTTGAATTTGTCTAACAATCGTTTTTCCGATGTGGTTCCAGCGTCTTACGGGCTATTCCCAGTGACTGTCAGTTTGGATTTCTGGAACAATAATCTTATCGGAAAAATACCTTAGGTGGGTTCTTTGTTGAACCAGGGGCCCACGGCCTTTACTGGCAATCATACATTATGTGGGTTTCCGTTATAGACGCTGTGCGCGGAGCCAGAATCGCAAAACCCGACACGGGGTTTGTCCAACCCGGAAAAGCCGATGGATATGCCAAATGGGTTTATAGAGAACGAGAAGGTGAGAAACGTGTTGGTTTCAGTTCCTTTGATTTCGGGCCTTTTTGGTGGTGATCAGAGTGGTGTTTATTTCAATGTGGGTGTACCGGAGAAAATGGAGGTTTAACGAGGGGAAAATTGAGAAGGAAGAAAAGTTGGAAAAAGAGAAGGAGAAGGAGGTGAGTGAAGAATGAGAAAAGGATAACAGATTTAGTTGGATAGACTGAGACCAAATTTAGGGTTTCATAAGATGCCCAAAGACGTAATGACAAATTTGAGATTTCTAAAAAAAATTAATGGCAAAACTAACGCTAACCCCGTGAGGGGGGAATCTTTTAACAAAAATTGAGTTTAAAGAACAAACACATTTTGAAAAAAATAGTGGGACCAAATGCATATTTTGAGTATAGTTCAGGGACCAAATAATTATTTAATCCAAAAAAAAAGGTCGGATGATATTATATATTTTTTTGTAATACAAATCTTTTTTACCTAAATTGTTATGTGTTGGTGAGTTACGTTGTATGAAAACGATAATCCGTCTTACGAAATAAGATTCGTAATATCGTTCGTCTTACAAGAGACATATTTTTCAAAAATATACTTCCTCCGTTCCACTCTAATGAATTCACATTTGAAAAATCTAATTATTAAAGGGATATATTAGTACCATTGAAGTTAGTTATAATTACAAAATACTTAATCACTAGCAACGTGCTTACAACACAAGTATTCCTTTCATTTCAAGCAAAAAGTCCTCATTTGAAATGCTATGTAATAGAATTATACTCCTTTCATTTCAAGCAAAAAATCCTCATTTGAAAGTCAAATTTTTTTTTAAAAAAAATGATATTTTTAGTAATTCATTAATAATAAAATGATAATTTTATGCATTAATTTTTAAAAATTGACTTTTTAAGTGAAACATGTCAAAAATAAAATAGCGAACTCTTTCTCTCGAGTATTAAATATGTTCTCCAATGATTACACAACGCAACCTTTTAAACGGCTGGTAAAGCTTACAAATTTTCTTTCTTTCTGTTCCAAAAAAGAAAAATCCCCCCCCCCCCCAGAACCTCTATACTCCAGCTCCATAAAAATGTGAAAAAAAAATCATGATGATTTAGCGATGAAGTAATTTTCTTTCTTTCTCAAATTACTACTAGTCTACTATTGGAGTTTCATGAGATCTCTTCCATAAATTTACCTTCGACGATTATACTTTTAAACCCTTCACTTGTTGAGTGGATTAGAATGACTTTTATTTTCTCAAACCATTTAATGATTAATGTGTATAGTATATTTATAATTAAATTTTGGTGGGTGAGACATGTGGTATGTTATAATATGGACTCGTGATATAGAGTTGGTACTTTTAAAATGCCTTTCTAGTTTCTAGCTGTCCTTCGTCGGTGGCTGCTGGCTAATCACCCATTAGTTAGCCCTGGTCTGCGTTACAACTTTAATTGATTAACCTCTTTCCTTTTCAATTATACACGCGACCATTAAGCATCTCTGTTCAAATATTTTACTCACTCCGTCTCAAAATTATTGTTCTTCTAATATAATATATATATTAAAAAAATAATTAACTTAATTATTAATATTAGTATACTATGTTAACGTATATGTAAGCTGCTCTAAATGAATCATTTTAATGACCAAAAAGAAAAAAGCAAAAACGTGTTCATTTGGTATTCTTATTTTTTTAAAAAAATATTTTTACATTAGAAAGCTTTGAAGTTGATGCTAATCTAAAATAAAAAATAATTTATATGAGATTTCGATCATTAATATTATGTTAGAAAAGGATGTCTCAGGGTATAGTTAAACACACACACACAAATATTATTACAAATTTTAATATATAACCCAAGAGGCAAAAATTTTAAAAATTAACAAACAATAGTACCGAAATGACAGGAAAAAGGAGCATGCAATGTAGAAATTAGACCAAGTTGCCCAAGGTATCTTCGGATGAGAAAACACAAGACTGATTTCGAATTGGGTAAGATTACAATGATCATAACGTTCTTCCTATCAAGCTTTAACGTAATTTTATTTACATGACTTAATCTCGATCTATGATTAAAGAAGAACATTCATTACAATTGATAACAATTGATTTATGCGTTTGGTTGTAGAAGTTATTACTTGCATCAAGTGAATGAAATGATGAAAAAGAAAATAATTACAAGAAGAGTCACCTTGTATAGTGCTAATTTTCATACAACGGTACTTAATATATCACCTATAAAATCTTAATACAACACTTTTGAAAATATTTTTCCTAAAATACCCTTTACGTAAATTCATTTTTTTGTTTTTTTGGTAAATTTAAATTAATGTTTTGTTTTTTTATTAAATTTAAATTAAAGTTAAATTTTTTATTTTAATTTAATAATTAATTTAAAATCAAATTGTGGACCAATTGCTCTAAAAAAATTAAAATTTTTATTTTTGGTTAGGACTGCTGCCAAACCAGTCCAAAACCAAAAAAAAAAAAATTTGGTTAGGATGCTGCCAAACCAGTCCAAAACCTAATTTTTTTTTTTTGTTAGGATTGCTGCCAAACCAGTCCAAAACCTTAAAAAAACATTTTTTTGGTTAGGATTGCTGCCAAACCAGTCCAAAACCTTAAAAAAAACATTTTTTTTTGTTAGGATTGCTGCCAAACCAGTCCTAATATAAACCCTAATTTTTTAAATTAATTAGTAATTTAATTGTGTTTAGTAACTAAATCAAATTAATTAGTAAATTAATTGTGTTTAAAATAATTTTAAATTTTAAATTTGTTAAATTAAATTTAATAAAAAAACAAAAAAAATTAATTATGTAAAGGGTATTTTGGTCAAACATTTTTTAAAAGTGTTGTATTAAATATTTTATATGTGCTGTATTAAATACACCCCTTTTTCATAACGTTTGAAACAAATGCAATTGTGAATCTCTAAAATTTATAGTTATATAATAGAGTAAATGTTATATTTACCAAAAATAAAATTAAAAAATAAAAAGTTTGAAGATGCAAATGAAGTTAATATATATATATAGCTTTTAATAAATAAGGATAAAATTAGACATACATCCAAGTGATCCAACATCATTATAGAAAAAGTAAATTGATTTTGGGTAAATAAAGAGAGAGAAAATAAGAACTTTCATATTGGGACAGTGTGGGGTCCAGTGGTGTTTCAACTAGAAAAGAAATGTAGAGGTTGGTTGACCATAAAGTTCTGCCACTTCGTCCCCCCTGTTTCGTTCTTTGTTAACCAGTTCAGTTACCGATATTGGTACTAGTTGGAAACACTGACAGCTGATCAGACGGACAAATAACTCCCCTCAATCGCTCATCTATTAATCATCCACCCTTTAACTTATCCAAAAACTTGTTAAGGTTTAATTCACTAGAGAGGCAAACTTTGAGCAATTTTTTCATTTTCTCTCTTTATTATTAACCAACTACTCTTATTCTTCTTAACTAAAATACAACCATAAATTAAAAGCAAGGGAAATGGGGAAGAGTAATTAAATATAACATTCTTCCCTACTTTAATTATCCTTGCCTGTTAGGATAAAATTTAAAGTCGTTTTCAGGCATGGGGTCGTAAGACGAAGAAAGTAGTGTCTACGGTCATCTGACGACATTTGTAATCATGTTTTTGATTAGCATGTCTAGGGCAATCAATAGTGGCCGTAAGAATGGCTAGCAGTCTTATATTTAACGGTGACAGTCATAATGGTAATACACAGGGCCCGTTCTTTGGGGGCAGCATTAAGTTCATTTGATTTCTTAATAACGCTGTTGGTGATGGAGGTCAAAGCCGTGGTGAGGGTTGTTTTAATGTGATCAACATGGAGAAAAAGAGAAGATATTAGAGGTGAGGAAAGATGGTCAATTGATTTGGTGTGGATAGTTGTAGTAGTGGTGTGGGTAGAGATTAAGAGGTATCCCCCTTCGGAAAAACAAAACAGGTTGATGTCGATGATGTTGGGGGTCTAAATATGGGAAGCTCGCAACACTTACAACTCAATAAGCACTATTTGCAAAGTTACATTGATATGAATAAAACTATATTCATGTTGAGCTAAGGCTTTGTAAACATTGTTACGAAATTTTGCATTGGATTTTTCCGAATCCATGATTGGAATCGGTTCTGATACCACTGATAAGAAAAAAATTAAGAATAGAGGGGAGGAGAATTCAACAAGGCAAGAATAGTAGAATTAGAGAGGAAAAGTTTGAGCAATTTTTTATATTCTCCCTTTATTATTCACCAACAAGACTATTTATAATGAGTAGGTTTCTTAGAAACCGTTTTATAAATCTTAATTTGTAAGATGAAATTTTTTCTAAAAAAAATAATAAAATTTACCATTTATAATAGTCTTACTCTTGTTAATTAAAATACAACCATAAATTTAAAGTGGGTGAAATGAGGAATGGAAAAGTGGGTAAGTGAGGAACATAAATTAACCATAACAGAAAGTCGCCATTAGTACTTGAAATTTGATCATTTATTTTTGAGAATTGCTATTCATACTCTAAATTAAGTAAGAGATCCGTGTATAGAAATATACCGTTCCTCGGTATTTTCTAAGTTTTTACTTGTACCAAAGGTCGTGTTTGTTTGGTAACAACAATCTTAGTAGTTAATAAAAGGACAAAGTAGACCCACAGGAGCAATGATAAATTGATAATGGAAGGAGTCAACTGCCATCACTTTAAACGGTTGTAGTCCAGCACATTTTTTAGGTGTTACCACTTAAGCACTCACTCACTAGTAGTGGTAGTGTTTGTTCTTCTTCTCGTTCTGGTTCTTGTTCTTGTTCAGATTCCGGTCTCTCCTTCATCAGTAAAAGATTAAAGAATCAGTTTTATAATTTACTTATAAAGCAGAATTCCTGATGAAGCAAAGATAAATCACATGCGTTGAAAGCCAATAAAGATATCCAAATCCCCACACCATCCCTCCGTTTGACTAATATGCCCTTGTAATACAAACCCTCCACTTTTCTCTTCATCTTCATCCCACTCAAATGGCTAAAAACACCAACCCCCACAAATGATGCTACCTGCAATTCACACCATCTTTAATAGTCGGCTCCGACGGTCGGTCGGTCGTTGATAAATAGTTGTAAGTCTGTGTTTCTCATCCGTGGACACAATTTGGATTGAATCTAGTAGGCTCGATAAATGCAAAAATTACACACGCTAAGTACATTTTCTATCGTTTTGCATGTCTAAATTGTGGAGTATTGAAAAGTAACCTTGACTCAACAAGATTCGACTCAACTCATGCACTTAGTTTACAGTTCTAGATGCGCAGCCGGCAGCTCATATATGTTTGTATCGGTGGAATAAAATAGTAACATTAACACGTATGGAACATATTTATCAATAAGTAAGTAGATGATCAAGGCCACTAAAGCTTTCATTGATAAATAAGAAGGAAAATAATCAAAGTACCAGTAAAATTATTCGTTTGTTTTCTAGAGTCACAATCAGAGATCTCCCAACTCTCAGAACAATACACTTACTGATCAGTCAATCAGAAAATGCTTCAGTGGGGTTATTTATGTCATTACACAGCCTGATTTCTAGCAGAGGAACAACTTCTCAAAACATCAAATGATGAGAGAGAGAGAGAGAGAGCAACTCCCATAAAGTAGATAAAAACAGATCACAAGGAACAGCTGGTAGCAGAAACAGTACTATAAAGCTATCACAGTTGAACACCCACTTTCATAGGCCATTGTTCTTGCTCCTCAAGCAACACACACACACACACACACACTCACTCCCCTGAAATGAAACAGAAAATGAAGTGAACACACACACACACCCCTCATTAACTCATTCACGTAAGTTGTTATAGACCTATAGTCACTAAACACACACGCACACACACTAACACTAGTTTTAATGAAAAGAAGTGAAAAGGAGCGAATTTAGACAGAGTTGAGCTCTCTCGCGATCTGTTACCTCCACCAGTGTACTTGTTACTGTAACTAAACAATGTGAAACTCTAAAATGAGTTGAGTTAACTCGTCTTTGTCTCAATAACTTAGAATTGATTACACAAACGCTTTTTTCCATTTAATTTGCTACTCCACTAGTACCATTACCCATCAAAGCAAAAAAGAAATTAAAAAACCCAAAAGCTGAAAGGCAATCCTAACATGAAAATATAGAACTTTGAAGAAATTTCCAAAAATAATGAGAACCCATTTTACCCAAGTCCCCAAAACAGTCACTAATCAATACATGACACCAGAAAGAGTTTCATAAATTTTAACCTTCAGTGATAGCTGGTTGGTGTCAATTCAGCATCAGAAACTGCAGAAACCTCTAAAAAGTCTTGATCCTCATCATCTTCTTCTTCCATTGGAGCTGGCAAGTTTAGATCTATGAACAAATGGTCCACAAACTTGGTAGAATTTATCAAACTGACACCTTCACTTAGTTGAGCAGAGTTTGAAGGAGTTGTTGTTGCAGTTGATGAATTCATAATGTGTGATCTTTTGTGGCCACCTAGTGCCTGCCCAGACTTAAACACTTTGTAGCAGAATGGGCATTCATGTAATTTCACGCTTACATTCCTTTTGCCCACTCCCTGTTTTTCTTGAAAGCAGTTCTTGATTTTCTTGTGACTTGTTCTGTGCCCACCCAACGCTTGAAAAGATTTGAACACTTTGTTGCAAGTCTCACATTGGTATTTCACCCGAGTTTTACTCGGCTTCAACACGGCCGAGTCAACTGAACCGCTCCCACTCCAAACATCTCTTGACAGCATCATGAGACACATAGCAACATCTTCCTCAGGGGAGGTGTAAGAGACCGAACTCACCGGTTCCAACTCGGCCACAGACTCAGCCAAACTGGGTTTCTTCAACTCTGCTTGCAATGCCAGAACCATCTTCCGACTTCTCTTGGATCTTTTACGAGTTGGGTTCCGAGTTGACTCCGTGGTCTCAGCTTCTGTCTCACTCTCTCTGTCTTGAACAACCAACCCAGCATCAAAAAATTCAGGATCTACCAACTTAAATCTCCTCTTTGGGTTCTCTCTCAACCCATAGATCAAGAGTTTTTCATCTTCATCATTTTCTCTTTCATCATCTTCTTGTGAAGAACTGGAATTGCACAATGATGAGGTCGAGTGTTGCTCTGTTTTGGGAGGGATTGGTAGGGTGGCCAAATGGGACCTCATGTGACCACCCAAAGCTCTACCATTTGAGAAAACCTTCGAGCAAATCCCACATTTGGGTTTCTCCATTAAGCTAAAAGAATTTTGATCGTTGAGCTCACTTTCTCTCTCTAAGAATCCCTCTCTCTCTCTCTAAGCTTGAGAAGTACAATGGAGAGGTGGGAGTGGGAACTTAAGAGGAGTAGGTAACAAGTATTCTTCCACCAAAAGACACACACAACACCCCCTCTGATGATAAATTTTTGGAGATAAAAAGAGCTTTTTTATTTATTTTTTCCCTTTATTTTCTTCTTTTCAGTTAGCTGTGGTCCGCTCAGTTTGTACCATATTATTATTATTATTATTATTATTATTATCATTATTTTAGTTGGTTAAAGAATTGAAGTTTATTGGGAAAATGATTAATAAAATTAATAATGTGTGACCATGGGTGGATAAAGACTAAAGAGGGACAAGTAACATGCAAATCTTGCCTATTAAATTCTTTTAATAAAATTTCTGCAAGTACTATAACCTTTTTGTTAATTCAAATTGCCACTTTCACCACTTTTTTTCTTCTCATTTATTGCATGATCCTCTGTTTCTAAATTCTAATTGTAAATTATAATCAAACTCATTTGTTATAGCAAAATTAAAAATAAAAAAATAAAAAATAAAAAAACCTTATTAGTATGTTTCTATCATGAAAAGCGATTTCTCATGAAAAAAGCACTTCTTTTGATCCGTTAATACATGAAAAAGCAGTATACGTTCCAAATGTTACATAATTTGTAGAATATACACTTGCATTTTTGTAGAGTATACATTTCAAATGGAAGTATGGAACATAATTGTACCAAACATCATTTGATGAGCAAAACTTAGAGTTGGCCATCCGTTTGCATTTGATTGTATATTCTAAAAACCTATCAAAAACACCTTATAGAATATACATTATACTCAATGCTAGCACGAACTCTTGTTTTTAAGATCGTGACTGACACGTAATGGTCACATATGCTCTACTTGTAACCTTTGGGCATGATACATCACCATTTTATAAATATAGTGTTTAATTGGTGAAGCGTTTTGATCTAAACGTTGATAAAAAATGTAATATTTTCTCTTTAAAAAATTTTAAATACAATGTTTTAAAACGCTCCAATTTGGAGCGTTTTAAAAATATTATGTGTTTACAACTACATAAACAACGTTTTGAAATAGTTTTCTAAACGTATTCACAAGAAAAAACTATGTTTTGTTCAAAAACGTTGCGTTTTTAAAAAACGGTGTTTTCAAAATGATGCACCAAATGAGATCATAGTTCTCTTTTACGAATTTAATTTGTACCATCCATTTATCTTTGATTAAAGCTATGTCTATTAATTATTAATTTCCTTATATGGACCGCCATATTTGCTAGGCAACAATATCTGAGTGAAGCTTTAAGTGATTAATTGCAAAAAAACTCGGACTTATTTCAATTTTTTTCGTTTTGAACTTTGTGTTTTTTCCCCATGAAAACCTCAACCTAAGTATTTTTTTCCAAATAAAACATTTCGTCCAAAACTCGTTAGTTTTATTACGGGAAGGTGACTGGACGTCCGACGTGGCCGCTTATGTAGACTGGGCGGGAGTCTTCACGTCCACGTCATTTTCCCACCAAAAACAATTTTATTTTAAATGATGTCCTATTTTGAAATTTCAAAACTACTCATTTTCGAACAATTTTTTTTTTCATATTTGATTGCAATACAAACCTCGTATAATTTTTAAAACTTCGTAATGAAGCCTGACAGTTTGAATATATATATATATATATATATATATATATATATATATATATATATATAAACTTTACCTATTTTAGTTTTTTTCGTTTTGAACCATGTGTTTTTTTTTTTTTTTTGCATGAAAAACCTCAACCTAAGTTTTTGTTTCCAAATATAACCTTTAGTCCAAAACTCGTTAGGTTTGTGACGGGAAGGTGACTGGACGTCCGACGTAGCCGCCTACGTGGACTTGACGGGAGTCTTCACGTGCAGAAAGACAACAAAACCGGTCACTATCTTTGAAAGACCTTTGAATGGGGTGGTTTTTGAGCAAAATGAAGTGAACTCGGGGATGAGGTCGAGTTGACCCAGAGCGGTAGTGGTGAGGAGAGCGAACGAGTCAACCAGGGCGTCGTCCATGGTGAGTTTTCGAGTGACGGGGTTCTCAGGTAAGAGAGCGCAGAGTTGTTGGTGTTGTTAGGACAGGGAGGGCCCTCGTGGGTATTGAAGCAAGCACCAGAATGGAGGGCGTCACAGAGAGGGGTTTCGCAGGGGATGTGGTGGTAGGTGGTGGAGTTGTAATTTTTGGTGCAGTCGACCCAGCTGAAGGAGACGCTGAGGTCCAGGAGTAAAGTGTTGGGTTGGAGAGTGGTTTTGATGAAAATTGAGATTGTGTATTGACGGGTCGTGTGGTCTTTTAGAATTGGGGTGACGAAAGCTGAAATCACAGGAAAAACAAAAACAAAAACGAAGAAGATGATGATGAAGGAGAGGGCATGGAATTAGATTGGCTTTGGGATCGACATTGATGTTTGAGACTTGAGAACTGAAGAGTAGGAGTTAATAAAGAGGAAAGGACGAAAACTGTGCATGGGGAAAGGATTTAAATTTTTGTTAGGTTATTTGGGGAAGGTTATGTTGGGAAAATCCCTATTACAATCTTACAGAATATAAAACATAATAGTTAAAAAGAAAACAAAACGGTTTTTGTTGAGTAGAACTGTTACTGGTAAGTCTTCTCAAGACTGTTGATGAAGAAGACTTATAAAGTCTGCTCGTGAAGAAGACTTGAGAAGTCTCCCGGTGAAGAAGACTTGAGAAATTTGCTGGTAAGAAGACTTGTGAAGTCTGCTAGTAAGAAGACTTGTGAAGTCTGCTGGTGAGAAAACTTGGTAAGAAGACATGTGAAGTCTGCTGGTGAGAAGACTTGTGAAGTCTGCTGGTGAGAAGACTTATGAAGTCTGCTGGTGAGAAGACTTGTGAAGTTTGCTCTTCAAATCTGCTGGTGGAAGGAAGTAAGTCTGCTCTTCAAGTCTGCTAGTGGAAGGAAGCAAGTCTGCTGGTGGAAGGAAGCAAGTCTGCTCTTCAAGTCTGTGATCGAGGCCTGTGTAATACACAGTTTTCATGAAATATTATTCGTCCCACTCCATGTAAGTGCGTGGAGTTCTTACACGGGACGATCGTCTCGTATTTTTTCTTAAAGTGTGTTTTCGTTTGTGGGAAATGGTTCCATTATATAGGCCAGAAAAATCAACACGTTTTAATTACTAAAATGTTTTGATTATGCCATTAAAGTCTCATTTAAAGCAGACATTAAGACATAATTAAACTGCTCTTAATGTTGGAGTTACAAATTCAAGTTTAAAATTCAAAAGAAAAATAAGCAAAAGGTGAGTTTGTCTATGTAGCACAATTTGGTCTGACATTCGTGTCCGCATGTGCGGATACATGAGTACGTCGGTCCAAGCCAAATTGGACCTTGATTTGCACCCCCCGCTGTAGGCGCGGGATGGATAGTTCTTTCTATACAAGCTTACCCAACACATGGGAGCCTTTGTATATAAACCCTTCAAGTCTTTCATATTTTCTCAATGGGGGATAACCCACTTCCAACACTTCCAATGTCATACTTTAAACCTCTATAACTTACTCATCCGATATCCGAATTGGACAAATAAATATAATATATTTATGTTTTCACGGAAAAGAACATAATTCCACAATTACCATAGTCATTACATAAATGACTCACAAATAAATTAGTGCCTCAAAGCCCTAATTTACTTCACTTAAAAACACTAGCTTTCCAACAATCCCCCGGGAAATTGACGATAACGGTGATAGACTTCAACAGTTGAAACCTTGCATATATAGGATAGGTAGGTGTTAACCTTTAAACCTTTCCTTGTGAAAACATCCTAACTTTACCGGCTGATCAGTAGACATGATGTCTTTGAACTGTTCTGCCTTTGGTGTAAACGATTACATACTTCACACATGAATCTTCCTGACACAATTCAGTTCTCATAGTTATGTTCATTCATGGCCCTGAACATACGCCTGGTTCTGCAAGAGGGTCTAAGAATTGAGTCTCATATAATTCTCTTCGAAGCGGCCCCACATCTCTATCACATAAGTGATTCTCAAGAATCATTAAAAGCCTTATGCTTATCCTCTTACATTACAATCATCAATTGATAAGAAATGAATTTCCCATGGTGACTCAAAAGTCTTTGTACAATTAAGTTGTCCCTTTGAACCTAAATCTTGAGATCTCTACTCAACTGGGTTGGGTTTCCATTGTAATGACTTATTTTTCAAGAGGTTTGAAACTCATTCCTCTTGATGACTTTTCAACTAACTCTTGATTTAACCCTTTAGTTAACGGATCTGCTATATTATCCTTTGACTTCATGTAGTCAATAAAAATAGTACTAGTAGAGAATAGTTGTCTAATGGTATTATGTCTACGACGTATGTGCCTAGACTTACCATTGTACATGTTACTCTGTTCCATATCAATAGCTGATTGACTATCACAATGTATGCAAATTGCTGGCACAATTTTTGTCCATCTTGGAATATCTTCTAAAAATTGGCGTAGCCATTCAACTTCTTCACCACTTTTATCTAGAGCTATAAATTCAGACTCCATCGTGGATCTAGCTATTACAGTCTGTTTAGAAGATTTCCATGATATGGCTGCACCTACCAAAGTGAATATATATCCATTAGTAGACCTTAAGTCTTTAATATCAGAGATCCAATTAGCATCTGTATGTCCTTCTATTACAGATGGATCATTTTTATAGTGCAAACCATAGTCACGTGTATACCTAAGGTACCTTAGTAGTCTCACTACTCCTTTCCAATGACCAGTCCCTAGATTACTCGTATATCTACTTAGTCTACTCACAACATAGGCTATGTCCGGTCTTGTACAACTCAGTAAGTACATCAGACTCCCTATGACTCTAGAGTATTCTATTTGAGATACATTCTCACCTCTATTCTTGGATAGATGTTGACTTGTGTCTATAGGGGTTCTAGCTATGGTAGAGTCATCCTTGCTAATTTTATCTAGAATTTTATCTACATAGTGCGACTGACTTAAAGTTAGTCCACCTGACGTTCTAGATATTTTTATTCCAAGGATTACATCAGCTAGGCCCATATCTTTCATGTCAAATCTTGAATTTAACATATCTTTTGTGGATTTAATCATTTTCTCATTACTTCCAATGATAAGCATTTATTTTAAATCCACTCTTCAACATGGCTTCATCAAACTTTTCATGCCACTGTTTTGGTACTTGTTTCAAGTTATACAAAGACTTTACTAATTTGCATACTTTATTTTCTTGCCCTGGTGCAGAAAATCCTTCTGGTTGTCCCATGTAAATCTCCTCTTCTAAATCTCCATTTAGAAAGGCAGGATTTACATCCATTTGATGTACTTCCAGATTTCGCAATGCGTCAATAACAAGTACTAATCTAATGGAGGTTATTCTCGTAACTGGAGAATAAGTATCAAAGTAATCAAGGCCTTTACGTTGCCTATAACATTTAATTACAAGTCTAGCTTTATACTTATCAATTGTTCCATTTACTTTCATTTTCTTCTTGAAAATCCACTTATACCCTAATGACTTGCTTCCTTGAGGGAGGTCCACTAGTTCCCAATTGTGATTTTGAAGAATGGAATCAATTTCACTTTTAATCGCTTCTTTCCATTGAGGTCCTTCGGAGGAACTCACAACCTCTTTGTAGCTTTGAGGTTTACTTTCTAGCATGTAGGTAAGAAAATCTAGACCAAAAGATTTTTCTACCCTACTTCTTTTGCTAGGTCGAAATTCCACCTTTTCTTGCTCATTCTCTTCTTGTTCTTCTTCTTTCGAAGCATGTACACGTTTAGATGAGTTAGACTAATTGCTTCTCTTACAAGGAAATGAATTTTTGAAGAAAGAAACATTTTGATATTCCATTGTTGTATTTTTGTATATGTCTTCTATCTTAGACTCGTGCACAAGAAAACAATAAGCACTACTATTCTGTGCATAACCTATAAATATGATGTTAATAGTTTTTGGTCCAATTTTCACCTTTTTAGGTACAGGTATAGCAACCTTAACAAGATACCCCCACACTTTCAAGTATTTGTAAGATGACACTTTTCTATACAAGCTTACCCAACACAAGGGAGCCTTTGTATATAAACCCTTCAAGCCTTTCATATTTTCTCAATGTGGGATAACCCACTTCCAACACTTCCAATGTTTTACTTTAAACATCTATAACTTATTCATCCGATATCCGAATTAAACAAATAAATATAGTATTTTTATATTTTCACGGAGAATAACATAATTCCACAATTATCGTAGTCATTACATAAATGACTTACAAATAAATTAGTGTCTCAAAGCCCCAATCACTTCACTTAAAAACACTAGTTTTTCAACGTGTTCTAACTTCTAAGTTGAAAGTTCAATTGTGGGTTCTTTTGGGAACGTTCTTCTGTTCATGGTGGGGTTTCGAATGTGGTGCAATGCACCGATTAACGAGGTTTTTAATTAGACCATGTCTCCTATGGAGCCCCACCCTCAAAATTCGAAAAGTATAGCTCACCGATTTCATCTTATAAAAAATATTTGTAATACATTATTTCTTGAGTTTATACCAATCTGAGTAAGCCTCGTGTAAGTTTTTGGCAATCCACGTACTTAAATATCCTCATCTTTTCAATGCATTCTATTTTTCATTCATTATTCTCTTAAAGACTTAAATGTCATCGAAGAAGCTTAAAATTGATTTAAAAAAATTCTTAATTTTTGTACCAAATTAAATATAATATTTCATCCGTCTTAAAATAAATAACATTTTAACAACAACAAAAATTGTCACAAAATAAATGACGTTTTAAGATTTCAAGACAAATTTATCAACATTTTACAAAAAATATTCATAATTAATTACTTTCTAATTAAATGTTGTATTGAGAATGTTTTAATACATTTAGAATATGAAAAGTTTTACTTTTAAAAAAGAAGGGTATATTAATCTCTAAAAAGTTATTTATTTTAGGACGGAGTGACTACTCTATTTATAGGACGGATGTGGACTACTCATTCATTCAAGGAAAGGGGAGTAAATTATATATATATATATATATATATATATATATATATATTCAAACTACCAGGGTTCGTTATAAAGATTTAAAAATTGTACGAGGTTTGTATTATAATCAAATTTGAAAAAAAAATATGTTCAAAAATGAGTGGTTTTAAAATTTCAAAATAGGACAAGGTTTAAAATAAAATTATTTTTTGGCGGGAAAATGACGTGGACCTGAAGACTCCTGCCCAGTTGGCGTAGGCAGCCACATCGGACGTCTAGTCACCTTCTTCCCATTATAAAACTAACGAGTTTTGGACGGAAGGTTTTATTTGGAAAAAAAAAAACTTGGGTTGAGGTTTTTTATGCAAAAAAAACAACGTAAGGTTCAAAACAAAAAACTAAAATAAGTCAGATTTTTTTTTTTTTTTTTTTTTGCAATTGACCCAGCTTTAAGGCTTTAAGGCTTTAAGGCTTTAAGGCTTTAAGCTAGCTTTAAAATTGACATGATTTTCCTATAATACCCATAAAAATATAGTATGTGCATTGCACATGCCTACTTAACGAACAGAATTTTTAGTTAAATGACAAAGTGATGGTAAATGAAACAAAAAGAGAATTGAATGATTGATTTGAAATAATCCTAAAACTTAAACACCTAATCCTTAAAATCAATAATAATCTCTGGATTTTGGTTAAGTGGCCAATTTGAGGCTTGGTTCTCTCATCCAAGCCTCGATTTGAATGTTTTTGGTAGCGTCATAGAGAGTTTACACCACTACGTACATTATATATCCAATCAAGTAATCAAGCCATACAAAATTAGTTCAAAAATCATGCCATACCCCTTAACCATATATAGAAACTTGTTATTCCCTATAAGAGTAAATGGTTGCGCAATCTGAAACACCTAATTCTAAGTTAAGACTTTATGGACTTCGGTGATTAAGTGACCAACTTGAAGGCCTTGGATCTCTCTTATCCGAGCTAACTATTGGATGTTTATAAAGAGTTTATTACTCCCTCCTTTATGGACAAAAAATCAACTATTTCATTTTTGGAATTTTATTTGAAGAGTCCACTTTCAGAAATTAAAACATAAAATGTTATTTTATTACTAATGTACTCTTAAAAGTGTTATTTTTTAAAAAATTAATTTTCGAACAGAGACTTTTTATCTGGAACGGATGGATTACAGAATACTACAATATCAAATCAAGTAATAACCTAGAAGACTTCAAATTATGAGTTTATTGTAGCGCAAAATTAGTCAGAAATCATGCATAACCTATCGCCAAATATTGAACATTGTTATACCCGCTAAAGAAATAATAATAATTAGGGGCATACTTAATACATCATCTATAAAATGCTTAATACATTACTTTTGAAAAGTATTTGACCAAAATACCCTTTACGTAATTAATTTTTTTTTGTTAAATCTAATTTAACAAATTTTACAATTAAATTATTAATTAATTTGATTTAGTTACTAAGCATAATTAAATTACTAATTAATTTGATTTAGTTACTAAGTGAAAAATTATATTTGTGTATAAATATAACAGATTGTAAAATTTTGACCAATAACTAAAAAACTACATTTTTCTCTCAAAATTTTAATCAGTTAAAACTTCAAAAAGTCTATCAATTTGGAAGCAAATTGGTAAAAAAAAGTGTTGAAACGTGCATATGGACGATGATGATGATGTTACATTTACCACTGATGCAAACTTTACGGTAATCTTTACTTCTAATTGTTCTATTTTTATCTCCAAATATTTAATTTTTATCTGTTAATTTTTTTAAATGTTTAAATTAAAAAAATTACAAAAAATGAAAGGCATAGGGACCGACTTAGTGGCAGTCCAAAAGGGGATCTGGGTTTGGGTTCGGTTGGGTGGCAGTCCAAGGGGGTTGGGTTTGGGTCTGGTTGGGTAGCAGTCCAAAAGGGGTTTGGGTTTGGGTCTAATTGGGTGGCAGTCCAAATGGGAGGGTCTGGGCTTGGGTCGAAGTCGCTGGGCTTGGGACTGGGAGAGGGTCATGCATGAAGGAATTACTGTGTATAAATATTAATAATTGTTAATAATTATCATATTTTGTTAAATATTATTTATGATATATTGTTTTAATTTAATTTTTTGATAATTTGAAAAAGGAATTATGGTGTATAAATATTAATAATTGTTAATATAATTACCATATTTTGTTAAATATTATTTATGATATATTTTTGTAATTTAAATTTTTGATAATTTGAAGAAAAGGAATTATTGTGTATAAATAATAATAATTGTTAATAATCACCATATTTTGTTAAATATTATTTATGATATATTATTTTAATTTAATTTTTTGATAATTTGAAAAAGGAATTATTGTGTATAAATATTAATAATTGTTAATAATTACCATAGTTTGTTAAATATTATTTATGATATATTGTTTTAATTTATTTTTTGATAATTTGAAAAAATGAATTATTGTTTACCCCATATTAATAATTGTTTATAATTACTATATTTTGTTAATAAATGTTAATAATCATTTAAAATTACTTTCATTTAAAATTATTTAGAATTGTTAAAAAACAATTGTGTCCTTGTTTTATGTTACCAACTAATGCTACATTGTTAAATATTAATAATTGTTATTAATTATTAAAAATTACTTCAAATTTACAGGATTATAGTGTCAATAATGAAAATGATGAATATAAATATCCGGACTTAGGACATTTATTCAGAACATAATCATGTTTTTGAAACTCGTGAAGAAATTCACAATTGGATTCAAAATATTGGAGATGATAACATGATGTTTCTATTCGTTAAGCAGCATTCATGGACACAAAAATATTTGGTATGGTTGTGAGGTCGGTGGTTTGTACAGGTATACCGGTCAGCAGGATGAAGATGGTTATGTGAGGAGAGGCACAAAAAAAGATGATTATCCATTTTCAGGTTGTGGTTGCGCAACAATACTGTTGTGGTTGGAAAGTTAGAATTTTGCAAAAAAAGTAGACACAACCATGTAGTGGGTGATTACAAATAATGGCACAGATCTACCGCGAAGTTGAAATCAAATGAAATTGAAAGGGTAGATCAATTGAGAAGTTCTAATGTTAAACCAAGACAGATACTCAACCAAATGCAAAAGGAAAATCCAGAAAATAAATTTGTTCTCAAGCAAGTAAATAATGTGTTGCAGCAAATAAGAAAGAAGGAGATAGGAAGCTATACAAAGATGCAATATTTTTTTCAGTTTGCTCAACAACAATCGGTACATTCATTATGTTCAGTTTGAGGTTGGGACCAATCAAGTCAGTAATATCATGTTTTCTCACCCGAATAGTGTTGAGTTGTTACATTGTTTCCCATACGTTTTGGTCATGGATGCTACGTATTAAACAAATCAGTATGAGATGCCTTTATTGCAGGTGATTGGAGTTATGCCAACATGGCATAATTTCCACGTTCTATTTGCATTTATAAAGAATGAGACAACAGTGACATTTCGAAGGGCTATAGAAAATTTGAGGAATTTGTTTGGAAATTGTCCATTGCTACAAGTGATCATCACTGATAGGGAATTAGCCCTGATGCGTCCCATTGAAGAGATTTTTCCACAGTCGAGGCATATGCTATGTAGAAGATACATAGCAAAGGATGTAGAGAAACATGTTCGTTTACTTCTACTACCCGAATTTGTTAAGGGATTCTGTGTGAGATGGAAAAAGATAGCCGAATCTTTTACTGAGGAAGAATATAACGAGCAGGTATCAGTGTTGACTGAAAAATGGAATAAGGCCCCGAAACTGGTACATTATGTGAAGAAGGAATGGTTGGACCCATATAAGGAAAAATTGTCACTGCTTGGACAAAAAAATTCTTACATTTTGGGACGGAAACAACAAACAGGTATCATTAAAACCTCTCACTTACATATTTATATTGTTATTAATTGTTTCGTACATATAATTATTTTTAGTAATATTTTGTTTTGTAATTTTTTATAGAGTGGAGGGTGCACATTCCCAACTTAAGCATTCACTGGGAACATCAACGTCAAGTTTTGATCATTTATTCCCGCAAATCCATTTGCTTGTCGAAGGATAGTTAAATGAGATTCAGAACAAATTTGAACATGATCGATTTGTTGTGCACCCGGTGACAAAAAGGATACTCTTTCGGCAATTGAGGCGTGCTGTGTCATACAAGGCTTTGAAACTACTAGATGATCAATTCAACAAATGGGAAAACAAAGTGAACAAAGAACCGCTATCAATATGTGGTTGCGTGTATAGGTCGAGTTATGGTTTACCTAGTGGCTGTGAAATGTTGCAGTTGGAGAATGAGGGTTTGAGCATCAAAGTTACAGATATTCATGAATTTTGGAAGACATTAAATATGGAGGGATATATTGCACCCGAGGGACCAATAGCAAAAGATGATCTTAAAGAGGCTTGGATTCATATTGAAAATTGTACTGAACCCCAGAAGAGGAGTTACTTTCAAAACATACATCGTATGTTAAATCTCGAGGTGGTTCGGGTTGAGCAACCGGACGTCCGATGACATAAGGGTCGCCCAAAGCAAAACTCAACAAAAAAAAAAAGAGTTATTTGGTTATGAGCATGGGTAGTGGCCCATCTAATCCTATGTTTATATCAAGTCAAGGTCGAGCTTCATCAACATGTAGAAACACAGGTAATTCATTTCCATATGCCAACCAAATTCCAAGTTTCCTATGTAGGTTCGTTGAAGACATTTAAACGTCAAGGGTAATAGGCAATGTGGATATCGAGTTGTTGCCCACTTCGTTTATAAGGATCAAGACCGGTGGGATGAGGTATGACTTGATTTGATGCGTGAGTTATCAGAGCATTCTATGTTCTATTTATTAGCCTTAAATGGGGAGGTCGAGTTCAATTTGCTTTACATGAAATTGGACTGTCATAGTAAAATAACGCCCCCAGATAAGTGGATGAGTACGACAGAAATGGGACACATAATTGCCACAAGGTATCAGGTGATCGTTATTTCTATCCCGGCATCACAGTCTATCACGTACCTGCCATTAGTGTCACGCCTGGAGGGTCAAACGGCGCCACAAGATCAGAGATACATTGCGTGGGTGAATCAGAATCATTTTATTTTTATTCAGTTGGATGAATATTGTCTTATGCCTCCTGTGTGTCCTGGTTGGGAATGTATATGTGATCCCAACATAAGGCATTGGTCTACTCTTTGGATGGAACGGAAAAGGTTTTGGGCAAGACTGTCAGAAAATTAGTAGATGCAATGTATATGTTTTTGAAGACTATTTAAATGTATATGTTTGCTCGTTACTTAAATTCTAACAAATAAGTACACACATCCTCATATTACAAACATATAACCAAGTCATATAAAAACAAATAAGTACCAAATATAAAAACTAAGTGGGAAAGTACCAAGTACAACTTGACATATTACAAACATATTAAACATAGTGTTCTTGCTTAAATGAAAACAAATCCGCCAAATGGGTATTAACGTCGTCGATTTGTTTCCACACATCCTTCTCACTTAGCTGGTGTCGATAACTCATCTGAGTGTATTGCATGCGTGATGCCACCCACTGTAACCGCTGAAATAATATACAAAATTATAGAATAAATTATAAAAGTTAAGGTGATGAAACATAAATGTTAAATAAAATACTCACAGCTTCAGGAGGTATATTAGGTATTGGAATATCATCGTCTTCATTCTCCTCATCGCTCAGATCTGTTCGCGTCACCCGAGGATGTGTCCGTTGTATAAACCATTGCATATACCCCGGGTCGACCTGGTCGGGTAATGAGCTACACCACGTGGCTGCACCCGATGAACATGCCATGCATCCCACCAATCTTCCTTGGGATCGTACCTTAATACATAATTGGCGGGCTTTTCACCTCGAGACACCTTTCTTGGTTTCCTAGGTATCGTAAAAGGAATTGTTTGAAAATATCCAAACTGCCTAAGGCATCGCTCTGGCAATGAATTATGCCCATGAAAAGAGTTAAGGTACATCACGTAACAGATTCTTCCCAAATGGAATCCAACTCACCTGTTCATATCACAAATAATATAGCATTTATTTCTTTAAAACTACCAAAATAAACAAGTATTCATATATCCAAGTCTATCAAAAATCAATTACCATATCAGAGGTTAACAAATCAAGTGTTCACCTGTATTCTCAGAGAGATCCATATTGGTGGTGGGTCTGTCCAATCACCCATTTTAGCGACGCCGGCTCATGAAGTTTCCAGTCACTCTTCTTAGCCGGACTGAAGGTGGGAAAGTATTTATATATCCAAGCCTATCCAAAATAATTAAGACTTTGTCAAATATAATATAATATTGTAATAAATTACATGATTTTTTTTACCATATTAAACATGTACGTACCTCAAGCAAAGTCATGCATCCTGCAGTTGTAGACACCCCAATTTCGTACCTCTGATATGTGACATGACATAAAATATCAAGACCTGTTAAAAGGACTAACGAATGTCAAGTTATAGGGTTGAAAATGCAAAAGAAAAAGCAGGATGCATAAACAGTGAAATGCAGGGGGCCAAAGTGTCAAAAATCAAGAGGAAAATGGTCATGGGCACTGCCCACAGCCACCTTGGGCGCGACACCCAGCCTCCTCGTGGGCAGCGCCCAATAGTCCCCAATGTACTGTAGCAATTAGCCTTTGGTGCAATCTTCTTAGCACGCGGTACAAGCCGGTGAAGCAAAGAAAGTAAAACTTAATGACGAAGGAATCCCCACTCCCAGCCTATAAATAAAAGGCCCTGGCTTGAGGAATTCACATAGTGAAACATAGTGAAAACACACAGTGAGAAAATAGTACGCAGTGAGTTTCACCGCACAGTCTGAGAGAACGCCGAGGGAATTTCTTCCTCTAGCCCCGAAGCTCTGCCAAATCTCCCCCAAACACTAAAAATCTCCTGCCAAAGTGAAACCTATCCATCCCCAAAAACTTAAACAGTACACCATGAACCAATCGCGATCAACAGCTCTGCTTCAATCCGTTATAACGTGATCGGAGTTAAATATGAAACTCCTTGCTAAAACACACAAAAACATCAAAAGATAATTACCAAGTATGGTTCATAACCCATCAACCTGGTGATACTCGGCAATAAGGTGAACTATGAATTCCGGCTCTCTTTCTTGTCCAGTAGAGTCATTCTTATATCTTATGCCTTTGAGTTTCTTGCCAAAAAGAAAAAAAAAAGAAGTGAAGAGAAAAGTCCACCTAGGGGCTTTCCCTCCATCCACTTTGGGGTTATTCTCCATTCATATCCATAAAAATGTATCAAATGAGTATACTAGGAGCTTTCATATCCCATTTTGAAAAATTTGTTGATTGAGTCACCCTAGGGCTTTTCCCACTAAACTCATAAGTTTTGTCCATGCAATCTCTTATTCCATGTTCCCTGAGCCATGCATTGTTGATCATGACGGAAGATGCTCCGGTTAGAAAATCTTTGAAAAATCTGAGTCCCGCTACGAGCAAGATAAGAAAAGTTATTTTTTGGACTTAGTATAAATAGGAGGCATTTTGGAAACACATATCGACTGAGAAAGTTCTACCTTGGCCTTATTGGGCAAGGACTTCTAAGGATTGGATGACAAGATCACTTATTATGCCTAATCCTCATCTGAATCCAAGGTTATCACACATAACATGTTGCAGAGTTGGTACACTACTACGGGGTCCCACATGATTTCTGTGAGCCGGTGGTTTTATTTCGGATACACTTCACCCCTACCTTCCTGTTAATGCCAGATTGGTTGTCTACCAATTTCTGTCAAGGATACCAAAAGTTGGGAACCTCACTTATAAGGTTGGACCTTTTGTTTCGCTTTGGCATCACGCCGGTTTTCTCTAAGTTCTATCAGATCTTGTTGAGTGACCGCAGTGTTATTTCGTCCTATGAGCCCGATTTTTGAAACCCTTCCTTACTATCTTTGCCGAAAACCATGATATTTTGTTATCAAGTCAAAAGAAAGAGACGGAAGACCTCCATTAAATTTCTTCACTAATAAACCCCACCAGATACCAGAAACCAAACAAACATATATACTTCTCATCTCCTACGATTATGGCCAAAGCTTCGAGTGAACCCCAACAAAGCTACAACCTAAGCCTTTTCGCTCACTAGACAAGAAATACAGTGTGTTTATAAAAAATATTTCTGCTTAAACAGTCAATCGTGTACATGTACTATTAACTAGTGTTTGCATATAAACTAAATTGCAAAGTAATGGAGTAAGTAATACAACGACATTGTTTCGCACCACTATATCTGATCTTGAAACTTTTCCCACATATTACTGACCTTATCGTCATCCCTGCATTTTGAAAAACAACATCACTTTTACTTTGATGGGAAAAGCACGTTTTAAAAGTTGCATCGTTTTCCCTATTTTGGGGGAAACGCGTTTTAAGAGTTGCATCGTTTTCCCTATTCTAGGGGGAAACACATTTTAAAAGTTGCATCGTTTTCCCTATTATGGGGGAAATGAGTTTTAAAAGTGGTATCGTTTTCCCTATTTTGGGGGAAACGCGTTTTAAAAGTGGCATCGCTTTCCCTATTCTAGGGGAAACGTGTTTTAGAAATTGCATCGCTTTCGCCTGGGGGAAGGGAAAAAAATGGCATCATTTTCCTATTGTGGGGGAAACGTGTTTTAAAAGTTGCATCATTTTCCCTATTCTAGGGGAAACACTTTTAGAAATTGCATCGCTTTCCCTATTCTGGGGAAGGGAAAAAAATGGCATCGTTTTCCCTATTCTGGGGGAAACGCGTTTTAAAAGTTGCATCATTTTCCCTATTCTAGGGGAAACGCATTTTAAAACCGGCATCGTTTCCCTATTCTGGGGGAAACACATTTTAAAAGTTGCATCGTTTTCCCTATTCTGGGGGAAACGCATTTTAAAATGGCATCGTTTTCCCTATTCTGGGGGAAACGCGTTTTAAAAGTTGCATCGTTTTCCCTATTCTGGGGGGAAACACGTTTTAAAAGTGACATCGTTTTCCCTATTCTAGGGAAAACGCGTTTTAAAAGTGGCATCGTTTTTCCTATTCTGGGGGAAACGTGTTTTAAAAGTTGCATCGATTTCCCTATTCTGGGGGAAGGGAAAAAAATGGCATCGTTTTCCATATTCTGGGGGAAACACGTTTTAAAAGTTGCATCGTTTTCCCTATTATGGGGGAAACACGTTTTAAAATTTGCATAGTTTTCCCTATTCTGGGGGAAAAACGTTTTAAAAGTTGCATCGGTTTCCCTATTCTAGGGAAGAGCATTTTAGAGTTGCACCGTTTTCCCTATTCTAGGGGAAACGCGTTTTAAAAGTTGCATCGGTTTCCATATTATGGGGAAGAGCATTTTAGAGTTGTATCGTTTTTCCTATTCTGGGTGAAACGCGTTTTAAAAGTTGCATCGGTTTCCTTATTCTGGGGAAGAGCATTTTAGAGTTGCATCGTTTTCCCTATTCTGGGGGAAACACGTTTTAAAGGTTGCATCGATTTCCCTATTTTAGGGAAGAACATTTTAGAGTTGCATCGTTTTCCCTATTCTGGGGGAAACGCGTTTTAAAAGTTGCATCGATTTCCTTATTTTAGGGAAGAGCATTTTAGAGGTTGCACCTGTTTTGCCTATGCTGGGCGAAACGCACCCGGGTCCCACCTGTTTTGCCTATGCTGGGCGAAATGCACCCGAGTCCTATCAGTTTTGCCTATACTGGGCAAAACGCACCTTCCATCCCACCCAGTGCTGGTTGTTGTTTGTTTGCTGAGGCCGAACTACATTTGGTCTGTTTCCTGAGAAAGGGATACGTAGGCAGCCTACCTAGTAGGTGCGACCATCAGAGAATTTCATTTGTATATCTGCTCTAAAAACCACGATAACCAACTAAAAATGTTTAGGGTATGTGAGATTTGAGCTACTGCATCCTAAACTGTTGCATCTATAAACTACCGCCTATTGCATTCCTCCCCAATATAATTTCCACGAAATTTGGGAGTCTATTTCTAATCAACGATGCTCGTTTACTTGGTAAGTTTCGATTACCTGTAAACTCCATCGTTAAGGGGCTCTGTAGAAACCTCAATTTCGTACCCCTAATATGTGACATGACCTAAAATATCAAGACCGATTAAAAGGACTAACGAATGTCAAGTTACAGGGTTGAAAATGCAAAAGAAAAAGCAGGATGCATAAACAGTGAAATGCATGGGGACCAAAGTGCCAAAAATCAAGAGGAAAATGGCCCTGGGCGCTACGCACAGCCAATGTACTGTAGCAGCGCCCAATGGCCCTGGGTCCTCCCCATGGGCAGCGCCCAATAGTCCCCAATATACTGTAGCAGTTAGCCTTTGGTGCAATCTTCTCAGCGCGCGGTACAAGCCGATGAAGCACAAAAGTAAAATTTAATGATGAAGGAATCCCCACACCCAGCCTATAAATAAGAGGCCCCGGCTTGAGGAATTCACATAGTGAAAACACACAGTGAGAAAACAGTACGCCGAGGGAATTTCTTCCTCTAGCCCCGAAGCTCTGCCAAATCTCCCTCAAACACTAAAACTCTCCGACCAAAGTGAAACCTAGTTTCCCTACTATGATTCCGCCCTATTCCACCGGTCCAAAAATCTCAAAAAGAGCAGTTGCTCTGCTCGAATCCAGACGTCAAATCAACAAAAAGCAAGCAGTTGCTTTGTCCGATTTCTGACGCCAGCAAGTAAACAACACCAACAAAGCAAGCAGTTGAACCTCCCAGATCCCGAGGTGAAAAGCAACTAATCGGAGCAGTCACCCTGCCGAATCCCCAAACAACAAAGCAACAGCAAAAAGACCCCTCTTCCTGAAGGCAGAACGAGCGCACCATAGGACCTACCAGAAGGAAGCTTGGTACGGGATAAAACCCACACGCTTCAAGAGGTAGGTTTATTAAAGTTTTTATATATAAAATTGCTATTTAGAATAGTCCAATGTAAACAAAATAAGCAGTTGTGCTGCCCGAAATTCTATAGAAAATAGCACTAAAAAGAGTCATTATTATGACCAATTTTTTATAAATGTATTTGTAATTCTAGAAAAGAGGTTGTTGTAAGTTTGTAATAATTTCCCTTATATATATATATATATATATATATATATATATATATATATATATATATATATATATATATATATATTTAAATGCTTTATTTAAATAAATGTAAAAAAAAGCATATTTTGTCAATAAACTTTTTTGAGACCGAAAGGGTGAGTTGGGTGTCTAACCCCTTCCCATCTCGTAAATTAGCCTCCGAACCCTTTTACAAACTGGTTACTTTTTGGTTTTTCTTTGTTTCCTTAAAATAAAGATGGCGACTATGTTAGACATATTTTGAGTCCACAATTGAGGTTAGGACGTATTCCTACACGTCTTAAAGGTTTTGAAACCACTCGCTTCTCGATAGCGGGGGAAAGGTCGAAAATCGGGGCACTCATAGTATTATACAAGGTCTTAGCCCTAGACGCCATGCCAAGATGACGATATAAGAATGCTAGGGTAGTTGCACCCCAAGCATAACTAGGAATGGTAACTAAGTCAAGCCAAAAGGGCAGATAATGGATACTCACTTGAGTTTGAGACTTATCCAGGAAAATAGTAGACCCCAACAACCACAATAAATACCCCATTGTTGCATTGGGGGGGGACAAGTCGTAGAGTGTTTAAGGTGATGGTAGAGCGTTGTTAACTTAATGGAACTTGACTTAAGCTTAGCATCTAACTCAGGCGTGGTCATACCAAGAATATTCTGAAGATGAATCTCTACAACTCCAACACCCATTTTCGAGATAAGGGCTTTCCCAGTTACAGGAAATCGTAAAATATGCCAGACGTCATATAGTGTAATAGTCAACTCACCAAATGGCATGTGAAAACTATTAGTTTTTGGATGTCATCTCTCGACAAATGCTGATATTAAGGGCATGTTAAAGTGATGAAACATGTTATCCCTCAAATGAAACAAGCTAGAACTTATAATATTGTCGGTGGTTTGTTGGTTCCTTATCACCCATGTACCTATGCGTTCGGTTTATGATTGGTATTTCAAAACTCCCATTTCCTATTAAAACAAATAAAGCATTAACTTATATTATTAACATTTAACTAAAAAAATACATTTAAATTAATAAAACTACTAAAAAAATACATTTAAATTTACCTCTTCATTCCATATCGCATATGCAACATGACCATTATAACAAGTCAGAACATTTGTTATATGTGGGCCTCTTGGATAAGACTCCATCGACATCTCACCCCTAACAAAACAAGGTTCTTCTCTTAGTCGTACACCTGGATATCCTCTACCTCCAGGACCTATATGTCCGCCTCGTAGTGGAGGATGGCTAACACCCATCCGTCTGCCTCTATCATCCTCCTCCTCCTCTACCTCCTCATCCTCCTCCTCTACCTCCTCCTCATCATCATCACGTAGCTGCAATATCCTCTCCCTAAAGAGAGGACCTACTCGTCCACCTCAAGCTGGAGGGACTTCATATCTTCTCCCTCTACTAACATCCTCCTCCTCCTCCTCCCCCCTCCCCCCCGCATGCCTCTGATAGCTATACTCAAACGGAGGATTCCTGTGAAGACTCTTACCAGAATTAGAAGGACGTCTCAAAAATGGGCATTGTAGGAGTCACATCCTGTAATCGTCTCTCTGCTTCTTCTACTTCTTGAGCAGTGGCGACTCACGCTCATCAAAATGTGATGGTTCCCTCTATATCGTTCGTCTTCGTCGGACACATGCAGGAACACATTGATTATACAGTCGACCACTGTAATTTTGAAGCGCCAGGATCATCATCAACCACCGGTCTTTTCCCTCTATAATCACATGGAAAACGTGACATCCACATTGCACGATTCAAATTATAGTCATTTTTTCATGCTTATTCACAAATAATAATATTTAATATTCAACTAACAAAATTAAAACATTTAATAACAATATTAATTAACAATATCAATATAAAAAATTAAATCAATTATATTCGGGGTATTTTATTCATGCTTATTCACAAATAATAATATTTAATAACAAAGTGTTCTTAATTATGTGATCTAATTTAACTAATTTATATTTCTAATAAACAATTAATTATAGATTAATTAATTCAAATTATAGTCATTTTTTCATGTTTATTCACAAAATTATAACATTTAATAAAAATATTAATTAACAATATCAATATAAAAAATTAAATCAATTATATTCAGGGTATTTTATTCATGCTTATTCACAAATAATAATATTTAATAACAAAGTGTTCTTAATTATGTGGACTAATTTAACTAATTTATATTTATAATAAATAATTAATTATATATTAATTAATTCAAATTATAGTCATTTTTTCATGTTTATTCACAAATAATAATATTTAATATTCAACTAACAAAATTATAACATTTAATAACAATATTAACTAACAATATCAATATAAAAAATTAAATCAATTATATTCGAGAATTTTATTCATGCTTATTCACAAATAATAATATTTAATAACAACATTAATTAAAATATTAAACATATAGGTAATTTATAACAAATTAAAATTAATTAAACAACTTATATCAAAGAGCAAGTGCTAATAATAATAAGTAGCTGCAGTTTAAGGGACCCAATCGAAAAATAACAAAACTAACTTTAACTAACCCAACAGAAACTAACACACTAACGGAAACTAACAAAATCTAACAAAATTTAACACCACCAACCCAGCTGGTGGTTAGACAGCCAAGGATTGCGGGTGGTGGTGTAGCACGATGGCTCCCGGCGGCGGTCTTCAATTTTTTTTTTTGCTTTCTATCCATGAACACAAATCGAAATTACAAAGAATGAGTTTAGAAAATATACCTTGTTTGAATTAAGGAAGAGAGAAAATCTAGAGAGAATGAATTTTTTTGATAGTTTTTGCTTTGTATGTTTTTTTGTTCTAAAATATGTTGTTTATATATATTTGACTAAGGGTAATATAGTAATTTAACTAAAACATAAAAAATAAAATATTTCTAACTTATACAACTTCCCCCACTTAACTAAAACAAAATAAATAATATAAATGTCCACATTCAAAATTTAAGCCATAAGAGTGGCATTTTATTATTAATGAACTACTATAAATGTCATTTTTTTAAAAAAAATTAACTTTCAAACAATGACTATTTACCCGGAACGGAAAGATTAAAATAATTCTAACTTATAAAACCACCCCACTTTTGAAAAATTAACAAAGTCACCCCTAGGAATTACAAACTCATCTAAACCCCCTAACCCCACCACCAACCCCCACCCTCTCCGCTTGGGCCGCCCAGTCCCTCCGCCTAAGCCCATCCCTTCCAACCTTCACACATGATCCTCCCCAATCCCAAGCCCAACCAGCCCATTTGGATTTCCACCAACCCTGTCCCAAACCCATGCCCCTCCATTTGGATTGCCACCAACCCCGTCCCAAAGCAACCCAATTTTTTTTATTTATTTATTTTTCCATTTGGATTGCCACCAACTCAGTCCCAAACCCAGGTCCCCCCATTTGGACTGATTCCCAACCAGTCCCTATCAGCCCATTTTTTATTTAGTTTTATTTTTTTTAAATTTAAACCCAATTCAAATCTTATTCATTAATCAATTTAATTAATAAATTGTGTTTAAATTATTGTAGTTTTTAAATATAAAATTAGGTAAATTAAATTTAACAAAAAATTGAAAATTTAAATTACATAAAGGTTATTTTGGTCAAATACTTTTTAAAAGTGATGTATTAAACATTTTATAGGTGCTACATTAAGTATCACTTTAATAATTATTATGATATTAATGGTGATAGTGAAATTGAAAATGATAAAATAAAGATAATAACTATATGATAGTTGTAGGAGTAATCATAATGATAATGAAAATATAAATGAATAATAATAACAAACAAAAAACAAATAATATTAATTACAATAATAAAGGAAAATAACTAGTTATAATGTGGATATTATTATAATTATAGTACTTATGATAATAATAATAATAATGAAATGAGAATGATAGAAAAGAAATAATAGTTGTAGTGTAGTAATGATCATGAAAATGATAATATTAATAAAGATAAAGAGTAGTAATAGTGATAATGATAATAATAACGATGATGACGACGATAATAAAAAGAAATAATTTTATTTGTTTTAATTGTAGAAACAAAAATTCAGCAAAACAAAAATCTCTAATTCTTACTCGAACATATTCCTCGGTCCTACATGCATGTCTCAATTAGGCCAGTAAATTACAATTTGAAGCCCGTTAACCCGATCAAACTTGAAAGTTACTCGACTCAACCCAACCCATTAATATTTTTGGGTCGAAACGGATAAGAGTTGAATTAAACGGATAAGAGTTGAATTAATCTATCTATCTATTTATTATATATATATATATATATATATATATATATATATATATATATATATATATATATATATATATATATATATATAATGATAGATGTGTCTAAAAAAAGAAATTTTTCGTCAAAAACATGTTACCGAAAATGAAAACTTATATTTATTAACAAGTAGATGACATGCATTGGGAACATATACATTGGAAACACAAATCCATTACTCTTTTTAAAAGTGATAATCTATTAGTTATTTAATTGTTGTTTTGAAAACATACAATTTCTTTTTGTTAGTTATTAATTGTTGTCATAAAAACATGACATTTTTATTCATTTAATTAATTTCTTTTTCTTTGCACCGCAACATTCCTCTTCCATTTTTTTCTTCCAATCCAAGCCCCCTACTACAAAAGAAACAATTTAAAACACGACGTTGCATTACATACACCAATTTAGCTTTGTTTCACAACTATCTCAACTAATCTCCACCATCACCGCCTTTCTTTCTCTCACTATATTGACTATGAGAATGGCTAGCTTCCTCTAATCTTTATGGAAGAGGTAGAATCTTCATTTCTCCTTCCCGTCTTCTCTTCTTTTTAAAAAAAATCTAATTATCATTATTATCACTTTAATTTTTATTATTATAATTATTTAACTTTGACTGCTAGACCAATGGGTCAAGCCATATAAGAGTTTATTATTCATTCCATTGCTGAAACTCAACTTTGAACTAAAGCCGAAACAAACAAAGTATTATTGTGACCCAACTTGAAATTTCTCATATAACCAAAAATAGACCCAAAATATATTGAGGTCAACCCAAAATAAAATACAACATTAATTGATATAATTAATATTTTTTATTTAAATTTTAGGTATATTACAATATAGGCCATGTGAAAACAATAGTGTTATTTTGTGCTTTATTTAGTGTTTACTTTTCTTTTTTAATTCAATAGTCTTAATTATGTTTAAGGTTCTGTTAAAAATGTATCAATCTGACTTAAATTTCTCCTTTATCGGATATCACAAACGATATGATATTATACTATTTTTAAAGTAAATTTTAATAATTTTTTGTATTTATATATTTACAATAATAAATATTTTTTCAGCGAACCACCAGTACGGAGTACATGAAACATCAATTTCTATCATTTTTTTGTCATTTACCGACTCAAATATTTTGTCAAGTGATTGTTTTAGAAATCATGAAAATGGTTCAAATCATTTTGTTTATGTTATTCTAAACAAGAAAATGCAATGTCTCTTCTTAATGTACCCTTTTTTTTTGTGTATGTTGCATTTTAAAAGTTGTATTATTAAGTTTTAAACGTCTTATTCATGTCATTTTTTCTATTGATGATATTAATTATTTAGTAAATAATCTCACCTTATGTATTTTTTTGCTCTAAGCTATGATTATTAACAACTAAAAATTTAAAATTTAAAATAATTATATTTTTAATGCATTGCAAATCATGAATAATACGTTATACAAAAATTAATACTTATTTTATTGGTTTTTATCATAAAAATTTCATTGACTCCATCAAATGTCACGTTGCCTTTCAAGTTCCATAGAAGGAAATTTTCATTGTATCGTAAGCAATAACAATTAATAATAGCCAACATTAATCACTATCGTTTATAAGGACTTTTATTGAAGAAGTCAATGGAAGTCATGGACAGTTATATGTCGTAGTTTCAAGGGTAAAAACTCATCCTGGAGATATTAATATGCAATGTAAATGATAAGCGAACAAATAAAACAACAAATATTGTGTAGAAGAATTTTTTGCAGAATCTACATTGATTAGTCTTACAATTATATAGTTATATTTAAATAGTTTCCTTTAATTCATTCTTTTAATATTGTTTTTATTCTTCATTTTGTTGTTGTATAGTTTAGTTGAAAATATATATATGTGGTGCGTTTAACGCACATATGAAAAAACTAGTTAACATTTAGTAACGGAAACACTCCGTCGCATGCTCGTCGCTAATCACTGGTACCTAAATAGAAATGACCTATATACCATCTCTAATTAGCTACGGAATAGAAGAATTTCGTCGTTGATTAGAAACAGAATATTTTGTTTCTAATAGTCTTCGTTGCTAATTTGAAACGGAGTGTCCGCCGCTAAAAGTTTGGATAAAATTATTTTAAAAAAAATTAGCGACGGAGTGTCCGCCGCTAAAAGCTTGGACAAAATTTTCAAAAAAAATTTAGGGACGGAAATTTCCGTCACTAAAATCATTAAAAAATATTTTTTATGCTAATCTTGATTAATTTTAGAAACGGTAGTTTCCGTCGATATTTTTTATTAAAAAAATTATGATACTATTGATTAATTTTAGAAATGAAAGTTTCCATCGCTAATTTTTATTAAAAAAAATATTTTTTATGATACTATTGATTAGTTTTAGAAACGGATATTCCGTCGCTAATTTGTACAAAAAATAAAAAAAATACTAAATAAAATAAAATAAATTATTTACCTGATAAAAAACATATTATATGTAAATAAAATTAACGTTGCATAAAAAGACACCACAATTAACTCAAACAACAATTAATAACTGTCATCTCTCGAAATACATAAACATTAATAACACAAAGTTTTAAAACATTTACAAACAGAGTCTTAAAATGTCTCATGTCCATCACGAAACAAAATTCTAGCTACATTCTCAGGGGACGCGAACAGGATACTAAGAGGGGGCGGTTGGTGCCGCATCTCCATCTCCAATAACGCATTCAATTTTGCGTTCATCTCCGCCATTGATGTGTCTTGCTATGCCATTGTTGCGTCCCGTTCCGCCATGTCTTGTTGCTGCTTCGCCAAGACTTCTTCTATCCTAGCCAGCTGATCACGTAGCGCCAACACTTCTTCACTGTCATCTCCGAACGAACATATGACCGTGCAGTTGACGGTGAAGCCCTGGATTTTGCTACGGAGATGGTAGCTCCCCCATATTCCCCCAACCCATAGACTCTTTGTCCCCTCTTCTTTCGCCCATCACTGGCAACGGTAAGCCATGCAACAGGGTCCCATTCAACCTGTCCAATCTCACTAGGTTCCACTAAACCCGCCTCAACTTGGGCCTCATTCACCCCCAATAAGTAGACTAGCAATAATAACAAAATAAACAAGTAAAATAATAAAACAGAATACATAATTAACACATATATTGAATGATCATCACTAAACATTTTTATACTTACAAATGTGGATTCTGCCTTTTCATCAATCCAGTCACGTTCATCACCGAAGGTAGTAGTGGTGTGTGTACTCACGCACGTCCGTTGGAGTGACTTGGGGACCGTATGCGTCAACCTACAATCATTATTACTATATTAGTGAAATAATAAAGCATCTGAAAATTATAACAAACAAGATATATAAAGTATATTTTTTACTCTAACAACTCTCAATTTACATATATTTACAATAACACCCCCTATAATGCACATCAATTTACACTAACGCCCTCAATAATTTAAAAAATATATACAATATAAACCAAGTATACTAATTAAAGTCATGGATTTCATAGCATCAACATTACTACCCAACTATACATGTTCAAACAATAAGTAACGTAAAACTAATACAAAGAACTAAGGGCTTGTTTGGTAGTCAGACAAGGATAAACAGTATTATTACTCCCAGTATTATTAGTGCCCTCGCTATTAATCCTCACTTGTATATCGGGGGTAATTTTGAGATTACAAATATTAATCCCAATTTTTTTTAGTGAGGGCGCTAATAATACCACCCTCCTCCTTGGTATTAATAGTGAGACAATAATGACTTAATCCGGATAACTCGTGTTATTAGTCACCACCTAGTACCAAACATCGACAACTTCGGCTTATTAACTAATACTAAAGACACCTAAATGTTACACTAACACCTCTCACCCCAACTATTTTAACAACATAAACAAGATATATCAACCATGTATACTAATTAAAGTCATGGATTTTATAGCATCAACATGGCTACCCAACTATACATGTTCAAACAATAAGTTACGTAAAGCTAATACAAATGTAACTAAATGTTACACTAATACCCCCATAGTTTACATCCATTTACACTAACACCTCCCACCCCAACTATTTTAACATCATAAACAAGAGATATAAACCATGTATACTAATTAAAGTTATGGATTTCATAGCATCAACATGACTACCCAATTATACATGTTCAAACAATAAGTAATGCAAGCTAATACAATATGTAACTAAATATGTAACGACCCGAGCCCGATAGCCCAATCCGCTACGTGTAGCCATTGAGCACGCAACATCTTGGGTCATCAGGCTCACCACAAGTCGACCAAAAGTCCATGGATGATGTTGGTGCCCAGTAGTAGCGCATGACTATCTTATAAATCAAACACAAGTCTCACATCTACCTGATGTGGGATTGGGGTATTACAATCTCCCCCACTCAAATCCTTGACGTCCTCGTCAAGGCCAAATCGTACCCCGGGCGATGTAGGATTCAAGAGGTGGCTCCCACCTTCTGCGGTGTAGCACTTTGGCCCGCACATCACTTTGTTCCCACATTTTCGGTCGGGACCCGCTCGATACCATTTGTAGCGACCCAGAGCCGAGAGCCGTCACGTGTAGCCCACACCCAGCCCTGACACGCAGCACCTTGGGTCGTCAGGCTCACCACAAGCCGACCCAAAGTCCATGGATGATGTTGGTGTCCAGTAGTAGCGCATGTCTATCTTATAAATCAAACACAAGTCTCACATCTACCCGATGTGAGATTGGGGTATTACAAAATAAATTAAAAGTAAAAGTACATACCATTCATTGAAAATGTTCATTTTCACTAATAGACCCCGTCGTATGCTTTGTCCCGTTCCCTGACCTTTCGGAGGCCTCCACAGATTTTTCACTTCCCTAGTGGGCTACCCACTGGCTCCAAATCTCCTCTGGGAAGATTATTGGCCGCTCTATATCCTTGTTCTCAATCCATTGATGCTTGAACTTAGAAATGATGTCCTTGTACCGATTTCTACACATGGTGACAAAAGCATTAAAGGCTGAAGCATCATCACAATTGATCCATGTGTACCTTTGTTGTAAATTAAACAATTATGCATAAATAACAATAAAATTAAGCTAACTATGAAATACAAATAGCAATAAAACATAAACATAATACATGAAACTCATTCCACCAAATCGATCTCAACAGCTCTGATATAGATCGAGTTTGAACTAAGTTGAACAAAACGAGAATAATTCGACTTGTGCAGTTTCACAGTTCAGTTTCACGGTTTGATCTCGTGGTTCTGTCTCGTGATTCAATCTCGTGATAAAAACTGTAAAATAAAAACTTTAGCCTTTATGTAATCTTAATTATCAAACGAAATATAGAAATCTACTAATTAATAGAGCTATCAAATGGGTCGGCAACCTGGCCCAAGCCCATCGGGTTTGACTTGACAACGAACTGGGCCTAAAATATATCGGGACTCGATAAACTCAAGCCTAGCCCAGTCCATACCAACTACGGGCCAAAAAAAACTACTTATTTTTATTTCAGAAAACTATTTATTTTGAAGACTTTGATTGTTTAATTAGCTGTCATCGTAGATGTCTGTTTCTGTTGTGAGTGAACTATATATTTACTTCAAGTTTTTTAAGTCTAATCAAGTACAAATAAATGCAGCCAAATTGAGTAATCACAGTTGTGCCCTAGACCCAAGCTTTAGAAGTGACTATAGGCACTGTAAGTAAATTACAAGTCATCTCAATTAATTATTAACCTAAAGATTAATAGAAGTTTATAATTAGTTCCCACCTATTCCTTTCTTGTCCCATGGTGATCTTCAAAGATGCAGAAAGTTGTGAGAAAGCAAGGTGGCGCCCGTTTGGATCTGGCCCAGAAATATAAACTGATATTTAGATGTATTTCATCCATCACTTACATGGAACTATGGAAGGATAAGATTTGGGCAAAAGCTCTCATGAGAGTGTGTGTGTGTGTGTGTGAGAGAGACAGAGACAGAGACAGAGATAGAGACAGAGAGAGATTATAGGGTTTTTTTTTTTTTTTAGTTTTTAGGTTTTAATTTTCAATTTTCTCTTTTTTTGGGTTATTTTATTATCGTGTGATCGGGTCGAGCCATACAGTCTTTTCAGATCCGAGCCAAATGCAACCCACTAGCCTATTGAGCATGGCCCAAAAAGGCCAGATTTCTTTCCAATAACCAAGTTTGAAGCCCAAGACCATGAAAATCGGGTGGGCTGGACAGTTGGATGATTTTAAAGCTCGACAAATACTTATTTTTTATAAAATTGAGTAAAATTTTTTTTTAAAAATCTAATGATTCATTCGTATATATATATTAAGGAATGAGTTAGAGACACCACAATATGACCACATACAAATGCAAATTAACTCTACTTATTTAATTTTCTCAATTCTTCTTTAAGTATATAAAGTTTTGAGAGAAGTTGAGTATCATAGATTAAAATAAACAAACTTCATTTAACATTTAAAATTATATTTATATGTACTACGTCAATTTTTATTTTTTGTAATTATATTGATGGTTAACTATGTATAAATATATATGTGTGTGCGTGTGTGTGCTATATATATATATACACACATATATAAATATAACACCAAAAAATTAAATTCAGTAAATTAGCGATGGAGTCCTCCGTAGCCAATATGAAACATAATTATTGACATTCGCGACGGAATTTTTGTCTCTAATGGTAGCACACATTTCCAAAAAAAAAAATTGGCGATAGATATATGCAGAATATTTTTAAAAGAAGCTTTTTGACGACGGAATATTGCGACGGAAATAATTCAATTCTCCGTTTCTAATTAGAAGTGGAACGTTCCGTCGCTAATTATCTGTTTTCTAGTAGTGTCATTTTGACCCAATGGTTTTTTACTCTATAAATATATGGATTGGGGGGGAGTACGGGTTAAGACATGGTAACCCGTTTTAACCCGACCCAATTCAACACAACTAATTTTAACATATTTAATATTTGATTCTAATAGGTTTCGACTCGTTTTAACTTGTTACTCATTTCAAACTGACTCATACCTAACCCAAACCACTCAATTGATTGGCCCAGTCTCACTGTATAAACTTTCAATATAAGAATAGAAAGTATTATAGTAGTATTGTATGTCAATACATTATTGTATTGGTGATTATAGACATATATAGTGTACACTGCTTTCATTACATTTTATTTTTCTCTAAGTATAGGTGACTGGAAAGACTCCTAGAAATTGAGATCTTCGAGATCCCAACAAATCTACAGATATAAAAAGTAATCCCGACTATAATATTTATGAACAATATTTTCTGACACTAAAATATTTTTAAAATGTCTCCATCATAATTAAGATTTCAAATTGTGTATTTACAAAATATGCTTGAATATTTACTTAATGGTGAATATTGTTGACTCTGTCATTATGAACAAAATGCTCCCCTCACTCGTAGGAGAATAGCTACACTAAGTGCAGAAACGTGATAGACAAAAAAACTACAATATTAATTGTGAAAATAAATTTAACAAACATCATTAAGTAATTTTAGCAAACAAAAAATAGACATTGTTTAACACTCACAAATATTTATAAAAAAATAAAAAAAATAAAAAAAAAAAAAAAAATTTAGTCGGATGGGATTCTCAAATTAACTTTCCCAATCCCGACAAATATCGGGATGTATCACGTTGGGCTTATCAGCCTTAATATCAGCCCACATAACTCACAAGGCACCTAAATTTTGAAGATGCTTTATTTCAAGAAATATTTGCAGGTCGGTCTCTTTTTCCATTATTTTAAGGTAAAGATTTGTGTAGGACGAACTTACGGATCTAAATCCGTAAGATGGAGTCCCATTTAGAAATTCGCAGATTAATAAGTAAACATGCTAGTAAAAGATACAATATCATGTTAGCGGAGTTGGTCGGTCTTAATCCTTTAAGGTTTAGAATAATGAGGGTGTAGGTTTGACACCTCCTACCCACATTCTTTAGTTTTAATGCTTGCTAATGAGAAGTTCCTCTATTTGTTTTGATATCCTTGCACTTTCAATGTTTGCTGCCGAAATTCTTATATTTCCCACGTCTTGCAATTTAATCCTTTGTCAGCTCCGTTAGCCATCCGTTAGCATCAATTGGCTTGGGATACTTGAGGGATCCTAACGGACTTTGACGAAATGCTAAATGACACATTTAAAGCCAAACGTGACATATTGAAAACACAAAAGTGACACATTTTAATGTTAAAAGTGACAATATAAAGGGAAATCTATAACTATTACTAAAACAGAAGCCATTGTTATCACGTGACGGCTTTCTATAAAAAGCTAAAAGTTTTAAAGAGATTCAGTGCTGCCACGTGTCACCTTCAAAACGGTAAAAGTTTTTTTTTCTTTCCAAAATCGATTAGTTTAAGACACAAATTCTAAATATAATTAGATAAAATGAAATTCCTAAAACTAATTTGATAAGATAAAACATATTTAAGATATAGTTTTACGAGCAAATTTATGATTTTGTTTTTATTTTTTTTCAAATATCGGTTAATTAAACTAGATTTTATCCTATATAATTTATAAAAGTTTAATTTGACTGAAACTCTTCAATTTCCATCTCTAAGTTTTAAAGAGATTATGTGTTGCCACGTGTCATTTCGAAATGGTAAAAAAAATTCTTTTTTTCAAAATCGATTAGTTTAACATAAAAATTCTAAATATAATTAGATAAGATAAAATTCATAAAACTAATTTGATAAGATAAAACAGATTTAAGATATAGTTTTACGAGCAAATTTAGGATTTTGTTTTTAATTTTTTCAAATATCGGTTAATTAAACTAGATTTTATCCTATGCAATTTATATAAGTTTAATTTGACTGAAACTCTTCAATTTTCATCTCTAAGTTTTAAAGAGATTATGTGCTACCACGTGTCACCTTCGAAATGGTAAAAGTTTTTTTCTTTTTTTTTCAAAATCGATTAGTTTAAGATAAAAATTCTAAATATAATTAGATAAGATAAAATTTCTAAAACTAATTTGATGAGATAAAACATATTTAGAATATAGTTTTACGAGAAAATTTAGGATTTTGTTTTTTTCAAATATCGGTTAATTAAACTAGATTTTATCATAAGTAATTTATACAAGTTTAATTTGGCTGAAACTCTTCAATTTCCATCTCTTTTCATTTTCATAATCATAATCTTTAATTTATACAAATTATCCACAGAATAATTCTATGTTATTTTCCCTATTAATCTATATTTATTAATTATTAATTACTAATATATTAATTATCTATTGGCTATTATTAAAACATAAGTCATTGCTGCCACATGACGACTTCCTGTTGAACGCTTAAAGTTTTAAAGGAAGTACGTGCTTTCACTTGTCAACTTTTTGTGAAGTTGTAAATTTTTTTTTTTGCTGCCAAAAATTAAAATCGGATAGATTTTAAAATCGGTGCTTCATTTATATATGGTAAAAGTTTTTTTTATTAATTTTTATTGCCAAAATTGGTTAGTTCGAGATAGATTCTATCACATTTGATTTAGACGAGTTTCACTTGATTAGGATACTAAATTTTCATGGTAAAAGTGTTTTTTGTAGTTAGATTTTGCTCGTGCTAATAGGTTTTAATATTTCAATTACCTATTCATACGTTCAATTTTGAATACCTTATTTTAATTTTTTTCAAATTATTCTAATAATTTTTTTAATTATTTATTACAAATTTAGAAAATTATCTTATTATAAACAACTTTTGTTAAAAAAAAACTAATAAAACCGAGCATACTATATATATATATATATATTATAACATATATATAAAAGTTTATATTTTATAACATTTGATTTAAACGCGTTTAACTTGATTATGACTCCAAATTTTTATGGTAATTTTTTTGCGGATAGATTTTATTAATTCTCATAGATTTTAATTTTTCAATTACATGACTATATCATCTATTTTGAATATTAACATTATTTTTTGTTTTTTTTCAAATTATTCTAATTAAATTTTTAATTATTTATTACAAGTTTAGAAAATAATCTTATTATAAACATCTTTTCAAAAAAAAAAACTATTAAAACCATGCATATGGTACTAAATATATCTATATAATTTTTTTTTTCCTGCCAAAAATTAAAATCAGATAGATTTAAAAACGGCTGCCTCCTTTATGCATGATAAAACCTTTTTTAACCATTTTTTGTTGTCAAACTCGATTAATACCAGATAGATTTTTTCATATTTGATTTTAACGTGTTTCACTTGATTATTACTCCAAATTTTCATGGTAAAATTTCTTTTACGAATAAATTTTATCATATTTGATTTAGACGTGTTTCAATTGGTTAAAACTCCTCAATTATCATGGTAAAAGTTTTTTTAATTGTTTATTTACCATTTTTTTGCTTACAAAATAGGTTTGTACCAAATACATTTTATCGCATTTGATTTAGATTAGTTTAATTTAATTATGTCTCCTCAATTTTCATGGTAGAAGTTTTTTAATTTTTATTATTTTACCAAAACTCGATAAATTTAAAATTGATTTTATCAAACTTGATTAAATGTGTTCCACCAAAACCACAAACAACCACTACGAAATAACTTACAAATTCTATTTACAAAATTCGCATGAATTTTCAGTTTAATGATTAGGTGTGATTTCACACTTTTATTTATTAATTAATTATGTGGATATCCTGTTATTGTTGGTCCATTCAAATAGCTTGCAAATTTTATCTACAAAATTAAGTTTCTGAAACAACACTAAGTCAACCGTGCATCGCAAGAGTAATAAGCTAGTTTGTTATGATTCTCATTAAAATACAAAGTAACACTCTTAATACTAAAAAAGCGACACATTTAATACTAAAAAGTGTTACTTAAAAACTAACGGTGACTGTCAAAAGTGACACATTCAATACTAAAGCGCAACACTTTCAATGCTAAAAAATAACACTTTTAAAATTAAAATCAATAAAGACGATTTTTATTTATAAGGCAAAATGACTCTTGTAGGGTCAAAAGTAACACATTTAATGCTAAAAAATGACATTTTTAATGTTATAAAGTAATACTTTAATGTCAAACATAATGGTTTTCATTTAGAAAAAAATGAGATACTTTTCAAAATGAAAAGTAACACAATTAAGACTAAAAGTGATATATTTAAGCCCAAAAGGTAACATTTTTTTAGGGAAAAAATATAATTTTCATTAAAAATATAAAGTGACACTTCTAAGGCTAAAAGTGACACATTTTATACTACAAAGTGACACTATTAATAGTAAAAAGTGACACTCTGTATATATAAACATGAGGGGTGGCACTGTAATTTTCAAAAACTAAAGGGTTGCATTGAGATTTCTGAATTTTGCCCCATTTAATCTAGATAGATCCGTCTTACAGATAAGGATCAGTAAGACCATCTTACAGGAGACCACCTCTTATTTTAATTGCTCCAGTCCGTTGTTTTTATTTTTAACCGCAAAATGTCACTTTTTAGAGATAAATGATTACATTACCCTTAATAAACGCTAAATGGATGATTAGCGCGTGAATCGCGATGCACAATTCTTTTTTTGTGATCTAAATATGAAGAACCAACATTAATATATATTTATACACTACGATACAAAAACAAACAACCATAATAAAGTATATTAGCCTTTGCATCGCATTATATAACTTCAATTTTCTTGTTTTTGATATATTTGTTTATAAACAGTTCCCTTCAAAATAATTAGTTGCACCGCGGTTAACAAATATATTAACTGCAATACAAAAACAAACTAATCGCGATACAAAAACAAGTAAACCGCGATACATAACAAGTGAACCGTGATACACAATACATGTTTTAGTTTAATTTCTATATCAAAAATCATGAATGTTAACACTGATGAACCGCGATATAAAATACATATGTGAATCGCGATACAAAATATATGTTTTTTACTTTCAATTTATGTATTAAAATACATCGAAATACATCAAAATACATCGAAAATTTATGAAGTCTGGGCATGTCCCAGATAAAAGGCTGCATGGAGAGATCGAAGTTTGGGCATGCCCCAGATAAATCTCCATTGTGAGAAATATTCATAGATCAGCTCCATGTGGTTGTTTATCATCAAGTTAATAAAGATGAAGGAAGAAGTGAATACTTTTTTGATATAAGATTTTTATGTATCGAGAATCATAAAATTTGAGAAGAAACTTGATGATAAACAACATCTGAAATTTTAAATAAATCATATGAAGTTATACGAAATAACAGTAGATAAGCTTGACAAGAAATGATATATATATATATATATATATATATATATATATATATATATATATATATATATATATATATATATATATATATATATATATATATATATATATATAATGACAGAAGCACATATCACATCTAAATAAGGAAGTTTCTCGCCAAAATCACCTTACTAAAAATAGATCAACATTAACTCAGTCAAATCTCAAATATCTAGATTATATTTAATGTACTATTTATTATTTATAAAAAATAAAACAATTATAAATTGATGTAAAGTTGATTAGTCACAAACTTATTCAAGATTCCATGAATTGTCTTCTCAATTCTCCAAATATCCAACTTCTTAAAACCGTTTGAATTTTTTTCTCTTTTGTCTTTCAACCTCGTGTATAAATAACTTTCAAAGTGCAACAAGTTTGGCTAACGTAGGTCTGATCTAACGTACCAATAGTGCTAAAAATTTGGATCGGATTGAATTATCAAAGTTCAATTGCAAGATAATGGTTCCGTCCATCCAACAATCATTTGAAGTCTCACGAATTGTTGAAACCGAGCTAAGTATAAAACTCATATTATAAATTAAGATTTTCCTTTTAATTTGTACTTCAAACTGTAAATTTTATTTTTAATGTTATTTTTTTCTTCCTTCTTTTTTAATTGTGTTACAAAATATGTATTTCTAATGTTGTATTTGAAAATTAATGATAAATATATGGTGTAATATTCCCCAAAAATAAAAAAAATAAAAAACTTAATCATAAATTGAAATGTATTACTGTGGTTTTTCATATCCAAAGCTAAATTTCCACCACCATTTGATTGAGAAAAAATTGAGTTTGAGATGTTGATGTGGTAACTCGAACTGACCAAAAATTACCAAATTAGCAAGCTTTGTTGATATGGACAACATAAGCAAGCTTGTGACGAGCAGTGTTGCGGACTAAAAGATTTGTGTACGTTATATTGTAGCACCCAATATTCACTCCATTTGACATATTCGAATAATAAACACACAAAATGGAATATTGAAAATTGTCATCTCTATCGATTTTTGGCATCCACATGCATAAGTCTCTCGCCAATTGTTGACTTGAGGAATCATGAAGATGGTTCAATTTTGTCTGATCGTGCATTTCTGAAAAGGAAAGTGCATTTATATAAATCCTGGCCTTAAAACATTCTACCGGGGATGTCACCTTAATTCCTAGATTCGATCTACTATGCGATGAAAATGAAAAATCAACAAATAAAATAATAAATGTTGTGTATAAGGAAATTTTTCAAAATCTATAATGATTAGTATTACAATAATATATTTCTAATTAAGTAGTTCTTCTCAATTTATTCTTTTAAATTTGTTTTTCTCTTTTTTTTGTATAATTTATTTGAAAAATATATATTTCGTGTGTTTAACGCACGGGTGCAAAAACTAGTTAGATATCTAAAGACGAAATAAGGAAAAAGGGTTGTTGTCATTAATTTTTGGTTGTTAATATATGCACCGAGTAGTTTGCTTTTTTTAATACTGGCTTTTTTTAATTTTTGGTTGTTGTATCGCGGTTCACATATTTATATACCGTGGTTTACATAAGTTTATGACTATTGATAGTTTTGCATCGTAGTATATAAATATGTGAAGCGCAATGCATCCCGTCTTTATTCGTAATTACGCGGCTCTTACTTATTAAGGGTATGACAGTCTTTTCGCGTTTAAAAGTGGTCTTTTTCAGTTGAAAAAAAAAAACTGGACTGGAGAGTTTGGCAAGTTGGTCGGAGGTATTGCTTGAAGACTAAGCCAACCGAAGGTTGGCTGTTCGAATCCTCCTAGCTACATGATTTATTTTTAAACAAAAATTGGTCAGCTGAGTTGGTTAATCTTAAATCTTAAAGGTTTAGCCTCAGGCGGTCCAAGGTTTGACACGCCCCAGCTACAAAATTAATTTAGGCCCCTAAGGGGGTGGTCCAGTGGTAGACGTGGGGCTTCACAAAACGTGAGGTCTCAGGTTCGATCCATTCCCATGCCCCCCTTAGGAAAAAAAAAAAAAAACTTGGGGAAAATTATGATTGGTCCCTTTTTCTAAGTTTTTAATCCCAAAAGTTCATCGTTCCTTTTTTCAACCGCAAAAGACCACTTTTCAAATTATTTTTCCAAAAATGTCATCATCTTCTTCAACAGCTTCGACAACAGACTTTGGATTCGTTGCCCCTGAAAGATAAACGAGTTTTTTGATTCATAAAATACAAAAGTATAATGGATATGTACTGGGTTGAATGATTTTTCAGTTGGGACGAAGGTAGAGAAGGAAGGATGAAGAAGAAGAAGGCTTACGACGGAGGAGTTTGAAGAAGAACGTGGAGGATGTAAACTTGTTTTTTATACTATTGTATCGTGGTACAAAAATGAATTAGATAATATTTGTGCATCGCGGTTCAAAGTTTAATTTTCTAATATATTTTTGCACCACGATTCATAAATTTTATTGCATTATTTTTGTACTGCGGTTCAAAGTTTAATTTCCTAGTCTATTTTTGCACCGCGATTCATAAATTTCATTGCATTATTTATACACCGTGGTTCAAAGTTTAATTTCCTAATCTATTTTTGTACCGCGATTCAGAAATTTCATTACATTAATTTTGCACCGCGATTCATAAATTTCATTGTATTATTTTTTCACCGTGGTTCAAAGTTTAATTTCCTAATCTATTTTTGTACCGCGATTCATAAATTTCATTACATTAATTTTGCACCGCGATTCAAAGTTTAATTTCCTATTCTATTTTTGCACCGTGATTCATAAATTTCATTGTATTAATATTTACACCACGGTTCAAAGTTTGATTTCCTAGTCTATTTTTGAACCGCAATTCATAAATTTCATTGCATTAATTTTTTCACCGCGGTTCAATAGTTCAGTTGCCTAGTTTAATTGTACCGCGGTGTAAAAATAATAACCTCCGTAGCGCGCATACAGTTCATTAAGGGTATCGTGGTTATTTTGCCATAAAAACTGACTTTTTCCGATTAAAAAAAAAAAGGTATTGTAGCGATTAAAACTGGTAAAATTCGGGTCGGTCTACTTTCCCAAGTTTTTAATCGCTAAAGTACACACTTTAAAAAAAACCGAAAAAGGTCACTTTTGAACGTGAAAAGACTGTAATACCCTTAATGAGCAATATGCGCGCTACGTCAAGTTTACATATCACGGTGCAAAGTTTATAAAGTGCAAGTTTATATCACAGTGCAAAGTTTCTTTCATCAATTAATTTTACATATTTTTGTACCGCGATTCAAAGATTTATTTTTAAATATTTTTTACAGCAAATTTATATGTCGCATTGCAAAGTTTATAAAGTGTAAATTTATTTATCGCGGTGCAAAGTTTTCTTCATCAATTAATTTGACATATTTTTGCACCGCGTTTCACAATGATATTCACTGCGATTCAAAGATTTTGAAAGATATACCCCAGTGTACATATGTTGTTAATCAGTGTTCATAACAATTAATATTTATTAGTTTTTACATTGTTTAAGTTTTAATAGAAAAATTAAAGTAAATAGATATTTGTATCGCGGTACAGCTTTTTATATATCGTGGTTCATAGTTTTTATATATAGGTTTTGCACTGCGACATATATATAAAAACTATACATCGCGATACAAAAATAGTAATTCACTCAATATTTGAATAGAGAAATGTAAGTAAACACGAATTTATATCGCGGTGCAACATTATTATATATAGCGGTACAAATTAAATTTGAAGTATAGGTTGAATTTGTACCGCAGTATATACAACTATAAACCGCGATTCAGAGGCTGGTACCCTTTGTCAAATTTTTATTCAATTTAATAAAATACAAATAGAGTACTTTAGCGAATAAAAATTTGTCACTTTTGTAGTTATATGAAATGTCTAAAAAAAATTATGGACCTAGATGAAAACATGTTTGTAAAATTGTACCAATTTGAAATTTGCCCAATAAAAATTTGACAGAGGGGACCGGTCCGCAATTTTTTCAATTAAAAACTTCAAAAAGTGAATCGACTCGCAATTTTTCTGAAACTTCAAAAAGTTGACCGGACGAATCTTGCCCTTATTTCAAGCCCACCGATATAGAGTTAAATGGAAAAGAAAACGAAAAAGAAGCAATAATATTAACAACAAAAAATCACAATACAGTGCGTGGTTAGGATAAGCTAATTAAGTAGTTGAAGAAATCCCCATTTGCAACCATGTGGAAGACTCTCCATCCAAATTCATATCCCGTAGATCACTTAATTTTTCACCCTTCTTGTTCCTACATTCTTCTTCATTACCATCTTCCTCTGGCCTTGTTGGTAGATAAGCTTCATCATGAGCTACATTATTGGACATTAGAGAGAAATTCAAGTCAACTTCTTCTGGCTTTCGAATCATTGGCTTCTTAAACACTAATTGTTGCTCGTCGATCTGTTTTTCTGGTAAATTAGAGGAGATAAGCCAATGACACCTCTTATGTCCTCCTAAGGCTTGTCCTGTTGGGAAAATCCTATAACATATTGAGCATTCGTGCACTTTTGTCTTCTTTTTCAAATGACAATCCCATGGAACTCGCCTTGCAGCCTCTAGTACTGGACCGTCCTTTTTTCCCCATGCAGCTTCTGATGGCAAGTTATAAACAATATGTGAGGGAATGGGAGATAATAACTCGTTGTTGGTGTTCATGGCCTCGTCGGTCAGATTATGATCAATACTTGAAGCGAAACACCCCTTGACATTTTTATGACTGGCTCTATGCCCTCCTAACGCTTGGTGAGAGTTGAAAACTTTCTTACAACCTTTGCATTGAAAAACACCTTTTCCAACAACTTTCTCTTCCTCCTTACTTGGAAAAACAAATGGATTATTTGATAACATGACTAAACAATTCGCGAGTTCTTCTTCTTCTTCTCCTTCTTGGCTTGAAGCACAACTTTCGTCATTTTCATCATACTTGAAGGGCCATGAAATGGGTGATACCATTTCATTTATTGTACATTTCCCATTTTCATTGTGAGGCCACATTTTTTCGCAAGCTTCACGTGCCTTGCAACTCAAGAATCGATTTGCAGCGGTGCGGAGGAAGTATGAATGCTTGTTGCCTTCGAGTTTGTCTTCAAAGCTGCTTAACGATGGTTCTTCGTCGTAATTACGAGCATCCACAAGGCCATGGGCTCTCATGTGTCCCCCTAGAGCTTCTCCGCATGCAAACCCCTTTTTACAAACTTTGCAATAGTGCATAGTACTTGGTTGTTCATAACCACCATTCTCAACCATTTCCATATTCACTAGCTAATTTTGTGCGTGTGTGTGTGTGAGAGAGAGATTATTTGGGAGTTTAATGAGGGAATATATAGTGGATGGTACGGAAATGTTATGTGAGAGAGAAGAAAGAGGGAGTGAGTGAGAGTCATGAGTTGAATGGTATGTTTAAGTACGGTGAGGAGACTAATTCTACGACTTACACTCTTTGTTTCATGTCCTTTGGTACGGAATGTGGAGGTCCTATTTTTTAGTTCAAGTTCGTTGGTTGTGGATGTTTGTGTATTTCAGCGAAATTGGAGTGGCAAGGATGGAAAGAGAGAGAGCCAACTAATGATAACCGATTTTTTCTCCGTTTATGTCCGTCGCTATGGACTGTCAAATTCTTCTTTCCCTTAAAGTTAGTTTCGGATGAGAGATCAAAAGGGGATTTTTGTTGGACCGTCCCGTTGGGATAAACACTACTATTAATAATATGGAAATAATAATACCACCCTCGCCTGGTATTAATAGCGAAGGGATTAAGCCATTTATCCGGGTAACAAGATTAATAATCTGAAGCACAAAAACTTACAACAACCTTATTTGGCGTTATTGCTCATATCTGATCTTTTTTCCTTGCTACCAAACGACCCTTTTGTGTTTACTATCACAATTGAGGAGAAAGAAAATGATTTAAAGGGATGGAAAAAATGTGGCTTTATCTTCTATTTCTAGTTCTACTAATTGAATATGATTCATAACAGGAAAAAAAAATCATCATTGGGTAGTATTGTGTATGAGAAAAGGCAATTTCCGTAGAATTGAAATATTTTCTCATATCTCTCTCAAAAAACAAAAACAAAAAATGTGAAAAACAATGGAGTAACCTATATATGAATCTCTTCCAAAACACAGGTAACCTATGAAAGGCGCCCAGCACTAGCAGGCGCATGCCACATTGCGAGCACTTGCCAAGGACAAATGAAGAGTCTTCACCCTCACATACATGATACACTGGAAGGAAATTAACGATAACAACCCCCCCACCCCGGCATCCAATAGCGCTTTTTTCATCAACCATCCACTCCCGGGATTCATATGAGTTTCACCTATCTAACTATCCCGAGTAGGCGAGTAGGTCGCATATGAGACGGTCGTACGGATCCTAATTCAATAAGATGGAGTATGACTGTCTCATAAAGTCGGTCTTTCTTAAGTTTTTTTTTGTTTTTGTTACATAATGTCGCATGCAAGCCAGAATTTTTTTTTCAATAACATGAGTCTTGATGTGCACCGAAAATACACCCCTTAAAGTACTCACCAAAAAGTCAAAGGGCCCAAGTCCAAACTAGGTAAAAGCCCATAAGTTAATATAAATAGAGGGAACCTCCACTTTTCCCTTATTATTTGCTCTCTCTCTCTCTCTCTCTCTCTCTCTCTCTCTCTCTCTCTCTCTCTCTCTTTTAGACTCTCTATTTCACTCTCTTTGTTGACGCCGACTCACGGTGCTCCATTTTGCAGATTACATAGCCAAATATCCATCGGACGGCGTCACGGACCACTCACGTACGATGCGACTTTCGACACTCCTATCATGTAGCATGATCAGCTCTAGTCACATATAATTTTAATCAAGTTACTTCCCGAGAGAGAAAATTGTTTGTCTTGGAGGAGCTCCAATGGAGCAAATGCAAAGGTTTATCCTTTGGATAAACCGGTTGAACAAGAGAAGAAACCTATAAGTGCAAAATAAACATGTCCTATTTTGGTCTTGTTCTAACCTTTCTTGGTCCTAAAGTTTAAGTGTATTCTTGGAAACAAAATCTTGATAATATTTTGGTTTTCTTTGTCCTAAAGTTTAGGTGTATTTTTGGACACAAAATCTCGGCATTAATATTCTATTCCTAAATCTTCTCTAAGAGTCCTTATTTATTTGGTAACAAAATCTAGGAAATAAATGTAGTTTATTTGGCTAACTACTAATCATTTAGTATGTTAGAGTTTGTTTCCTAATTAATTTGCAGGTCTCCTTCATCTATTTATATGGAGCATGGCGTTGAGAAGATTACAAAGAGCTTAGAACAGAATAGTCGTGCAGAGCAGAGAAGGCAATGCACCAAAGGAGGGCATTCATAAAATTGTGTTGCTAAAGTTGAATGCAGTTCCGGATGAAGCTTCATCCTGAACTACATTGAAATTGTTGTGACTGTTTGTCTTCCTAGAATTTCCAGGAAGTTGATTTTTTAATCCCACGTTTTCTGTACCTTAGTTTATGTGGGTTTTGCTCTCCAAGACTTGTTGTCTTGTGAGAGTTTAGGTTTTGGTGATTTCACATGTTGTTTTGTAAAACATTTCATCTTTTTAGTGAAATCTTTTTGGCCATAAGGTTGGATCTACAAGCATAAGGCTTGTAGATTGTTTGGTAATCACCGGTGTTTATTTTTGCTTTAAATTATTAAGTCTTCCGTTGTTTTTGAATTTCTGGTCAATGCACTTCCGGGTGTAGCTACAGTAACAAGTTACATCACGAACTACTTTGGCAGATTTCGTGAATCCTAGCTACTATTGATCTTTCAAAACCATAGTGGAGCTGCATGCAAAGGTTTCTCTGCACCAACCGGTTGGAGCTGCATGATGTGGCACTCACAATTTTCAAAGAAGTCCAACGGCTTTGTGAGGAAAAGAAATTAAATGCAGCAATTAAAATGTAGTCGTTTCACAATGGCTTCGTGTATATTTTTTTTCTCTATAAATTGGTTCTCAAAACATTTTTTTTCATTTCACTCATTCAACTATATTTTCTCCATAAACTCTACATATTCTCTCATCTTCTTTTCTCATATATATTTTCTCACTAAGCTCTACACCTTCTCTTATTTCAATTTTTCGTTATGGATAACAACTATTTTACAAATTTATTAAACACTCAAAATGTCGAAGATTCCACTAATCCTCAACCCACAAATCCACAAAATACTCCAAATTTTCAAATTCCTCCACATTTTCAAGATCCTCAAAACATTCAAGGTACTTCAAATTTTGCAAATTTTTCATGTCCTCCAAATTCTCAATTTCCCATGTACCCACACCATGGATATTTTAATTCGGCTATGCCAAATCAATTTATGCCTAGATATTTCAATTCGACTATGGGTGGTGTGATTCCACAACACCAACATAGTGAAGAAGGGATAGTACTAAGGAGTTTGAAATTCCACCATTTTTCACCCAACAAGGGTTGGAAAATAATGTTATCGATAATGAAGCAAGCGACCAAAGGGATGAAAATCGCCAAAGGCCTTGGAATGTTGAAGATGACAAAATGCTTGCAAGCGCTTGGCTCGTCATTTCAACCAAAAGTGTGAAAGGCAACTCCCAGCAAAATAAAGAATTTTGGAAACGGATCGTACTGTGTACTACAACGAGCATATAAATACGGGAATTCAAAGAAAGACAAGCGTCATTGGTTAATGAAGTCAATCAAAGCTACATTCAAATCAAAACAAAATCATAGAGAAGATGTTGCAACATTATCGAGCCAAACATAATCTTGACTAATTTACTTTTTGTATTTTTTTAATTAATATAGGTAACTTTTAATTGTTATAATCTTTTTAATTAATTGTTGTAATCTTTGTTATTAATTTTCAATCAATTTAATATTTTGTTTATGTAATTTATTTGGATTTTCGATATTGTATTTTGTCTCTTCTTTAAGTTAATTTTTAAAATGAATATATTATTTTTATAGTTATATTGTTAAAGAATAAAATAATTAATGGTGGGTCAATGCTATATATAAAGCTTTTATAAGTTTATCCATAGTAAAAAATAGATTTATAGATAAAATATTTATGAGTTGCTGACGTGGTAGGGTGGATAAATATTTTAAAGGTTTATCCACATGAGATGCTCTATTTCACTCGTTCTCTTTGTTGACGCGCCGACTCACGGTGCTCCATTTCACATATTACATAGCAAAATATCAACCGGACGATACCACTGATCATTCATGTACGACGAGACTTTCGACACTCCTATCCCGTAGCGTGACAGCTCTAGTCACATATTTTTAATCATGCTACTTCCCGATAGAGAAAATTGTATGTCTCTTATGAATACTTTTGATGATGTTAGAAGGATTAATATCACTTTTGGTACCCTAATTTCACCTACTTTTTACTTTTGATACCCTTTGTACCTAGTCAATCAAAGTGCATCCTCAACAATTGTGATTTTAATCACTTTACATACTTACCGTTAATTTTCCATCCAAAACTAATGATTTACTTCTTGTTGTAGGTTGGAATGAATTTTAACTGATTTATCCGGTTAAAATCGAGGTGTTCTAATATCTTAATGAAAAATTATGTTGAAATATCATTAATTAATTAAAAATATCCTCACCAAATGTTTAAGATTAATCTCTCTCTCTCTCTCTCTCTCTCTCACACACACACACACACACACACTCTTTCTCTCTCCTCTTTTCCATTCTCACACCATTTTCCAACTTTACAATTCTCAAATATTCCCCCTTTCCTCGTCATCATCAAAAAACATAAAATCCACTTATTCACTTTTGACCAAGCTCGATAAACGAGGATCTAGATTGGCGGATCGGGGGACCAACTACGAGAGCAACAACTGATAGATCAACCAAATTTTGAAGATCGCCACAAAAAAAAGACTACTTGCCAGCATTAGCAATGCTTGAACTTTGGTTACGATGAGGTCATTCTGGTAGTGTAAATCAAACACTGAAATGAGTTTTGGCGTGGTTATTTCATTGAGCTGCGACGGAACGGGGCTGCGATGGTGATTTGGATCGAGAAAAGAGTCGGAGAAGAAAGACCGGTGAACAGAAGGTAAGGTGGAGATGGTGTCACGGATGCGTAAAACCTCTACCTTTTCTTTCTTTAGCAAAACAACAACCTTTCTCCATCATTCATTTCTCTCTGACGAAGCAGCGATTACATTCAAATCTACTTATATATTTTTCTATCTTGGTTTCTCAAAAAACTTTAGAAAATAGAGAGAATGAGGAATGGATATGGGTTTTAAGTTTGGTAGGGTGTGGAATAGACATGAGCTAAGGAAGGCAGATCCGATTGAGATAGTCAAATCAGAAAGGTTATTCCGACCTTCTCATTCTTCTAGCTATATCAACAGCCATAGACAGTCTTCGAATTGAAATGGAATGGGAGAAGTCAATTGCCGAACTACTGCTGCCATTGTTTGTTCCCTCTCCTCTCTATCTATCCCTTTCCCTCTCTCAGTTTTTTTATTTCTTTCAATTTTAATGATTTCTTTTAATTTTGATGAGTTTCTTTTTCCTGGACAAAGAATACAATGATGAACATTAATTGAGTGATGGGGGAAACAATTGTATTGAGGATATTGTTGGTGATAAACTGGTAATGGATGATGGTTATAGTGGTGAGCAATTAGATTGTACATATTTAATATCTTTCCAACCCTTTCAAACATACAGCAACAGGTCTTCCGTTTGCATTTAACAGAAATGTAACGGAAAGTACGAAGATTGATGAAACTTACAAACTTTTAGGATGAAGTTTGATAAAGAGAGTACAAAGGGTACTAAAAGTAAAAAGTAGGTAAATTTAGAGTACCAAAAGTGATATTAACCCATGTTAGAATTATAATCTTTGGATAGAGAAAAACTTTTGCCCAACAAATTAGTGTATGATGCTATACCGTTGAACTTGGAATACTTAAACTAACTAGTGATGCACCCGTGCGTTGCACGATTTGTACTTGAGCGTAAAATCATATACTCAATCAACGTTGAATAATATACAATTAAAAAATTAATATGAACAAAATAAATAAAAAAAATGATAAACAGTATAATCAATGAAAATCACATAATTTTTTTTAAAAGTTAGTATAAATTTTAAAATAATTCTTTATATACAACATTTTTCGTTGAAAATGTACAATTATTACAATTATTACTATCACATTAAAAATTCAAAAACCCTGAAGATTAGTAACTCTAGACAAAGCGACATACTAATCATAACTAAAAATACGATTCTTTTATTTATAGACATTTCGTAAGACACCATCAGCGGAAACTGTATTCTTTAAAATTTGGATGGAATTCAATGATCAGATGGTGTCAATGATATTTTTGAAATAAAACAGTACCACCAGAATGACCATTTGAAAGAATTCGACATTCTAAAACATGGTTTCTTAGTCTTGTAATAATTAATCGCGTGCTAAAAAATAACCCAAGGAAATGGTCATATTATGAAGCAACATTAATGAAGTTTCAACCTTCAAATTCAACTCATGATTTAGGATTCCAGAACATGAAATTCTATTTAAAACTTTATGAATATCTATATCGTTCAAAAGATCAACGTTTCTATCAAAATGACACGAAAAATCTAGCTCAAAAACAAATCTTCCTTTTGAATTGTTCTTCAATACCATGTAATCATATATTGAATTAACCACATCAGAAGTCAGATCTAGAATAACTCTCTTTTCCAAAAATGATGAATCATCGGGACTACTTCAAAATGAAGGATATGTGCTTTGTACAATTGGAGAGATTAGATCGTTGAATTCTTTAAGCAGCAGTTGATTGACAATATCAACACAAGTACAATTATCATTTGGTTCACAAATTTTACCATCACCAATTTTCGCAATCCAATCGACAAAAAGTTTCAATTATTCGAAACTCCCGTTGGACCCATACTTTGTATCTCATATTTATTGTCAACCTCAATATATGTGAATCTCTCTATAAATACAATGAATTAATAGTGAGATGAACTATGTCTTGCGTACTTTCTTTTGGAATCACATGCAATATATGTCAAAAATCTCCACCAAACACATATATTTGAAAAAAATATTATAAATTTTGGAATACTTTTTATATATAATATTTATCATTGAAAATGTACGATTAGTACTTTTAATTATATAAGAGGTGATTTTAAAGCATGAAGTTGTATTTATCTTTACATACGACATTATACTTTGAATTGCTAATATTAAAACAGCGAGATAATCTTTCTTCCTACCAAATAAAAGCACCACAAAAAATTACATTTAAATGTTGGATTGGTGATTTTCAAATAACCTTTTAAAAAAAAAGCACAAATGTTTATGTTATATATATAAATAAATATTAAATAGACTTAAATCACAAATTGGTCACCCTACTTTCCAGCTTTTTGCAATATGATCACTCTATTTTTTTTTTATCAATTTAGTGTGACTATACTTGGCAAATCAAGTCAATAAGGTCACTGAGGATTATTTCCGTTAGTTAGATGGACGGAACTGTATGAAATGACCAAAATGCCCTTACTAATGTTAAGTTTTAGTTTAAAATGTTAATAGTTAAGGGGTTAAACTACAAAATTAAATTATTAATATTTAATTTATATTCCCAATATATATATATATATATATATATATATATATATATATATATATATATATATATATATATATATATATATATATATATATAATCCCTAATTGTAGACCTCCAGCCTCCACGACATCCAACGGCCAGCGGCCTCTTTCTTGCTCCATCTCGGCCAAGCCGCTCCATTGCCGACCCCCTCATCTGCTATCATCTCCGGCCTTCTCAATCATCTCTCATCTCTTCATCTCCCATCTCTCTCTCTTCTTCGTCTACAACCCCAGATCCGAACAAATCTCAGTTCCTAAGCGCTCCATCATCATCGCACGAAACCAGCTTCGCCATCCACCATAACAATTGGTGGAAACTCATTGACTGGTACGATTTCCTCCTCACTCACCACTCGCGGCCGTTGAAATGCTCAAGGAAGCAAACGACTTTGATCGAAGAGACGAAAACAAGGATGATACTGAAGATCTCCACAAGCTCGAACCGACCACTGACGCGCATCCAACACCGACGGCAAACGAAGCCCGGTTGCCCACTGCGCCAATGTCGATCGTCGCAAAGAAGAGACCGTCGGATTCGACCGGAGCTGGGAGGGAGGAGACTGCTATGCTGGAATCGATCGGGAAGGACCGGATCGAGGTCGCCGCTGCCGTCACGCACTTGGGACCTTGGGTTAGGGTCGCCGTCGGTCTTCGGTCGGCCGACGATCTAGATTCTGGGCGTGGTGAGGGGTGAGCAGTGAGGACGCCGTCGTCAGTTCGAGTGAAGTGTGTGAGACGTGAGACCAATTTTTCGAATTCTGTTTTTGGCTTTGACTTTGAGCCTTTCCAAATTTGTACAAAAAAATTTTAAAAAGTCAAAATTAGATTTAAAAAGAGGATCCAATTGCATTAAGTGGGGGTATTTTCGGGTTTTTATATTTTAAAATAGTTTTCCATCCAAAAAATTGGATGGAGTGATGAACGTGAAAATAAAGTCAAGTATAATGATGAAATAGAAAGAAAAAAAAAAAGTAGAGTGATCATATTGCAAAAAGCTGGAAAGTAGGGTGACCAATTTGTGATTTAAGCCTATTAAATAGTCAAATATCAAACTGTTTATTTTATATAATAAAAAAAGACTTGAAGTCGAAATAACAGACTCTAAACAGAACCTCCAACACAAAAATATTACGAATAACATATTATACAATATAATTTGTATACAACTATTCAATAACAAAAATTATTGAGTCTAGATTTTTAGTGTGTCTTGGGAGAAGTCCTATAACAGACAGTTGATAACATATTATATACAAAACCTCCGACACAAAAATATTATGAATAACATATTATACAGCATAATTTTTATACAACTATTCAATAGCAAAAGTTATTGAGTCTAGATTTTTAGTGTGCCTTGTGAGAAGTCCTAATATTGACTACCTTCAAACCATTTCACAGCTAGGTTTCTTAGATTTTATTTTTATTTTTTTTAAATAAAATTTCGAGAGAAATTTGTATGATACAAATTTGAATTTCGATTATTATTTAAAAAATTGAGAGTTTAATTTAACTAAGTATGGAAAATATACATATTTTATAGTTAATTAATTATATTCAAGTACATATCAATATGCATCTTTACTTTAAAAAACAGTTTATAAAAATAGAAACTTAGATCTATCATATCTGAGAAAAATTTTAAGCATATGATTTTTTTTCCAATTTTTTTTTTGAAAATGGATAAAAAAAAATTTAATCCCAACTTTTTATGTTGGACATTTGTTTTATAAATTTAATTTTGACAAAAATAGAAAAATAAACATCAGTTATGCACTTTTTGACTTCAGATCTGATGAAAATGAAGAAAAACATCATAGAACTGTATATTTTGGTAAATATTTATAAAATTAAAGTTCAAATTAACCTTGGCCTATTACCGATTAAGTTGAATAAATATATATATCTTTTGTAAACTAACTTTAATAGGTTAAAGTTTTTTGTAAATAGTAGACCTGAATTTTTAAACATGTAGGCTGGACAAATATATTAAAAAATTTATTTGTTAATTTAGGTTTTTTTTTTGCATATATTAGACCTGGATTTTTAAACATGCAGGCTAGACAAATAGATAAAGAATTTTATTTTTTAGCTTTAGATTTGATTAAAATGAAGTAGAAAAAATCTCATATATATGTATATATTTATTTATTTATCTATTTTTTATAGGTAAGTGTGGCTCCTAGTCTTACCATCTCTCCCACCCCTTGGGTCAGATATATATTTATTTTCTTATAAATTTGTCAATTATTTGTTCGATCTAACCTTAGCCTATGTCCGATCTATAGATTTTACACATAAAATTGCTTGAATTTTTATAAATATTCGACGGTTAAACACACAATATTTGAATGGCAATAGGAATAGTGCATATGCTGATACTTTATACAATAATTATTTTTCTAAACTATTACCATTATCGGTGGCAAGTAAATGTCAAGAGTAAATTTATTGTAGATACTCGGTTACTAATTTGTATTTTCTATTTACTAATTTATATGAAATTGTCTGTAAATTTCATAATTTGTCATAATTATGTATGTTTATATTACTGTTGTATGGAGTAAATTATTTGAAATCTGACTGTTATATAATTTATTGATATATTTGATATATAAACTTGTTATAAATTATAGAAAAAAATTTTTAGAATAATAAAAATGTCTAAGCACCTCGAACAACAAACTGGTTCTAAAAATCTTTAAATTTTAGAACAATAAGAATCTAAAATTTATAAGAATGAAGAAGAATTAAACTTTTCATAAAACTACTCATATTACTCATAAATTAAGCTTCAAAACATCTAAACAAAATGATTTGTTTCAAAATATTTACTGCATTTAGTTTATACACTTTATATGGTTGCAAATAACTATGGTTGACAATCATTTTATATACTCATTGGATAAACATTAATTTAATGCATGTATTCTTTTTCTAATTTGTCTTTGTCTATTAACAAATTTATCTAACTTCCATCTTTTATATTTCTAATTACATCGATGAATAATTTTTAAATAAAGTTAGTTAAAATATTAAAGCTTTCATGATGTAATGATAATTCGTTTTTTACTAAGCGAAAAAAATATTATCATTATTTTGGACGTTTACTAAAATTTTTTTTTTAGTAAACCATTAACTAATTCATTAGTGATGAGAAGTAACTATGTTACTTTGATTTATGGTTTTAAAACGGTTTGAATAATACTGTATTGTAATTATTTATCAATACTTTTATTAATAATGATGGCAAATAATTTATATTGAATCGATTGTTTCATTATTTAATCTTATTTCTATGAGTTTATATTACCGTTGTGAAGATTTAGAAGCCAATATGCCAATTACAAATGCAAAAAAAAATCTTAAATTAAAAAAAAGGAAATGAAATCGGATATAGAATAAATTATTCAATATTTGATATTATTTTGATATTGTATTTCTTGTCATTTTGTAAATCATATTGAACTATATTAAATGTTATACAATTTGTTCACACTAAAGATATTTATAAAGTCATTTGAATCTAAAGAGTTGTTAACTTCATTAATTGATTTTCATTTCAATTTTCAAAAAAAAATGACAAATATACAAATTATAAATGTTTCTAAATTTGGAAAGTCACTTTTGACGAGATATTTCCATTATTTGCTCATCTCCTTTTATATATGTATAGATTAGACGAAAAATTACAACTTCACAAATCACAAGTTATCACAATGATCACACATCGTGTATTCATGAAATTGGTCATGGAATTCTTGTACGAGTTAGACCCAAAATAGTAAACAAATTAATTAAATTAATACTCGTTCCGTGTCGGATAGAGTCCATTATTTTATTTTTTAATGTTTCACTTAAGAGTGTTACTAAAAATGTCATTTTCTTCAAACGGGAACTGAGGGAATGCATGGCAGTGCGTACACTATCAATTGTATGGGCAAATTAAGACGCTGATGAATTGTTGGGATTTGACCAAATTTTGTTAAGTTTCTAGTTTTGCAGTATCACCCCTAACATCGACCCAAACTGAATAATCTGAAAATGTGATTTTACATCCATCTCGGGCATCTCCTACAGAGTACAGGCTACACCTAATTATCATTAAAAACGTATATACACCAACTAGTTTATCCAAATGGAGAGAAAGATAGATAAACATATTGATATACTGTACTATCTAACAACTCAAAAGAGCCTTCTCCAAATCGGCCTCGCTCGTTGCCTCTGTGTCGCCTCTTTCTTCTTCGATGAAAAACCCTTCTTTCCCTTTAGCCCACAGCACAAAGTACAATCCGGTGAACATGATGAACATTCCCAACAAGCTGTACAAAGAAAACGACCCATCAATAACAGATTTTAAATTAAGGCAATATTTACCCGTGCAAGATTTTACTTTGACACGGGCAATGCAGTACTCGTTCTGGCATCAGGCCAACGACGTCTTAACAAACTTTATTTGCTATCCTTACCTTCCTACGCCAACCGATTCTCCTGTGAAATCAGAGATGATTACTGAAATTACAGATCCAATGGGATTAAACATGGAAACCAGGACTGGACCTCGTTTCTCCATCGCCCACCCGTTGAAGCTTACACATGCTCCACTAACACAACCTGCCTGTTTCATACAACCATTTAACGAATTTTTTTCAAATCATTTTTCATGTAAGCCTATCATTTTTCAATGGCTACATAACAAACATCATGAAGTTGACAACTTAAATCATTCATACAACTCTTCCTTCCCAAAATAATCGTCCTCTCGGTCAATACACAATTCAAAGGGAAAGGTTCCAATGTACTTATTAATTTTATGTTATTTTGTGTAAATTTCCATTCTTGGGCTCTGCATTTGATGGTATAACACATAATTTTCATCAATTGGACGTGGTGTAATTCTTTAAAGAAAGAGAAGAAAAGAGAAGGAGAATTATAATTTATACATACCAGTAGAGAATAGGCAACAAAGTTTCTCATACTCAATACAGGCCATCCCGTCTCAATCTTATGATCTTGAATCAACTCTATTATTGCAGTTATTATCACTCCGAATAATGATGTTATGCAGCATAAAGATATCGGTGCTGGAAAATCACCCAATGTTGCTGCCTGCAAAATTTGATAAGGGGTTAAAATGAATCTAATTAAGAAACAAATGGCCAATTATACAAAGGGGAGGCGTGGTACGGATGAAAACTCTAGTCTGTTTGGCATCGAGAAGACGTGATTTTACTAGAAAACGGGAGTTTAGAAAGCAGCGATGGAATGCTTTTATTTTGGAGATGCTGAAGCAATATATACCTGCAAGACAACATTGCTGGACAGAACAATGACTGCAGCCAAGAGATAAATGCAACCAACAATCTTGTCTTTGTCAAAGATGAAGAAACCATGGGATGGAAATCCATGTGAATGCGACTCTTTAGAAGTATGTCCCGGCGTGGCACTCTGTGTAAGGCTCATTGTAAGAGCACCAATCACACACAATAAAGTGCCAGCAATTTTCACTTTGCTGTATTTGCAGTTAAGTTTAACTTTCTCTAGCCTGCACAAAAACTATGAATTTAGACATTTATTTTCGGTTAAGGACGGCCAAGTAATATTTCTACTAAGGTTTATGATCAAGATTGCATTGCCTTTTGATAATTGACAACAGATCTATGTGCATAGTGAGTACCCAAAAACCGCACTTTCTGAATTTGTTATAATTTACTCTCGGCGTTCGGGTAAAAGTCTACTATGGAATGTTTCACTTAAAAGTACTTTCAAAAATTAAAAGCATAAAAGTGTTATTTTATTACTAATGAACTACTAAAAATGTCATTTTCTTAAAAAGTGTGACTTTCAAACGAAACTCTTTACCCGGAACAGAGAGAGTATCTGAAAGAGAAGTATCTCAACCGAAGTCAAAGGCAACATCTCAACAGTCCATATTATCCTAATTCTCTGTATTTTCCCTTATTGGATGAAAACCTAATCATATGTATTCTCATTCAGAATAATATTCTCTCCTTTTACCTTGTACTAGTTAGCTACACGTGACTTGCACGTGTTCTTAATGTTTTTGCGAAATGTTTTGCCTTCATTTCTTTGTTTACTTTTTAATTATTATTTTTATAAGCGAAAAAACTATATATATTTACGAAAATTGTCCTTTATGAAATTTTAATATATATTTTCACCAAAATAATAAATATTTATATATATGTAAATATATACATACATACATATATGTGTGTGTGTATTTCTCATATGAATTAAATTAATCATAAAAAAACCAAAGTAATTAAGATTTGATGGAAATTTTGATGGGATATTTGTTTTTTTGGCCTAATTTTTATGGGGCCAAAATACGATTCGCTCCCGGAAGTATTTACTTAAATCTCACGTTGCACACTAACCTGTAAACTACGTGTCTCACTTTCATACATAATTTTGCTATTCATCCCACTTTGCCCCCTCACGTCCATGAGAGTTAATAATATTAATGGAAAATGACACATTGTATGTGACATGATGATTATTTTGGTCCTTTTCCTTGAGTGCAAATTTGGATTTAGTTATAATTTTATCATTTAGTTAACCATTTGATATTTAAGATATGTTTGTAATAAAAATTAATGAATAATTGTTTCAATAATCAAAAAATAATTAAAAAATTCTCATAATTAACTTTAAAGTTAAGAAAATATCCCAAAAATAAAATGTATTTAAGGAAAATTAGACCATTAGTCCCTCGAACTTTAAGAAAGTCCATTAGGGATGTACAACGTAAATGCACGTCACACACCAAAGAATGCAAATTTTGGACACCGATAGTCCCTAACCCTAAATCTGTTAGTTGAAGTGCCATAAAGTCAAAAAAAAAAAAAGGGTGTTTGTAACATCATAGAAACCAGGGGGTCATATGAAAATTGCAAACAATTGCAATCCAATATTGGAAGAAGAATATGTCACCAACAAACAAACTAACCCTCTTTTTAATTAAAGGTTAAAAGATATGCATAATTAGTGATAGCTTTTGTCTCAAATTGAAAAGATGAGAAATACTTTAAAGGTTTAAAAGAGATGTACATCAAAATAATTCAAAATTTGTTGGTGGAAAAAATAGAGGGAAAACCTAAATTCGGGGAAATTTATATATATTGTCAAAGATAGACACTTGGGGCATCTTGGAGATTTGATTTAGAATTAATGTTAAATCCGAAATTAACTTATTTATTTTTTGACCTTATTCAATTGTGAGTGATTTATTAAATTTATGGTTATTTTGGTAATTATTCATGGAATTGATTAGCAAATAATAAATTATTTATTTGACTTTATTCAATGGGGAGTGATTTATTAAACATTATTTTTGTACAAATATTATTTTTTATCATGATAAATTTACTTGTTTGTCCTTAAATAAATGGTAGATGGTTTATTAGATGAAAGGTTAAATTTGTCTATACATTAATTTCTGAAAAAGAAGAAACTCATTTTATAAGAAAGAAGATAAATTTACTTGTTTGTCCTTAAGTAAATGATGGATGATTTATTAGATGAAATGTTAATTTTTCCATACATTAATTTCTAAGAGAGAACTCACACTTTTATAGTAAAGAAGATTGATAGATAGAGATAACATTTACCTATTTGATCTTATTCAATGGTGAGTGATTTATTAAATTTAGGGTTCTTTTTGTAATTATTCATGTAATTGATTAGCTCATAACAAATTTACTTATTTGACCTTATTCAATGGTGAGTGATTTATTAAATTTAGGGTTATTTTTTTACAAACATTATCATTTATTATGATAAATTTATTTGTTTGTCCTTAAATAAATTGTGGATGATTTCTTAGATGAAAGATTAATTTTGTCAATACATTAATTTCTAATAGACAATTCACGATTTTATAGTAGAAATAGAGAGATAGATAGAGATAGAATTTACTAATTTGACATTACCATTTATTATGATAATTTTTTTGTTATTATTCATGAATTGATTAGCAAATAATAAATTATTTATTTGACCTTATTCAATGGGGAGTGATTTATTAAACATTATTTTTTTACAAATATTATTTTTTTATGATAAATTTACTTGTTTGTCCTTAAATAAATGGTGAATGGTTTATTAGATGAAAGGTTAATTTTGACCATACATTAATTTCTAAGAGACAACTCACATTTTTATAATAAAGATGATAAATTTACTTGTTTGTCCTTAAATAAATGGTGGATGATTTATTAGATGAAAGGTTAATTTTGTCCATACATTAATTTCTAAGAAACAACTCACACTTTTACAATAAAGAAGATAGATAGATAGATTATGAGATTAGATTTATTTATTTGACCTTATTCAATGGGGGAGTGATTTATTAAATTTAGGTTCTTTTCGTAATTATTCATGTAATT
>CM028378.1:154093949-154362263 GCA_013146195.2 Codonopsis lanceolata | reverse complement strand
TTTTTCTAATTGTCCTAACTTTTGTTATTGCAAGATTTAACAACAACTGCAATTAAATAAATGTACTTATTTTGGTCAAGGTAAGGTTTTATTAACATTGCATATTTTCCAATAAATATTTTCATTTTTAATATTTTTATTTCTTTTTAATGTACTTGCACTCTTTTGAAACAAAACGTAGTACGTGGACTTGGGAGATCCTTCTCATGATGTCATTTTTGTGAGGCCAATTTTGGTTTCAAGAGAGAACAAAAGCTACAAAACATGTCGAAATCCTAAATTCTCCCCGTGTTGCATGCAAGGGAAAGTTCAAATTTTCCTCCAATGCCCGAACCCGATTTGCTCAAAGATTTGTTGTTCGAAAAACCGAAAAGCAAGCTTTTTAATGACAAACATTAGATCGCATAATATGATGTTTTCATTTACATCAATGGGAGGTAAAATAGATCATACCATTAATCAAGGAAAGAATCCTCCTGGCCTTCAAATTATACGCCGTAACTATCATTTTATTGGAAGTTTGTTGCCAATGTAGGAAAATCTCCTAAATTTGCAATAACCGTATATTTATGATACGCATCATGAAGTAGCAAACAGATGCGTGTTATCTGTAATTATATATGGAACTATTTATTTTTTTCAATTTATTTATAGTTCCTTAATTTTTAATGAACTAACTATTGTTTTGGTTTTCCAAAATTCGCACAAGACTCAAGCATAAGCAAAGGTACATGAGGAAATAAATATATCTCGACTTAAAAAACATGTTGGACGAGCATAATATCCTTGTGAAGTCATTTAGAATGGTCCGAGACTCCATGCGTCAAAACAAATGTGACAATGTTAGGCTCGTACTAATTGGAAAAAACCGATGGCGTAAAACTACAGCCTTCCGTAAAAGAACGACGTGGCGCTACTAGTAGTGGTGATTTTGAAACACTACCCGTGATGAGATATTGTTATCGAGACCGCACCTGGGTCTTTTGCAAATAATCACGTAATTACATCCTTCATACTTAGGGTTGCAATACCCATTGCTTTTTTGTACCTGACAAGATGGTTTTAGGGAAGACATTTTGCTCAGGAATTCAAATTCTGACTCATCTCGTGGTCGATCGAAATTGAGTATGAGAGAATTTTTTGCATATCGAATACAAGAGAGAGATACAGAATCAACAAATATCATGTTCTCAAGAAGGCTGTTTCAACAATTTTTGGTTGATGCATTCACAATGGTTGAAACTTCACGCTTGACTTATATAAGAACGCACCAAAGACAGTTGAGATGTGAAATGTATCGAGGCTTGGCCGAGGGTCTTTTATGGGGTGAGACGAATCCTTCTTCGCATGGGAAAAGAATTTGTCTCCCATCTAGCTATACTGGAAGTGCCCGATATATGATTCAGAACTATCAAGATGCAATGGCCATATGCAGATGGGTTGGATATCCTAATTTGTTAGTTACATTTACGTGTAACCCAAAGTGGCCTGAAATTGTTCGCTTTCTTCAGGATAGAGGTCTAAGGCCAGAAGATCGACCTGATATAATGTGCATAATTTTTAAAATGAAGCTCGATCAACTAATGAAAGATCTTCGACATAAGCAAATATTTGGACCAGTAAAAGCAGGTAATATTTAATAACAACAACATTTAAGTTTTGTACAATTATACGTATAATCTCAAATATTACTCTAACATTTTTTATATATTTCTTACTAGCGATGTACACAATTGAGTTTCAAATGCGTGGATTGCCGCATGTGCATATATTGCTTTGGTTGACATTAGATGGAAACTACCATGCTTCCGAACACATTGAACAAATGATTTCAGCTGAAATTCCAGATGAGTGCACCGATCCGTATTATTATGTTGCGGTTAAGGACTTGATGATACATGGGCCTTGCGGAAGAGCAAGACCTAACTCCCCGTGCATGTCTGAAGGTCGTTGCAAAAAACATTTTCCAAAGAAATTTTGTGAGATCACAGTTGTTGATGAAGATGGATATCCTGTTTACAAGCGTTCTGACAATGGACGGACTGTAAACATAAAGGGTATACATGTTGACAACAGATATGTTGTTCCGCACAATCGTTCTTTGCTAATGGAATATGGTGCTCACATCAATGTTGAATGGTGTAATCAAGAACGATCAATTAAGTATCTTTTCAAGTATGTGAACAAAGGTCATGATAGGGTGACTGCAAGGTTTTATCAAACCTCTGGTGACGATACAACCAAAGAACCAGTTGATGAGATAAAGAATTACTTAGATTGCAGATATGTTTCACCTTGTGAAGCTACTTGGAGATTGTTGGGTTATGATATCCATTACAGGGATCCTCCAGTCGAGCGATTGTCTTTCCATCTCCCTAATGAGCAGAATATAATATTTTCAGATAATGATCAAATTGATGAAGTTCTTAATCGTCCTACAGTCAGACAAAGTATGTTTACAGCATGGATGGATGCAAACAAGAAATACGAGATAGCAAGGAATTTGACGTATGCTGAATTTCCCAAAGAATTTGTTTGGAAGTCTACCAAAAGGGAGTGGCAACCAAGAAAAGAGGGTTTCTCTATAGGCCGCATTTTTTATGTTCCACCTGGGCAAGGAGAAATGTATTATTTGAGAACTTTGTTGAATGTCATACGTGGACCAACATCGTTTGAGGATATTAGACGTGTCAACGATGTTCAGTACAACTCTTTCAGGGATGCTTGCTATGCACTCGGCTTGCTCGGACGACAAAGGAGTATATAGGACGGCATTATTGAAGCAAGTCAATGGGGCTCCGCACATTCTCTTAGAGTCTTTTTGCAACATTGTTGATGTCGGTGGTCTATGTCACGACCGAGTTCGTATGGCGATCATGTTGGAAGTATTTGTCGGATGACATCATCTACATGCGCAGACATATATTAGGACATGAAGGTTTTACTTTTTTTCATTGGATTATTTTAGAATTTATCATTTTTATATCATCTTCTAATCTGTATATCCCTAATCATTGTTTGTCTTTCTTAACTTTTTAGGATTACAATTAAGTGAGGAAGAAATTCAAAATTTAACATTATTGGAGATCGAAAAAACATTGCGAAGCAGAGCTAAGAGTTTGTCTCGATTTCCACGAGATGTCAGATCCAAATGATGTTGATGCCTCAATATTTGATAATCGACTCATAAGCGATGAGATGATGTACGACAGAAGTTCGTTGGCCAACGAACACAATAAGTTGTTACAAATGTGTACATAAGAGCAAAAGAATGTTTACACCACAATTATGGATGATGTTGAAAGTGGTAATGGAGGTCTTTATTTCCTTTATGGTTGTGGTGGGACTGAAAAACATTCCTCGGAAAACACTTTCTACGCTTTAAGATCGAAGGGTGAAATAGTATTGAATGTAGCATCAAGTGGTATTGCGTCTTTTATTACCCAACGCGTAACAGACATTCACGGTTTGCCATTCCTTTAACTTTAAATGAAGACTCAACATGCAACATCAAACAAGGTAGTCCACTTGCAGAGCTAATAGTGAGAACAAAGCTAATAATTTGGGATGAGGCACCTATGGTGCACAGGTATTGTTTTGAAGCTCTCGACAGAACCTTGAGGGATATAATGAGGTTCAAAAATCCTGATAGTTTCAATCGGCTATTTGGAGGCAAAACTATTGTTTTTGGTGGAGATTTTCGTCAAATCCTGCCGGTTATACCGAAAGGGAGTAGGCAAGATATTGTCATGGCGACCATTAACTCTTCTTATTTATGGACACATTGCAAAGTTTTAAGACTTACAAAAACATGAGACTACAAGATCTTGCTTGCAACGACACAAGTCGTCTCGAGTTGAAGGCATTTTCTGAGTGGATTTTAAGTGTTGGAGATGGTACATGTGGTGGTGAAAATGATGGTGTTGCAGCAATAGAAGTTCCAAATGATCTTTTGGTTAATGTATCAGATAATTTGATCCAGTCAATGGTTGAAAGTACATATCCATCATTTTTGGAGTCTTTTGATGATGTGTCATATTTGCAAGGAAGAGCTATACTTGCCCCAACACTTGATGTTGTTGACACCATAAATGAGTACATGATTTCTAACAACCACTTAGACGGAAGAACATATTTGAGTTCAGATTCTATGTGTAGGGCAGAGAACAACACAAGTTTGTTTGAAGACATTCATTCTACAGAGTTTTTGAATAATATAAAGTGTTCAGGATTGCCTAGCCATAAATTAACACTTAAGATTGGTGTTCCGGTGATGTTGTTGAGAAACATTGATCATGCTGCAGGGTTGTGTAATGGAACAAGACTAATCATCACCAAGCTTGGGAATCACGTTGTTGAAGCAAAAATTATGAATGGAAGCAATGTTGGAGACAAAGTCTTTATTCCAAGAATGTCATTGTCCCCATCAGATGTGAGGTTGCCTTTCAAGTTCCAGAGAAGACAATTTCCATTAGTAGTATCGTATGCCATGACAATTAACAAAAGTCAAGGTCAATCACTTTCGCATGTAGGAATCTTCTTGAAGAAGCTCTGTTCACCATGGCCAGTTGTATGTCGCAATTTCTAGGGTAACAAACCGTTCTGGCTTGAAGATATTAATATCCGATGAAGATGGAAAGCCAACAAATAAAACAACAAATGTTGTGTACAAGGAAATTTTTCAAAATCTATGATATTTTCAATAAAATGGTGTATTTTTTTAATTAATTGTCTCCAACATTACTTTTCTTATTTTATTCTTCCGAATTTGATTTGTTTCTTAATTTTACTTGAATATTATTTAATTAAAAAAAAATTTTGTCCGTGCGTTTAACGCACGGGTGTAAAACTAGTTATATTATAACAATTATTTACTTTTTATTTGAGTACTAATAATAATTATAATAAAATAAACAAAATCAATTACAATTTCTTAATTGACCAAATGGAGATATGTTCAATCACTCATGAGCTCATGCATATATCAATAACATACTCAAATTTAAAGATCTATATTAGCAAAAGGTCTTTCCCCCTTTCTATTAACATTGATTTTTGTCAACTTAAATACACATAATCGAACTCTTCAAATTCTTGATTCAATTAGCTAGAGTTTTTAGTAAAGGTTGTTATGAAAAATCTTTTAGTTAAAAGACTTATGTTAATATATGTACACATATATCATAATACCCTTTATTATATTAATTATTACTAAGTATTATTATTATTAGTTAATGACTAGAATACAAAAAGTCTTCATGAAATCAAGAGTCATGCCCACACAATTGCAATTTAACAAAAGAGGGTAAGGTAACACAAGTATAGTGTTCCTCACCAACTTTTTATTTATATATATATATATATATATATATATATATATATATATATATATATATATATATATATATATATATATATATATATACAAATTTGTAAGGTTTTTGCAATTCAGTTTATAATTAAATAACATTGGAATACCATATCATATGTATATTTATATCATATACTATATTTTATAAAATAAGAATACTATATATTTTATTTATAAATTTAGTGAGAGAAAAAATAAAAACCTACCCGTGCAGAACACGGGTTACACACTAGTTTATAGAAGTTTTAAGTGCTTTAAAGAGATCAAGCAATCACAACATTCAATACTTTGAAGAGCCTGAACACTTAGATTTCCATCTACAAGCTCTCTCTTTGTATTCAATACCATCTAGCCTACAAAACACGAGTGTGATTAATTATGTTATACAAGTATTAATCCACTAATGATAATATACTTTCTTAACAGCGTCGCTCCAGCTCTTTCTTCGTTCAGAAGCGACTACGGCTTAGGCCAATAGGCTGACTAATTATACGCTTCTCTCTCTACTCGAGTTCTCTCTCACCATTGCCAGACTTCAACCGTCTAAGTCCGGCGAAGTGGGACCAAGCTTCTCCAATTCCGACATCAAGCAGTCCGGCGAGACTCATGTTGGTCTTCTACTCCAGTGCGGCTCTCTTTTTGAGCTCACTCTCCAAAATTCAGATACACCCTTTCTCTTCTCTACATCGCCAGGCTTCCAAATGGCCACCACCGTGCGATCTTCTCTTTACCCATCTTCAAGTGATTGATCTTTAGCCTCCTCTGCTCTGATTTCTCTCAATAACACACACTTGCGTACATGATATATATATATATATATATATATATATGTCTGTGTGTGTCATTTTCCAATTGGCTGAATATCTCCAAATAGCCACGTACGTGTCCACGTCATCGTTCTTTAACGGCTTGCAAACGACCGTTAAGTAATTGGTTTCATTTGCTTTCAAAATATAGAACATTAGTTAAATTTATCTTATACAAACTACGTGCTTAATTGTGTCGCCCCCAATTAGTACGTTGACTAAAAAAACATTTTTCCATTTATCAAATGACTTTGAAAATCAATATTACTTTCCAACCAATGTATGATGCATTTCTTCTATTGGTACTTAATAATAGTATTTTTAAAATCAACATCAATTTCTAACCAATGTGGGATACATCTCTTCTATTATTGAAAAAATAGTGTTTTTAGTGAAATAAATTGTGCAACTTGAGGCACGAATTTCTTTACGTGTCATTTGTTTGTTGGCGAAGGAAGGTAAATGTGCAAATGTGTTCAAATGATATATTTATTTGTTATCAAAATGATATATTTATTTGTTCAAATCGAGATAATAAGATATCAAAAAAGTATAATTCCATCCGTCCTATTTTAATTAAAATTCTATTTTGGTTGGACCTATTTTAAGCTTTTAAAGTGGAGTATTAATATTGGTTTAAAGTGGTAAAATGTGTAGTTTCATGTTTAAAGTGTGACAATTAGAGAAAATTGTGCAACTTGAGACTTGTTTACAAATTTCTTTACGTGTCATTTGTTTGTTGGCGAAGTGTTTGAGACACAAATTTTTTGTGTTCTGTTTGTTGACGAAGGTATTTACGTAAATGTATTCTACTTGGTGAGAGCATCGAAATGATATATTTATTTGTTCAAATCGAGTTTTGGATGAATAAGATATCAAAACTTAAAGTATAATATTTATTAAAAAATTAGTGTTTTTAGTGAAAGAAATTGTGCAACTTGAGGTACAAATTTCTTTACTTGTCATTTGTTTGTTGACAAAAGTAATTGTGCAAATATGTTCTACTCGGCAAGAACATCGAAATGATATATTTATTTGTCCAAATCAGGTTTTGGATGAATAAAATATTAAAGTTTAAAGTATGGTGTTAAAAGTGGGTCATTAGAAGTAATATCTTAACTTGAAAAGTTTTATGTCACATTGGTTAGAAGTAATGTTAGTTGTAAAAGTTTTTAAATATAAGTCTTCTACTATTGATAATAGAAGAAGTTATATATACTGATACTAATACATCTTATCATATTGAATATTATTATGTATTATTATTAGCTAATGGCTAGAAAACCAAAAGTTTTTAAAGCTTCCACATGAATACTTTAGAATGAAGATTTATCCAAGGGTGATGAGGTGGCACAACCACAATGCTCATCACCAACTTTATATATATTTGAATTTTTAAAATAAATTTTTGTGTTGAATTTCCAAAAAACTATAAAAACATGTTACTCATTATATTTTGTGTTGTCAAGAAAGATAATAAGTTTTGGGCGGGGGCTAACCACATCCTAATAAACACTCTTTACACCCCACCAATTAATCAAATGTGTCACATTACTCTTCACCCCACCCAATTACCTATTCTACCTTTTTACCCTTCCTCCCCTACCTCCATTCCCTCCCTCCTGTTTTTTTCCCTTCCGAATTACTTCTCCCTCTCTCCCTCCCATACCCAGTGGCGGCAGCCTCTCTCTCAAGTCTCTGTCATGGTTTCTCATTTCTCCTCAGCTATGGTTTCTCATTCCTCCTCAACAAACCAAAATCCTCGACCCACGTAGAGATGAACCCAGGTAAACCCATCACCTTCTCCTTCTTCCTCAGCTTCCTTTCCCCAGTCGTTCTATTCCCACGAAGTGTTCGGCTCTGATGCAGCGAACTCAATAGAGTATATATATGCGGTCACCCTCAACCTAACACATGGCGGATTCAAGAATAGTGCTGACCGGTGTCTAAAATTTTAACTATTAGATAAAAAAAAAATTAGAAAGGGTCATATTAGTTGACTTAGGATTTCGGAGGGCTAGAAAGGGTCCAGTATAAAATTTGGGAGGGGTCCAATCAAAAATTTGGGAGGGGTACAATTGTCAAAAACTATAAATTTACTTACCTTTTTTTCTTCTAGTTGTATCCATGTACACCAGTATGATGCATGTGGATCCGCCACTGAACACACCGAAGGTTGTTCATCAAGCCATGGCTTAACACTGTTAGAGAAAAGATGAATGGAGAGGATGGGACGTGAGGGAGATAAGAGAAGAGGGAAGGAAAGTAAATGATAGAGGAAAGATAAGAAAGTAAGAAAAAGGCTATCGGAAAAATGGTGCTGACTGCTGACCGGAGGAAAGGAATCAAAAAAAAGAAAGGAAGAAAAAGCAGATTGGGCGAGGTCTATTTGGTAAATTTGCATGATGTCAGTTTTGTAATTTTTTTTGATTGGGTGTAAAGAACATTTATTGGGGATGTGGTTAGCCCGCCTAAGTTTTTTCTAGACAACTAGAAAAAAGTATTTAGTTATCAATTGGAGAAATGGTCTAATTAAGTTACAAGTTAAACACGAGACATTTTTTAATTTTTTTTTAGGATAAATGGAGTATTTATTTTAATCATGTGGGAATGTGGTACAACCGTACAAGTGAATTTCGAAGACCTATTTTAGGTTATTGCTAAGGGCCCACCAAAGATTGTAAGGGATACAGTCAAATTTGTATTCTCTTGGTACATTAAAAAATGTTAAAGTAACCAAATGGTTTCAACTTTCAACTAAGGTTGGGCTTATTCGCACCCCACATTTTACCTCATACACCAATTTCCTTTGATATTAAATTATTAATGGCTTGTACGTATGAATGAAATAGGTGTAGGAACAAAATTAGCAATACGAATAGCCCCACTCTTTAGCTAAAGCATAGAGCCTCCTCAATGTCCATATTCTCAATACAATTTTTTAATTGGGTTTCACTGTCACCTATATATTTTTATTTTTTTACTAACTTAAGAATATATCTTCCTATTGTATAATTTTCTTACACAACTTTTTACACAAAAAAAATATTAAATTTAACACCATTTAATAAAAATAAAACCCCCCACCCCCACACACACACTGATGGCTGTCCCTTCAATCTCTCTCCTCCCCCAACTTCTTAATTAAGAAGTTAAATTTATTCTCTATCCTAGTTGGCCATTAAGAATACAACAATGGTGAGATTTTTATCAACTTCTTAATTGGAAGTTGATAAAAATCTCACAATGGTGATGCTCTAAGTATCTACCAGAAAGTTATTCGAACCAAGCTACCCCCTTCGTTTCAAGCAACTTTAAAAAATGGTAAAAACTTATGTAGGACGGTATTACGGATCTTAAATCTATAAGACAGAGCCCCAAAAATGATAAAAAGAATGTAACTTGAGTGAGTAATCTATCAACAAAAACCGTTGGTTACCGGTAAGAATTTTGGTCAAAATGTGAGAAAATGGGCTTAAAATTGGACAAATTGGGCTAAAACCCGTGGATCGGCCCAGATCCACCAACACAACACGTGGATCGCCTAAGGGGAGCATTGCCACGTATCCGCTCGGCAGGAGTGCCAGCGCATTAATGAGATCTTTCTCATTTTACTTCGGTGTCCCTGTGTTTTTAAAGTTTGCTGTTGAAAATTTCATTATTCCCAAGTCTTGCAATTTTGTTTTCTGTTAGCTCCGTTAACTTTATTTATCTTGAAATGTTTGACGAACCCTAAGAAAATTTGATGAAATGATAAAAGACACATTTAAAGCCAAATGCGACACATTTAAAATGTAAAAGTGACACAATTTAAGTCTGTTTAGTTTTTATGTGAAAAAATTTTTCATTAAAATGCAAAGTAACACTTTTAATACTAAAAAGTGACACATTTAATACTAAAAAGTGATCATTTGAACTAACAGTGACGATTTTAATTTATATATTTATAATGTAAAGTAACGTTTTCCAAAGTAAAATTGACACATTTAAGACCTAAAGTAACACATTTAAGACTAAAAAGTAACATATTTAAGGTTAAAAAGTAACATCTTTTAAAGGAAAAATGTGATAATTATTATTAAAAATACAAAGTGACACATTTTATACTGAAAAGTGATACTTCTAATACTAAAAAGTGACACTATTTATTTATACATGTGAGAGGTGATACTGTAATTTTCAAAAGTCAATGGATTGTACTGAGATTATCTTGGTCAATTTAACATAAATAAGTCCGTCATATGAATTAAGATCTGTAAAATCGTCTTACAAGAGACATATTCTTAAAATATATATACTTATAATTTCTATAATATTTTATCTTTACTCTTTATTTGTATTATAAATATATTGTTTATGATTAATTGTTTTTATAATTATGAATAACTTTAATGATATTAATATATCATTTAATAATAAGATTTTTCAAATTAAAACTGTGTCATGAAGTATTTAACAAGAAAGTAAGGGCATCCACAATGGTCCCTTTTTTGAAACCTCTAAAAACCATTTTGGAGTTTTTTTCTACACTTAAGCTCACAATGGTTACTTTTATTCACCCTCTATCCCTAAAATAAGTTAAACCTCCCTCTAAGTTTGGAGGGACCTTTAGTGGAATAGTGATCCACTTTCTCCCTCCAATTTTCTTTCTTCTCCATTTTCTTTCTTTTTCTCCACCATTTGTGTAGTTATTATTAATATAATAAGTTTTATTTGGTGCTAAAATTAAAAAAAAAATTCATTTCTTTGGTAGGAGTTAAGTTTAGATAATAATAAAAAAATATTTTAAACATAAATTTTCTTTTAAATTGACATTTATTTTGAGATAAAAGCAATTTTAAAAATTATTAAAACATATATTCCTTCCGTTTTTAAATAATCGTTCTCTTTGACCCGACATAACGTTTTAAAAAAAAATAATTAACTGTATTACAAATATTGGTGTAATGTGTGGTTTCCTTTTATTATACTATATTTGTCTTCTTAAATTTTCCTACCATTGCAAGCTACCGATATACATATATTCTTTTTTTACATTATTATCGTAAACTTAATCGATTGATCAAATCGAAAGATGCTTATTTTTTATGTGAAATGTGTGGATTAATTGAATTTTTCAACCAAAGGAAATAATTTGTTTCAGATTCGTTATCTATGAGAGGATAAAATAATAATAATTATTATTATTATAAACATAAATTGACCCTTAAAATGACATATTTTTAGATTAAAGTAATCAAAAAAAATTTTAAAATTTTTTTCATAGAATATATAATATAAAATATAAATATTGGAAAAATATAAATAAAAAAGATGAGAAATATGGTGGTAATTAGGTTTGTTAGTTGTGATGAAAGAAATTTGAGGTTTTAAAGGATTGTATAGAGGGTGATTATTGGAGTGAATTTTTTTTTCGAAGATTTAAAAAGTGTGTAAAAAGAACAAAAACGGCGAAGGGTGATATAGGGTGGTATCATTGGAGATGCTCTAAGATGGCTCAACTAACTCGCAGGTGTAGAATAGTTGTCTATGCCCCACAAGTGATTGGATGTCAATTGATCAGCACTTTAAAGAGAGACATCAACTTGTGACATTGAAGATGGCATGATGTTTACATGTACAAAGCTATGCTGCTATGGCTAGACCTCTCTGCAAGGGGACTTGGAAAATATTTACGAAACCATGGACGTCCCTTCAATCTCTTGTTAAAAAAACTATGATAGCATAAAGAGTAGCCATAAAGTTGACTTCAATAGTGACATGTTTTTATTGGTCAACTCTGACAGCATCCCAAATAACTATGATTTGGTCCACTAATTCGAGAATGTACCAGACTGGGCGGCGGCTATTTTTACGGCCAACAGCTTCACTGTTTCAGCCTGCGATCTGGGTTTTATTCGGATGTCTTTGTTTTCACTGCCTTGATCAGTTTCTATGTTAAATTTCTATGTTAAATTTGATGTTATTAGAGCATGTACAATGGTTTTAAAAAATCAAACCAAAAATCAAACTCAACTCATTAAAAATCAATAAAATAATTTATTAGATATTTATTTGATTCAAAACCAAAAACCTTTCCAATGATGGTACAAAATCCAACACATTTACATACTTTACCATCTTTATCTCTATTAATAATTACTAAAAACTTAAAAAAAATCATATAATTTTTTTCTAATATCCAAATGAAACAAACCAAGTCTTTTTTTATAAGTAAAAATGTGTACTTTAATTCAGATAAAAAAATAAAAAATAAATAAAAAAATTTGGCTAAAAATTGATCAAGAAATGCAATGAGAAAAAATAATATATCAATCACTCAAATCATGCCACATGGAAAGGTAACCTTGGATTTGGAGCCTTTTGGGTTCAAGAGGTGATTTTTTTTTTTTCCAAAATCACTTGTTGATTTAGATTAGATTTTTTAATATTTACCATTGGAAGAGATGATTTGAATTAAATTTTGGGGAAAACCCCCCATTGGGCTTGCTCTTAATACTGCCCAAAAGCTGTTTGATGAACCAAATGTAGTTTCTTGGAACTTTTAATTTCTGGGCAGTTTAGTAAGGGTTTTAGGTTTGTTTCTTAATCCGGAAAGATCTGATCTTTTTAGTGATTCGTTTTTGGCTACTTCTTAATCTGGAAATGACCATTAGAGGAGAGATTGATCCGGTGGGTTTGAGGAGTGGAGGAGAGATCATGAGGCCAAACACCCAATAGTCTGGTAAGGATTCCACAACAACATGAGTATACTAAATTGCGGCCGGTCCACTTTACTAAATTTTCAACCTGTTAAGTCCCTATTCTTTTTAACTGTATAACTCCACTTTTATTAAATTCCTCTCCGCCGCATAAACGAATGCGTTGTCTGCCACGCGCACAGTTTTAGTTATCTGAATATTAGTTTATGTTCCCTTTAACATGATAAACAGGAAGTAGGCACGAACGGAGGTGGAAATGTACAGACTCCAAGACAAAGATAATAACTAAGTTGATAGAAGAGATTCGGGAACTTAAAAGGAGGTGCATTAAACTGTTCTTATGGATCAAGAGACATTAATATCTTGTTAACTTGATGCAATGTTTTACCATTTCATCTCATAATTTTGTAATACGTATTTTTGCGGATTGGAGAAAACCGATGGTATGATGGACAATGACTTGTTCAATGATTTGCAAGAAAAAAGAATTGAAGCGAGGGAGAGCACTAATAGCGCTGGAAGAAGATTTTTTTTTAAATGAAACTAGTTTTATACCTGGGCATTAAACACACGAACACAAATATTTTTTTAATTAAATAATAATCAAGTAAAATGAAGAAACAAATCAAAATCAAAATAATAAAATAAGAAAAGTAATGTTGGAGACAAGTAATTAAAAAAATACATCATTTTATTGGTACTATTATAGATTTTGAAAAGTTTAAATCTTAATTTGGTCACCCTACTTTCAACCAAAATTCATTAAGCTCACTCTACTTTATTTTTCTTCAATTTAATCACTATACTTTCACATAATTAGCACGTTCATCACTCCATCCATATATTTGGATGGAAAGTTTAATTTTGTTAAGAAAATCAAAAAATACCCTTACTAAATTTGGGGGATTTGAGGGTCTCTTTCTCCTCTCAAACATAATTTCTTATTGTGCGACTTGAATTTGTCAACACACGTTTCAAATGTAAGGGGCATTATTGTCTTTTCAAAGATTTCCATCAACTTAACTAACGGAAATGACTCTAGTGAGCTTATTGACTTTCAGAGCCAAGTAAAGTAATTAAATTGAAAAAAAAAAGTAGAGTGCGCTTAATGAATTTTGGTCGAAAATAGGGTGACCAAATTGAGATTTAAACCTTTTGAAAAATTTCCTTATACACAACATTTGTTGTTTCATTTGTTGGATTTCCATCTTCGGATATTAATATCTTCAAGCTAGAACGGTTTGTTATTCTAGAAACTGCGACACACAACTGGCCATGGCTGAACACTGGTTTCTTCAAGAAGACTCCTACATGCGAAAGTGTTTGACCTTGACTTTTGTTAATTGTTATGGCATATAATACTACTAATGGAAATTGTCTTTTCTAGAACTTGAAAGACAACCTCACATCTGATGGGGATAATGACATTCTTGGTATAAACACTTTGTCTCCAACATTGCTTCCATTCAAAAAATTTGTTTCAACAACGTGATTCTCAAGCTTGGTGATGATTAGTCTTATTCCATTATACAACCCTACAATCTGGTCAATGTTTCTCAACAACATCACTGGAACACCAATCTTAAGTGTTAATTCATGGTTGGGCAATCCTGAACACTTTATATTATTCAAAAACTTCGTAGATTGAATGTCTTCAAATAAACTTGTGTTGTTCTCTGTCTTGCACATAGAATCTGAACTCAAATATGTTCTTCCGTCTAAGTGATTGCTAAAAATCATGTAATCATTTATGGTGTCAACAACATCAAGCGTCGGGGCAAGTATAGCTCTTCCTTGCAAATATGACATGACATCAAAAGACTTCAAAAATGATGGATATGTACTTACAACTATTGATTGGATCAAATTAGCTGATGCATTAACCAAAAGATCATTTGGAACTTCTATTGCTGCAACTCCATCATTTTCACCACCATATATACTGTCTCCAATACTTCAAATCCACTCAGAAAATGCCTTCAACTCGAGACCACTTTCGTCATCGGCAAGAACTTGTAGTCTCATTTTTTTGTTAGTCTCATGTTTTTTGTTAGTCTCAAAACTTTGCAATGCGTCCATAAATAAGAAGAGTTAATGGTCGTCATGACAATATATTGTTTACTTCCTTTCGGTATAACCGGTAGGATTTGGCGAAAATCTTCACCCAAACAATAGTTTTGCCTCCAAATGGTTGATTGAAGCTATCTAGATTTTTGAACCTAATTATATCCCTCAAGGTTCTGTCGAGAGCTTCAAAACAATACATGTGCACCATATGTGCCTCATCCCAAATTATTAGCTTTGTTCTCACTATTAGCTCTGCAAGTGAACTACCTTGCTTGATGTTGAATGTTGAGTCTTCATTTAAAGTTAAAGGAATGGAAAATCATGAATGGCTTGTTCTACCATTGGGTAACAAAAGAGACGCAATGCAACATGATGCTACATTCCATACTATTTCACCCTTGGATCTTAAAGCAGCCGATAGCGTTTTCCAAACAAATGTTTTTCCAGTCCCACCGCAACCATAAAGGAAATAAAAACCTTCATTACCTACTTCCTTTCGGTATAACCGGTAGGATTTGGTGAAAATCTTCACCCAAACAATAGTTTTGCCTCCAAATGGTTGATTGAAGCTATCTAGATTTTTGAACCTAATTATATCCCTCAAGGTTCTGTCGAGAGCTTCAAAACAATACATGTGCATCATATGTGCCTCATCCCAAATTATTAGTTTTGTTCTCACTATTAGCTTTGCAAGTGAACTACCTTGTTTGATGTTGAATGTTGAGTCTTCATTTAAAGTTAAAGGAATGGCAAATCATGAATGGCTTGTTCTACCATTGGGTAACAAAAGAGACGCAATGCCACTTGATGCTACATTCCATACCATTTCACCCTTGGATATTAAAGTAGCCGATAGCGTTTTCCAAACAAATGTTTTTCCAGTCCCACCACAACCATAAAGGAAATAAAAACCTCCATTACCACTTTCAACATCGTGCATAATTGTGGTATAAACATTCTTTTGCTCTTCTGTACACATTTGTAACAACTTCTTCTGTTCGTCAACCAACGAACTTCTGTCATACACCATCTCATCGCTTATGAGTCGAATATCAAATATTGAGGCATCAACATCGTTTGGATACGGCATCTCAGGGAAACCAGACAAACTATTACCTCTGCTTCGCAATGTTTTTTCAATCTCCAGTAACATTAAATTTTGAATTTCTTCATCACTTAATTATAATCCTAAAAAGTTAAGAAGTACAAACAATGATTAGGGATATACCTATTAGAAGATGAGATAAGCAAAGAATGATAATTTTTTAAAAATCCAATGAAAAAAAGTGTCACCTTCATGTCCTAAAATATGTTTGCGCATGTAGATGTTGTCATCCAACAAATACCACAAACATGACTACCATACGACCTCAGGTCTTGACATAGACCCTGACACCAACAATGTTGCAAAAAGACTCCTAAGAGAATGAATGGATCCCTATTGGCTTGCTTCAATAATGTCGTTTATATACTCTTTGTCATCGTCCAGCAAACCGAGTGCATAGCAAGCATCCCTAAAAGAGTTATACTGAATATCGTTGACACGTCTGATATCCTCAAACGATGTTGGTCCACGTACTACATTCAACAAAGTTCTCAAGTAATACATTTCTCCTTGCTTAAGTGGAACGTAAAAAAATGCGGCTTATCGAGAAACCCTCTTTTCTTGGTTGCCACTCCCTTTTGGTAGACTTCCAAACAAATTCTTTGGGAAATTCTGCATATGTCAAATTTTTTGATATCTCGTATTTCTTGTTTGCATCCATCCATACTATAAACATACTTTGTCTAACTGTAGGACGATTAAGAACTTCATCAATTTTATCGCGATCTGAAAATATTATGCTCTGCTCATCAGGGAAATGGAAAGACAATCGTTCAACTGGAGGATCCCTGTAGTGAATATCATAACCCAACAATCTCCAGGTAGCTTCACAAGGTAAAACATATGTGCAATCTAAGTAATTCTTTATCTCATCAACTGGTTCTTTGGTTGCATCGTCACCAGAGGTTTGATAAAACCTTACAGTCACCCTATCATGACCTTTGTTCACACACTTGAAAAGATACTTAATTGATCGGGATTGATTACACCATTCAACATTGATGTGAGCACCATATTCCATTAACAGAGAAAGATTGTGACGAACAACATATCTATTGTCAACATGTATACCCTTTATGTTTAAAGTTCGTCCATTGTCAGAACACATGTAAACAGGATATCCATCTTCATCAACAACTGTGATCTCACAAAATTTCTTTGGAAAATGTTTTTTGCGATGACCTTCAGACATGCACGGGGAGTTAGGTCTCGCTCTTCCGCAAGGCCCATGTATCATCAAATCCTTAACCGCAGCATAGTAATACGGATCAGTGGACTCATCTGGAATTTTAGCTGAAATTATTTTGTCAATGTTTTCGGAAGCATGGTAGTTTCCATCTAATGTCAACCAAAGCAATATATACACATGTGACAGTCCACGCATTTGAAACTCAATTGTGTACATCGCTAGTAAGAAATATGTAAATAATGCTAGAGTAATATTTGTGATTATACGTATAATTTTACAAAATTTACATGATGTTGTTATTAAATATTACTTGCTTTTACTGGTCCAAATATTTGCTTATGACGAAGATCTTTCATCAGTTGATCGAGTTTCATTTTAAACACTCTGCACATTATATCAGGTCGATCCTCTGGCCTTAATGCTTTATCCTGAAGAAAGCGAACAATTTCAGGTCACTTTGGGTTACACCCAAATGTAACTAACAAATTAGGATATCCAACCCATCTGCATATGGTCATTGCATCTTGATAGTTTTGGATCAAATATCGTGCACTTCCAGTATAGCTAGATGGTATAAAAATTATTTTCCCATGCGAAGAAGGATTTGTCTCACCCCGCAAAAGATCCTCAGCCAAGCCTCTATACATTTCACATCTCAATTGTCTTTAGTGAGTTCTTATATAAGTCAAGCGTGAAGTTTCAACCATTGTGAATGCGTCAACCAAACATTGTTGAAAGAGCCTTCTTGAGAACATGATATTTGTTGATTCTGTATCTCTCTTGTGTATTTGGTATGCAAAAAATTCTCTCATACTCAACTTTAATCGACCACGAGATGAGTCAAAATTTGAATTCCTGAGCAAAATGTCTTCCCTAAAACCATCTTGTCCGTACAAAAAAAGTAATGAGTATTACAACCCTAAGTATGAAGGATGTAACTCTGTGATTCGCTGCAAAAGATCGGTACGGGTCTCAATAACAATATCTCTACCATCGGGTAGTGTTTCAAAATCACCAACTACCAGTAGCGCGACATCTTTCTTTTCTGGAAGGCTGTAATTTCTGCCATCATTTTTTCGCTTTCCAATTAGTCTGAGCCTAACATTGTCACATTTGTTTTGATGCATGGAGTCTCGAACCATTCTAAATGACTTTCCAAGGATATTATGCTCGTACAACATATTTTTTAAGTCAGATTCGATTTCCCCATGCACACTGCTTATACTTGAGTCTTGTCTGAATATTGGAAAACCAAAACAATAGTTAACTGATTAGAAAATAATGAGCCATAAATAGAATTGAAAAAATAAACATTTCCATATTTAATTACCCGATAGCATGCATCCTGTTTGTTACTTCATGTTCTATATCATAAATATACAGTTGTGCAAATTTATGAGATTTTCCTTCTGATGGTAACAAACTTCCAATAAAATGATTGTTCTGACTGTATAATTTAAAGATTGGAGGATTCTTTCATTGATTAATGATATAATCTATTTTACCTCCCATTGGTGTAAATGAAAACATCATGTTGCACGATCGAATGTTGTTATTAAAAAACTTGTTTTTCTCAGTTTTCCCAAACAATAAATCTTTGAACATAGTCGGCGATTCGGACATTGGAGGAAGCTGAATTTTCCCTTGCATGCAACACAAGGAAATTTTAGGATTTTGACATATTTTGTATCACTTTTCTGTTCTCTCTTGAAACCGAGTTTTGGCCTCGCAAAATTGACATCTGTAAGAAGGATCTCCCATCTATCGATTGACGGATACCAACCGGTAGAAAACTATAACATTTTCCTCCATCACCTGTAATGGTCACCAATCGTTTGCAAAAGGCTTATCCAATTTTAAAAAACTTTTTCTTCTATCCACTAGAGATGCTCGTCATAATGTAGATGGACATACTTCAAAGTCATCAATCCACACGTATATGTGTAACGTGTTGACAAGTAAAAAAAATTAGTTTGTAATATTTTTTGGATTTCAATTATTAGAATATTAATAATAGGTGTTTTTGTGGCTTTTTTTTTTTTTTAGATTATTGGGATACTAGGAATCCATCTTCAAATGCAATTTCGGTTGTGCCGTCTTTTGGTCCGTACAATGAATGCACACTATCCAAAATAATCTTTATGTTCTCTTGCTACTATTTTATTTATATGAGTATTACAAATTTGATAATAAATTTTCAATTGATGTATTACTTTAAAATTAAATTCAATTCCTTAATCTTCACGTTATAATCATATATTTAATTTTATCTGAAAATAATAAACTAAATAGTTGTTCTATGTAATGTTGTATTTAAAGAAATCTTTCAAAATATATGATAAGTATTCTTATTTAAATAATTATTCATCAGTAGTTTTATTTTTCTTAATATTTTTGTTGTATTTATTTACTTTTTTATTTCAATAAAACTTATATTTTGTATGAAATTCTAAAATTCGTGTAGTTTGTTAGTATTAAACTTATATATTTTCATTTTTTTCAATTTTAATTTTAGCCCGTGCATCACATGAATGTTATACTAGTTAGACTACAAAAGCAAATCTCAATACACAATTTTAATTTTCAATGAAACTTACCCACACAAAAAATCCCAATGCACAATTTTAGATTTGCAGTGCACAATTAGGAATTGCAATGCAATCGTAACCCTGATTCAATTTCATTAAGATTATACTAGTCTTTTTGCCTCCAAAAAGTATCCTTCACGGGTTAAAAACAAAGTCATGTATTGTAAGGAGTTGGAAATTGATAGGAGGGAACCAACAAAGTTATCACCCTTTATTTTTTCGAGGTCATGAGGCCCAACGCAAATTGTGAAGAGAAATAGGCACTTCCAACAGCAGCAACAGCAAATACCAATGACTGAATGACATCACTCAACACACAAAACATACTCCTAATCATTACCGCAAGCAACACAACGTGTCGAGCTACAAATCATCATAATATCAATATAGCATAAAATTCATTCACAACATTGATCTAAAATTCATTGAAGATGCATATTCTTGATTTGAAGATCCGAAAGAAGTAAAGCGCTAGATAAGAGAGGGTCGGGGCACAATGTATCAGGTAACTGAGGTTTTCAGCAGAAGAGTCATATTGATCAAATAACTGTATTAACAAATGCCAACTCTTCCAAGTACAAAAATGATTTCAGAATAGCCGAGTTGCATTACAAAATCTTTGCCACCACTTTCACTGTGATTGTCTTCCCGTCACCTCGGAACTGATAAACCCAGCTCTAATCCCACATAAAACAAGCAAACATGAAAACATAATCAGAAACTTGTACCAGGAAAACCATTCTCTATCTGGAATAATAGCCAATAAAAATAATCTAGGTTGTGCTCCTTTCAGAGCCATTTCTACCACATATCAGCATAGTTATCATCATAAAACAATATTGATGCAATTCAGGGGGAAAACTGGTCATAACCCCTAATCTCAAACAATTTCCCTTCCTAAATACTGTTTAAATGGTTAGTGGGATGTCGTATAATCTGAGTAGAGCGAAATAAGCACGGTCATGAAGCCCACCTCTAGAAACAGCATACGTATCACGTCCCATCAATTTCATCTGGGAAAAGGAGAATTGTTGTTACCATAGCATTTTAATGGAACTTCAGGCAAAAAGTCAGAGCCAAAAAACTTGAACAATATAATAGATGCATTCAAATTGATTTTTCCTTATTTCATACAATGCTGCTCTATAGGCTCTAGGTTTCCAGACTTCCGGTTACCACATGAGAGGTATGTCAACTTGGGGCTTTACATGCCCGGGAGAAGGTTGTAAGAGCATTCAAAGCATCATCTTAGCTTTGTATACCATGGAAGGAGAAAGGAAAAATGTAGTATAACACAGGATAGTATGTATAGTTGGCATCCATTAGCACATTCGTTGGATCAAAGAAAGGAATATGCAACAGTAGGAGTCCTGCTTTATGAAGTTCTCCTCCAAGTTATATTAGTAGCTTTACATGTATCATGGTGTATTCCCTATGCTCTGGAGACATATGGGGGCTAAAACCAAGATAAAAAGGTAGTCTTACTGTGGATTCCATGCATCAGACTTCCTGAGGACAAACTTAAAAACTAACAATTTCTCGAGGACAATCCCACCCGAAATTTTGATAGGTGCAAAAACTGACCAATAACTAAAACGTGCAACAAGATCTTTTTACCTTTAAAATACAGCATGCGATCATTCTAGGAGAACATAGATTTCATGTTTTACATTTGTTATAGATTTGTACTCACAACATAACAAAGACAATGCCACCATGGAATGCACACCAAATAATATAATCCAGAGAATGAATCCAGCCCAAAAATCATCATGAAAGAAATCAAGGACTATAATTTACATGATGTAGTCTAGTAGCTAATAGAGGAAAGAGAGTAAGGGTATAATCAAACTAGAAGTTTCAACTATTGATTAGCTATAGAAAGAAGTCAAACAGCTCAAACAGTAGACGTAGACTAGAGAGGATTGCCAGATTAAATCTCATTAATTGCTAATAAAATGTAACTAGTTCATATAGAACACTATAAAGGTCCGTGTAAACTTCTAGACAGAAATGGTTTACATGAATAAAAAAATGATGGTAACTTGTTGCCCTTTTATCTATCTGTATATAAGCCTAGAACGTCTAAAACAGTTAATGGAGCATTCATACTTGGCAACGAAGAATTGAATCATATTGGCAGGTCTCGTAAAATCCCAGTTCATTTGTTTCAAGCTTTGGAAAACTCATGTGCCTGCAGGAACCAAACTCCAGTCAGATACCTGATCAAAGCCCACTTAACCCCCCAAAACATGGCCCCAATTAGTTCAATTAGGTAGTAGGTTTTAGTAAAGTTCAAAAATTATGGGAAAAGAAAAACCCTAAGAAACGAGAATCATTGTATCTCTCAGAAAGCTCATGTATTTATCTTGAATACCCATTAGGTACAGTCAATTAGAACATGAATTAATATGTAAATTAAGATATAATTAAAATAAAGAAATTCTATAAAGAAACACAAACATGGTGGCACATCCCTATGCATCTAAAGAGTACACAAAACAAAGTTAACAATACAAAACATTAAACAAGACTGTCCAAATCTCTCAGATAAGAAACACAAGGATCCAGTCCTCTCGGTTGCAGCATTGTTTCAACTTGCTGGACCCAATTGTACTTATAGCACAGTTTATCTAAGCTTACTTGATTATGGTGGCAGTAATAATCATGTTATTATTAACAAGTCTATGAGCTGACTTTGCATGCATGCAATTCTCAAGAGTTACAAAAAAAAAAACAAGTATACAAGCATGTATTTTTGAAACATGTACCAACATATTCATTTATCTCACATTTATGCCAAATAGCCCGATTAGTGTCCAAGGGAAAAGGATAAGATCTACCTACAACAAACAAAGAGCAAAGAAACCTTCTTCCGGTCATTCCTGGCTTATAAGCTAGATAATTCCAGGAAACATAAAATATTTGAGCCCTAGCTTTCCAAACCTACTTTCAAGAGGTAGCATATCACTTAACAGAGATATCATTGATGTTCTGTATAATACTGAAACTTCTCTAATATATAGATGTTACCTAGGCAGATCTTTTCATCTGTGTACATAAATTTCATCTCAGATGATCTTAACAGTGCTTTGCATATTAAAATTACAGCAAAAAAGGAAGTCGTGTCAAGATCCAATTTAGAATGATAAAGTGTAACTAGGCCTGTATGTTCCCAAGCATAAGTATTGATAGAAGCCGCCAATACCCAACTGCCTAGTGCCTACTAAAAATGTTTAGAGAGTGATGTTTGACGTTTTTTAAAGCAACGCGATTTATACTAGCTACAATTTCAATTTGCTAGTCCATTGGTGAATAATATGGTTTTCTAGAAACACCCAGTCAAAATGAATCACTGGCAAGAACTAAATCAATCACGATAGTAAAAATGAACAAGAAAAAATTTAGGATAATTTATAGAATATTATAGAGAAGTAGCACTCACACTCAGATAACAAAAAACATATTAGAGGTCGGGAGAGGTACGACAGAGTGTACCCTGTGAAAGAGATCTGCAACTCCTTGAACTTGTGCTCAGGCAAGAGGTCATCCTTGCTGCAGCGACTGCATTATGGAGAGGTAACAGAGACTGCACACATCCAAGTTCAGATGGAGACCTAAAAAGAAAATGGAAGCAACCATTAATAAGCTACTTGGGACATTGCCGAACATATAACCCTCTGATAAGGTACATTTCGTCCCACAAATAAAATTGTCATGTAGGCAAAATGGGAACTTCATTTACTCTCAAGGTAGCAAAGCATTTATGTCACTCCAATACCTTGTAATACTTGAAGAAAACCCAAAAAGACAATGTGATATTAAACATTTAAGCTCTCTTTATCAACAATTAGGTGAAAATCCAATGGACCTTATAGGATAAAATTGCCTTAAACACAAACTAGCACAAAGAATGCAAAGAAATAACATAAAAGAACAGTTTTACTCTTTAAGATTTTCAGATCCTTAAGTTCAGCACTCAGGTCAACAAAGTCCAGAACTACAACCATTTATTTTTCTTGTTGACATTTCCTATCTAGAATCCTACATAGGTATACACATACCCCTAAGTCTAACCCAGCCACAAACCTTCAATAGAATTATATCTATCGCTCAACTATATGTAATCACTTTTTAATTCAAGCGCTACTATTTCAGTTAACTTCATAGGCTATATCCGTGCTCCCACTTGCCATCCAGTTGAGCCAACTTCTAAAACTGTCAAAAAGTGTGGAGATATTTGATAGCAATATTTTGCATCAGACCATAAAGAGTTGAGTTTTTTTAGGTTTTTATTCCCAGCCAATGTGTTCTTTGAGGCCAGTATCATCTAAAGACTCTAAATAGGATCTTTTTTCAAGGCAACTAAACCAGGCTGTTAGAAAGGAATATGATCAACTTTCAGCCAAAATATACCATAAACATCACTATTAGACTCATAATTTAGAGTGTGCGTCATCAGAGGATTTTAGGACATGAAGAAGAAAGAGAAGATAGGGAATAGGAGTATGTGTCATCAGTTCACACAAAGCAATGCTCGCATGATCCTCAATATTCTTCAAGGAAACAAATTAAGGGAGATTCATCATTACATCTAGTCCACTATCCTCCAAACTTTACTAAGAGCTACAACTTCGACTATTAAGCAATAGAAACTATACTATCATTTCTTTTTTGATAAGTAAAAGAAAGTATAAACTATACTATCATTTCTGTAACCAAATAAATGGAAAACATTTAAAAATGATTAATAACATTAAAGCTACCAAGTGCATTTCTCTTTGGACCAAAAGGGCAGTAAAATTCACCTCCCACAACAGGCTTCTATAGCTTGTCTTACTTATCCAGCCAATAAATATTTCTTATATCTCGACATTCCAATAAGAAATCCCCATGTGCCAGAAGCGCCTATACTTATTGTAACCTTGTGACCTTTTGTCTCCACAACTACCCCACTGTCATTGAAACTAGTGAAAAGATGATTATCTGACAAATAATTTACTGAGAGTAGTTTAGAATTCACAACTATATATAACTCCTGTCTTCCTAATGCAGTATAGAGTTTGGCAGTACAAAAATGTTAAAATGGAGATGTCAATCGAAACATTTTTCATATACCTAGTATCACTCACAATAACAATAATAATAGCATACTTAAAATAACATGTAAGAGTCAACAAAATTATTAACATTGAGATAATGTCTGTTGATATGATTCCATGGTAATCAACTGAAATACTCAGAACAAAATCTACCTCTCTACACAATGACACACAGGCCACAGCACACGTGTAAGTAGAGAGAGAGAGAGAGACCTGGAGATAGAGAATCGGCGAAGGGGAGAAACGGTGGTGGATCTACTTGGAAGAGGGAAATTAGGAGAGGAGGAATTGGGAGATCTGGCGGCGGATGCTGAAGAAGGTGTTCGCAAATTCGATTTGAGGGCGGACTTGAGGGACGATATGGAAGCTTTGTTTATGATTCGATTGCATTTCGAAGCCATGGTGGAGTTTTAGGGGGAGATCTGAATTACGGTTTGAGATTGAAAATGATAAAAATGGTTTGTTTATCAAAGAGAGTGAGCTAGAGGTGTCGCCTTCTACAGTTTGAAGGGTTTATAGGGTTTCAAAGTAGGGAAATTATTATTTGGACAAGATGTGTGTATAAAGTAAGTAAGATCGAAATAAATTAATATATGTTTGAAATTTTTAGGGGTTGGATCAATGCAAACTACACAAAGCAAAAGATGACATCCTAAAAAATAAAAATATTTTATTGACTGTAAAATTTTGTGACTCATCCAAAAAGAGTATAATTAAACATCCAAAAGTATTCTTTCACACACACACCAACTCAACACATGTTAATTGAAATAAACTTAAAAATGAAAATTTCAGAGAAAAACCATACAATAAAATGAATGAGACGATGTGAACTAACAAAAGACTATTCAAAATCGAAATCACAGAAATTTCAGATCAATAAGGAAAAATTAACATAATTTAAAAAAAGAAATTTAAAATATAAATATTTAAAATTACAAAACTTACAAAATACAAATATTTAAATTAAGATTTCAGTTGATTGTGATAATAATTAATTAAGAAGCTACAAACTAAATATTTGTAAAACAGTAAATCTAGGCTGCATAAAAATAAAAGAATAAATTAGAGATAATAATGGAGAAGAAACTAGATAATTAAGGGGATAAGATTTCATCCTAGCCATTAGTTATACTAGGTTATTACCCGTGCGATGCACGGTTGACTTAATGTTGTTTCTGAAACTTAATTTGGTAGATAAAATTTGTAAGTTATTTCAATGAACCGACAACAAAAAGATGTACACATAATTAATAAATAAATAAATAACGTGAGATCACACCAAACAATCAAACCAAAAATTTATGCGATTTTTGTAGATAGAATTTACAAGCTATTTCGTAGTGGTTGTTCGTGATGTTGGTGGAATACGTTTAATCAAATTTGATAAAATCTATTTAAAATTGACGGAGTATTAGTAAAATAATAAAAAATTAAAAAACTTTTACCGTGAGAATTGAGGAGTCCTAATCAAATTAAACTTGTCTAAATCAAATGTGATAAAATCTATCTGGTACAAACCGATTTTGTAAGAAAAAGTGGTAAATAAAAAAAATTACCATGAGAATTGAGGAGTTTTAATTAATTAAAATATGTCTAAATCAAATGTGATAAAATATACTCGAAAATAATTAAAAAAAATTACAATGAAAATTTGGAGTACTAATCAATTGAAACACATTAAAATCAAATGTGATAAATCTATCTGGAATTAACCGATTTTGACAACAAAAATTGGTAAAAAAAATAGAAAAGGTTTTACCATATATAAAGAAGGCACCGATTTTAAAATCTATTAGACTTTAATTTTTGGCAGAAAAAAAAAAGAATTTCTAAAGATATATTTAGTATCATACATATTGTTTTAAAGGAGGCACCGGTTTTAAAATCTATCAGACTTTAATAGTTTTAATCAATTGAAATACGTCTAAATCAAATGTGATAAAATCTATCCGCAAATAAAAAACTTTTACCATGAAAATTTGAAGTACTAATCAAGTGAAACATGTTAAAATCAAATGTAATAAAATTTATCTGATATTAACCGATTTTGACAACAAAAAATGGTAAAAAAAAACTTTTACCATGAATAAAGGAGGCATCTGTTTTAAAATCTATCAGATTTTATTTTTTGGCAGGAAAAAAAAGAATTTATATAGATATATTTAGTACCATATGCATGATTTTAATAGTTTTTGTTTATTTGCAAAAATTGTTTGTAATAAGATTATTTTCTAAATTTGTAATAAATAATTAATTTTTTTAATTAGAATAATTTGAAAAAAAACCCAAAAAATAAGGTAAATATTCAAAATTGATCATGTAGTCATGTAATTGAAAGATTAAAATCTATGAGAATTGATGAAATCTATCCGCAAAAAAAATTACCATAAAAATTTAGAGTTCTAATTAAGTGAAACGTGTTTAAATCAAATATTATAAAATATATTTGGTATTAACCGATTTTGACAGCAAAAAATGGTAAAAAAAAAAACAAAAACAAAAAATCTTTTTACCATGCATAAAGGAGGCACTGGTTTTAAAATCTATTCGGTTTTAATTTTTTTGTGGGAAAAAATTATAAACTTGTATAGAAGGTGACACGTGGAATTAGAGATGTTAATCGGTCTAGCCCTAACGGTTTCGGTCTAACCCTAACGGTTCTGGTCCAGAATATGCGGTTTAGTCGGTTTTCACTGTTGTCCGGTCAAAAACCTAACGGTTTCGGTTCAAACCTGCGGTTTCCAGCCAATGATTAAATTTGTACGTTTTTTCCCAATTTCGAGGCTTGTACGCTTATTTTAGCGTATTATACGTGTCCCATATATTATACTAACTATATTAAAGCTGTTAATCGGTCCAACCCTAACGGTTTTATGTATTATACACATCCCGTATATTACTAACTATACTAAAGTCGGTCAACCCTAACGGCTTGCGGTCCCTAATCGGTTGCGGTTTAAACAAGATGCGCTTTAAACGGTCTGCTAAAATTGCAAACCTAACCCTGAAAAAACCCGATTTAATAGGTTCAGACCTGTGGTTCTCGGCTCTATTAACATCTCTACGTGGAAGCACATAATTCCTTTAAAACTTTAAGCGTACAACATAAACTCGTCATGTGGTAACAACGTCTTCTGTTTTAATAATAGTTAATACAACATAATCCCGTTGATAATTTGTATAAATTAAAAATTATGAAAATAAAAAGGGATGGAAATAGAAGAGTTTTGGTAAAATTAAACTTGTATAAATTTTTTTATAGGATAAAATCTAGTTTAATTAAGCGAAACCCAAGATCCTAAATCTCTATCTGAAACTTAATTTGGTAGATAAAATTTGCAAGCTATTTGAATGAACCAATAACAGCAAGATGTCTACATAATTAATTAATAAATAAATAACGTGAGATCACATCGAACAATCAAACCGAAAATTCATGTGAATTTTGTAGATAGAATTTGCAAGCTATTTTGTAGTGGTTGTTTGTGGTATTGGTGGAACACGTTTAATCAAATTTAATTAATTACTAAATAATCAATTTCAACGAAAAATTACTAAATAATCTATACATTAAGTTTAAGAAACAATCAATTTCAATGAAAAATTACTAAATAATCTATATATTAATTATTAATTACTTCATTTAATTTTTTTCTGCATAAAATCCTAAGCCAATCTTTCAATTGCCCATACATATGATCAATTTTAATATTTACATTATTTTAGTTTTTTTTCACATTATTCTAATTAAAATTTTCAATTATTTATTACAATTATATATATTAGGGATCTTTTATGGTTTTTCTCTTTTTTTCTTTTCGAAATGACATCACCGACCTAAGGTTATTTCCCTTCAATTTTTGTGTATATATATATGCCGCCAATGTGATTTTTTATCAATTTTTTAAATTGTATTGTATAACTTAATAGAATTAAGGCAACGAATTGGTCTATAGTCTCAATTTTTAAAATAATTTCTTAAATTACAAAATTTTGAGTTATTTGAGTAAAATCAACTTCTGTTAAATGGATCTTTAAGTTATGGTTATGTTGTGTTTGTTATCTTTATTAATTAGTGATAAGATTAGTTTGGTTACTTTCAAAATTTCAAAACATGTTATCTTTATTAATTAGTGATATGATTAATTTTGTAAGTTTGAAATTTCAAAACCAAAATTACTGTTAACAAAATCTTTAAAACACTATATAATCTGTTTGGGCGTTCTTCATCTGTTTCTCATCATCTACTTGATAAGTATAAATGTGATAAAATTTATCCTAACCTATTTGATAATGTGATAAAATCTACTTGATAATTACCAATGTTATAAAATTTATCCGGTAAGCAGTAACTTCTTATTTATATCGTAAACTAATCAATTTTGATTTTTTAAAAAAGATTTTTTTATAATTCATGGGGAGTGACACGTGGCAGCACCAAATTCTTTTAAAAAATTAAGCACTTAACAGAAAGCCGCCACGTGGCAGCATCGGCTTCTGTTTTAGTTATAGTTAATAGATTAGTTAATGGTTAGAAAACCAAAAGTATATATATATATATCTTATATTGCTAATAATAGTAAGTCTTTTATATAATCTAAAATAATTAAAAATCAGCATCATTTTTTAACCAATGTGAGATATACATTTTCTATTGGTAATAATGGTAGAAGTTTTTTAACAAAAAACTTTAAAAATCAACATCACTTTATAACAAATGTATGATACATCTTTTCAATAATAATATTTTTAATACAAACATCAATTTCTAACCAATGTGTGATACATCTCTTCTATTGGTAATAATAGTAGAATATTTTGTAACCATGTGAGATACATCTCTTGTAAAAGTGAAAGTCTTTAGTCTTTTAAAGACTTTAAAATCTAATATATTTTTTAAAACAATGTGTTATAATATAAAATAATTTAAACTCAACATCATTTTCTAGCCAATGTGAGATATACATCTTCCATTGGTAAAAATTGTAAAAATATTTTATCATATATATATAATTGGTGAGGAGCACTATGGTTGTGCCACCTCACCACCTTTGGATAAATCTTCATTCTAAAGCATCCATGTGGAAGCTTTAAAAACTTTTGGTTTTCTAGTGACTTTGAAAATCAACATCACTTTCCAACCAATGTATGATGCATGATGCATTTCTTCTATTGGTACTTAATAATAGAATTTTTAAAACCAACATCAATTTCTAACTAATGTGGGATACATCTCTTCTATTGTTGAAAAATTAGTGTTTTTTTGTGAAAGAAATTGTGTAACTTGATGCACGAATTTCTTTACGTATCGTTTGTTTGTTAACGAAGGTAATTGCGTAAATGTATTCTACTCGGTGAGAGCATTAAAATGATATATTTATTTTTCCAAATTGAGTTTTTTGATAATAAGATATCAAGATTTAAAGTATAATACTTGTTAAAAAAAATTAGTGTTTTTAGTGAAAGAAATTGTGCAACTTGAGGCACGAATTTCTTTACGTGTCATTTGTTTGTTGGTAAATATAATTGTGCAAATGTGTTCTACTTTGTGAGAGTATCGAAATGATATATTTATTTGTCCAAATTGAGTTTTGGATGAATAAGATATCAAGAGTTAAAGTATAATACTTATTAAAAAATTAGTGTTTTTAGTAAAAGAATTGTGCAACTTGATGCACAAATTTCTTTACATGTCATTTGTTTGTTGACAAAAGTAATTGTGTAAATGTGTTCTACTCGGCAAGAACATCGAAATGATATATTTATTTGTCCAAATCAAGTTTTGGATGAATAAGATATCAAAGCTTAAAGTATGATGTTAAAAGTGAGTCATTAGAAATAATATCTAACCTTGAAGAGTTTTATCCCACATTGGTTAGAAGTAATGTTAGTTGTAAAAGTTTTTAAATATAAGTCTTCTACTATTGACAATAGAAGAAGTTATATATACTAATACTAATACCCCTTATCATATTGATTGTTATTAGGTATTATTATTAGCTAATGGCTAGAAAACCAAAGGTTTTTAAAACTTCCACATGGATGATTTAGAATGAAGATTTATCTAAAGGTGGTGAGGTGGCACAACCATAGTGCTCCTCACCAACTTTAAATATATATATATATATATATATATATATATATATATATATATATATATATATATATATATATAGATTTAGTAAAAATGAATCATACCCAGTAGTTAATTTTTCAGAAGATTTAATCCTAACCACTAGTTAGGGCATCCTCAATGCTGGTCATTCTTATACTGATTCTTAGTTGGGTCTACCTACACATTTTAAGAATTTCTTACTCTAAGAATTTATCTTCTCATTGCTACTCATTCTACCCTTAATTCTTAGTTGGGTCCTACTACCAAATCATCCACTTTATTTATACAACTTTTTTATTTTAATACTTTGTAAATTAATTAATTAATTAAATAAATTCGTTTATAATTTTAATTGTAATAGTAAATAGTACAAATAAATTTTAAAACAAATATATTAATTTTAAAAATTACATTAAAACACCAATAATTAAAATTACATTATAACATCAATAATTAAAATTACATTAAAACATCAATAATAAAAAAATGAAAAAAAGGATCAGTTGAAAAACAGTCAAAAAGTTGAAATGTTTTTTTAAAAAAAATTGCACCAAAAACGTTCAAACAATGAAGAGAAAATGAGTACAATAATAACCAACATGTGGATCCTCCAAAATTTTGAACTCACACAACTTTTGGGAGGTGTGGCACACTCTCCTTTATTTCGCAAGATGTGTGGTTCACTTGTTTTTGGTGTGACTAGGATAATTTTTTTGATCAATTCTTATAGAATTCTTCATTAAGAATTCAACCACATTCATTCTTATAAGAATCGAGCCACAATGAAGGGGGTGTTCTTGCCTTATAAGAATTAGCATAAGAACACCCCCAATGACCATTAGTTAACTATTGAGCGAAATTATAATATAGATATCCGTAAGACTATCTTACCTAAGTTTTTTTGTAAATTTTTAATTATTCTTGCAGACAGTAATAAGGATCCATAACTATTTTTTCTATTTTATTTCAAAACTAGGTGACAAGAAAGATTATAGTCTGGTATAGTAATGTGAACTTTTCTGATTAAAAAAATCGTAGAGTACTATAGCGGTTGAAAACTTATGAGAGTTTACTGACCCAAATTTACCTTCTTTTTTATTCAATCGCACAAGTCTATTTTCATAATTTGTTCCAATAATGTTCAATAATTGTCTTCTCATCTTGAGATCTCTTACTCTAACCACTCTATCTCCCTCTTTGTCTCCCACTTTTATGATAAAAAAACAGGAAATGGGAAATCATGAGTAGTGCGAGTTGTCAGCCGTGGCTTCTTCTTTCTAACATTTCTCATGTGATAACCTCTTTCTAAAATTTCTCTGGTAAATCTTTCTCCCTAAAAAAAATTTGTTGAATCTTTGTTTCCATTCCAATAGCTTGTAGTGAAGAAAGTTGATTTTCGTGAATATACCGAATCTTCATTTCTTCCTAAAATTTCTCTAGCGAATCTCCATTCCTCAAATTTTTCTGGTGAATCTTATTTTCATTCCAATAGTTTGTAGCGAAGAAAGTTGATTTTTGTGGTTATACAGGGGTGATCAATTGCTATGAGTCAATGTTGTCTAACTTGGGAGTTGGGAGATACATGTGAATGAGAGAAAAATCAAAGTCAAACTGATGCACCCTGATGCACAAAGTAATGCATCTTGATGCATGATTTTGAATTATGTTTCATTGTGATGCATGAAACTTGTTCCCCGTAAACAGCTCGATAAGAACATGTTCAAGACTATACACATCATTCCTCTTGGTTAAAAGAGTCGTAAATACCCCGTAATAACATATATGATAACTTCTTCGTAAAATTTCTCTAGTGAATCTTTCCGATAACTTCTTTCTTAAAATTTATCTGGTGAATCTTCATTTCTTCCTAATTTTTTTTACGGTGAATCTCGCTTCCTAAAATTTCTCCAGTGATTTTCTATTTCCATTCCAATTGTTTGTAGCGAAGAAAGTTAATTTTTTTGTGGATATACGGGAGTAATCAATTGTCGGGTGTCAAGGCTGTCTAATTTAGGAGATAAATTTGAAGAAACATAGTAAAAAAAATTAAAGTCAAACTGATGCATCTTAATGCACGAACTAATACATCATGATGCATGATTTTGAATTATGTTTCCATCTCGATGCATGATTTTTGAATTGTAAAGCGTGAAACTTCTTCTCGGTAATTCTGATGCAAAAATTGTATTACTATGCATAAATTAGAATTGCAATGCATCGATTTTGAACTACAATGCAACGTGCCCCTAATCTAATTTCATTAAGGGTATATACTCATCCTTTCGCCCCAAAAATGCCCTTAATATGGGGTATTGTACCCGTTGAAAATGTTAATAAAGGGATTGGCCCGGTTATTACCCTTTTTCCAATTTGTTATAGGAAAAATGTCTATTGTAATATAGATTCCAATGGGTCTATTTTCCCAAATTCTTAACTGCTCAAGTTAAGTACCTTTTTTTTAACCACTAAAGTCCATTTTTGTTAAATTGTTCATAAAATGTCCGTATGAAAGAAAGAACGATGTCAAAGAATAAAGAGTAAAAAGGGCGCGAAGGTATGGTAGTGAAGAAAAACACTTGTGTCTTCACCTTAAATTTGATTACTCCACTACCATAACTTCACACTCTCTTTCATCTTCATCTATCGATTTGCAATTCCACTAAAATACTTACTAACTACTAATGCATGCCCTCTAAGTTCGTCAATAAACATTTCAATTCCCATCTTCTTCATTGAGTTTGTGTGTGAGCTTCAAAATAGAACGTATTTTTTTTTTCCAATGGACCAACTGAAGAAGGCTTACAATCTAGAGATCGTATCTTTTTTCCAATTTGTTCTAGGAAAAATGTCTATTGTAATATAGATTCCGATGGGTCTCTTTTTCATTTCATCTATCGATGTTCAGTTCCACTAAAACACTTACTAACTACCGGTGCATGCCCTCCAAGTTCATCAATAAACACTTCAATTATATTCTTCTTCTTTATTGTGTATGTGATTCAAAATATTCACTTTGTGTTTGTGTCTCTATGCATGTAAAATGTTCGATGAAATGTCCGAATAAGAATTTGTTCATTGTTGGACATCCTTTTTGAATCTGGACGCATCAATTTTGAATCACGATGCATCATTTGTGAATCATGATACATCACTTTGGATTTACGATGCATGAAAGGTGCATCATTTTTTAATAATTTGTTGATTGTACAAGAAATAAGGGACATGAGGTTCTTATTCATTTTGTGATGCATCCAATTGGAATTGCAATGCATCAAAATCATGCCTCGTAATTAAAATTCATGCATTGTGTTTAACTATAGTCAGGTCATTTAGGGACATGAGGTTATTGTTCATTTTGGGATGCATCCAATTTGGAATTGCGATGCATAAAAATCATGCATCGTTTTTAACTAAAGGGGGGGGTCATGAGGGACATGAGGTCTGGTTCATTTTGCAATTCATCCAATTGGAATTATGATGCATCAAAATCATACATCTCAATTCAAATTCATGCATCGTCTTTAACTGAAGACGGGTCATGAAGCCACATGAGGTCTAATTCATTTTGCGATGCATGCAATTTATAATTGTGATGCATCAAAATCACGAGGTCTGGTTCATTTAGCCATGCATACAATTGGAATTGCGATGCATCAAAATCATGCATCACAATTGAAATTCATGCATTGCCTTTAACTTAAGCTTGGAATCGCGTGTGTTCGATTGAAATCATTAATGGTATACTCCTCCATTGTTCTTTCCTATATCCTGAAAAGCTCAACAGTTCCAGGAAAGCCCAATTATGTTTAGTCCGAACGACATGATCGTAAGGTAGAGAACTGAGAAGTTTTTGAAAAGGAATTTTGAAGGCCATCTTTTCTTCATCCATTTGATCTGGTTTTATTCCCATCGGGATCATTTTCACAAGCTCAACCTTGATGCGCGTATGAGGTTGCACATGCTTGATCTTCTGATTAACATGCATCTTATTCGTTTCAATGTGATAGTAGTAGGATTGTCTGATGAATTTTGCATGTAACTCATTGCTTGGTGTACTTTGTAGTTCTGTCTCATTGCACTTCAAGCTCATTCGAGTACGTCGTCTCGAAAAATGTTACTTTGGAACGGATCGTTTTGTACATCCTTACAAGTTCATTAAATGGTGCATCTAATTATGTGGTACACTTACAAACATCTGCCTTGCGCATGTGGTGACTAATGGTGACTCACATCATAGTTGTTCTCTGCTACGTTAGATGTTGGGCAATCATGCTCGGAAGAGTGCTCTTCTCCTGTTTGTTTTTCTCGTCATACGTGGGTGGTGATCTTTTTGGTCAGACATGTCCACATTATTTCATTACAAGCGCACATTGGTTGCTAATAGAGGTCCACAGAGTTTACCATTTACGAATGGACCACATTTGTTGATATAAAAAGGTGGCAGGGGAGATAGCTATGGTGCCCTATTCACCTAACTCTATAGCAAGCTCCCTGTGTAATACATCAAAGAATGACAAAAATCAGACATGGGAACTAAAAATATACCAAGATCTCCAGTTGTGGGTTCTGGAATTAATACATGTTACTCATTCATTCAATCTCAAATACATCCAAGAATGAATTGATACAACATACTAACTTCAAAACTGAAAACATATCAACATTTTAAATTGTTTTATATATTTTGCTTTGTATATTCATGAATAACTTTTTTTTACTAAAAGCAGTGATCCACGATGGTATCCAATAATATCTGTGAGATTGTCTCGTGTGCTTTTCAAATCAATTATTGCATATATTTTTTAAGGTAACACTTGTTGGGGGCTGCGTAATTCCATACCGATCACTAGACAATGTGAATGGGTTAGGCCTCAATTTATGAGGTTGGGACTCAGAGAAGTCCCCAGCGCCCCGCCGCAAAGATGCTGTAACGCCCCAAACTCGGGTCCGACCCTTTTGGACCCACATCTGGCCACGTCACCACAAATTCAAACTTAAATAAAGACTAAATTAAAAGTCATCCAACTAGAATTACAAAAGTCTCCAATTTAAAATACAATCATCCATAATAAATTATGAAACAAAAGTCTACTAAATTAACTACGTCTCTATTAAATTCCAAAACATATAAGTATGCCCTAAAAATCTTGATTCCTTCACTGGTATCCTCTACCTCAAGCTTAGTCCTTAATTCCGACCTGGAAGAAGAGTGATGTGAAGGGTGAGCGAACAAAGCTCAGTAAGATCATACGTCCCCCCTCCGGTTTCTAAGGAGGGGTGACTTAAAGAATAATCGTGATGTATATAAAACAGAGTTTAGATATTTGATAACTTGCAAAATCAAAATATAGGTATTGAACGGCAAAAAATATAAATTATTTTTAAATGGGGAGTTCAAACAAAACAAATGTGGATCAAATAAGGTTGCCATTACTGACTGTCCCATAACAGCTAGTAATAACCGAAGATCAAATATACTTATTAAGTTCACGTAAGGGTCTATTGACTAAGAACCAAATCACCCGAAGGGTACGTAAATCCCCCGTAGGTACACAAATCCCCGAAGGGTACACTATTATGGTATATCCGGATTACCGCACTCACGGGCCAAGTGGTGCAATTTAATTTATTTAATTGTTTGTCACGCAATCCCCGTGACGGGTTGTTCATACTTAGTGATCATAATTATTTTCAAAACATAGATAGTACTATAAATGTACCACTATCAAAATAATAATTGTATTGCAATTCATTAGTTTCAATACAAAGGAGTATGTCGATAAGTTGACCAATACAGAATAGATTTTTCAATAATAAAAAGTATTTCGTGTAGACAAGTTTAAGCACGAAAATTGCGATAACGAAATTATAACGAATATAATCAACAAAGGCTAACGACGGAGTCAAAGCAACTACCGACACGAGGTCGGGCATGACAATTGAAAGAACGAATAATTCAAGAATCAGCGAAAGCCTAACATTAAAAGTATTTTTATACTTTTGCAAAGAACCTAAAAGAAACGTAATCTCTTACCTTGCTATCGTGTGCACAAGCAAAAGTTCCAAACCGTGATCGGACCTTTAATTTGTCTTGCCCAAATCTAATTAAAATATATCACTAAAATTAGAAATTTGAATATAAAGTTCCGCGAGTACTTTTCTAGGACTTAGATAACATAAAAACCCAAACAATAATTTATGTAGGGCTGGCAAAAATCCAGTTTTTCCGACCCGTCCCAACACCAAACCCGATATAATCCCGATCCCGACTTTGTCGGGATTTTTCCTGTCCCGACTCATTTCGGGACGGGATTCGGAAATTTTTTTAATCCCGTCGGGAATCCCGTCCCGACCCGACTACATGTATTTTTTTAAAATATTGTGTAGTGTTTGTGTTGTGTATACAAAAGAAGCCCTAGGGATTAGGAAATCCCAAACATTCCCTGCCTCTCTTCTCTCAGCTTCGACAGTCCGGCTCCGCCGTTTCTCTCTCAACTTTGACTCCGCCAAATTGCCAATAATCTCCCCGCCTGCCGTCGTCTCTCCCTCTCACTGTAAGTATCTCTCTCAATCTCTCATTCTTTCTCTCTCTCTCTCTCTTAAGCCACTAATAGGTGTTGTAACTCACACTTATCAATTCATCTTCATCTCTCTCAGTTGTTGTTGTTGCCTGAAAGTAATGGCCGAGGTTGCAGGCACTGTAGAAGAGAGCGATGAAGATGAATCAGAGCTGGGTCTGTTGCGTCGGATCTAGGGGAGATTGGCCTGAGCAAACGGGAAGTCGCTATGGGCTGCAACGCTAAGGGAGAAAGTGCGCTGTTTCTAATAGATCTGAGAAGACGACCAAGCTGGATGAGGTTTGGCCGGAGCAACGAGAGGCTGAATCATTAACATTTAACAGCAGCTACTGTCTGGGCTTGAATATTGTCACAAACGCCGTGTCTTGCATCGAGATATTAAGGGCTCTAATCTTTTTCTTAATAAAGAGGGGATTTTTAAGATTGCTGATTTCAGCTCAGCTTCCTTCTTTGACCCCAAGCTACCGACTAGTCAGTGGTTACTCTATGGTATCGACCCCCAGAGCGCTTCTTGGGGCTACTTACTATGATGTAGGTGTTGACTCGTGGATCGGTGGGTTGCTTTTTAGCTGAATTATTGGCCGGGAAGCCCATCATGTCTGGTCGCACAGAGGTAATTTCAAACTCTTTGACTTTAATCTGCATCATTGCAAGAACATATTGTATGATGTATCTGAATGCAAACTGCACATTCACTTCATCTCAAGCTCTATTTACTTACATGTGAAGATATGTATTTCTAAGAAACATAGTCATGTTATCATGTTATGTTATTTTCAGTATGGTTGGTTTGGAAATTGATAACATAGAATTGATTTATATATATTTTTTTAATTTTTTGGAAACAATCCATGAGAACTTGAAGGAAAAATAAATTAGTCGGGATTATGAGATTTTATTCTCCCGAACTGTCGGGATCCCGACACGTCAAGATCCCGACATGTCGGGTCCCGACACTTATCGAGAACGGGATCGGGAAGGAAATTAAAATCCCGAATTCTATCGGGACGGGATCGGGATAAGGTTAATCGGGACGGGTCTCGTCTCTGTCCCTAAATTTATGTTTGACAATACAGGGGATTGGTTGTCATTTATAAACTATAAGGTTCTAATCTGAAACCTAAAATCAAGATATGAACACTAGCTGAAAGCTAGGGGATCTTGTTGAAACTTTCCCATTAATGCTTTCAAATACACAAATGATTCATTAGACCTTTTTTTTGACTTTCTGCCCACATTCACACACACTGTCACACCTTCCAAAACACACACACATATTTAATTAATAACTCAATCACGCCTACTCCCTCTCTCTCTCTCACCCCACTTCGTCACTTCATATTCTTCTTCTTTCCTTTCCCTTTTTTATTTATAAAAACCCACATCACAATTCACAACTAGCCTCCTTCTTCTTCGTTCTGTTTTTGCTGCTTTCTTCACCCACGCCGTTGAACAATCATACTACTCCCCTCCTCTCCGATTCTTTATCTAACTACTCTCTTCTTCTCTATTAATCTTTTAAATCCAACCCAATATCAAACCAACCGATTTACACACCACTGTACTCATTACGTTTACGACGAAAGATACCAAAATGAAATACTCGGTTCGGAAGGAACTACAATGCTTACCTTGGTTTTCTTTGATGGAGTGCAACCAAAATTGTAGCGGCCGTTCTCTTCGATCTCCTGCTATGTTGCCGCCTTTCACTTATTTTTTTCTCTGTTTCTCCACTAGTTTGTATCTTGATAACCCAAACCTTCAACCTCTCTACTTATCTCCCAACAATTTCCTTCCGTAACCACCCGAACACTCCTTCCGTGAAACGACTCTTGCTTGTTTAACCGTTCGGGATTTGGATTGGAAAACTAGGTTTATTATTATTATTATTATTGTTATTGTTATTGTTATTGTTATTGTTATTGTTATTGTTATTGTTAAGGTGGTTATTAATATGATGAGCCAAGCCCAATACCACTAACCAATTAGCTAATTGTATCGGCCCAACACAAAATTGATAATTCTAAAGATAGGCCCAAAATAATTAGATTCAAAATATTTAGTTTGCCCAAAACAAATATAATATTAATTATATAATTAATTCTTTTTACCAAAGTTATTGGGGTATTACAGATGCATATCGTGGTTCATGGATTCTGGAAGAAAAAGAAATTGACTGGCAAACACTGATTGATAGAGTTAGAAATTTGCTGCTGCGATGCATAGAACTTGATATATTTAAAATCGCATCTCGATTTTACTGGAAAACATGTATTATCCAGAGAATATCTTTCGTCAATAGTCTCATTTTCTTCCACGTGCTGACAGTGTTTAAAGCACATCAACTTTCTATGAAGTTTTTCCCCTTACATTAACATACAATAACAATAATTCATCATATTTTAACTTCCTCTTTCAGTTTGAAATACCTCTATAGATTTGTCAATATTATTTCTTCAGCAAAAAATTAACGGCAAGTCAATATCTTGTTAGAATGGAAAATTTGTCAACGAAAATAGCGTCAGTAAAAGATCAACCATTGACAACTAAAACTTGATGTTGTCTTTCATATACTAACTACTAAGCCAGCAAGAAGATTATACCTGAAAGCGAATAACTAATACACTACAATACATATAAGGCTTTTTAGAAAACACGCACACACACACACACACACACACACACACACATATATATATATATATATATATATATATATATATATATATGCCCTTGCCCTTACTCTCCAAGCCATAGAGTCGGACATAAACATTATCGAAAAGGGACACACTAAATTTGGGACTGAGCGAGTACTAGTTTCTACTCCAATTCTCAAATTCTCATGAGTAATCTATTCATTTTTTTGTGGCAGTTTTTCAAGAATTCAATGATAACATCCAAATCAAAACATGTATAACGTGCATACTTCCATTTCTCAGATTCTTGAATTGCTATGTTATTCAGTGCAGCCAGCTCTAGATCGTGTTCAACTATATGTCCATATCATTAAATCTTTTATTGCTACTGGGAAATTTATTTTAGCTTTGCTTGGCCCTCGGAGGTATTGTGTAATACCCTCAATCCCACATCGGGTAAATGTGGGACTTGTGTGTGGTTTATAAGGTGGTCACACACTACCTCTGGGCACCAACACCATCTATGGACTTTTGGATTGGTTTGTGGAGGGCCTAAGTACCCAAGGCACTACGTGCTCAGTGGATCAGTGTGTGGGCTACTCGTAGCGTGTTACATATTGCCTTTAGTGTGAAAAGAATTATAATAATATTTGAAAAAAAGCATATAATTAGGATGGATACAAGGATACCCGAGGACAGGAAATACTTGTTTGGCTTCTGGGGATTTATATGCCTCCCTTATTTTGTAGATCCTTAATGCTTGTTTTTCAGGGCTTTACACAATTCAGAACTTTAGAACAGTTATATAAAACTGATGAAAAGAATTCCTCAAAGTACAAGTATACAAGAGCCATTTCCTGATGTCCCTACCATTTGAAGAGTTTATTGAAGGAAAAAGTACACCATCTTAATGTCGGTAAGTTTTTCTGCTTCATTTTGTTAGTCTAAATTTTACTTCAAAACTATGTGGCTAGTTGTGTTGTATGGAGAACAATAAACAACTATTATAACGCCTGGTGTTTATAAATTTCAATGAAAACACACAAGAGGACACCCTCACGGCCTCCCGCTAGATCAATCACATGATTCATGTGTACCATGAAGGAACCTCATCAACCTACCTACTGATCCCTCAATTTTTCCTTGTCTTGATCATTTTTCAGTCTAGTTGGTAATAGATCCATGGATATATGAGTCTATATATCATGTGTTCAGTAACACAAATGCGCAGAAGTTGTCTATTTGCCCATGCCAGTCTAATTAATATATCCATGGATATATGAGTCTATATATCATGTGTTCATTTACACAAATGTGCAGATGCTCTCTATTTGCCTTTGCCATTCTAGAATTAGCTCAAATGCGCAAAACCTTGGCAACATAGAAACTTGCCGCAGTGTATAATCAATGATACTTATGGTTGGGGCTCAACTATTTTCTCACTATTATTTCCATGCTATTAAAAAGAACAGTATACAAAATTTTGGAGAATTGGTCTTTTTCTTCTTTCTTTCTTTTACTGTCATTAAGAACAGTAAGCAAGTTTTTGGATAAGAATCATGCCAGGCCCTTGCAACAGCGTAAGGCATGGGGCCACAATAGCAAGCTATTGTGATGGGTCTTCCCCCTCAAAAAATAAGATTAATATCGTGTGAACCGATGGCCCACATATTAGATATTAAACTGATAAGAACATATACTACATTTGATCTTAGTCAAAAGGATGAGAAAGGTATGCTTAAAATTATGGAAAACCTTGTTTTTTATAACTATGACGATAATTTAGAGACTGGGGGAGTATAAGCCATCCGAATCTTGCAAAATTTACTGTCAGAATCCATTTAGACTGCAGAAGTGAGATGGAATTTACGTAGAACAATTTGAAGCTTTCAGCTATACCATGCATAAAAAATAGTATATCTTTTCCAATGGGTCTCTTTTCCAAAATTCATTACTGCTTAAGTAACTTTTTTTTAATGCTAAAGTCCGCTTCCGTAAAATTATTATTCCTTAAATGTCCTCATAAAAGAAAGAACAACACCAATTTGCAGGGATAAAGAGTAAAGAGGGTGGGAAGGTAGAGCGTGAAGAACACACATGTCTTTAGCTTTATTTCAATTACTCCACCACCCTAACTTCTCACTATTTTTCTTCTTCATCTATTGATGTTTAGTTCCACTAAAACACTTATTGTTGGATATTTAATTAATTGAGTTATTGTGTTTTCTAATTGGTTTATTTTAATTAATTATTTATTTTGTCTTTCTTGGTATTTACTTTTATTAATTACTATTGTTACATCCTTTATAGAAAGGTTATTTTGGAGATTATACTTTAATTGGTTTTTAGGGTTTAAATGAATTATTAATCTAGTTGGATTGTGTGTTCTTGTAACACAAGTCATATGTGTCGTTTGTCTTGCTCTATGGAGACACGGCTAACCTAATTATATAAGGTAAGGAATCATTCATATTTGGTAAGTCTATGTTTTATAAGATTTACTCCATTCGTTCCAAGCAAAGCGTGCACTATACTATTTTGGGATGTTTCACATAAAGAGTTCACATTCTAAAATTATGCTTACAACTTTCATAATCTTTTATCTTTTGTGCTGTAAGCATATTGGTTGTTATTATGTATTTTTGTAATTATAACCAACTCCAATCACATTAATATATCTCTTAATTATTAAACTTTTCAAATGAAGACTCTTTGGGTGAAACGGAGGTAGTAAGTCCTTATTTATTGCACTAATCTACTAATATTTTGTGGTAAGTTGTTTTCTTATTCTACGAGGATTCTAGGTCAATGATGTAAGTATAAATAAGATGATACAAGTCTGTGAAGTTAAGAGACGTTACTGAGCATATACTATACACAGATTCATAAGAGAAAGAGATTGAAAAATTGTTGTTGCACTACTCTTGAATGCACTGTTGAATGAAGTTACATCAAAGCCTTCATTCATTTTGTCACATTGTTTTTCTGTTTACACCTCCTACATTAGTCTAAGTAGTCTAAGGTGTTAGTATTATTTAAAGTCATATCTGCTTCTCTAGAGCTTTTTCATAAATTCCACATTATTAGTCTTTCGAATGTAATGCGCTTAAACATATATTTTACTAGTGAAATACTTTTAGCCATGAGGTTCGATCAATAAGTTGATTTACTTATTGATCAAAAAGATATCGCTTGTGTTCAGTTTTCGTTCTTCCTGTTTGGTTTTATTTATTTCCGCAACATTGATATCTCAATGAACTCTTCATTATAAGCTTCATTGACCAGATCATATACAAAACATTTTATTTTCGTTTTCTTTACTATTCTGTTTTTATCCTTGCTTTAATCATTCTTTCACTTACTAACTGCTAGTGCATGCCCTCAAAGTTTGTCAACAAACATTTCAATTATCTTGTTGTTCTTTTTCTTCATTGTGTTTGTGTGTGTGATTCAATATATATTCACTTTGTGTTTGTGTTGTTATGCATGTAAACTGTTATATGAAATGCCCGAATAGGAATTTGTTCATTGTTGGTCATCATTTTTTTAAATCTGGATGCATCAATTTTGAATCAAGATTCATCATTTCTAAATCGTGATGCATCGATTAGGATTTGCAATAAAGGAAAGATGCATCATTTTTAATCATTTTTGTATTGTCTACAAGAAAGAAGGGATATGAGGTTCTAGTTCATTTTGCGATACATCCAATTGCAATTGCAATGCATCAAAATCATGCATTGCAATATTATTGTTCATTTTGCTATGCATCAAAATCATGCATCGTCTTTAACTAAATACATGTCGTGAGATCTGGTTCATTTTGCGATGCATCAAAATCATGCATTGCAATTCAAATTCATCCATTGTCTTTAACTGATCATGAGGTATAATTCATTTTGTGATGCATCTAATTTGGAATTACGATGCATCAAAATCATGCATCATGTTTAACCAAAGACGGGTCATGAGGTTTGGTTCATTTAGTAATGTATCCAATTGGAATTGTGATGCATCACAATTAAATTCTATGCATCATTTTTAACTTAAGCTCGAAATCGCCCGTGTTCGATTGAAATCATTAAGGGTATACTCGTCCTTGTGTAACTAAAGTGCCTTTTACACTAGTGCACCAGCTCGATTTCCTCCCTTGTTCTTTTTTATATCTCACTGAGATAAAGCTGTCAAAACGAGTCGGGACGGGTTTGCTCGTGGGCCTAGAAAACCCACAACAAGACAGGTCAAGGCGGGAAAGCCCGCAAGCAAAACGGTCCCTAGAAGCCTTGGCCCAGCCCAGCCCAGCCCGCGTAGAGCCGCGGGCAAAACTGGCATTCTCGCCAAATTTGAATATTATATCAAAAAACAACCAAAAACAGAGACCCATACACATTTTCAATTTTTTCATTGAATGCATCGTAATCGACCGGAGACTTGCTAGATAATTAGGAAGAAACAATTGAGATAACATAATACAAGGATTATATAGAAATTCAAATAAAGAAAAAACAGAGACCCAAATTATTTGTCAAGGGGCGGTGGCAGATCTAGACTGAGATATGAGATATCGCCCAAGAGAAAGAGATGGCGAGCAGATCTGGATGAGGAGATGGATGATGTTGCTGTGAATGAAGGCCGGAATTGGTGGGAGTTGACTGAAGATGAAGCCGACTGTAGAGGCGCTGTAGAAGAGATAACCGGCGGCTATGGAGATAGATCAGAAACGATGGTGATAACTGGATTGCGAACAGAGGTGGGTGGGGATGGCGAAGGCGACAGGAGATGAGACCTGAGGGGTGAGGTTTGGCCGGAAATGGAGTTGGGTTTGAAGATGGGTCACGTGGAGGGGAAGCTCTAGGTCAAGCTTTACGGTCAAATTAATGTTGACTGGTTCCAAAGAAAGTGACTACTACCTATTGTTTCTAACTAGTCTTTGTGCCCGTCGTGCCTATGGCACGGCGCAAATAGGGGAGGATGTCAGCAGGGGAGAAAAAAATTAAAACATTTATTTGTAATTTTATTTAAAAAAACAGATGCGGTACCTTTTTAGACATTTTTAAAAAATAGTTAAACAAAAAAAGATCAATCCATCCTTCTTAACAACATTAAAAATCGGAAAAATGTTTTATACACTCAATTTAAATTATTATTATCACTTCTATTGATTTAAATTGACTATTTTTCAAATTAAAATTTTAGTATTTTTCTTAACTTTGTAAATAATTATTTTTATTCTTAAATAATTATTCTTAAATAGGACAACAATACCAGTTGGAATTATACCAATTCAAAGAGAGGAGGTGGAGAGAACATGTGAGAAGGGGTGTGTAGGGGTTGCTCAACCGCCGTTCAACCGCCCTTCACACATGTGAAATCTAGACGAAATTGGGACCGTAAGATCTTGGTAAATGAATTGATCTCGACCCCTCATTAGCATTTATCAATTGCACATGTGCAATCCAAGTTGTATTGTAATATAGATTATTTGACATGGATCTCTCTCTCATACGTGAGACGGTGAGAGTAAATAAGAGAATTATTATAGTTAATAACTTAAACAGTTAAACTTAAGTGTTAAGTATTATAATTATGGGCAGCACATCCCCGCACTGCACTATTCAAGCCCGCAGCCCGTGCGGCAAAGCCCGCTCCCAAACGGTCCATTTCGTTGACCCAACCCGCCTTATTTAGGTGGCGGGATGGGCATGCTGCGGGTTTTAGCCCAATTTGACAGCTCTAACTGTAGGGGACCGACCTAGTATTCTCCCTTGTTTTTTCCTATATCCTGAAAAGCTCAACAGTTTGAGGAAAACCCAATTTAGTTAGTCCAAACAATATGATCGTAAGGTGGGAGGGTTTTGAAAAGGAATTTTGAAGGTCATCTTTTCTTCATCCATTCGATATGATTATATTCTCATCGGGCTCATTTTCTCGAGCTTAGCTTTGGTGCGCGTATGAGGTCGCACATGGTTGATCTTCGGACTAACATGCAGCTTATTCGTTTCAATATGACGGTAGTAGGATTGTCTGATGAATTTTGCATGTAACTCCTTGCTTGGTGTGCTTTGTAGTTCTGTCTCATTGTGCTTCAAGCTCATTCTAGTATGTGTCTAAAAAAATGTTACTTTCGGATGGATCGTTACGTACAACCTTAAAGGTTCATTGAATTGTATATGATTGTACGTTGTACACTTACAAACATCTGCTTGCGTATATGGTGACTCACATGATGCGTATGGGAATACCGATTATGTAAAAGGGAAAGACTTCTCGAAGAAATAAATGGACCGGGCATTGTTTGGCAAAAGGAAGTAAGTTAGGGGTTTGAAGCAAGGCTGAAAAGGGGTTACTAGAAGGCCCGGGCTAGGGTGATGAAGCAAAGTGGACTCAAAACAATCATGGGTTCACAACTGATGGGATGCAAGTTTGAATAGGGTTAGTTAAAGGAGGATACAAAAGATGGGCTCAAACCTTATACGGGTTGGGGTTGTTATGTGGGAGGAGGGATTGACGTGGGCTACGGTTGGAAAAGGCTTAGAGGGTTGATCAAGATGGGCTTATGGAAATAAGGGCTCGACATGGGAACTAGAAAGCTTGCATGGCACGACATGCAAGCTAGGGACAAAGGGGGCAGCCGGGTTGCAAAGGGAGATGGCACCAACAATCCTTGAAACTCAAGGACTCACTTAGTTTAGGTTTATTTTGTTAAAACCCGTTTTTGTAATACATCCCTAAAAAGGCCTATTGTTTTGTTTATTTACTTTCCCAGTTTAGTTAGGATTTCCTTTATGTTACTTAGATGAAATTAGGGTTTATTTCTTATAGCCTTTATAAGGTGTTTTATTCAATTTAAAGAGGCAGATCTTGAGCATTGAAAAAGAACCCTAGAACGAGTTTGTTCTTTCTTTTGATTCTTCTTCCAAGGCGAGTGAAACCTTGTGTGGTCGAATCAACGGTATTCTTTACGTCAAGTGAGTGAAGCTGACACGACCCGACCCCAAATCTCTATACGAAACTTGGGTCAAGCGTGTAACATCAAAACAAAACACACTAGTTCGAAATAAAACACGTGCAAAGCCCCTACTAAAAGTGGGCTAAACAAAAACCTGATTTAATCACAATAATCTCTGCTATGAAAATAGAAACACCACGGCTCTAAAAATGTCAGGAAAACAAAATGACAAAGTCAACGAGCCATTGTCCGGACAAACACAAGGCTCTAAAGCCAATCAACACTATAATATCATATACAAGTACGACGTTACACGTCGACAACAAATGAATAATGTCATACTAAACACAAACCCAAGGAAGAGTTTACATAATTCTCCTATAAACCCATGTCCTCATAAAACATAATACAGCCTCCTGAAATGCTGCATACCAAAGACTGTCGACGTCTAATAAATCTCGCTGACCTCACAGCATACTTTCTGCCTGGCTGGGATCTAAGGAAAACAAAAGGAACGGGGTGAGTGATAAACTCAGTAAGTTACTACGTGATCTATATGACATGTTGTTATATACATATAACCAATATATAAAACACAATACACAATACACCAAGTATAGCAATTCATATACTTGCACACAATTCACGTTGATCATGTTATAATGCACATTGACTCGGCGTAATATAAACACATAGTCAGGATATAAATCGGTATCTCAATCTGATCTGTATCTGAGCTGAATCTGCAAGAGAGCTTTTGACTTGTCCTGCTATAAACATTGTAACTGTGCTGATGAAGCAATACACATATATAATTACGCCAAAAATCCAAAAGAACACTGTAGATGTGTTGTTGTCGCGATACACATAATATACTGTCTGAATTTGATAATATCAAGAACTGAAAACCAGAACCCAATAGTATCCAGAAAACACCGACCTTGGACTTAACCAGGAGCCTCATTACCTCGAGTTTTACCCAAGAGTCGTAGTTGTGTTGTTGTTGTAGTACACATGTTGAAATCATGTCTGAACCCAATAGTATCCAGAACCAATGACCTTGGGACTTAACCAGGAGTCTCATTACCCCGAGTTTTACCCAAGAGTCTAGCCTTCTATTTGTCATGCGAATTGCTCTGACAAGGCTACATCCTTGTCACGGCTAATAACAAGGGAGAGACCCATGCAACGACCCGTAGCAATCACGAGATTTAACTTTCGTAAAGACTATTGTCGTCTCATTGTCGACACAACCACATATGTCAGCTGGACTCAATACGATGTACAAGTAGTTGTTTACTTGTAATTAAACACAACCATCGAGTCCCAAGTACGGGGGCTCGACGCACACACAAGCATGCTTATTTGCTTGAATTAAAACATGTAAGCATTTATTTGCTTAAAATACACATGGAAGCATTTATTTGCTTAAATAAAATTAACACATATATGATATTTCATATTAAATGTCTAACCCAAAATATTCCTCAATATCGTAGGAACTCAATACAACACTCTTTATATTTTATTGAGACTAAATCGACTCTGTTGAATCATTTATTTATTATTTATAAATTTCGGGTATCACTGCGATTTGCAGGATTCGTCCCAACACAATCTCACCGATAATTAATTTGACCCAAGTAATAATCTCAAGTATTTAAATACACATATCAGTTCAAATATTCAATAATTAATAACGAGAGTATTTTTACTCTAAATTCAAAACAAATCACGTGGGGGTAGCCCACAGTACATGTATGTCAATTCTACATACAAAGGGAAGGGGATAGTAACTTACATCTACCGAAAAATATCGATGAAAATACAAAATATTCGGGTGTAAATGTAGCCCTCAACACATGGAACAACCATGCAAAGTCGGAATTAAAAAGCGGTAATATTTCGTTAATAAATCAAACCGAAAACAAAAACCCTCGAACTAACGTCGAGCTCGGGTGAAGAAGAAGGAAAGAAGAAAGAAAGGAAAAAGTGAGAAACTGAATTGTTGACTCCAGCCGACATTAATATTAACCAGTGGCGGATCCATACAAGGATTAGGGGTGTCTATGGACACCGCCCAATAAAAAGAAATTTGGAGTAGGTTTGTGATATTTGACAATTGGACCCCTCCAAAAAATTTCATTGGACCCCTCCCAAATTCTCTGTAAAAAATATTGTCAAGACGAATTTACGAAATCGAATGTCCGATCAATTTTTAAATGATTCTTTTGTATGTTATATCGAAAAAGACATGTTAATGAATGCTGGTGATGATAATGTAATTACGCGTTTTCAACGTATGAAAACGCGTAAATGACAAACTGTAATTTCTAATTTTTTTTATGTAATACTCTCTCCGTCCAAAAATATATGACGTTTTGAGAGAATTTTTTTGTTCCAAAATAGATGACACTTTGTAATTTTCAAAAAAAAATTTCTCTTTTTTTCTCCAATTCTACTCATATTTATTGATTTCGTAATCCGTGTTTGGCTCTTTGGGCAAGAATATCAAGACACCTCATTAATGTTTGGATATAGACAGTTTAATCTTTACAATATATTTCTTTGGTCTGTGTGAAAAGTCTTAAAACATCATATATTTTGGGACGAAGGGAGTAGTTAAAATTTTGAACACCGATCAACATAATTCCTAGATCCGCCGCTAATATTAACAAGTGAATGATCACTTGGTTTTATTAATATTATATTCAATGTAGAATTAATCCATTAAGTATTCCATTTTATTGTTTGGTCAAAAGTCAAACTAATTAATCACCAATTTGATCTAATTTGACATTATTTAATCATTATTAATTAACCAATGTTAAAATAAAAATATATTTTGACAATATAAAAAGAAACACGTAACGTCCGATATACTTCTGGTCAATCTAGTCGAAAATAATTATTTTCTAATTCTAACATGTCATTTTCTAATCCAACGTTATAAACCATAATTAACGTAACCAAAGTCCAATATGAACTTTAAATACGTCACACATTAAGCCCAATATATCTTGAGCTCAAATGGACTCTCGTAGGGCAATTACCCAAGTCCACAACCAAAAACACATAAATATTGCAAAACACATAAATAACACAATTGGACTTCAAGCGTGCTATTGCACAAGTCCAACTCACGATATAACCAAGTTCTCATTAGAACTCAAAATCCAAGTCAAAATACTATTTGACTAACATGTTAGCATCGCAAGTTTAACACTAACCAATTTATGATTAACAAATAAATATCATAATATATGCAAGGAAATTCCCGAGTGCTACAGAAGCTTGACCGGTGAAGCCGGATTTATCCTCTTTTGTTTTTCGTGGCAGCCTTGTGCAACATCAAAAGCGTGGCCTGTTTTGATTCTTCTTGGAGTTTTCAGCCAAGGTGAGTTAGGGAAGATTAGGTGTGATCTAAGGAGGGTTTGGTGAGGGGTTTCGGACAGCTTGTGGGTGTTTTTGGTGCTTGGACAGATTGTTAGCTTTGGGCAATCCGTTCACGTATTAATTAGCTTTGGGCTGTTTTGAGAGGGTTTTGGGTAGTTTGTGTAAGGCTATTTGGCGTGGGCAGTTTGTGTGGTTTTGGGACAGCCTATAACGCATCAAGGTACATTGAATTGTATATGATTGTACGTGGCACGCTTACAAACATCTGCTTGCGCATGTGGTGACTCACATCATAGTTGTTATTTGCTACGTTAGATGTTGGGCAATTGTGTAGGGAGGAGTGCTCTTCTCCTATTTGTTTTGTTCGTCATGGATGGGTGTGGTGATCTTTTTGGTCGGACATGTCCACATTATTTCATTACAAGCTCACATTGGTTGCTAATAGAGGTCGAGAGAGTTTACCATTTACGAAAGGACCACATTTGCTGATATAAAAAGGTGGCAAGGGAGATAACAATGGTGCCCTATTCACCCAACTCTCTAGCAAGCTCCATGTGTAATAAACTTAACCTCAAATACATCAAAGAATGACATAAGATTAGACATCTGATGTAATACCCCAATCCCACATCGGTTAGATGTGAGACTTGTGTATGATTTATAAGGTAATCTGGGCACTAACATCATCTATAAACTATTGGGTTATCTTGTGGTGGGCCAGACCTTAGGTGTTTTGTTCTCGATGGGCAAGATTAAGAACTATAGGTTCAACCTCTATACATCAACGAACGAAGTAAATCGAACATGAGAACCGAAAATATACCAAGATGTTGTGGGTTATGGAATTAATATTAGCAAAAGAGGATTGAAGGTTGGTGTGTCAGTCTCATATTCATGCCATACCCCGTTAAGAACCAGCAACATTTAGTATGATAATATAGAACAGATCCTGTTTAAGTAAAGTCATAGTAGTTCTCTCAACTTTCCATGTATATATACCGCTTGCTCTTTTCGTAATCTGGCCATGTGGGGTATAATATGCAATCTTTCACCACTGTTTCTTTCCCTTTTTTCGGCTTTTCAGCAGTCTAACACAATCAAACTTGACAATCTTTCAAGTAAGAAAAATATTAATGCATACTGTGGTTCATGGATTCTGGAAGAAAAAGAAATTGACTGGCAAACACTGCTTGATGGAGTTAGAAAATTACTTCGTTGCATAGAACTTGATATATTTAAAACCGCATCTCGATTCTACTGGAAAACAGATGTATAAGTATCCAGAGAACTTGAGTTCACTACATAAATTCAGGAACCATCACTAAACGAAACAGAAGCTGCTGCTATAGTTTGAGTCGCTAAAGAGTCGATACACATTTGCTACAGATAAACAAAATTTAATTGCAAGTTTTGGTGCGGTGAGCTAGGCCCTTGTCCGTAATGTAAGGCATGGGAAACTTGTGAAAAATAAGTTTAATATCTTGCAAGTTGATGATAAGAGCAGATGCCACGCCCGATCATAGTCAAAAGGCCAAGAAGATAACCTGCTGCTTTATTCTATTTCCCTCCGCAAGCTGATGTGAGAGCCGAGAAGAATCCTGAAGAGAAATTGCGGAAACAAGGGCATGAAAAGAATGACTCATTAAATTTTCATATCAGCTCTATAAAACTGATGAAAAGAATTACTCAAATTTTTATTTAAAATACTAGTATACAAGAGCCATTTCCTTATTTCCCGGCCTTTTGAAGACTTTATTGAAGAAAAAATGCACCATCTTAGCGTCAGTAAGTTTTTCTGCTTAAATTTGTTAGTCTTAATTTTGCTTCAAAACTCCGTGGCTGTGCTGTTACTGCTGTATGGAGAACAACCAACAACTATTATAGCACTTCCATCGAGAACTGATTTGCTGGCTGTGCTCTGACCAAATGAATTCCAATAGTCTGACCATTGTCACTTTTATCGAAGTCAAGGAGCAAACCCTCCAAGTGCCACTAGCTTCCAACTTAAAACCTCAGCAGTTTTTATGGTTTTGGGTACAGAAGAAGACTTTGGAAGGAGAGACTTAAGAGAGTGGCGTGCCAGTCCATGCTGAACCTGTGACAATTTTGACCGAACTACAACGACAATAATGTCATTGTCTCTGTTATAAGTTATAACTGAGGCTGAGCCATGCATGACTGATTTTCAGTTGCAAGCTTAGCCAGTTTTGAATATTGGTTAAATTCGTGCCAGAACATGTGCCTCTATGAACAACCTATTGCCTTTTTTTGTACCCCTCTTATTGGGTTTTGCTAATTTTCATCTGCATTTTACATCTTTCTGTTTAGTATTTATTCTTTGATTAATAATAATATATTAAGATAATACATTCAACTTCCTTTTTGCCTTAAATATATAGTTTATTTTAGGCCTTACATGGCTCTTTTGTACACTGCCATGGCATTGATGCCTCTCGCCTTTCGACAGCTATACAACATCCAAACTTTTGAAATATTACAGAACTTAATATACCACTGCTGTACGACTTCTAGTTGTCCCTTTGGATGTCCCCGATAAAATTGGATTGATGCAGAGAAGATTAGCATGGCCCTGTGCAAGGAAGACATGCACAAATCGAGGATTTTTTTTCCTTTTTCACAAATTTAACCCATCCCAATTCACACCAATTTTTGTTTTTTTGTTTTTCCTAGGAATTTGTGACACAATATGAGTACACTTGTTTCCATTCTGCCCATATTTTGAGAAAAGATCACTCAAATCTTCCTCTATTACATAGTTTTCGAGTGTTCTTGTGTGTAAATTTGATTGAACACCACAGAAAACACACAAGAGGACACCCCACCGCCTCCCACCAAATCAATCACACCATTCGATCCATGGATATTAGTCTATACATCACATGTGTTCATCAATACAAATGTGCAACTCTCTATTTGCCTCCAGCATTCCAGAATCAGCGCAAAAACTTAACCAAACTTCATATAATATTGCGATACTTAAAGTCAGGGCCTTTTATCTTCTTTTTTCTGTTACGGAGTATTAAAGAGAACAACATTTGGGATAAGAATTGGTGGGGTGGGCCAAGCCCTTGCAGCAGTGTAAGGCTTGGGCGACCCGTGAAGGCCCCAATAGCAAGCTATTGTGATGGACCTTCCCCCTCAAAAAATAAGATTAATATCGTGTGAACCAATGGCTCACATATAAGATATTAAACTGATAAGAACAGATACTACACTTGATCTTAGCCAAAAGGCCGAGAAAGGTATGCTTAAAACTTTGGAAATCCCTCTTTTTTATACCAACTTGTCTTTCATATTTTCCTCTCAAAGTCGATGTGGGAACTGTGTACCTTTAGCCGAAAACCTTCAGAACATGTTTCCCCAAGCTCTCGGATCCAAGATATTTCACTTATCTCTATTGCAAAACTTGTGAAAAGAATCACCCATTCTTTTATAGTAATGTACTCCTATTCTTTTATTTTTCTTTTCCAATATGTTTATAAATATCTACTATCGTACTCCCTTTGACTATAAATTTGAAAAATGCATGGTAATTGTGTAGTTCAGAACTAAGGATGTATATGGTAATTGCGATAGTGCTCTGGAGTCCGGGCGACCTCTAAATAAGTTGGGATGCTCACAGACGTGGTATATATAGCCCTTAAGATGTCTGGGCAGGGGCAACAAAAGTACCCTTCTTTCGCTCCCAATGTTCCCAACACTGGGCAAATTATACACAGCATTGCCATGTAGACTAGCTAGAGCATACCATGATGCAGATTAATCTTTTGCCCTCTTTGTATTTGCAGGCATGTAATAGTAGTTTTTATGATGGCCACTATTTTCATTCGATAGTTATTTTAGGCTGAGCCTGAAGCATGCATGTTAACAGAATTATAAGCCATATGAATCTTGCAAAATTTACTGTCAGAATCCATTTAGACTGCAGAAAGAAGATGAAATTTATGTAGCACAATTTGAAGCTTTCGGCTACTCCATGCATAAAAAATAGTCAAGAAACAGAAGAAAATCTTGTCCTAATAACCTAACCGAGCCTTACACCTTAAAGACTAAAACGGGGTAACCCTTGTTCCATTGTTTTCTTGCCACTTACTTATTAATGCCCCCATATTTTCGTAGAAACCAAGAATAGATTTAGTTGTCCTCAACAAATCTCACCATGGCATTAGGTACAGGGAGACAAACTGTTATGATCACTTAAACCAGATACTAATTCAATGGATTGAGCCAGCTGCTTGCTCAATCTTGGGTCAAATATATGCAGGTCGTACTAGTGCAACCAGCTGAGACATGTGTAGAGCCATAGGTTCCAGCCCAAGTACAATTGGCCGAGCGTGCACAATGATTTACATGATCCAATGGACTAACTGAGCGGGGCTTCAGATCTAGTGGTCATTTCGTTTTGGAGAAATCGCGGGTCAGTCCCTTTTCCCAATTTTATAACCTTTTCAATACCCCTTTTTTTTTCAACTGGGAAAGTTCATGAAATTGTTCCAATAATGTCCAATCTCTGGGAACATTGTAAATTTCCTTCTTTTTCTCCCTTCTTCTTCTCCCTCGTCGTTGAAAAAGGAAAAAGAAATTGACTGGCAAACACTGCTTGATGGAGTTAGAAAACTGTTTCGCTGCATAGAAGTTCATATAATTAAAATCGCATCTCGATTCTACTGGAAAACATGAGTATAATTATCCAGAGAACTTCAGTTGACTACATAAATTCAGGTACTATCACTAAAGGAAACAAAATCTCCTGCTATAGTTTGAGTCGCTAAAGGGTCAATACCCATTTGTTACTGATAAACAAAATTTAATTGCAAGTTTTGGTGCTGTGAGCTAGGCCCTTGGCAGTAATGTAAAGCATGGGCAACTTCTGAAGAAATTAGAAATAAGTTTAATATCTTGCAAGTTTATGAACAGATAATCGGCTTCTTTATTCTATTTCCCTCCTGAAGCTGATGCGAGAGGAATCTCGAAGAGGAATTGCGGAAATGTGGGCATGAAAGAACAACTGTAGAAGAAGCTCACACATAAATTGTTTTTTAATTCTCAGTCTTTGTATTCCTTTGGTAGTCTGTAACTTCTCTCCCTTATCCTCTTTGTTCTCGGTATAGGATAGTTTATTGAGTTGGTGTTTCTCTCCAACTCTCCTCCTTGTATAACTTATATATACTGCCTCCTCTTCATTAATGAAATAACAATTTTCGGCATCTTCAATATGGTATCAGAACAGGCTTAAACTCTTTAATACCAATGGCTTCTCCTCATACTACCTAATGATGTTGATCCCAAATGCCCTCTCATTGTTGTCTCACTCTCCAATATTTTGAAGCTTACCTCCACCACTTATCTTTCTTGGAAGCTTCAAATAGTGGCAACTCTTGTAGGATACTATCTCTTCAAATATCTGGACGGCATATATTTCTTGCAGGTTAAGAAAATCTTTACATGGTCAATAAGTGAGAATCACGGTTGATTTGGAATTACTAAATTACAATAAATTTGGTTTGTAAAAAGGGTAAGTTTCCTAAATAAACTCTACCTTGATGGACGGTTGAGATTAAAACCCTAATACGAATTTGGTCCTCACTTTGCTTATAAAAGAAATGCAATACATATCATATTCATCTATTACGTTAAATCAACTCATTATGGTTTTTAGGTCAAAAGGGAGAAACTATATTCTGCATTTGCTTCTCTATACTGTAGATTTCGAATCAAGGGCAAATCACTAAAAGCAACATGTCTTCATCAGGTATTTTAATTAAGAGTATTTTGTATGTCATTGTAATTATCATTGAGTTCAAAATCTAAGGCTTAAGATTAATAACTTACAGTTGGTATCAGAGCAAGGTTACGAACTCGTGATAATCCATGAACAACGCATGCAGTATTATTGTTTTATTGATTATCGAACATTCTTCTATTATTGTTCGATCATGTCCGCAAATAAATTTTTTTTTTAATGTTATGAACTCATGATCACCCTTGAAATCGCATGCGAAATGACTGTTTTAAATAATTAAAAATCACACGCTTGATCCACGCCCTTGTTTATTAACCACGCCCTTGTTGACCCAATCTAGCATGAATAGGATGAAACTATTTTTTAATCAATGCCAATTCAATTTAGTGGTAATAATGATGAATTCAAGCTTATTTAGTTGGGTTTGACTTTGTTTTGACTTGGATTTGCAATTATACTCCGTATGAATAATTGATTAAACAATTATTTTTCCTTCTAATGTCTTCATCAACGACACATCATGGATTATTTATTTATTTATTTATTTATTTTTACTACGTAAATAATACTAATAATGAGTTTAGTAATAGTAGATAATGATGGTTTCTATGTCGGATTGAGAAATTGAAATATGGAATTGACAATGAAGTTGTTTACAATACGATCCTATTTTGGCCTTCAAAATTTTCTTCGAAATTTTATGAATTTATATTATTTTAAGAAAAATTAATTATGTTTTTCCGTACTAACCATTTTTGATATGTATAAAGTCTAATTATCACCACATTGATAATTGATAATTAAATTGATGTTATTTAATGTTAATGTTTATTGATGAGTTTTCTACGTTGTACATACATATTAGAACGGTAATCACCCACAGGTAATTCTGATCCACATATTTGAACAACATTAAAATTAATGTGTTAGGGAAAAGAAAAATATCCACATATATTTATCTTGTTCTCGTACACATGATTAAATTGGAATTATGACTCATAATTAATTTAGTGGAAGTGCCACAGAAGAATCTTCTTTATGTACATTTAGACAAATTTCTAATTCGTGTATATCTCTAATATATTTCAGCTCTTGTTCCCGTTAATTTGCACTCGCATGCTTCATCTGTACCCTCTCTCAATGGTACCAATTTCTCAGAATGGCGTGAGACCGTTGAATTCACTTTGGGTGTTCTTGATCTCGATCTTGCACTCCAAACTGAAAAACCTTCTGCATTAACCGCAGAAAGTACCAAAGAGAATAAGGATCTCCATAAACTGTGGGAGAAAAGTAATAGATTGAGCCTTATGTTCATGCGAATGACAATTGCTGCAAACATCAAGACCTCTCTTCCTGAAACGAAAGTGGCTAAGAATTCATGGAATCCGTTGCAGAACGCTTTAAGACTGCGGATAAGTCCCTTGCAGGGAAATTAATGTCAAAACTCACTACTATGAAGTTTGATGGTGCACGGTCAATGCACAATCATATTATTGAGATGCAAAATCTTGCAGCTAAGCTTCAGAATTTAGGAATGAAAGTGGATGAGAATTTTCTTGTCAAGTTTATCCTAAATTCTCTTCCTCCACAGTATGCCCCTTTTCAAGTGAATTATAATTTCATTAAGGAAAAGTGGACAGTGAATGAACTATCTAACATGTTAGTTCAAGAGGAAGCAAGGCTAACTCAACAAGGTGTTAACGTTGTGCATCTCACAATTCAAGGAGCGAATCATAAGTTTGGGAAAAAGGCTGAAAAAGGCTAGAAAAGAGCACCACCCAAAATGAATAATAACGTCCAACCCCCTCAAGTCAAGGCAAAGAAAGAAGAAGTTAGTCGTTTCTGCAAGAAATCTAGACATTTCCAGAAAGATTGTGAGAAACATCGTAATTGGTTTGAAATTAAAGGTAATCCTTTAAGATTCGTAAGTTTTTCAAAATGTAACTACTCTAATGTGCCTTTAAATTCATGGTGGTTGGATACACGTGCTAATGTTCATGTTTCTAATTCGATGCAGGGATACCTTACAACCCAAATCATAAACTCAGCTAAAAACTTTTTATTTGTGGGAAACGGCAATAAAGCTCCTATCGAAGCTATTGGAACATATCGTCTTGCTCTTGCAAAAGGACATTATTTAGATTTATTTCAAACTCTTTATGTTCCATCTATTTCCCGCAACTTAGTTTCAGTTTCAAAACTTGATTTACAAGGATTTATGTTTGATTTGGGTACTAGAAGTTTCAATTTATATAAAGATTCTATTAAATTTGGTTATGGAATTCTTGTGGATGGTTTTTACAAATTTACTTTGTTTTCTCCATCCTTACCTGAAACCCAATGGACTCTGCATCATAATGAAGGAACTATACATCATATAATGAAAAAGGACTCTTCACTCTTGTGACATCAGAAGTTGGAACATATATCCCGTAAACGACTTCAAAGATTAGTAAAAGATGGGGTTTTACCGAACCTAGATTTTACTGATTATCAAAGTTGTGTGGATTGTATTAAAGGCAAAACAACAAAACACACAAAGAAAAGAGCCACAAGAAGTTCTTAGCTTCTTGAAATAATACATACAGACATTTGTGGACCTTTTGATGTTCCAACGTTTGGGGGAGAAACCTATTTCATCACCTTCATAAATGATTATTCACGTTACTGTTATCTCTATCTATTGCATAACAAATCTCAATATGTGGATTTTGTTGAAATATTCATAACGGAGGTTGAAAGGCAATTAGAAAGAAAAGTGAAAATCATAAGGTTCGATAGAGGTGGAGAAATTTATGGCAGGTATGACGAAACAGGACAACATTTTGGACCTTTTGTCAGACTCCTCAAACAACTTGGAATTGTAGCTCAATACACAATGCCAGATTCTCCATGGCAGAATGGTGTAGCTGAAAGGCGAAATTGTATGCTTTTGGAAATGGTTAGAAGCATGATGAGTCGTGCTAAGTTGCCCGTTACGTTGTGGACATATGCTCTTCGTATGGCCGTATATATTTTAAATAGGGTTCCCAGTAAAGCAGTTCCAAAGACCTCTTTTGAGCTGTAGAAAGGCTGGAAACCTAGTTTAAAACACCTGCAAGTTTGGGGACGACCAGTTAAAGCGAAGGTATATAACCCTCAAGCAAACAAATTGGATTTGAAAACCATAAATGGTTATTTCATTGGTTTTCCTGAAAAATCCAAAGGGTATATAATTTATTGTCCTAACCATAAGCTACGAATTGTAGAAACTGGTAATGTCAAATTCATTGATGATGGCATGATTAGTGGGAGTATATTTGTGGAAGATAAGTTTGTTCACAAAGTTAGGGTAACAATTCTATTACCCAATAATCAAACAGACAATGTGAATCCTTTCATCGTTGAACCGTTAAACGTCGAAGGATCACATGTAGCTCCACTCATCGTTGAACCGATAAACGATGAAGAGCCACAACCCCCTAATGAAATCATTGCTAATGAAGAAATTATAGAACAAGCACAGGAACCGGCATTGAGAAGATCTCAACGAGAAAAACGAAGTGCTATCCATGATGATTACGTTGTTTATCTACAAGAATCTGATTTTGACATAGGGATAATGAAAGACCCAGTTTCTTATTCACAAGCCATTACAAGTAATAATTCTGAAAAATGGATTGATGCCATGAAGGATGAGTTGAAATCAATGGCAGATAATCAAGTCTGGGAACTAATTCATTTGCCGGAAGGACACAAAACAGTTGGGTGTAAATGGGCCTTCAAGACCAAACACGATTGTCATGGCAATATTGAGCGATATAAAGCTAGACTTGTAGCCAAAGGTTTTACTCAAAAATATGGCATAGATTACAAAGAGACTTTTTCTCTTGTGTCAAAGAAAGATTCTCTCATAATTATTATGGCCTTAGTAGCTCATTATGACTTAGAGTTACATCAAATGGATGTGAAAACATCATTTCTTCATGGTGAGCTACAGGAAGAAGTTTACATGCGTCAACCTGAAGGTTTTACCTTGGAAGGACAGGAAGATATGGTCTGCAAACTTAAGAAATCAATTTATGGACATAAACAAGCCTCCCGGCAATGGTATTTAAAATTCAACGAAACCATTAATGCTTTTGGTTTTGAAGAAAATACTGTAGATCCATGCATATACCTCAAGATCCGTGGGAGTAGGTTCATATTTTTGGTTATGTATGTTGATGACATATTATTGGTAAGTAGTGATCTTGGCTTAATGCATGAAACCAAAGCTTATCTTTCTAAAAATTTCGAGATGAAGGACATGGGTGAAGCTTCCTACGTGATTGGGATAGAAATATTCCGTGATAGATCACGTGGATTACTTAAACTCTCCTAGAAAACATACATCGAAAGAGTTTTAGAGAGATTTGGAATGGCAACATGTACTGCGGGCGTTGCTCCAATTCAGAAGGGAGACAAATTTGGTCTCTATCAATGTCCTAAAAATGAATTGGAGCGTAAGCAAATGGAAAACATACCCTATGCTTATTTAGTAGGAATTTTGATGTATGCACAAGTTTGCACAAGGCCTGACATCAGCTTTGATGTTGGTATGTTGGGAAGATACCAATTAAATCCAGGAATGGATCATTGGAGAGCTGGAAATAAAATTTTGAGATGCTTACAGGGTACGAAGGATTATTGTCTTACATTCAAGAAGTCAGATCAATTAGAGTTGGTTGGCTATTCAGATTCTGATTATGTTGGATGTAAAGACACTTTAAAGAGCACTTTTGGTTATGTTTTTCTACTAGTTGGAGGTGTTTTCTTTGACAATAACTTACGCACCCACCCCAAGCCACCAGTCACCATTGTCAAAGAAAGCACATCTGAACCCAATCCGACTTACACCACTTGGGTTCATCATGACAAACTTCTTTTTGGTGCTCTCATTGGCACCTTGAACCCTACCATCGCTTCTCTTATCTCTTGATCTAGCACATCTCAAGAGGTTTGGGAAACCCTTGCTCACACCTTTGCCCGTCCCACCCGTGGTCATATTAAACAACTTAAAGTTGCCCTCAAGGCTCTTACCAAAGGACCTCAGTCCATCACAGATTACATAAACTCCATTAAAGCTTATGCTGACCAACTTGCTCTCCTAGGCAATCCCATAGATCCTGAAGACATCACCGATAAAGTCCTTGAATCCCTTGACTCCACTTTTCAGTGAGTTATTGATGTTGTCCATGCCCGAGATACGTCCATTTCTTTCGACGAACTCCATGAAAAGCTTATTAATCAAGAACTTGCTATCAAGTCTCAACCCACCCCAGTCCCTTCCCTGCTTCATCCCATAACACCACTACTCGCCCCACCCATCCTTCTCAACAAACTGCCCCAACCACCAACAACCGTCCTCATACCCACCACAAATCCACCAACTCCAAACAGCAGTCCACTGCTGGAAACCGTGGCTATCTTGGCAAATGCCAATGGTGTTACACCATTGGTCATTCCTTACATCTCTGCCCCATTTAATTTCCAGCAAAAATATCCAACCATTTCCCCACCACCGCGACCCACCTATGCCCAATCTCAACCTAAAGTCCATGTTGCCACCGCATCTACCCAACCCACCCTTGGCTTTTTGACACTAGTGCTACGCACCATGTGACTAATGATCTTCACAACCTCTCTCTTCATCACCCATATGATGGCACGGAAGAAATCGTCATTGGCGATGGCACCGGTATTCCAATAACACACATTGGTTCATTTTCCTTTCCTATCTCTTCTACTACTTCTTTGTCTTTATCAAATGTTTTATATGCCCCTACATGTCTCGTAATATTATTTTAGTTTCTCAATTATGTTCTGAAAATAATCTTATAGTTGAATTCACATCCTCCTTGTTTATTGTGAAGGACCGTCTCACAGGGGCATCGCTTTTCCAAGGTCCAATTAGGGATGGCATTTATGAGTGGCCAACCTCTGCACCAATCCTCACTCTTTCTAGTGTCAAAGCTTCTGCTATCGATTGGCATCACAAACTTGGCCACCCTTCTCTCGCTATTTTTAAAAATTTAGTATCTAGGTTTAGGCTTAATGTTTTTGGTGATTTCTCATTTAACTGCAATTCTTGCCAATGTAATAAGAGTCACAAACTCCCTTTTAATAAATCCACGTTACTTTCTTCCGCTCCTCTTGATATTATTTATACTGATATGTGGACTTATCCCCTATACTCTCGTGATGGTTTCAAATATTATATAATTTTTGTTGATCATCACACCAAGTATATCTGGTTTTATCCTCTCCAACATAAATCTTATACGAAGGCTGTGTTTTTTCATTTCAAAGCCTTGGTTGAAAAATATTTTGAAAAATCCATCAAAATTCTTTATTCTGACAATGGCGGGGAATATCAAGCCTTAATTTCGTTTCTCACCATTGATGGTGTCACTCATCTCACTTCTCCTCCGCACACCCCTGAATATAATGGCTATGCCGAACGTCACCACCGTCACATAGCTAAAACATGGCTCTCTCTTCTGGCTCACGCTCAGCTTCCTCTCGAGTTTTGGTCATATGCCTTTATAACTGCCGTCTATCTTATCAATAGACTCCCTACTCCCACACTTTCCAATTCCTCACCCTTTCAATATCTCTTTCGTACTCCTCCCAACTATCTTAAGTTACGGAGCTTCGATTGTTTGTGTTACCCTTGGCTACGTCCATATGCCAAACACAAGTTAGAGTCGAAATCATTTTCGTGTATTTTCATTGGTTATTCCAAAACTCAAAGCGATTATCATTGTCTCGATCCTGTCACTAATAAGATCCACACATCTCGGCACGTTCGATTTGTCGAAAATGATTTTCCATATGCTCGTCTTAGTGCCACCACTCACTCCCCTACCCTTCCTACTTTGGATCACTGGTGCTCTCTTTCGCTGCCCATCTAACAACCTACACCCACTCCACCCGCTGGTCTTTCCCGTGACCCACACACTAATATCATACCCCCACCTCCCATCAACCCCACTGCTATCCAGCCACCAAACCTGTCATCTGCTCCTGACCCTTCCTCCAGCCCTCTCTACCTACTGTCCTTCCCCCCTCTATTCCCATCCTTCATCCCCCACCTCATCCATCCCCTGGCATTACAACCCGCTCCAAAAACAATGTCTTCAAACCCAATCCAAAATACCTTCATCACACCACTACACATCCAAAATCTTTTGAACCCACCACCGTAGCCCAAGCTCTCAAGGACCCTCTTTGGAAACAAGCCATGGAGGCCGAAATCACTTCTCTACATAACCTTGACATATGGGAGTTAGTACCTCCCACATCTAGCTCAAATATTGTCAAATGCAAATGGGTGTTTCGAACCAAACATAAGCCATATGGTAGCGTTGAACGTTATCGTGCACGTCTTGTCGCCAAAGGTTTTCAACGCCCTAGCATTGATTATATGAAAACCTTCAGCCCGGTCGTAAAACCTGCTACTATTCGCACTCTCCTTAGCCTTGCAGTTACTAACAAATGGCATCTTCGACAGCTCGACATTAATAATGCTTTCCTTCATGGAACCCTTCATGAGGATGTTTATATGTCTCAACCGCCGGGTTTTGTTGATGCTCAATCACCCACTTACATCTGCAAATTATGAAAGGTAATTTATGGTCTTAAACAGGCGCCTCGAGCTTGGTATTCGGAGTTAACATCCTTCCTTCTTGGCTTGGGTATCAAGAGATCTATTGCTGATGCATCTTTATTCATTTTGCATACTTCAACCTCTCCCATTTATTTAATTGTCTATGTTGATGACATTATAATAACTGGTCCTAATGCTACTCATCTTGATGCCTTCATTAACAGTTTGGGTAGCAGATTCTCCTTAAAATATCTGGGAACTCTCTCTTATTTCTTGGGTGTTGAAGTCATTCCCACCCCTACTGACCTGTTTCTTAACCAACAGAAATACATCGTTGAGCTTCTTGACCGTTTGTAGATGCTCCATGCCAAACCCGTCCCAACCCCAATGGTGATTGATCATCCTCTATCTCTTCAGTCGGGCGACCTGATTGACAATCCTACTGAGTATCGAATGGCTATTGGTGCTCTTAAGTATCTTACTTTAACAAGGCATAATGTTGCCTTCGTTGTCAATAAGCTGTCACGGTTCATGCACATGCCAAGAACGACTCACTGGGATGCTCTTAAAAGACTTCTTCGTTACCTTTGTGGTACTCTTCACAAAGGTTTTACAATCCTTCATGACTCCCCTATCGATCTTCACGCTTTCTCCGATGCTGATTGGGCAGGTAATAAGGATGATTACACATCTACTATGAGTCATATTGTTTTTCTTGGTCGTAATCCAATTACTTGGAGTTCCAAGAAACAAAAATCTGTTTTCCAATCATCAACTGAAGCCGAATACAAAGTCGTGGCCTCCACCACTACCGAAATAATGTGGATTCAAAATTTACTTGGAGAACTTGGAATTCAGCTAGTTCATTCCCCGGTCATTTACTGCGATAACTTAGGTGCTACGCACCTCAGTGCCAACCCGATTTTCCACTCACGAATGAAACATCTTGCTCTCGCCTATCACTTTATTCGTGAACAAGTTCAGCAAGGTTCTATGCGTGTCACTCATGTCTCAACAGGAGATCAAATTGCTGACTTTCTCATCAAACCTCTTCTTCGTTCTCCATTTGAAAAGCTTCTATCCAAGTTTGGCCTCTCCGATAGACCGCCTAACTTGCGGGGGCATGTAGAAGATAAAGCTCACACATAAATTGTTTTTTAATTCTCAGTCTTTGTATTCCTTTGGTAGTCTGTAACTTCTCTCCCTTATCCTCTTTGTTCTCGGTATAGGATAGTTTATTGAGTTGGTGTTTCTCTCCAACTCTCCTCCTTATATAACTTATATATACTACCTCCTCTTCATTAATGAAATAACAATTTTTGGCATCTTCAATACCCATTATGTTTTTCATATCAATTACAGTATATAAAACTGATGACAAGAATTACTCAAATTTTTATTTAAAGTATGCGTATACAAGAGCCATGACCTCTTGTCCCGACCATTTGAAGAGTTTATTGAAGATAAGTATACCATCTTAGTGTCTGTAAGTTTTTCTTCTTCCTTTTGTTAGCCTTAATTTTGCTTCAAAACTCCGTGGATGTGCTGTATGGTGAACATTTAATCAATAACTCTTATAGCTCTTCCATCGACAACTCGTTTGCAGCTGGCTATGATCTAACCAAATGAATTCCAGTCTGACCATAGTCACTCTTATCGAAGTCGAGGAGAAAACCCTCCAAGTCGCAAGTGCCTCTAGCTTCTAACTTAAAACTCCACTAGTTTTTATGGTTATGGGTAGAAAAAAGACTGGAGGGAGAGACTTGAGAGAGTAACCGTAGCGTCCCAGTCAATGCCAAGGCCATGACAAGTTTGACTGAACTACAACGACAACATTGTCATTGGCTCTGTTATATAATTGATCACGCCACGAGAGGGGGTGTCGAAAGTCTCGTCGTCTGTGATTGGTCCGTGACGTCGTCCGGTGGATATCTGGTTGTTTAGTCTGCAAAAATGGAGCACCATGAGTGGGTGGGGGTGTCCCCCCAAAACCCTCCGGTGTGATAATCAATATAATATATAAGTAAATTGAGAGATGTGAAAATGAGGTGAATGTATATGTTTGTCTGTAAACCGTGAGGGAGAAGAGAGAAAATGAGAGGAGATTGTTCCTATTGCATTTTTGGGAGAAAAGAAAGTCTGGTCCCTTGAAGGAGGAAGTTTTCTCCTTTATACACATATTAGACTTTAGTATGTTAATGGGATTGGGGCCTCCTTTTGATACGGGCTCGGTCCGTCTTCTGGATACGGGTTTGGCCCAATCTTTAAAGTATAATTTTGAAGAACTCGGTTGAGATATCTTTTCGGGCCCATTATTTTGGTGCACATCAGTAGCCCCCTACTCCTTACTTTTCGAGGTTTACCTCAAAGGTAAGGAGTACTATTTGTTTGTGATTTTGTCTTGTCACGCTAAGAGTTAGCGATTTCTGTCTTTGTGGCCGGAAAAGGCTTCTTAACTTGACCGTTTGAACTTGGCATGAGATTTTTGCGTAGGTGCTCGAGTTGTTCGAGGTATGATAATTGGTACTAAGGCCTCGAGTAACTGGTCTTCGGTTAAGTGAAGATCTTTAAAGAAAATAATAGCTAGTTCTCGCGTACCGGGGATCTTCAAAAAATAATAATTGGTCCTCGCGTACGAGGATCTTGAAGAAAAATGATTGGTCCTCGCGAACCGAGAATCTCCAAGAAAAGTGATTGGTCCTCGCATACCGAGGATCTTCAAGAAAATCGAGTCATAAGGCCATAATAAGATTTATCCTCAGCTTGGTGAAGATCAATAAGAAAACCGGACCATAATAAGATTTATCCTTTATATTGCAATCATTTGGGAATTTGTAAGCTACTTCGGCACTTGTAAGCTACTTCGACATTTGTAAGCTACTTCGGCACTTGTAAGCTACTTCGGCACTTGTAAGCTACTTCGACATTCGTTAGCTACTTCAACATTTGTAAGCTACTTCGGTATTTGTAAGCTACTTCGGCATTTGTAAGCTATTTCGACACTTGTAAGCTACTTCGGCACTTGTAAGCCACTTCGGTACTTGTAAGCTACTTCGGCACTTGTAAGCTACTTCGGCATTTGTAAACTACTTCGACACTTGTAAGCTACTTCAACATTTGTTCATTGCGACCTTCTCCGTATATTGAGGATAAGGCCCTTGATCCCCACCTCATGCACCGAGGATGGTATTAAGCGTTGACGCTCTTGTTTATTGCGACCTTCCCCGTGTGCCGAGGATAAGGCCCTTGATTCCCTCCTCTTTCCCGAGGTTGGGGTGGCACGTAAGCTCTTGTATATTGTGACCTCCCCCGCGTTCCGAGGATGAGGCCGTTGACCCCCACCTCGTGCACCGAGGATGGGGTGACTTCCATAGTGGTTCATATCCAAGGTAAGAAGGTCAATTTGCTCATAATTCTTTCTTGTAATGCCAAAGATTTTGTTTTGAATTACAAGATAGTTTATGTAGTCGACTTTTGAACCTTAGTGGGGAACTTGTGTGTATAATTGACCCTTTGATATGATTCATCCTCGGCTTTGTGAGGGTTTTTGAGATAATAATAAGTGTTCTTTGGTTGACGAGGATCTTCCAGAAAAGTGGCCCATAAGGCCATAATAAGAGTTGTCCTTGGAGTGGCGAGGACTTTCAAGAAAACCGAGCTATATGATGTTGCGTGATATGAAGCTCAATAGGAGTGTGATGTATCAATCCTCCATAATAATATAAAACTCATTGCCGAGAATGTTGACAATGCCTAGCTGGAGCGAGAAATGATGAACAAGCATGATGGGACACTCGAGGAGCGTAATATGCTCAATGATAATATAAGCTTGGTCTTGGCCGAAGGTAACAATGATGCCAAGCTGGAGCGAGATATGAAGCTCATACCGAGCGTAGCCGCCTATCCTGATGAGGAGGCATGATGGGATGCTCGGGGAGGGTAATATGCTCAATGATAATATAAGCTCGGTCTCGACCAGAATATAAAGCGCAAGTGGGTGCGTAATGGACTTGGCGCGGGTATGATATGGAGCTTAATAAGGAGTGTGATGCATCGGGGGGTAAGCATAACATGAAGCTCGGTACGGACACTGGAGTAATATAAAGCTCAGCCACAAGCAAGCTCGATCGAGGATCATAAGTGTAGGAAGGCGTGAGCATGGCACTGGCGCAAACTCAGGCACTATAGTCGAGTTCTATCATATAAACAAAGATGATGTAGGATCTCATCAGTAGAATGCCATCAGTGCTAGTAGTTGTAGTAGCAATAGCCCCCCACTTCTTGAGCGTAGGAACACATCCTTAGATCGAGAAGTAATAAAGATCTATGTTTACTTCATGCCTCAGTAGCAGCCCCCCAGTTAACGATTGTTATTAACTGCGAGTAGTAAAATGTGAGCACATGGCCTAAAATGTGACCTCGGCGAGGTAAGGTGGGCACGTGACCTTGTAAATTATCATGTAATTGTTTGTAGAGGAACACATCGTGTGTTATTACTAGTGGTTGCCGAGGCTATGTCCGTTTGTATTTTATACCTGAAAATTTCGGAAGCATTATTGCGAATCAAACATATTCCATTTTTAACTAGAATGTGGATTATGAATTTGTCCCTACGTAAATAAGTAAGTAGTCATGCTCGCATTTACTCCAAATAGCAATGAATAACTGTAGCCATTGTATAAGTAGAAGATCATGTTTCATCACAAATATTTTAGTTTTGCGGTATTTGCAATAGTCTAAGCCTAGTGATCGTATAAGATAAGATTGTATAAATATGTGCCTATTGTGCGAGGATAAATCATGGTGGCCGAGAATATGGAGATCACTAGTGACTTGCAGTGATTCTGAGATAATATTGGTTGCAATCTATTGACATGTGTTAAAACTGATGCGTTTATGGCGTACAAGATGAGTTACATTATGCAATTTAGGAGATTAACGATGCTATCGAGCCCACGTGTCTTCGGTTGAAATAATAGTGTCATAACTTTTCAAATAATGTTGCTCGTTATAAGGTGCGTCAATGCATGCTCGTAGAATCATCCCATAGTTTTACACATTTAATCACACACACACACACACACACACACACACATATATATATATATATATATATATATATATATATATATATATATATATATATATATATATATATATGTATGTGATTTAATGGCTATGTACATATGTAAATGGTTATTAATTTGTGCAAATTTTAAACAATCAAATAGTACACAAGTCAAGCGCAATCCGCAGTTAAAGAAACTCGTATGGCATGTAATTTGTGCGATAATTCAAACAATTGAGTAAATAATTTAAGGTATATTAAGTGTATTTAACGCGAGTTATGCTATGTGTATCTCATGGTATCAAATAGAGCATGTCACAATTGGTCGTTTTAAAAGGAACATTGAGAAGTGATTTTAAAGATTGGTAAACAATTTTGAGGTTCTAACTTGGTTGCAGATTTCTCTTAATCATCACATATGATCGTCAAACGTTTATATATAGTTAATTGTATCTGTCATAGAAATGTATGTTGTATTTATTCAGTTAAGTCATGTTGTCATACGTCATGCGATTTTAAACAGATAGTTAATGTCTCGTGCTATTACTTGCTAAATACTATGGCGCCGTGGCATTATTTAATATTTATATTGTGAATATGCGAGCAATCATCACGGTTAACGGATAGTTAACAGAGTGTGTCACGTTAATATTTGTCTCTTTTTATTACATAAAGAAAGTTGTGAAACATTTTTATTGGCATGTAACATATTGCATTCTTGTTTAAAAGTAGCAACGACAAGTGCATTCATTTTATTTAAATTAGTCTCGACCTTCGCAATCGTATCAATGTATAACATGTTCATAATATTTTCAAATTTTAATGTAGCTTGCGTTTTTATTTTTGTATTTATTTTGTATTTTAATTGTTCTAGTATCGATCGTCGAGGGTATGCGAGTTATCGTTACACACATGCGTACACCATAAGTGATTTTAATTTTAAATAATTAAAATAAATCATACCCGACACATAAATATGATAAATTCACAAGCGCTGAGTGGGCGGTCAAATACGTGATCAATTATTCCAAATATAATTTCATGTATAATCGATACATTACTTAACTTGTATAAAATTTATTAAATGGACATAACGGTATGAACATAGCATCTCATGCATTATCATGATAATAATTATAAAATGTCGGCAAGTATTATCCATAATTAATCATTTCACGCAATGCCCCCTAATTATTGTTATGAATAATTATTTTCAAGGAAATTAATGTCTCAAAATTATGACTTGATCGCGTTGTTTATTAATTATATGCATAAATATGCTCATTTGAAGCAATAAAGTAAGAATGCGTGTAATTTGTAAATTTTAATTAATGTTTCGTTAACAATTGCATGCAAATAGCACAAAAACAAGGTCATATGAGCAAAATTTGCAAAAATGGAGGGTGGAAATGGAAAAAGTACAACTGATATACGTGAGAACCGGTCCAAACCAATTCTGAACTGGTTTAGATGGTAAGGAACTGGGCCATGAACCCCTGTAGTGAGCTGGGCCGGTTTGGTTGAACCTGTTAATGGCCGTTAACAAAATCTGACAATGTTTGACGGTAGTTAACGAAACTGGAGGGAGCTAAGTGAAATTTTACCAAACAATAGGAGCCTGAATGAAAGTTGTGATGTCACCCATAACATCAGCCATGTACAATGCGCAGAAGAGACGGTTCGTAGATCTGACTCATCTGAGCGTGACCGGTGCGTTCCCAGCGTCTAGCGGCTTCAGGCGGCGCGTATAAAGGCGTTAGACTTCGGATCGAGGTGATTTCGATGGCCTTGAGCTCGTCCGGCCCAAGCGCATTCTTTGGTCGTGTTTATCTCTGTCTCTGAGGTCGGAAAATGGGTGAATTTGCTTCGTCGAGAAGCTGCCGACGCATTGTTGAGAGTTACCGCCTCAGACTTCTTTAGGCGGCGCGTGTGAGAGCTGTTGTGCTCAGATGGCGACCATTTTGGTGGCCTTGGACTTGTCCAGTCAAGGCGCATCAGCGGGTGGCTTTTGTTTTCTGTTCCGTGTCCTTCTTCCCCGTCCGATCCAAACCAAAGTTGACATGGAGTGTCATCTCTTTTATGGTGGATTCTGGCGTCGCTTATGCCTTGCTCATTTGTTACTGATGATGAAAAGAATGGAAGAACTTGATTCCCAGGCAACGGAACCATTTGATCACGCCACGAGAGGGGGTGCCGAAAGTCTCATCGTCTGTGACGTCGTCCGGTGGATATCTGGTTGTTTAGTCTGCAAAAATGGAGCACCGTGAGTGGGTGGGGGTGTCCCCCCAAAACCTCCGGTGTGATAATCAGTATAATATATAAGTAAATTGAGAGATGTGAAAAGGAGGTGAATGTATATGTTTGTCTGTAAACCGTGAGGGAGAAGAGAGAAAATGAGAGGAGATTGCTCCTGTTGCCTTTTTGGGAGAAAAGAAAGTTTGGTCCCTTGAAGGAGGAACCTTTATACACATATTAGACTTTAGTATGTTAATGGGCTTAGGCCCTCCTTTTGATACGGGCTCGGGCCTTTTTCTGGATATGGGTTTGACCCAATCTTTAAAGTATAATCTTGAAGAACTCTGTTGAGCTATCTTTTCGGACCCATTATTTTGGTGCACATCAATAACTATCACAATGGATCATCAAGAAAATAGGAGTATATCATCCTCCCATTATATTAGTAACAACTTCTTAATATAGCAAACACTGAACTATGCAAGATTGATTTTAAGCTGCAAGCTCACTGAGTTTTTTGACTCAGTTTAGAAGTGGAGGCCTTTTAATAATGGTTAAATTCATGCATGCCAAAACATGTGCCTCTTTGAACAACCAATTACCATTTGTTGGCCCCTCTTATTGGGTTTTGCTAATTTTCATCTCTATTTTTTTATGTTTCTTTTTGGTATTTAATCTTAGATTAATAATAATATAGTATGATAATACATTCAACTTCGTTTTTGCCTTACATATATAATTTATTTTAGGCCTTACATGGGCTCGTTTGTACACTGGCATAGCATTGGTGCTTCAGGTGTGCCCTTTGACACCTACACCAAATCGTAAACTTTCACTGTTCTCCGTGGACATCTGATAAAATTGGAACAACAAAGAAGATTAGCATGGCCCGTGCTCACGATGATAGCACAAATTGAGAAATGGTCCAAAATTCACAAATATAACCCAGCCCAATACACACCATTTTCATTTATTTTTCTTGGAATTTGTGACACAATATGAGTACACTGGTATCCATTCTACCTATAGTTTGAGAAAAGACCACTCAAATCTTATTCTCTTACATAGTTTTCATGTGTTCTCATGCGTAAATTTCATTGAACACCACAGAAAACACACAAGAGGACACCTCCACCGCCTCTCGCCAGATTAATCACACCATTCGTGCGTCCCACGAAGGAACCTCCTGAACCCACCTACTAATCCATTGATTTTGGGACGACCTAACCCAGACCCTAGTGTAGAATTCTAAGGTCATGCTGCCAAAACACAACAAGCACATAAGGGGCAAAGCCATAACGGCAATGCCAGAACACAACAACAACCTACATAAGCAAATAATGAAGTGAAACCTTGAGCTATCAAGCTCGAGCTACAAAACAACTAAAGAGATGTAGACTATCTCTCGGCCAAAATACAAAACACGTTCTGTAACAATGCGTACACACAACAGGCCATCGGCTACATAAGGCCGGGACGTAAAGATAAACCAAGTCATCGGCAACTTTGCTGCCGCAACCCAACTCTACACTACGAGTCTACAACTCGACACAACAACCTCAACAACCACAACATGCCGGAGAACAAACATAATCTTTGAGCTAAGACATGCTCGGAATAAAACATGGATAAGATAACTAAATACATAGGCTCAACATACACATGTCGGCACACAAAAGAATAAGTATCTATCATCATAAGCAAGTACAAGACCACAAGTGTTTGCTACCCATTGTAAAGTTTACATAACTTCACACTCATAGGCGGACACAACCTTTGGGGGTAAGTGGCCCCACTTGGCTTTTAAAAAAATAAAAAAGCTTAATAATAGTCTTTCTAATCTCGCAACTTACCCTCACTTAAGAATATGAATTGAGTATTTAATTTATGTAATTATTGTGAATTTGTGATAGATGATAATATTGTTTTATTTCTTAAATTTGTGTGTTCAACACCTTAGTGATTATTGAGAGATTTTTTAAATGGAAACTATCAGAGGAAATTGAAACCGGTCAGGTAGTGCATTTGTTAGTATAAAAACGATTTGCTTAAGAGGGTTACAAATAATGATGTAATTAAACATTTTCAAAATATGAAAAAACGTAAGAGACAATTATAATTTATAAAATTTATTAAATTTCTTCCACCAGTTGAGAAAATTTCTACGTCCGCCATTGTTCACACTTCCCAATCAACCTTTCCAAAATGCAAAACAACTATAAGGTAGCAACCTCCAAAAGAATCACTAGCTAGTGAAGACACGTCGATCTCACCGCGAACCGCCTGACCGGTTCTAATCTAAGGAAAACAAATAAATAATGAATGGGGTAAGCCATAATGACTTAGTAAATTACCAAAATGCAACTACATTGCATGACATAAATGCTAAGCGATAAATAAAACATGTTATCATCATAGTATAACATTCATCCAAGTATTATCATAGGCACACAATCATATAATCATGTAGTACTTCCTCCGTTCTAAAATATATGTTGTTTTGGAGCTTTTCACACAGACCAAGGAAACATATTGTAAAGACTAAACTGTCCTTATTTACTTTACTTCAAACATTAATGATGTGTCTTTTGATAGTCTTGCCCAAAGAATCAAACACAAGTTATGGAGTCAATAAATATGAGTAGAATTGGGAAAAAAATGAAAAAAATTCAATGAAAATTGCAAAGTGACATCTATTTTGGAACAAAAAAAACTCTCCAAAAACGACTTATATTATGGAACGGAGGGAGTACATTGTTTTCACATATGTGCTTGTAATAAACCATATAGATAAGGATATTAATATCTCCATTCGCTACTGCCGCGTTGCTCCTACAATGCACATGGGGATACATCTCCACTGCGGTCAACAGTGGAGGGGTGTGTGCAAAACCCGATATAACGATCCATAGCGATCACGAATCTCACGATTCGTAAAAACGATACATCTTCCCACCATGACTTAACCAAAACGACACCAACTGGACTCAAAACCATGTGCAAGTAATGTTTACTCGTCAGGCTCAAATAATGTACAAATAATGCATTGTAATGAATGAATTTGTACATCTCAATGTTGTAGTGTTTTTTCCAATTAAAAAAAATAGGGATATAAAGCAGTTGAAAACTAAAAAATGGAATGACGCGCAATTTTTCCTATAAATTGAGTGATAACCGGGCCGGTTACTTTTGTAATATTTTCAACCTCTATACTTTATTTTAACCGGTAAAAGACACTTTAATAGAACGAAAGAACGAATATACCCTTAATGAAACGTGTTGCATTGCAATCCAAGTCGATGCACCGCAATTCCAATTTTTAGATCGAAAATACAATATGTGCATCACGAATACAATTCGAGCATTATGATTTTCTGTATCGCAAATCCGATGCGTGCATCGCAAAATCCAATTTGTGCATCAATATTTACTTTTGTATTCTAAAACAAAATTGATGCATTGCAATTCAAAATATTTCCATCGCGATTCGCTGAACCAAATTGATGCATCGTGATTCCAAATCAACTCATTGCAATTCATCCCTCTTATTCATCATGAATTTAAATTGAGAAAAAAATAGTCTAATTTTGAATTTCACGAGCTAAAAAGTGTTGGGTTGCTCGATATGTGGATATCATTTTTTCATCATAAAATTAGTTGTTTCTCTTCTTTTTGCTTCAAAAAAGGATGCCAAATCATTCCCACTGTGATTACGATTACAAGTATTTAGCATAACTGTCGAAATACCCACCTTAAATTAGGGCTCAAAATGGCAACATAAAATTTACAGAGAGGACAGTACAAAGAGACTACATGTCAAGAAACCAAGATTAACAAATGATCTTCCAAAAATTACAAAAAGCACAACAACAACACCAACAACAACAGCTAAATCGCGCCAGGAGAGATAGATATTTCTTTCTCTCAAGTCTGAGGATTTACAAAAAAGAAAAAGTTGTGAGATGTACAATTCTACCTAGTAGGGAATTAAGATTCCTCCTACAATGCAACCCACTCATTCAAGAGTTCCATTTTCAACCAATTGAAAGAAGCTGAGAGATCGAGATCTTTCTTTTACTCTTAACCAACTGCATACTACTTTCTCCAACAAAGATTCTGGCTTGAGACTTGCACCTTCATAAGGGTTCTATATCGACGCATTTGTTTCTCCTTTTGTCCTTTACTCGTTGACTAAGTCCCTTTATGAGGAGTGAAAAGTCATTCATTTTCAGAAGATAAAAGTGACAAAATTTTATTTCTACCTTGGATTCTTGTGTACAAGAGGCAGTGAGGAATCAGTCGGGAGAAGAAAATAGAGACCTTTCATCACTTGAAGATGATGATCTTTACTGTTCTTTATCATCGACTCTAAAATGTTGGGTTAATCAGTAATTGCCTCCAACTAATGATGATGATTTGAAATGTTTATGTTATTTATTACAAAAGAGCATATTTGATTCAACGGTGTTGTAATCTAATGAGATTTGATGGAACGATACTAACATTAAAGCTAGAAGTAATACCAAAAGTTCAAGCTTGTAATATCATTACCTCTTACATAAATATTATATCAGCTTCCACATTGTGCCCCTCGTCTCCTTCCACACATCAGATCTTAAAACACTTCCCTTTCAAGTTTCAACTTTGAAAACATCTCAATCTTATTAAAAGAGTCTTATTTGCAATACATTGAGTATCCACGCTATCTTCTTCTAACATAAGGTATTTTCCTTATTCACATCGATACATGTGTAAATTCATTACTTCTATCCATATTTTTGTAATATATTTTTTATATTGGATAATTATAAGTTAATGCGTAAAAGTGCACCCAATCCCATTTATGGACCATCCATTTTTGTCCATGTTTTTAATTGGGTACTCACCCGTCTACTCATACATTGCTCATATGGGTGCTACACATACCCGCTCAGCCCGTCCTTTTACATGGCCTACTCATATAACTTCAATGTGTGACCATAGTTTAGTTTATTACGTGCTTTGTTACATAGATTGTGATAGTAAAAATGTATTGTAAAAAACTTGGAACTCATCTTATTTTCATCAAGAAATAGGGATGAATTTGATATCGGCTTCACAACATTTAATTTCAAAGGGTAGCTCAAATGGCTAAATAATATATATATATATATATTAAAACCTTTAATTTCAAGTCTTCCTTGTACAGTCCCATAAACAGTGAAAGGAAAGCAATCGCTTGAAAGGATACATTATATGTTTTGTATTCTCACATATAATAAATACTCTTCTCCCACATTGAGTTTATGTATCAATATGTATCCTTCATGAATAAATTTTGTTGTTTTCCTTATCATTTCTTCCTTGTGTCTCCTTTATCCCACATGTGATTGATAGTAAAACTCTTGGAGCTAAAACTTGTTATATCACCATACAAGTTTGAAGAGTTCCTCAAGCCCACTTGGGCTTTCCCTTGTTATGAGAGAATACCAATAATGACTTAGAGTTTTGAATCTTATATATACATTAAATTTTAGGGGGAATTTCAAGTGGGTACAATTTTGAAAACATGTTTTCATCTAGAACCATCAATTTTTTGGACATTTCATGTAACTATAAATTGTTTGCCAAATGACAAAAATGCCATTAATGAAAACTTTGATGCCAAAAAATCAATCTGATGCCGCATCGAAATCAATCGATGCCGGGCCTCGAAATCAACGATGCCAAAATCAACTCGATGCTGGCATCGAAATCAAGATGCCAAAATCAACTCGATGCCGGGCATCGAAATCAACCTGAAGCCAAAAATAAAAAATAATCATTAGTGAAATAATTACCTAATTTCATTAACATAAATAAATATTAATTAAATATTCACTTTGTATTCAACATAATAATGATATTGCTTAATCGTTTCCAAATTTGGAGGTCTTTTGCATAATCATGCTGTAAGATTTTTCAAATTCGAGCCGAGCTCTGTTTGTTTAGCAAAAATGGTTCAGAATTTCATTGAGGAAACCACTCCTGAGAAGCAAATTGTTAAGTGTGGCGGAACCGCTGCAATTGTTTCAACGGCAACAATAATGACACTCAGATGGCGAATTTGATATCTCAACCGGTTTCAATGACTCGGTACCTAACGCAGAGAAAAAGCTCTTTTCTTTTTCCACTGTATATATTCTCAGCTTGTTCTTCCACTGTCTTCTCCTTTCCCTCCCCATGAGAGCTTAGAGCGGAACACGGTTATGGGAAAGTACATGTGCAAGTCTAAGATCAAGGGAGAGGTGGCTCATATGGATGTCTCATCTCACGACGGTGTCCACACCGTGCCAAAACCCAGCTCTGGCGCCTCCAAAAATCCTCTTCTCCTGCTCTCCACCGGTTTCGGTTCCGGCCTATACAAGCCTCTGCAGTTACGACCTCGACTCCAAGAGCGAGATGTGTTTCAAACCCTAATTCGAGCTCGAGGTGCTCCAAATTCTAATTCGATGTGTCCTCGACTCCAAATTAGGGAAAAGAAGGTGAGATTGAGGAAATCAAGAAGATCGAGGAGAGTGTGGATTTGGGAATCAAAGCATCTTTTGGGAGAATGTGTTGGAATTCGACGGTAGAGAGGTGTGTTAATGGGGTCGGTGATGTATTTTACCCCAAAATGTATCTAAAAGATATGTCTAAAAAAAGCTGGATTGATTTGAAAACATGTTTTAAAAAATGTACCGGCTTGTAATTATTCCTAAATTTTACATATATATATATATATGTGTGTGTGTGTGTGTGTGTGTGTGTGTGTGTGTGTGTGTGTATAAGTAAGAAATAAAATTGAATCCTATAAATAGCGTTCTCTCAATTCAAAGAAGTGTACTGAATATCATTCTCCCGAGTCTTTCTTCTTAAAACATTCGGTTCTTCAAGTTAACATTCACAGTTTAAGATTATTGTTCAATTAATATTCAAAGGAGTATAACATTTGAATTAAGTGTGTAGGTTTTGTATCCTGTATGTGAAATTTTTTGAGACCATTACACCAATAGTGTGGAACGAATTAAATACCTTTAAAATAATATCTTTTGGTGTGCCTAACCTACTGATCCATACCCACAAATCGAGTAATATACAACAATTTTTAAGGTATTTAATTTCTAATGGAGTCAATTCCGATTAAGGGGCAACTTCCTAAAGCCAAATAGGTTGGAGAGGTTGAATGGGCTAAACTACAAGCGTTAGAGTTTGAATATGGAATACCTTGTAACAATTGCGAAGGTATTCTATGTGTTTTGTGATCCATGCCCGATGGAGGATGAAAGTGAGAAAGCAACTGCAACACAGAAAACCAAGGATGCAGAAAAGGTGAAGAAATGGAAAGTTGATGATTTCATTTCCCGCCTCACCGTCTTGCAAGACACATTGTTCAACGTGCTCCAAATCCACAAAACTACCGCCAAAGTTTGGTTTGCAATCAAACGAAGGTATGTCAATGAAGATGTTAGTAATAAATCTTTTTTAGTTAATAAGTTCGTTGAATACAAGATGGTAGATTCGAGGCCTATCATTGATCAAGTTAATGAACTCAATGACATTGTCATCGAATGTGTCGATGCGAGTGAATCCATTTCCGAGACTTTCCAAGTTTCTACCATCATAGGTAAACTTCCACCTTTGTGGAAAGATCACATAAAGAAATTGAAACATAAGAAGAAGGTCATCTCTTTAGATGAACTTCTTTGGGGCATCCAAATTGAGACTAAAAGTCTTAAACGTGATGGTTCAATTTCTGAAAGAGTTGATGGTATAAACCATGTGAAAGATAAAAGTGATGTTGGAACTTCCAAGGGAAACCAATGAAATTTCAAAAAGATAAAGAACTTTAAAAATAATGGAAATGGAAATGCTAAGAAGAAGCAAAGAGGTCCTTGTTATGTTTGTGGAAAAACAAACCATTTGGCCAAGGTTTGTTATCACCGCAAAGGGAAAAAGAAAAATAAACAAGCAAATGTTGTTGAGAGCAACTTCATTAGTGTGCTTTCTGAAATCTATCTAGTTAGCAATGTCGATTCAGATTGGTGGATTGATTCAGGACCTACATGTCGTGTAACTCCAAATCGAAGCTTGTTCAAAACATATGAATAAGTGAAAGACCCGAAAGTTGTGTATATGGGAAATGCTTCTACAAGTGAGGTCTTGGGCATATGGACTATTATTCTCCCCCTCTCTTCGAGAAAGACTTTTACTTTGAAAAATGTGTATCATATTCCATCTATGAGAGAATCTTGTATCGATCCATAAAATTGACGAAAATGGCTTTAAGGTAACCTTTCACACCCAACAAGTGAATATCACTAAACATGGGACGTTTGTTGGAAAGGACTACATTAAAGACAATATGTACTTATTGAGCATTGATAATAAAATTACTTTGCTTACTTTGTTGATTCTAATTTTAATGTTGAAAAGCATGATTTTTGGCATTTTAGATTAGGACATATTGGTATGAAAGCAATGTGTCTTATGATTAAATATGAGTATATATATTCCTAAATATTTTACTATTAATTCTATTAATAATTGTAAATGTTGAGCTCAATCGTGTTGACTAAAACATCTTTTAAAAGTGTAGTAAGAGTTAATTCATACGATTTACTTGAGTTAATTCATACAGATATTTTATTGACAACAAAGAACATTTGACAAGAGGTGGAAATGATTTTTCTATTAGTTTGCTTATGTACGTTTATTGATGATTTTTAGAACAAAAGATAAGCTTTTGCAAGTTTAAAATGCAAAGTTGAAGTTGAAAATAAAACCAACTTAAGGATAAAATGATTAAGATCAGATAGATGTGTTGAATATTTTCCTAACGAGTTTGTTTCATTTTGTCAACAAAATGGAATAGTTAGGGAGTCTTCTAGAGGTTAACAAGTTTTTGACATAAAGGACTTAGGTCCAGTGGATGTCATTTTAGAGGTTAAAGTGATTAAAAAGGACATAATTTACATATTAACTCAATCTCATTACATTGATGAAATATTGAAGAAGTTCAATTATTTTGATTGCAAAATAAGTAAGAGTCCTATTAACCCACAAATGAAGTTAGTTACAAATAAAGGCGAGGCTGTAAATCAAGAGGAATATGCCAAAATAATTGGTAGCGTAATGTACGTGGTAAATCATACAAGACATGATCTTGCTTGTTCAATTGGCATATTAAGTAGATTTATGAGCAATCAAAGAGAAGAGCATTGGATGGAACTAAAAAGAGTACTAAGGTACTTTAAAATATATAATAAACTATGGCTTGCATTATAAGTGTAATTCACATATAGCTTGAATGTTATAGTGATACAAATTGGGCATCGGATATAACCAACTCTAAATCTATAAGTGGTTGGTTATTTACCATTGGAGGAGCCATAGTTGCTTGGTCTTCGAAAGGACAAACATGTGTTGCTTTGTCATCAATGGAATCTGAGTACATAACCATGTCAATGGCTAGTAAAGATTTAATATGGTTTAGAAGATTCCTAAGGACAGTACCTTTTATTGATCCTAAAAAGGGAGCTACAACTTTGTATTGTGATAATCAAGTTGCCATATTTAATACAAATAATGAGAGAATATCAAATCGTAGTAAACACATTGTTATGAGATATAACCATATTAGAGATATGGTATAAAAAAAAAAGGGGAAAGATAGTATTTGAGTATCTTCCTACAAATCAAATGTTAGCTGATCCGCTAACAAAATCTTTATCAAGGGATAAGATCACAAAGGTTGTGAGAGATATGAGACTGTTACTCGGTCGAAACAATGTCTTAATTGAAACCAACTATATCATAAAGTACAAGTCCTGAATTTGTCACCTTATGTTTTAAAGTTAAGAGGTAATTCAATATTAGACATTGGTGAAATGGAAACTTAGACACATTTCGAGTGCATAACTTAAAAATATGGGGTCACTATTTAAAAGTTTCATATCTGACCTATGCACTTTCATTACCACAACAAGATTAGGATGGATTCAAAATCATTAATAGACTTATAGCTCTCGTAGAATGCATTGTGGACATTCTCGATAAGTCTACCTATACAAGTAAAGAAGTGAGAGACCGCTTTTTATAGATTACTCCAGTAAAATTCCTAGAGTACTTGTGAAAACTAGGACTAAGCACAAGTCCCAACTACAAGGTTGCCAAAGATAGAAGGAACAAAAAGTCATACATAACGAGGATATGTCTCCCTACGGTTTAACATTTAACCATGAAGTTAAAGGCTAGTCCACTTGATGGCTATTTGCTATGTAAATAAATTGTGATTGTTTTGTTGTTATATGTAAATAAGTGGGGGATTATTATATGTTTTGTATTCACATATAATAAATACTTTTCTCTCACATTGAGTTTGTGTATCAACATTAATCCTTCATGAATAAAGTCTTGTTGTCTTCCTTATCATTTCTTCCTTATGTCTCCTTTATCCCACATAGGATTAATAATAAAACTCTTGGAGCTAAAACTTGTAATATCACCATACAAGTTTGAAGAATTCCTCAAGATCACTTGGGCTTTCCCTTATTATAGGAGAATACCAAGTATGGCTTAGAGTTTTGAGTCCTATATATACATCATATATATAGAGAGAGAGAGAGAGTATATATAAGAAAGAAAAATAATTAATTAATTAGTTGAATAATTTAATTGAGTTATGGAGTTCGGGTATGACTATTCGAAGAGTTGCTCGGTTTTGGGAGGGAGGAGGGTTGCTACTAGTCACGCACATTATCCAGTTCAATATTTTTGGATCAAGTCTTTTCATCAATGGTAGACACTTTTTCGCCTTAGGTTGTGTCTTTCCAAGGCAAAAATTGAATCTTATAAATAGTGTTCTCACAATTTGAAGAAGTGTACTAGAAAATCATTCTTTCAAGTCTTTCTTCTTAAAACATTTTGTTCTTCAAGTTAACAATCACATTTTATAATTATTGTCTCATTAATATTCAAAGGAGTGTAACCATTGAATTGAGAGTGTAGGTTTTGTGTCCTAGAGGTGAAATTCGTTAAGACTATTACACCAATAGTGTGTGACTAATTGAATACCTTAAAGATAACACCTTTCGGTGTGCCTAACCTATTGATTCATACCCACAAATCGAGTAATATACAACATACACAACATATGTGGTTACAAAATAGTTGCAAGAGACTATTAGATAGTTTCAGATAGAATTCAGAATCTCAATTGACTATTGCTCATTAGAACTAATATATATACTATGACTATATTCTATTTGCCTTTTGTTTTCTATTTCTAATTGCTAAATTATATGTGTGTGTGTGTGTGTATGTGTGTATGTATGTGAATTTTTTGAGTCAAAATTTCAAATGAAGATCAACGTATATTTCTATTTTTTGTAAAAATCATAAAACTCGTAAATTCTTCTTTGGTACTGATTGTTTATGCAAAGTAGAATGGATGTCATGATTATTTATGCAGACTTTATGAGGGGTACATATTGCTTGGCATGGAGGCAAACTAGCTAGCTAGGGTAAATTTTTGACCAAGTCAACATATATACGATTTATGAGTCGTTCAAGCCCAAGTAGCAATAGATCTATGAGGGATATATGGAAAACGAAATGGAAAGTCTCTGCGGCCAAAAGATTGAATTTGATTTCTTATTCTCACTAAAAGTTTGAAATTGAGTTGGGGATGGAGTGAAAGTGATGGTGACTATGGGACAAGTGACGAAACTATCATTCATGTTTTCGAACACTGCAATGGGAGAGACATACGAAAAGAGTTAATCTGAGGGGTTTATGTCCCTTGGCTTGGTTTGAGTCGGTAGATTGCTATTGGGAGGAGGGAATAATTTTCATCCAAACTTTGTTTGGTGGAGTGTTTTCACCAAAACGCTAGTCAAATATGCAGTGTTTTCTCTTTTAAAGTGTTTCAATGCATCATTTTAAAACGCAACGTTTTAAAAATGTGCAACATTTTAAAATGCTCCAATTTGGAGCGTTTTAAAAATATGTTGCGTTTACAACTAATATGTTTATGAAAATAATGTTTTGAAATAGTTTCTCAAATGTGTTTATAAAAAAGCAATTGTGTTTTGAAAAAGCTGTTGTAAGTCCAGTTGGAAACTAATAAGGCTAGAGGGGGTGAATAGTCTTTTAAAACTTTGAGGTAGTTTTGAAAAACTTCAAAAGTTGCAGCGGAAATTGTAATTTTGTCAGTCAACTGATATAATGTCAGCTGGCTGATGGTTTTAAAGAAGCTGACGTTGTCGGCTGAAAAGGATATAATGGTCAGCTGGCTGACACAATTTTAATGTTTTTGAAAATAGATCACAAGTTATGAGGAAAGTACTAAAGTACAATTTATAAAACAAGTAAGTAAACAATTTATGTAAGGTACAGGCTGACACTAAAGTAGATTAAGATTGCTTAAGTGTTATATCAGTTTGTAAGAATTGATGAGTAAAAACAAAGCAGTTGAAATGGTTCACAGTATAAACTGTTACGTCCACTACCAAGTTGGTCAAACTTGGATTTTTGAAGTGCACTAATATTATTAATAATATATATGATCACTAATGGATTAGTGTACAACAAAGACCGATGTTTATGGAGTATGATTGAAAAACAATCACACTCGTGGGACAATCAATTGATTCCTTAATGAATATGAAAGAAGTAAGGAATAGCAAGACAGTGATTGTCTAAAACAATAACTAGAAAATAATAACATTGAGGACTATCTAACTAGAGTTTTAAGGCTGAGGCACTTCAAGTGAGTAATCAGCTTTTTGAGAGTATGAATGCTTCAGTACTTTTTCTTCAAGAGGTTCCTGGATATATATAGATGAACTTGAAGTGCAGTCCATTACAAACACATTTGAATTTGAAATGTGCCAATAATTCGAAGATATCTTCTCACAAGAACATAGGGATCTTGTGTGGAAGATAAACAACAGTATGATCTAGCAAAACACAAAATAGGTAAATGTCAGTACTAAGAAATGTTTAAACATAAAAGGTAAAGAAGCTGACACTTAAAAACGTGGGTCAGCAGTTTCTAGGTGGCTGACAATATGATACTGCAAGATGACCAAATATACCTAAATTTAAGAGATTATAAGTTCTAACAATCTAAATAAAAGTATAATGATTTTAAGCAAATTTTAATCCAAGCATAATTCAACAGATGCGTTTTCAAAATGCTGCACTAAACGAGGCGTTAGTGTTATTGATAATATAAAGATGTTGGTAGCAAAAGTATGGAATTACAGGCTTATTTAGATTCTTCGTGAATTAAATTAATGATTCAACGCCTTTGTCATTGTGGAGGATGATTGAGAGAGTGAGATGCTCTGAATCTCTGATCATGACCGATTCGTCAATTGTGCTTTTTTGTGATACAATAGGATTAGGGAAAGGTTGGTTGTCATTGTCACTAATTTGTTTTTTTGGGGGTCGGCTCTCTTTGTTCATGCTACATACGACGAGCTTTGGTAATTAACATTTATCAATGCATTACAATTTTGAGTTTAAACTAACTTTGGTGTCTTGTTCGCATACATTTTAGGTAAATTAATCGGTCTTTACAATATTTGAATTTTCTATCCAGTACTTTATTGTTGTATTATTTCGGTTTACTTGTATAAAGAGGCATGACAATTTGGTAGGTTGGGTCGGATAACGAACTTGTAATGGGTCGAAATGAGTCGAAATCCACTAGGACCCCAATATCAAACTGGTTTTAATGGGTCGGGTTGAATCATGTTGAATTGTAACGGGTTTAAATGAGTCGACCCATCTTAATCCAAATTTTTCCTTAAAAATCCATACACTTAGAACATCCCCATTGTTGAAAAATGGGGACTTCTTAGGGTTCTTCTTGCCAAGAAGAGATCAACACACAATGGGGGAGCTCTTCTTAGGAGAGCCAACTAGGAGTGAGGAGAGATTTTCTTCTTCTTGAAGAAAAAAACCGACAACTAAGAAGATCACTTACAGGAAGGGGTGGTATGGTGCACCGCTGCCTCACACATGGCGCGTGCATGATACATGCAAAAATGGAGTGTGAGAGGGCGCATCCGGTGGGTCCCGCATCTGCAAATTCTCTGATAAATCTTACTGTTCTGAATTTTACCCATTGGGTGTGGGGGTTGTCTTGATCAGCTGGGAGGTGGTGGCTTTAACGAAAAGCTTTTTTTATTCTTTGTTTGTCTTCCTTCTTCCCTATAAATATACGACCTCAATCTTCTTTATTTTCTTCACAACTTCTTCATTCTCTCTTCTAAAAAATCAAATTATATACATACTTATCTTCCAAATTGATCCAAGAGGTAATCATTTTTTTCAAAATTTACTGAATTCTTCATATTTTGAAGAAAATCAAAATACTCAAAACTCTCGTGTTCCTGAGAATGTTCAAAATTCTCAAATTTCATCTACTCCTCAATACTCGCATAATTTTTCCAACAATCCAAATGTTCTCAATTTTCTAAATTTCTACATGCCTCCAAATTTTGGAAATTTCCAAAATTTTCAAGTTCCTCAAACTATTGAGAATTTATCTAGTAACGTTCTTTTTCCTCCAAATTATTGGCAACCCGCAGGAAACCAATTTTCATGCCGCAAGGTCCGGCTCGTGCATTTTCTCCACTTTATATATCTTTGAATGATTCACGTCGAAAAAGTGTAGATGCAACTTCATCCGGTAATTTGTTGGCAACACCATCATTCGGTTCTGAGACGCAAATCAATTTAGAAACAATTGATTTGGACAACGAAGTGGAACCGGTACAGGGAAAACACAAGTCTAAATGTGCAAAATGGACCAAGGATGAAGATCTTGCGCTTACAGAAGCTGAGACTATTGGCCAATGTCTACTAGTTAGAAATAATCAAAAAAGTACGCAATATTGGAAGCATGTAGCTGATTATTACAACGAACATCGCCCAAGCAAATCGATGTCGAGAAATATCGCGAATTTGACATCACATTGGTCAACTAGAATTGCTCCATCAGTGAAAAGCTTCAACGAAATCTATAATAGACTTCTCAATGCTAAACACAACGGTTGGAGAAATGATATTCTAATGAAAAATGCAAGGGAGCTATACCATCAAGAAAAAGGTCAGCATTTTTTTTTTGATGATGTTTGGGATGTGTTAAAAAATTCTTCTGTATCATTTTCTCCACAAGCAAACATGTTTCACATCACACCAATAAAAAGTCTAAGACGTCTAACTCCGACGGTGGTCATTCTAAAACTAGTGTGGATGTTGAAGATGTGGAATAAATGAATTTACGTACTCGTCTGATTGGACAAAAAGCGACAAGGAGGAATGCTAAAGTTAAAGGAAAAGTCGAAACATCTTCTGATGTAGATGGGTTGCATAAGTTTTCTTTTGGGATGGCATTGTCGTTAGATAAATACTCATAAATTAAAAAAAACAAGAATTTGAAAAGAAAAGTAAAGAATTTGAAATAAACAAAACTCAAGCAGAAGCTAAACGATCAAGAGAATAAAGAAATGAGCGTGAAAGGCTCGTGAAAGACATTGTTTTTCTTATTCAAGATATCTCCCACATGAGTCCGACACAGTTTGTCATGTATCAACACGGATATGAGCAAGTAAATGTGCAGTTGAGGAAGAAAGTGTATGAATTTTAGTGCTCGTTGTTTAATGTAACTTTCATTATTAATGTTTTTATGTAACTTTCATTATTAATGTTTTTACTTTCAATATTAGAATGTTTTTTTTATGTAACTTTCATTATTAATGTTTTTATATAATTTTCAATATTATAATGTTTTTATGTAACTTTCATTATTAATGTTTTTATGTAACTTTTATTATTTATTTTGTAAAGCCGTTGTAAACTAGCCGGTGTTGAGAAGTATATATAGATGAGAAGGTGTCTTCTTCTACCGATAGCTACAAACGTTTAACATATAAACTTTTGTCGGTGTCCTGCATTTTACCACTAAAGATGTCTTCTTCTTCTTCTACCAATAGCTCTAACACAAGCAGTCATTCTGAATAATCTAACAACGAATCCAACATGTCTGAATGTGAACAAATTGTTTTGCAGATGATTGAATTATAACAATAAATTATTTAGAGAAAGCCAACATCAGGAGGCGTAGCCAAAGGAAAAAAAAAGAGGCATATAAATCGAGATCGTGTAGTGGGAAATACTCAACTTGTCAATGACTACTTCTCATCTCAGCCATTGTATCTCGATCATATATTTCGACAATGCTTCCAAATGCATAGAAACTTATTAATTCAAATAGTTAATGCATTGGAGAATCATTCAAATTATTTTTGACAGAGGTCTGATGCATACGGAAAAGTAGGTTTCTCACCACTTCAAAAATGCACAGTAGATATCCGTCAATTGGCTTATGGAGTTCCAGTCGATCATCTCGACGAGTACCTCCAATTAGGAGAAACAATTGATATCGACTGCATGTTCAACTTCCGTCGGTGTATTATTGAGTTGTTTGGAGGTCAATTTGAGAAGACCAAATGCTAATGATACACAACATCTGCTTCAAATGAACGAGTAGAGGCACATATTTCTAGGTATGTTAGGAAGTCTTGATTGTATACATTGCAATGAAAAAATTGTCCAGTCGCTTGGCAAGGTGAATATGCAAGAGGTCATGGGAAGCCAACAATTGTGCTCGAAAAAGTTGCGTCTGCAGATTTATGGATATGACATGCATTTTTTTTAGGTCGCGAGTTCTCGTAATGATCTTAATGTGCTATATGAATCACCTTTTTTCGATAACATACTCGAAGGAAATGCACTGCCGTGCAATTTCGAAGTGAATGACACATAGTATACAAAAGGATATTACATAACATATGGAATTTATCCGGATTTGGCTACTTTTGTGAAGAGTTTTTCGTGCCCGTCGGATGCTAAGCGAAAGAAATTCAAAAGATGCAAGAGGCTGCAAGAAAAGATGTCAAACGAGCATTTGGAGTGTTCAAATCAAGATAGACAATTATTAAAGGTCTTAGCAGGTTTGGTATAGAGATAACTTGAAAGAAATAATGCTCACATGCATTATTCTACACAACATGATTGTGGAGGCTGAGGGTGATCACGTTACGAACTGAGCTGATGAGTGATGATATCGTTTATGACTCTCCAAATGTGAATCATTGGTCAACACAAGCATTTCAAGAATATCTATAGTGAGATTTAGAGGTATGCGATAGAAGCACACATCATGAACTTCGATCCTAACTTGGTTGAGCATATATGACGTCATTATAGTGACAACTAGTGATAGAGTTTAATTATTGACATTTTTATGTAATTCTAATTATTAAACTGTTTTAACGTAATTTTTAAGTACTTATGTTTTATGTAATTTTATCATTTTATGTATTTTTTCAATTTTTTCAATTTTATTTTATTTTATATTTATGTTATTTTACGAGTTAATTATAATATGTGTTTTATAGATAATTTATTAATTAAATTATAAATTATATAATTTATGAGTACTTTATTATTTTTAAATTAATTTATCTTAATTTATAAATTAATTTATTTATATGAAATATTTAAATATTAAATATATTAAATAAAGTTAAATAAATTTATTTGTTGAGAAATATAAAAATAAGATTGAAGTGTAAAGTTAATGAGGTGACAGTGGGACCCAACTAATAAGATGTGTAAGAAGATTAGAAATATGAAGATATATTCTTAAATGGAATAAGAAGAGAAAAATGTATAGGTGATAGTGACCCAGCTAAGAAGATGTGTAAGAAGATTAAGAATGAGAAGATATATTTTTAAATGAAATAAGAAGAGAAAAGTATGTAGGTGGCAGTGGGACCCAACTAAGAAGATGTATAAGAATAGAGTATGTCTCATGTAGGACGGTCTTACGAATTTTAATCCAGTAAGATTCAAATTCGATAATCAACAACCCCTCGACTTTTGAAAATTACAGTGTCTCCCCTCACGTGTATAAATGAAGAGTATCACTTTTTAGTATTAAAAGTATCACTTTTCAGTAAAAAAATGTGTCACTTTTCAGCATAAAATGTGTCACTTTGTGTTTTTAATAAAAATTACTCCTCATTTTTTCCCTTTAAAAGGTGTTACTTTTTAGCCTTAAATGTGCTGCTTTTTAGTCTTAAATGTGTTACTTTTACTTTGAAAAGTGTTACTTTGCATTATAAATGTATAAATTAAAATTGTCATTGTTAGTTTTAAAGTGTCACTTTTTAGCATTAACAGTGTTTGCATTTTAATGAAACTTATTTTTTTTTTACATAAAAAGAGTTATTTTTTACCTTAAAATGTGTCACTTTTGGATTTAGATGTCTCTTATCATTTCGTCAAATTTCATTAGAATCCGTCAAACATTTCAAGGCAAATAAGACTAACGAGGGCTAACAAAGCTAACAGATGATGAAATTGCAAGACTTGAGAAGAATGAAATTTTCCGCAACAAACTTTAAAAACACAGGGGCCCCAGAGCAAAATGAGAAAGATCTTATTAATGCGCTGGCACCCCTGCCGAGCGGACATGTGGCGATGCTCCCCTTGGGCGACCCGCGTGTTGTGTTGGTGGATCCGAAGCCGATCCGTGGGTTTCAACCACATTTGTCCAATTTTGAGCTCATTTTCTCTCACATTTTGACCCGATTTTTTTACTGGGTAACCTGCGGTCTTTGTTAATAGGTTACCCGCTCCATCAGTCTTCTTTTTATCATTTTTGGGGCTCCGTCTTACGGATTTAGGATCCGTAAGACCGTCATACATAAGTTTTTGCCAAAAGAATAATGCACATCAGAGATGTTCTTACAAAGTAAAAAACTATTTGATCAAAATGGGTAACGGATTCAACCCGCTTTAACCCGAACCGATTTACCCAAACTGTTAACATTTTTTGTGTCGTTAAAACGAGTTACCAAAAACATTAACGGGTCGGGTGGGTGGGGTGATTTTCAAGTATGTTTAGGTGGGTTAACATGTTCTGGGTTGTAATTGTGAGATTTACTTGTACTCCATATATTATATGTATAATTGTTGCACAAAAAACAAATGGAAATTATCAAGAATTCAAATCCATCACTTACGAAATGAATTGTATAAAAAAAAGCCAAGATATAAAGAATTTAATTTTCTATTAAATCTTTGGAGTATGAAAATGTTTACTTCCCTAATTAAATTACAACAAAAAATAATGTAAGTATGATGATCCATGGAAATGAATTAAAAAAAAAAAAAAAGAGTCAAAGACAATTATGCACATCCTGATTAAGACAAGCACAAGAAGAAAACCACAACCACCAACGAGAGAGTAACCCACTTCAATAGACTTCTTCTTTCTATACGAATTGCCCAACTTGAAGAAATATCAGATTCCAACAGTGAACTATACTTGAAATTCGGGTTTGACCCATATAGTGCTTGGATCCCCTCCACGTCATCAATCTTGAGTTCCACTTTTTTAGTCCTTGGACTCAAACTTGGATACATAACCGCTTCTTTAACCGTGGAGTGAGCCAATCCAAGTATGTGCCCAATCTCATGGGTCACCACTGATTCCAAATCAACGGCTGATTTTGATTTTTGCAATTTAAAATCAACGGCCCATGTTTCTGCTCCGTCTAAATGAAACCTCCCGTTTTCTGGCGAAAAAGCATGAGCCAACACTCCTAGCACCCCATCAAAGGGCTCTCCATCGCCGTGATCACCTTTGTAAAACCCTATTTTTATCTCGGCAGACGAGTAATCATCTGCCTCCGTAAAATTGACTGGGATCACCGAGGCCCACCGCAAAAAAGAACGCTGGAAAACAGACTTTATTTCGGGAAAATTAATGTAGTCAATCATATGATTACTTGAAAACCCGTAAGTTAAGGTCATGGGAGATGATTTCGACCACCTCGGTTCTCCGTTAAAGTACGCATAATGTTTTGTTACATGAAATTTCGTATGATCATCGGTATGATCACTAACCCCACACCTTGGTGACATAATCTGTGTCACTGTATCACTGTCTAGCTTTCCGGTGACGGGTAGCCCAAGATTTTGCTGGTAGCTCAGGACGGCGGACTCAAGGCTGTCGTCGAAGGTATTGGTAAAATTATCGGTGTCGGGGATTCCGAGGTACCCGAAGCGCTGGAAGTACTTCTTGAGCTCGGACATGCCGGTAAGGTTGGTTCCTTTCCCGGCGTCGATGAACTTTACGAAGTTGTGCCACGTGGCGTTCTGGACATCAACGGTTAATTCAGTTAGAGGGTCTGGTATTGTTCTGGCGGGAAAGAGATGAGTAAGAGAGAGAAAAAGAGAGAAATAGAAGAAGGGGAGGAAGACGTTGTTATAACTGAAAAACGGAAACATGGTTAGTTAAAAATTTGTGGATTTGGGCATGAGAGAGAGGTGGGGGAAGGAACCTTTATTAAGAATAGGATTAATAGTCATCTATTTTTTCAAATAAATTATAAATTTGGAATTTAGCTATAGATAAGATCGATGAACAAGAAAATGGAGGTGAAAGTTAGGAAGATTCTTACGTGTGCACCTTTTTATTGGAGATTCCAAGGAGAGGTTTTTTGGTGGGTCAACTACGGGGTTTTTTTTAATGTCTAATTTAATTTTAAAAATTACTTAACGAGAGTCAAATTTTGTTAAAAAATATCATTTTTAGTAGTATTTTAATAATAAAATGATATTTTTATATCTAAATTTTGAAAATTAACTCTTTAAATAAAATATTTTAAAATAAAATAGTGAATTCTTTACCAAAAAGGGAGGAAGTGATACATTGTGAAGCCTCATGTCTACCACTGGGCCACCCCCTTAAGGGCAGGAGCAAGTATATCGCCATCAAATTTAATGTAAGCAATATACTTTCTTTGGAAGGTTTCGATGTAAACTAAGTCAAAGAAATTGAATGAACTTTGTAGAGAAATCGTTGTTTGACATGTTTTTTTTATTTTTATTTTAGATGCGTTAATTTTGAATCATGTTGTATTATTTGTTATTTGTGATGTATCGATTTAGATTTGTGATACAAGAAAAATGTATCAATTTGAAATCATTTGTTGAATACGTTCAAAAAAGAAGAGACATGAAGTCTGGTTCATTACAATTTTGTAGCGCGGTGCATCAATTGGTTGCTTGATTGTTGTAGCGCAATAGATCAATTGGATTATGTAATTAAAATTGATTCATTGCGGTACATAAATTGATATAACACGATGCAAAATTGGATTATGTAATTTAAATTGATGCATCATGATGTAAAACTTGATGCAAAGCGATACACACTGAGTAAGTGATCTGTAATACCTATTATGTTCATTAAAAATATCGTAGACATTTTGTTCTCAAAAATATTTTTTTCAATTAAAGTAAAACATGTAATACTATAACGGTTGAAAATTGTACAAAGTAGACTTGCCTCAATTTCACCCTAATACTTTTTTTGTTATATGGGAGGGCCAAAGCTTGGGAAAAAAGCAAAACAAAACTAAATAGAGAGAAAACACGTTGCTCTTGATGTAGCGAATCGCTAGCCAAGCTCTGTTCTATGAACTCTGGGGAGGTTAAGTTAATACTAATCCTATTATAACTAGGATTGACAACTTTATCTATATTATAAAGATGCTTAAAAAATATGTGTAATTGACTTTGGATAAAAAGTGGTTTTGATTAATTTTTTTTACTTTAATCTTACAGCTGTAATTTTCTCATACCCTCACTCAATTATTTTTAACTTTTGTCTAACTCAATCTTTTAATGTAATTTACGGTCTTAGTGTAATTACTTGAATCAATTTAATTTTTATAAAGCATGAATTTTATTTTTTATATTTTTTCGGCCTAGATTTAATGTTTTACAAATATTTAGTTTGTAGTTTATTAATTGAATGTTATTAAAATCAACTGAATCTCAATTTACTTTTTGTCCGGCCTAGATTTTAAAAAATAAATAAAATTATTGAGATATTACGGTTTACGGTTATTATTTTACATTTGCGAAAATTAGTTACTCTTTTACCGAGATATTATAATTTTACAGTTAATATTTTACGGTTTTAAAGTTTTGCAGTTTTATGGTTGCTAAAATTTGTATTTGTATTTTTTTTATTTTTAATTGTTACCATAATTAAACTTAATCAATTTAATTTTTATCCGACCCGTGATTTCGTATTCAAATTTAAAAAATTAAAAAATTGTAAGTTTTGTAATTTGAAATATTTGTTTTTTTAACTTAATCAATACAAATTAATCAATTTACTGTTTTACCAAGATTAAATTGAATCAAAAACTATTTTGCAACACCAATTTCCAAATAATGTCTCTCTATTTTTTGAAAAATTTTCATTATAGTTTTTAAAAAGATTACAATTTTTTCCAAGTAATTTCAATAATCTCTCCTAAAATTTTATAATTATGTTGGGTATATTTTTAATTAATGGTGGCACATGTTTAAATTAGGAAGTATAAGTTAAAGTTATTGACGAATGTCAAATTTTTAAACGAAAAATTATGTGCGGGCATTCATTTCAATGTAATATTGATATATATGAAATATAAAGAATGTCTCTCTATCACGTTTAATCTGACAATCTCAACCGTTTTTATCACGGTTTTATAGTTATTATTTTACATTTGCGAAAATTAGTTACTCTTTTACTGAGATATTACGGTTTTACGGTTAATATTTTACTGTTTTACAGTTTTATGGTTGCGAAAATTTGTATTTGTATTTTTTATTTTTAATTGTTATCGTAATTAACTTAATCAATTTAATTTTTTTTCGACCCGTAATTTCGTAAACAAATTTAAAAATTTTAAAAAAAATTGTAAGTTTTGTAATTTGAAATATTTGTTTTTTTTCTTTTTAACTGTTATCGTAATTAACTTAATCAATTAAATTTTTGTTCGGCCCACAATTTCGTATACAAATTAATCAATTTACTGTTTTACCAAGATTCTACGGCTATTGAATAAAAAACTATTTTGCGACACCAATTTTCCAAATAATGTCTCTCTATTTTTTTAAAGAATTTTCATTGTAGTTTTTAAAAAGATTACAATTTTGTCCATGTAATTTCAATAATCTCTCCTAAAATTTTATAAATAGGTTGGATATATTCTTAATTAATGGTAGCACATGTTTAAATTAGGAAGTATAAGTTAAAGTTATTGACAAATGTCAAATTTTTAAAGGAAAATTATGTGTTGGCATTCATTTCAATGTAATATTGATATATATGAAATATAAAGAATGTTTCTCTATAACGTTTAATCTCGCAATCTCAACCATTTTATCACGTTTTTTTTACAAAACGAATTACAGTTATTATTTTACATTTGCAAAAATTAGTTACTCTTTTACTGAGATATTACGGTTTTACAATTTTACAGTTTTATGGTTGCAAAAATTTGTATTTGTATTTTTTATTTTTAATTATTATCGTAATTAACTTAATTTTTTTTCGACCCGTAATTTCATATACAAATTTAAAAAAAAATAAAAAATCGTAAGTTTTGTAATTTGAAATATTTGTTTTTTTTCTTTTTAACTGTTATCGTAATTAACTTAATCAATTTAATTTTTGTCCGATCCGTTTTCCGACCCGCAATTTCGTATACAAATTATTAATTAATCCCTCCGTTCCGGGCAAAAAGACCCCGTTTGAAAGTCAATTTTTTTAAGAAAATAATATTTTTAATAGTTCATTTCCACAGTATCTGCTTCATTTATTGATAAATTCACAAACTGGCGCCGTACCATCGGCACGGGCAAGAGTACTAGTTTAATAATAATAATAGTAATAAAATTAAGGAGACGTTATTTCCACTATAATTTTTGTTTATCCACTACATTCTTAATTATTGTATTAAATAAATACATGTTTAGACAAAACTACCCCTTTTTAAGTTGACTAATCAAGTTATTTTCTTAATTACCTTCTAACATTATTTTTTTTATCAAACATTAATGGACAACCTAATTATTTTATTTATATTCTTAACATTTTAATTCTCAACAAAAAAAGTACTTAGTTTTTTTCATAATAAATATGTTTAATCAATTTTTCTAATCACTCGTGTTGCATATTCCATTATCATAAAAATAATATAATAAATACATTTTCTACCAAAATTTTAGATTATATTGAGTATTTTATTATCAAAAACTAATATTCTAATTTAGTTTTAAAAATATTATTTTAAAATATCAATTCAATTACTATGGTATGTATTAAACTGAATATTGGTTTCAATCAACTCAAAAATTAAATTTTCGAATCAATTATAAAAGTAGGCAAAATATTCAAAATATTATGATACTATTTCATATTATGATATTACTATTCAGTTATTTTTTACTATTACATCATTTAAATTTCACTTTTAATTTTTTCTATAACCAATGAAAATATATTTACTCAAAGTTTGGTAGACAAAATGTCCTTACGATTTTTTTTTATTGTACAATATAACTTTAGTCATAAGATTAATTAATAAATCTATTACAAAAAGTAAAAATAATAATTGAATAACTGTGTTGTTCATAAATGTTTGAATTAAAAAATTATGTTAAAAGATAATTAGGAAAGTAACTTGATTAGTCAACTTAAAATTGGCGAGTACTTAAATGAGTAATTTTGTCAAAAGCATGTATTTATTTAATGCAATAATTAAGAATGTAATAGATAAGCAAAAATTGTAGTTGAAATAAATAAACCCTTTAACTAGTTGTACCTAGTTAGAGGGGACAATTTTTACCCGCGCCCATTTGTCCGCCCAAACCGCCCAATAAATAATGGGTATGGGCACACCCAAAATTTTAAGTGGGCATAAATGGGAATGCCCACTTTGGCACATTAATTATGATGGGCTAAATGGGCGCCCACTTGGGCACTCATATATATACTAAAACTCATTCTATTGTTAACCACTTCTAATTTTGAAAACATACATATTTATTTTTCCTTTTGTTGGTGAAATTAATGTTTTTGTTTTTTTTTCCTTTTTGAGTATTTTTACTTAAAGAATGAAATTGTTTAATTATTTTATTTATTTTATAATTTTGTGTTAATTATAAAATACCCACCGTGTGTTTGTCATCAACAAAATATACCCAAAATAGAATATGATATACAACAACAAAAATAAATGGGCACATATTTATTTTTCTTTTGTTGGTGAAATTACTTTGAGTATTTTACTTAAAGAATGAAATTGTTTAATTATTTTATTTATTTTATAATTTTGTGTTAATCATTTAAATTCATTGCCCATATAAGCATTTAACCATTGTCCATATATACACACTTGACCTAGTTTAGGGTTTATCAAACACCTCTTGACCTAGTTTAGTATAGTTTTTAAATTGATAATTATATCCTAACATGCGACAATCAAACTTATCTAAGGAAAGCAGAGTAAGTTGTAAGTTAAAATATAAACTTTTTTGGGAAACGACTACATTTACATATTTTTAAATAAAAAATGTTTTCGTTTTAATAACATAAAAAATTGGAAGAATTACAGTTTACTTGTTTTAGATCAACATTTGCGGTTGAAATATAGTTTTTGACATCAGAAACAAATACAACTCAATAATTAGAAAAATATAATAATATATATAGTCCTATATATATATGGAAATATCGAAAATTAAACCATCAAACTGTGTAATAGATCATGCACATTATCAACTATCACTGGATATAAACATAAAACATACCTACGCATTAGAACTTTATAACTATCTCAAATGAAAGAGGTCACGCATAATCTAATCATACCAATGTTTCCTTGACTCGGAACCCGAAACAGGTAGTGACTTAGTAGAAAAGGATCATTGATAAGAACATTCAAACTCCAAAAGCACTAAAATTTATAACCAGACCCACATCACAAACAAAGATAAGTCAACTCAGTCAAAATGGAATCCCACTTCAACGAAATTATGGTGAAGAAGAAATTATGGTGGAAAATGAAAAATGAAACTAATTTTGCATTCATTATGAAACAGATGAATTCATCGGTGAGCAACAACAAAGCAAAAAATAACAAAAAGCCCAGTGTACTATTCGTCGTCTTCTCCGTTCTCCACAAGTCTTCTGAACTCAGTGCTCACACCGTCTTCCTCGTTCAAATCGAGGAAATCTCCCCCGCTTCTTGTTCAATTGTGGCGTCCACCTCCCCTTCATCTATAATCGGCTCATTGGGTTTTGGAGAGTGAGGCGTGGGTTTGGGGTTGAGGAGGCGACGATAGAAAAGGAAACCTCGTGGGGAGGCGAGGTGGGGGAGTTGGGGAGGCTTGTGGTTAAAAATTTGATGCAATGAATCTCTTGGCACATTGCAATTGCATGTGTAATATTCCTTCCATGGTTATAATAATAAATTGACTATTCGTGTTTCGGACAAGTGCATCCGGGCTTAGGTGACATTCTCGCTTTTTCGAGGCATGGTTTTGCCCGGTCGTTTTTGAGGTTTTCTTTGTTTTGTTCATTTTTTGTCCTTTTAAGAGTTTTAGGGTTTCTATTGTATCCATATAAATAGTTGTATACCTAAAACATTTGAAGGAGGAACTCTAATAAAATTTCGACTGTCCGTTGGCCCCCAATCTCTCTCTCTTCTTTGTGATTGATCCTATATATATACTGTTAATTTGTTTGCTAGTCTTCCGTTGTGCACAACATAAATGGTTTTTTTTACCTAAATACTTTTAAAATTAAAATAAGTTTCTAAATAACGTGAGATACATATTTTGTATTAGTAATAATAGTAAAAATCTTTAATCTAAAGTCTTAAAATTAATATCTAACTTGATAATATTATTAGAAGTCTTTTTGTTAAAAACTTTTAAAATCATACTTGATTTTTAAATAATGTGGGATACTTATTTTCTATTTCTATTGGTAATGAAAATTTAAATTTTTTATCTAAATACTTTTAAAATCAATACCACATTGGCCATTGGTATACTTATTTTTTATTAGTAATAATAGTAGTAGATAAAAGATTTTTTAACCAACATTCATTTCTAAACAATGTGAAATACATATTTTCTATTGGTAATCACATAAAAATGTATTTATCTAATGACTTTTATAACAAATACTCATTTATAAATAATGTAAGATACATTTCATTGTAAGATTTATCATCTAAAAAGTTTTTAAACCAATATCACTTTTCTAACCAATGTGAAATATTTTTCTTCTATTGTTAATAATGATAGACTTTTAAAATCAGCATCACTCTCTAACCAATGTTGGATACATATCGTTATTTGATAATAATAGTAGAAGTCTTTTATCTTAAAAAGTTATAACCAACATCTATTTCTAAATAGTGTAGGATACATTTCTTCTATTATATTGTTGATAAAACTAAAAGTCTTTTATTTAAAGACTTTTTAAACCAACATCATTTTTTTAACCAATGTATGATATCTCTTCTATTAGTAATAATAGTAAAATTCTTTTATCTAAAATTAAAATCAACATCACTTTCTACCCAATATGATAGAAGTCTTATATCTAAAGATTTTGAAAACCAACATTACCCTCTACCAAATATATGATACATATATTCTATTGGGTAATAATAGTATTTTTAAAACCAACATTCATTTCTAACCAATGTGAGATACATCTCTTCTATTGATAATAATAGTAGAATATTTTGTAACCAATGTGAAATACATGCATCTATTCTATTTGTAACAAAAAGTTTTTAATCTAAAGACTTTTTAAACCAACATTTATTTTTAAACAATGTGAGATACATATATTTTATTGGTAATAAGAGTAGAAGTCTTTAATATAATATTTTTAAAACTAACATTTTTTTTCTAAGCAATGTAAGATACATCTATTCTATGGTGATAAAAGTAGAAATCTTTTTATCAAAATACTTTCAAAACTAACATCAATTTATAACCAATGTAAGATATATCTTTTCTATTGGTAATATTAGTAGAGATGTATTTCATATTGGTTATAAATTGATTTTGGTTTTAAAAGTCATTAGATTGAAAATCTAACATTTTATTACTAATAGAAATTCCTAAAAGCAAAACAAATTATATATATATATATATATATATATATATATATATATATATATATATATATATATATATATATATATATTACTAATAGAGTTGTATCCCACATTGGTTTGAAAATAATATTTGTTGTAATTTTTTTTAATATATAAGACTTCTACTATTAACAATTGAAGATATTAATAATAGAGAATAATATCTCATTATTGTATTAATTATTAATACATATTATTAATAGGTAATGGTTGAGAAATAATGAGTCACACATGATTACATGAATGCTTGAAAATAATAATAGTATTATTGTTATAGTAATAATAATAATAATAACAATAGTAATAGTAATGATAAAAATAATATTGTACAATTCTTATCATCATTGTTATAAATGAAAAGAAAAATACATTTTCGTCTAAATGAAAGCTTTTAACATATCTGTATTAGTAGACACATTAAATTTTGGACTTAACAATATTAAAATATTTATTTTAAAAATTTTAAAATCATTATTCATATTCTAACAATGTAAGATAATTCTTTTTTATTTCTATTGGTAATAAAAGTTTAAGACTTTTATCTAAAGACTTTTAAAACAAACATCTCTTTCTAACCATGTGGTATACATATTTTATATTGGTAATAATAGTATTTTTAAAACCAACACTAATTTCTAACAAATGTGAGATACATTATTCTATAGTAATAATAATAGTCTTTTATATAAAAACTTTTGAAATCAACATCTCTTTCTAAAAAATGTGGGATACATCTCTTCTATTGGTTATAAAATAAAAATAATAATAGTAGTATTTTATCTAAAGAGTTTTGAAACCAACATCTTTTTCTAAATAATGTGTGATACATCTCTTGTATTGATAATAACATAAAAAAAATTTATCTAAAGACTTTATAATCAATATATGTTTCTAAATAATGTGGATCTCTTTGTAACCAATGTGAGATACATTATCTAAAAAGACTTTAAACCAATATCACTTTCCTAACCATTGTGAAATACATATTTTTTCTATTAGTATCAAGACTTTTATTAAAAAAACTTTTAATACTTACATATCACTCTCTAGCCAATGTGGAATACATCTCATTATTTGGTAATAGTAGTAAAAGTTTTTTATCTAAAATAAATTTAAAACCAACATCTCTTTTTATATAATGAGATACATATTTTCTCCTCTTTTATTATGATAAAAGTAGAAGTATTTTTATTTAAAGACTTTTAAAATAAACATCATTTTTTAACCAATATAAGATTTATCTTTTTTATTGGTAATAATAGTATTTTAAAACCAACATCAATTTATAACAAATGTGTGATATATATATATATATTCTATTGCTAATAATAGTAAAAGTCTTTTATATAATCTAAAATAATTTAAAATCAACATCATTTTTTAACCAATGTGAGATATACATCTTCTATGGGTAATAATAGTAGAACTCTTTTATCAAAAGACATTGAAAATCAACATCACTTTCTAACTAATATATGATACATCTCTTCTATTGGTAATTAATAATAGTATTTTTAAAATAATATCAATTTATAACCAATGTGGGATACATATCTTCTATTGGTAATAATTGTAAAATATTTTGTAACCAATGTGAGATACATCTCTTATAAAAGTGAAAGTCTTTAATCTAAATACTTTAAAATCTAACATTTTCTTTTTAAACAATGTGTTATACATCTCTTTTATTAGTAATTATATAAAATAATTTAAAATCAACATCATTTTCTAACAAATGTGATATATACATCTTCTATTTGTAATAATGGTTGAAGTCTTTTATCAAATGATTTTGAAAACCAACATCACTTTCCAACCAATATATGATACATTTCGTTTATTGGTACTTAATAATAGTATTTTTAAAACTAACATCAATTTCTAACCAATGTGGGATACATCTCTTCTATTGTTGAAAAATTAGTGTTTTTAGTGAAAGAAATTATGCAACTTGAGACACAAATTTATTTATGTGTCATTTGTTTGTTGGCGAAGGTAATTGCGCAAATGTGTTATACTCGGCGAGAGTATCAAAATGATATATTTATTTGTCCAAATCGAGTTTTGGATGAATAAGATATCAAGACTTAAATTATAATACTTATTAAAAAAAATAGTGTTTTTAGTGAAATAAATTATGCAACTTGAGACACAAATTTCTTTACGTGTCATTTGTTTATTGGCGAAGGTAATTGCGCAAATGTGTTCTACTCGGTGAAAGCATCAAAATGATATATTTATTTGTCCAAATCGAGTTTTAGATGAATAAAATATCAAGACTTAAAGTATAATACTTGTTTAAAAATTAGTGTTTTAGTGAAAGAAATTGTGCAACTTGAGACACAAACTTCTTTATATGTCATTTGTTTGTTGGCAAAAGTAATTGTACAAATGTGTTCTACTCGGTAAGAACATTGAAATGATATATTTATATGTTCAAATCAAGTTTTGGATGAATAAGATATCAAAGCTTAAAGTATGGTATTAGAAGTGAGTCATTAGAAGTAATGTCTCACCTTGAAGAGTTTTATCTCACATTGGTTAGAAGTAATGTTGGTTATAAGAGTTTTTAAATATAAGCTTTCTACTATTGACAATAGAAGAAGTTATATATATATATATACTAATACTCATTATCATATTGATTATTATTATGTATTATTATTATTTAATGACTAGAAAATCAAGAGTTTTTAAAGCCTCCACATGAATGCTTTTCAATGAAAATTTATCAAAAGGTGGTGATGTGGCATAACTATAGTGCTCCTAACCAATTTTAAATATATACTAGTGTGTAACCCGTGCTTTGCACGGGTGATTTTTCTTTTCTCACTAAATTTATTAAATGAGACATACTTAATTTATAAGATAAGATATATATAATATGATATAAATGTATTAATTGAAACATGAATGGTATGTCAATGTCATTTAATATAATAAATTAAATTACAAAAAAACTTACAAATTGATAAAATGAAGTTTAAAAGGTTGTCAATTAAGAAAGTAATTGATTATATTTCAATTTATTATTATTATTACTCAAATAAAAAGTAAATGATTAATAAATCTTACGGCTACATGAATTATTGTTACAATACCCTTAATCATTGTCCCTAATGAATGCAATTGATGGTCATTTTAATGTCATATTAATAACATAATGAGAACCAAATTATTGTTCTTCTTCCTCTCCTCCTTCTCAATCTAAAGACCATTTGCATTTTCATTTTTGTATGATTCATTATTATTTTTTGCAAGTTGTTGCACGTCAACTATTATATCGATCTTGGCATGATCAATCCATGTGTATACATTTTTCTACTTGTAAAATGACATTGTGTTTTACTTCAGTTTTTTTCCTTGTATTAGTTCGAAATTTAAAAAAGAAGGTAAATCAAGTATACTTGTTATTTTATGTGTTAATATTTTTTTATAAAATACATACATTTGGTAGTAATGCTTGTAAGAAATAGTATTTAAACAAATATGTAGAGATTTTAATTTATTAAAAGTATTTTAAGGTTACTACACAATAAATCAAACCCAATAAATTATATACCAAAATTTAAATTGAAATAAAAAAAACTAAAACGATCAAATGCCAAAATCAAGAGCAAAATAAGAAACCAATTTGTATCGAGTAGCAAATATTAGATTTGAAATCAATACGACATTGAAGAAAGAAAATAACACAAATAAAATTATAACTAAAAAAGCATTAATGAAAATAAAATAACCGTTTTGAAAAAACAAAAGCAACAATCAATATCAAAACCAATATAAAAACTTGCACAAAAATCTAAACTAAAACTAAAAGTACCAAAACCAAATATTAAAATCTGTCAAAATCAATATAATTTTATCTAAATAGAAGCAAATTAAGAAATCAAAAGCTCAATTGAAACAAAGCTACTAATCAAGAACCATAAACCAAAACCGAAACCTATAAGAAATCTAGGAATCAATTACAAAAAATTAAAACTGAAATCATACTTAAATCCAAAATAAAATAACAAATAAAAATAATATAAAAATCATCATATGAACAAAATGTAATATATCAAATGTCAAATCAAGAGAAAAATAAAAAACCAATTTATATCGAGTAGCAAATATTAGATTTGAAATCAATACGGAATCGAAGAAAGAAAATAACACAAATAAAATTATAACTAAAAATAATTAATAAAAATAAAATAACCGTTAAAAAAACAAAGGCAACAATCAAAGATTAAAACCAATACACAAATCTAAAATAAAATTAAAATCTGTGTCAGAACCAAAAATTAAGTCAAAATCAATATAATTTTATCTAAATAGAAGCAAATTAAAAATCAAAATCACAATTGAAACAAAGATATTAATCAAGAACCATGAACCAAAATTGAAACCTAAAAGAAATCTAGGAATCAATTAAAAATAAATTTTAAAACTGAAATCATATTTAAATCTAAAATTAAATACCAAATAAAATTAATATCAAAATCATCGGATGAACAAAATTTATAATTAAAAAGTAAAACAAATCGTGAGGGTCAATATCCAAAAAGTTGAAAACGAAACAAAACTTAAACAATTTTGAAATAGTCATACATCAAAACCAAAATCAAAATTCTATTACCCAAATAGTTTAATAGGGGTTTTACCGTATCACTATCACTTTTGCATGTCATGAAAACAACTTCATAAACTTTTAAAAGTACGAAAGATGAATTTCTAATGAGGTTCCAACATAAGATACTTGAGGCGTTGACCTAAAAGAAATTCACTTTAATATCTTTAGTTTATTGTTTCAATCTGTCGGGTTCAACCGATGTCATCGATCAGTGATCTTTTGGGATCTAGCTTTAAATATCTCTCTATTTGATGAATGCAAAAGAAGTAAAGGGGATGATGAAGTTACCACATGTGAGAATGAAAAAGAAAGGCCGGGGGCAAGACATGAAAGAGACGATGTTGAGAAATGTATGATTTTTGTCAACTTAAACACACAATATATATATGAAACTTTTTGAGTTCTTGAACCAATAGCTAAAGCACCTCTACATTAATTGGTATAAGAAGGATTATGAGTTTTATATAGAAGAGGTTAATACCTCATGTTATAGCTATTGTAATTAAATATAGTTATTAGATAATGATAAACAAATTATTTGGGGTTGAATTTGAAAAGACTTCTTTGTTAGAAAGCTTGAGAATATAACGTTAACAAAATGATGTGAGGTGTCACACCCTCAAGCTTCCCCACCAACTTTAAATATATTTATATATAGATTTGTTTTTTGGATTAAGGAGTATCCGAATATATATATATATATAGTTTGAAAAGGAAATGGATCTGAATTATTGGCTTAAATAAAAGAAGTTTAGTTGGAGCAATCCTTGTTAGTTGACCCAAAATTAGGTGAATCTGACATCATCTTGAGACATGATCTTCTATGGAGTTGTGTCTAACTTTTCTTGTTGTAGAAGAAAATATGAATGTTCATCTTAATTTAAGCCATAAACAATGTTAATTTATCTGATTTTTTTAAAAAGTCTGATTGGTAAAGTGATAAGTGAATGTAAATGTTTACATATGTGGTGTATTCTTCTCTGATCGTTTACTTTTTTCCTTCATGTAAATACGGTATATTGTAAGATAGTAGAGTTCCGTCTTACGAATTAAGATCCGTAAGACAGTGTTATAGAAGTCATATTTTACTAGAAAACCATTTTATCATTTGATCAAATATTTAAGGGTCAACGGCTGGTCGATTTTTACCCTTAAATTTTTTTGATTAAATATTAGAACTAAGATAGTAAAGATGTGGAAGAACAGTTACCGACTATGAAGAGGATTATGGGTAGGTGAATGTTTTATGTGCCTTGCAAAGAAAAACTAAAATGGGTACTGATATGATAATTGACCATATTTTAATTGTATTTTAGTGGAAAGACTTTATTAATGAAATGAAAGAGTTTACTCATTTAGTGCAGTTTCCTTTTGTTTTAGACTTTCCATTTGTGCCCCATATTCAACTCCAGCAACCTCTTCCTTTTAGGTAAAAATAGTAAAAGTAACTTTGAAAGATTAAAAAGTAAACATTTTTTTAGAAACATCAAAGAGATTTTTGACAGCAAAGATTCAAAATTTCAAAGACATTTGACAGCTGATATAACCTAAATAGTAAATACCTCCTGGTAAGTGGTAATGACTAAAATTTTCAAAACTTCACCAAGTCCAGTCAACGTATTTGACGACTGTAGAAAGATTGAAATTTCCAGAATACAGCATTGTACTCCCATCTTTTTCCGGGTATATCAGTAATTCAGTAAATGTATTTATTTTTCTATGTTTGTTAATTTGGTCAAATTTTGAATTACTATTGACCAAGATTCTATGTTTGATCAGGTCGTAGTTTTCAGAGCCTATTAGGGACAAGTTTGAAGCCTTCAAGGCTTCAACCAACAACAAAAATAAGTTTTATAGTTTTATTTTCTCAAACAAATAGGAGTATATCTTAAGTATCAAACAAACAAAAATATTTTAAAATATACGTCATCCGCTCTATTCAAATAATCCATGTTTGAAAAATCTAATTATTAATGTATATATATAAGCAGTACTAGAGTTGGTCATAATTACAAAAATATTTAACATAATTAATATGTTATATAGCAAATGTGAGAGTAAAGTTGAAATGTTATAGAAACGATAAATATAATTTTTTGAAAATTGATTATTAAAATGAAACATCCCATAATAGTACTCTCACCGTCCCAAAAATATTGTCTTATTTTTCTTTTTTCGTCTGTTTTCAAATAATTGTCTTGTTTGAAACTTTTCTTTTATGGCAACACTTTTACTACTTTAGCTTACTTTTTCATTATACTTTAATTATGAGTTACGTACACGTGAGCTTTAAAGGAAAATACATATCAAATTAATATTAATAGGGTGATAACTGGGTCGGCACCCTCCCATCAGATTCCAACCGTTAAAGGACAATATTTTATTTCAATTGGTCGAGGACACTTTTTTGGCCAAAAAGATGAGTATACCCTTAATGAAATTCGATCAGGCATGCGTCGCATCGCAATTCAAAATCGATGCATGCAAATCCTACATTGTGTATAGGGATTTTCTTCATGGGTAATTTAGTTTGCCCATCGCAAAATCAAAATTGTGCATCGAAATTTACTTTTATATTCTAATTTCAAATTGTGCTTTGCAAATCCAAAATTGTGTATCGAAATTCCTTCATGGATAATCTAGTTTATGCATCACAAAATAAAAATATGAATTGGGATTTAATTTTGTATTTTAATTCCAAATTATGAAAAATGTGTATTGGGATTTCCTTCATGGGTAATTCAGTTTGTGCATCAGAATTTACTTTTGTATTCTAATTCCAAATTGTCATCACAAATCTAAAATTATGCATCGAGAGTTTCTTTATGGATAATCCCAGTTTGTGCATTGAGATTCAAAATTGATGTCTCGTAATTCAAAAAGGTGTCCAACAACGAAAAATTCATATTATAACATTTTATCAAACAATTTACATGCATAACAAAACACACGATAAATCTATTTTGTATAACACCCAAACAAAATGAAAAAGAAGAAACTTATAAAACAACAAAAGACCAGAAATAAGAAATGAATGTAGGCCCAAGTAAAAGGTAAAAGGTAAGGTAATGTTATAAAGTAACCACAAATTTAGGACAAAGTGTGTATTAGAGAAAGAGAGAGATAGAGTATTATTCAGGCTAAAGGATTCGTCTGTCATTGATAACTTCAGGCTGCTCGGTATTTATAACCGAGCAGCACACATACAATTGTCAAACATTCAATGTTTGGCACACAAGTCTTCTGCCTATTCAATAGCCTATTGTTCATATAATTGACTTTTCATAACACTCCCCCTTGAACATAGCATTGTAAGTTGAATAAGTGTGTCTCGATAAAAACCTTTAGCCGAAAAACCCAATAGGAAAAAAATCGGACATAAGGAAAAAAAGTACACAACTTAAATCTGAATCGTGTGCATGGGCTGTCTCGTTAAAAACATTTTCATAGAAAACCCAGTGGGACAAAACTATGATAAAGGGAAAAAGAGTACAGCCATATATGCTCCGCCTTGAACTGACAAGGGTCAAGAGAAATCACCTTTGTAAATCTCGTAGGTTTCGCATCCCAATATTGTGAACATGCTTTCTGAAGGTTGTAATGAGGAGTGCCTTCGTAAATAAATCGCAAAGATTATCACTTGATCGAACATATTGGATGCCGACCTCTTTCTTCTTTTCAAGTTCTTGAGTGTATAAAAAGAGCTCGGGGATATGTTTGGACCTGTCACTTTTGATGTATCACTCTTTACTTTGGGCGACACATGCGGCATTGTCTTCAAATAATACTGTCGGGTCTTTGTTGACAGGTAGTCCACTGGGCATTTTGAATATGCCGAGTCATAGATCGAAGCCATACACACTCTCGATTGGCTTCATGAAGTACGATCATCTCAGCATGATTTGACGATGTAGCAACTAGCGTTTGCTTTTGAGAACGCCAGAAATTGCAAGCCACCCATCGTGAAGACATAGCTGGCCTCGTGATCTGGCCTTATGAGGATCAGACAAATAACCCGCATCCGCAAAACCAACTATTTCATCCTTTGATCCTTTGGGATAAAATAATCTCAAATCGATCGTCCCTTGAAGATAACGAAATATGTGTTTGATACCATTCCAGTGTCTCCGTAATGGAGATGAACTATATATTGTCAATAGATTTGTAGCAAATGCTATATCCGGTCTGGTACAATTAGTAAGGTACATGAGGGCTCCAATAGCACTTAAGTATGGTACTTTAGGACCAGGTATCTCTTCATTCTCTTCACAAGGATGAAATGGATCTTTGTCAACATTCAGTGATCTATTAATCATGGGGCTAGTGAGAGGGTTTGCCTTATCCATATAAAAACGCTTCAAAACTCTTTTTGTGTAATTTGATTGGTGTACAAATTTTCCACTATGCAAGTGTTCTATTTGTAAACCAAGACAGTATTTGGTCTGTCCAAGATCTTTTATTTCAAATTCTCCCTTTAGGTAATCAACTGCTTCTTGGATTTCTTTGGGAGTTTCAATGATATTCAGATTATCTACATAGACAATGATGATAATTGTAAATCCAACTGTCGTATTCTTTATAAAGACACACGGTCATAATTGATCATTCACATATTCGTCTTTCACTAAATGCTCACTTAAGCAATTATACCACATGCGGCCGGATTGCTTTAATCCATACAGTGATCGTTGTAGTTTAATTGCACATAATTCTTTGGGCTTTGAGCTCAGTGCTTCAGGCACCTTGATTCCATCATGAATTCTCATATAAATATCGGCATCTAATGACCCGTATAAATAAGACGTTACAACATCCATGAGATGCATATCTAGAATTTTCGAAACCGATAGGCTGATTAGATATCTGAACGTAATAGCATCCATTACAGAGAATACGCTTTCTTCATAATCAATCTTAGGCCTGGGAAAAACCTCAGTGCAACAAGGCGAGCCTTGTATCTCACAATCTCATTTTTCTCATTTCGCTTTCGAACAAAAATCCATCTCAGATCCAATGGGTTTCACGGCTTCAAGTGTGAGAACGATAGATCCAAATACTTTTCGCTTATTCAACGAATTTAATTCAAAGCCTTCATGGCATCTATCCATTTGATCTTGTCATGCCTCTTTTGACATTCGATACAGATTTTGGTTCGGGATCTTCGGCCCCGCCATTAATTTCGATACCGAATAAGAGAATATATCATCAATATTCTTCATTTCATCTCGGTTCCATATTTTTCCATTACACATGTAATTAATGGAAATCTCATGGTTATCGCTTACCGCAGGCTTACTAGATTTGCATGATCGCGTGTTTCTTTCTCGAACACTTTCATGTGATTGGGGATTTTCAATCACTTTCTTTTGTGAGGATTTTTATCCTTTGAACCAACGGGTCGCCCACGCTCTGCGTGTCTTAGATTCATTTGTCATTTTATCATTTGGTAGCCCCTTTGGTATTTCAATTCGGCAGAGCATTTATAGAGCCTACATGTGACTTTGTCACTCTCTTTGTATCTATAAATGCATCCGCAATTGATTTGCTACATTTTGTAAATGTATGATCTTTTGAACTTCCAGTTCACGTTGCTTTGTGGGAGGGTCAAGGTGCAATAACGATGATGTGCACCATTTGATCTCTTCCCACTTGTTTCCTCTTCACCTAAAGGTGAAACTTGTCTTCATTAAAATGACAATCGGCAAAGCATGCCGTAAAAACGCCACCCGTTTTTGGTTCAAGATATTTTATTGTAGAAGGGATTCATACCCAACATATACTCCAATCTCCTTTGTGGTCTCATCTTTGTGCGTTGTGGTGGAGCAATTGGTACATATACCGCACAACCAAAAACTCTTAGATGGGATAGATTCGCCTCGCCCGAATGCCAATTGTATTGGGAGTACTTGTGATATGCACTTGGCCCGAGGCGAATCAAGCATCGCGCATGTAAAACAAAGATGACCCCATATAGAAGTAGAGAGCTTTGTTCTCATCATTAATGGTATGGCAATAAGTTTAATACGTTTGATCAACGATTCAGCTAAACCATTTTGTGTATGAACATGAGCTACTGAATGTTCAACATCAATCCCTATTGCCATATAATAATCATTGAATGTTTGAGATGTAAATTCACCAGCATTATCAAGTCTAACTTTATTGATCATATAATCTGGGAATTGTGCTCTCAGTTTTATTATTTATGCAAGGAACTTGGACAAATATCAGACATGAAGTTGATAATAGACATACGTGCGACCATTTGCTAGAAGCATCAATTAATACCATAAAGTATTGGAATGATCCACTTGGTGGATGGATAGGTCCACATATATCACCTTGAATTCGTTCCAAAAATGATGGTGATTCATATCCAACTTTAGTTGGTGATGGTCTAATTATCAATTTTCCTTGAGAACAAGCATCACAATGGAGTTTATTAGATTAAAAAATCTTCTGGTTTTTCAATGGATGACCACTAGAATTCTCAACAATTCTCTGCATCATTATTGATCTTGGATGCCCCAATCTATCATGCCAAGCTTTAAATGTTTCAGTAAACTTCAAGTTTACTATAGAATATGATTCAAATATTCTTATGATTGTACTATACAATCCAAAATATAGAGATGACAATTTTTCCAATATACATTTGCTTCCGGAAGTGTTTGAGATAATGCAAAGATATTCATCATTCCCCTTATTCATAGTCTCAATATGATATCCATTCAGACGAATGTCTTTGAAACTTAATAAGTTTCTTTGAGACTTAGGAGAGAATAATGCATTATTTATCATGAATTTCGTGCCTCCAGGCATTAGGAAAATTACTTTGCCAAATCCTTCAATTATTTTGGCATTACCAGATATAGTGTTGACATTAGCATTGTCAATTTTGAGATAAGAAAAATATTTCTTATCTTTAAGTATGGTATGCGTAGTAGCGCTGTCTGCAAGACATAAATCTCCTCATTGGATTTTGGATTCAAACATATTTGTGATCTATTTCAATATGAGACAAAGAAAAATAAGATGAATAAATATGATAACACATTGAATGCAAAATACATATATAATTTTTATTGTAAACATGCTAGTATACATAGGAAAAACAGATAATATTCCTACATAACAACATGTTACTTTTTCCACAGCTTTTATCTCAAACTCGGACCATAGCTTCATTCCTATGTGAATTTATTGTTCATGACCAATATCATTACTAATGGTATTGGTCATGTTGACGTTGGCCATATCACCAACATCAAAATGAAGATCTTCAGGATCATTTTCAAGGAAATTTGTCTGAACATTTTTCCCTTTTTGTGATCTCTCATAAAGATCAAATAGATGTTTCGTCGTGCTCTAAGATGCACAAAGGCCTGTCATGCCACACCTAAAACATGAACTTTCTTCATTATTTTGTCACACATTTTGCCCACTCGAAGAGTTGTTTCTATTATCATCTATGTTCCAATTCAGGTGGCGAGAGGAATTTCCATTATATGGATGATGATGATGACGATATTTATTTCTTCTACGGCATCTTCCTCGGCCTTGATTTCGACCACGACCCCGACCTTGTCCATGATTTTCTTGGCCTCGACCACGACCGCGACCATGCCCACGCTCTTGGCCTTCATCATACATAGTCTCATTCGCTTCAGGGAATGAGGCTGATCCAGTTGGACGAGATTCATAATTCGTCATTAGAATCTCATTATTCTGTTCAGCTACAAGGAGGCAAGAGATCAATTCGGAGTACCTTTTAAAACCCTTTTCTCGATATTGCTGCTGCAGGAGCATATTCGAGGCATGAAATGTGGAGAATGTCTTATCCAACATATCATATCCAGTGATGGTTTTCTCACATAATTTCAACTGTGAGGTTATTTTATACATCATAGAACTATATTCATTGATGGTTTAAAAATCTTGTAGGCGGATATGAATCCAATCATAGTGTGCTTTTGGGAGAATGACCGTTTTCAAATGGTCATATATTTCGTTCAAACTTTCCCAAAATACGAGTGGATCATTAACCGTGAAGTACTCCATCTTTAGGTCTTCGTGGACGTGGTATCGTAGGAAAATCATGGCCTGAGCCCGGTGTTGATTACTTATCAATTCATTATTACTTTGTTGGATAGTATTTTCGAGGCTTCGCGCCGTGGGTTTCACATCTATTTTCCAAGACATATAATTTTTCCCAGTTATGTCCAGCCTTTCAAATTCGAGCTTAGCGATGTTTGCCATTTGTGAAGAAAAAACTATAAAAATGAAACATATATATTAATAAAATTATGACATGAAAATTTTATTCATATGATAATCAGTACATGTTAAAATGTATGTTGAAAGCTATTGTAACTGCTAACAAGACATACACGATACAAAGATAGGTAATAAAAATCTGAAAATCGTTTGGAGGGTATTCAACAATGAAAACCAATGCGGTGCACACAATAACAAGTATGATAATAATCATCAACATTTGATGAAACATTTTGTAGAAGAAGATATGGTATTGAGAGTTTGTAAGGATGTAGTAAAAATGTGAGTAATCTATTAAGATGTTGTTGTATATGTGGGGAAAAAATGACCGTTAACTAGCCGTTTATTACCGTTGGAAGAGAGAGATAAAATCAGTAAACTAGCCGTTAGAAGAGAGGGGTAAAAATATAAAAATTCTGATTTAATAGAATTGCATTTATATTATAAATAAATATAAATCTTATTAGGAGCAATAAATTGATCATAAATAAAATAACTCTGCATGAATATTTTTCAGTCAACTTTATACAGCTATTATATAACATACATATATATTCACGCCACGCTACTCAGCAAGCCTTTCTGTAGGTATTTGAAAGTCAGTAATAAATATAAACTGAATATAAAATTATTCATATATAGAATTGAAATATATGTATATTTATAAATATTCAGTTTATAACTTGGGGTTATTTCCGCACAAGCATTAACGAACATATATATTATGCGTAAAATAATAAATTATTATTTCGTCATCTCACCATATATTATTGACGGTGGCTCAGCCAACCTTTTCTTAATAATGGTGATATAGGATATATATTGAAGTAAACCAGAGACATAAAATAAAGAATATATCAGTAGGAAATTTTACCGTTTGGAATTGTTTAGAGTAGAACAATCGTGCTGATAACGTGTTATAAAGTAACCACAAATTTAGAACAAAATGTGTATTAGAGAGAGAGAGTATTATTCATGCTGAAGAATTCGCTGTCATTGATAACTTCAGGCTGCTCATTATTTACAACCAAGCAGTACACATACAATTACCAAATACAATTGCCAAACATTCAATGTTTGACACATAAGTCTTCTGCCTATTCAATTGCCTACAATAACCTACAATAGCTACTCTTCATATAATTGACTTTTCATAACAGGTAAAACATTTTCTTTAGCTTAGGGAATACCTTCCGCCTGCCAAAATGAACACTTATCAATCAATGCCAATGACCAATTCTATTAGATGTCTGCTTTGACGGAAGCGAGCTAGTAAGAAAGTCTCACGCAACCCCCACGAGCAATGTTAAGCTTATTCTAAGCATTGTATAATTTGAAACTTTAAATGAATTTTAAAAGGTTCAACATTGCCATAGCCAACCAATACAAAAAGTCAACCTTCAAATATGGAATGGAAGTAATTGTATACCATATATCATCTAAAATATGTTTGTAGATCATCTTTATAATATGTGCGATATTGACAAAAAAAATGAAAAAGAAGAACAATAATAACAACAATAACGAGAGACGAAGAAGGAATTAAGAGCATGAGAAGTTAGGGTGGTAAAGACACAGTTATATATATATATATATATATATACCGCTAGTATAATAACCGTGCGATGCACAGATGAAAATTAAATTTGATTTTTTTTAAAAAAAAACTTTAATGCTAACAAATTACACAAATTTTTGAATTTCGTACAAAATATAAGTTTTAGTGAAATAAAGAAGTAAATAAATACAAAAAAATATTAAGCAAAATAAAACTATCGATGAACAGTTATTTAAATAAGAATATTTATCATACATTTTGGAAGACTTCTTTAAATACAATATTCATAGTACGACTATTTGGTTTATTATTTTCAGATAACAAAATTCGAAGTCCTTTTTTATTTGTATCTCTGGATAAAACGACATACAACTGTCTTCATGTTTTTTTTAAAAAAATAGGCTAACATTGGACAAAGATTGACTATGACTTTTATTAATTGACATCGCATAAGACACCATCAGCGGAAATTATTCTTCTTTGGAAGTTGAAAGGTAATCTAGGATCAAAAGACATCAATGACATTCTTGGAATAAGGGCAGTTCCACCAGAATTGCCATTTGAAAGAAGTTTGTCTTCTGAAACGTAATTTCCAAGTCTCGTCCCATTGCATAAAGAGAAGATTACCTCGGTCTATTGAGGTGGATTTTCGGGGTTTCTGCAATTTTGGGAGTTGCAGGGAGAGAAAAGGGACTGGGAGAGAGCTAATTAATCTAAAATTTGACAAAAATCAAACACGGATACTTACTTTGCTCCAGGATATCGATTTGAGTTCAACACTAAGGGACTATGGGCAAATAGGAAAGTGTGAAGGCCAAAGAAAAAAGAAAGTGAGACCATTTGAGATTATTCAGGTATCCAAGTAGTGCATTATCACAACACAAATTTAATTAGACCTTAATTTGAATTCCACATGTTACAAAATCAACCAAATAAAGCACAAATATCAAACAGTATTTGGAACTATAACATAGGCATCATGACCTCCAAAATAAAGCATTAACTTTATAAATATTTCTACTCAAGTAAAATGTAATGCCCAAAAGATCCAATGATTTTGATGCATGGCAAAATCTGTTAAGCAAATAAAGTCACAGAAAAAACATTGTAACTTAGATTGCTAACTTTGAACAATTATTTTTATCTTAGTGGAAAACAAAGAATACATATTAGCAAGTCAACTTCATTTTTGCAATTAATATTATTAAGGATTTTTGTTGTTATTCAACCCAAATGTTCATAGATAAAATAAAGTTTTTGACTCATGGTATGAGCCGCATATACTTGTAAACATAAGCACGAAAAGGTTTTGGAGAACAAAACATTACAGGCATGATAACATAATTACTAAACTAAAAATGACAATATTTTTTGCCAAATTTATAACCAGCTTACACTTTTGTAGTTTTGAGTAGTTATTGATATTTGGTAAGAGAAGTGAGTATTTATTAATATAGTTGATAGTTTTAAATTTGTGATTGATAATTAGTCGATAAAATTAGGGGTAAAATTGAAAATCACAAAAAAAAAAAAAAAACTCTGTATATTATAATGTAACATGCATGTAATTAGTAAGTAAGATAAAGGGTAAAAATTAGAATGCCATCTTATTCAAGTACTGATCAACCATCTCCTTTGGCTGAAATCATTAATTAGTACACAAAAGTATATATCAAAAACATATGTAAGCCTTATCTCTGGACAGCCCTTTCAGAAGGGAGGGAGGGGATGTCACACTTTCTGCTTGACATGCCATTTAGCCAAAAATTCCTCTTAAATTTAGTAAAGAATCAAAGTCAATCATATTGTACTTTATCAAAGAATATAAACCTTTCCACATATTCAATTCCTTCTATGGCTAAATCAAAAAGGGGCAAGTGATACAAAAGCTGCTACTCCTTAATCCCAAACCTTACCAAACACTAAAGGCACACATAAATGAACCAATCACACGCGATAATAGGTGAAAACAACTACATGAATCGGCAATAATCAATACCAGATGATTAAAAAAATAGTCTCTTGAGCTATAATGTTTAGCAGTTTAAACAAAATTTGAAGAGAAGATGTATCAATATCATACCTGCACCTTCAGTGGAAAAATTGCTTAGCTGGGACGAAGTTCCCAATAAACCTTGTCACAAAATCTGCACATGAACAATTGAGTTACAGAAAAGGGCTACCAAAAGAAATGGAAACAGAACATAGGAAATTTAAATACAAAAGAGTTGTTTTCTGACTTGCCAGAAGCAAACATTGATATAAAACGAAATGCATGATTAGGATTAATTAGTGAAAACAAACAGATCATAGACTCAATTCCTACAGCAGTCGGGGTTTATGAAAGCAATCATTCTCAATTTTCGTAACAACAATTTTTTCTCCTGGAATTTGGTCAAAAATAAACAATAGGTGAAAACAGCTACATGAATCGGCAATACACTTGAATACCGAATAATTAAAAAACGTTTATTGAGCTATAATGTTTAGCAGCTCAAAAAGAATTTAAGCAAAAGTTGTATGAAATAATGGAAACCAACACACAGAAGGAAAAAATCATTACGGTTTCAAAACACTAAACTTAACAGAATCAGATTGACAAAAAAGTAATCAAAATTCGAAAACGAAATCAAGGGAGAGCGAAATCAAAATTATATTACCTGAGGTGTTGTGAGTTGACGTGCTGAGGGAGGAGGATAATGCAACACTAATGAAATCAAGGAAGGGGACGGGAGAGGGAGGATGCAATTAGAGGAGAAGAAGAAAATAGTCCAAAACTGACAAAAGATAACAAAGAAATAAAGAAATAAACAAAGTATCACCAATGAGGAATAAAGAAGATAAATTAAAGAAAACTACACTAAAGAAAACTACACTAAAGAGATCAGAATAGAGATGAAGAGAGAGCTTACTGTTGTTGGAGGAAGGAGTAGCAGTAAGCGAGAAAGTTCACTCAGACATAAAATAAAACAAATAAGGAAATCAGTAAATAAAACACAGAAGTCACATAATTCAAAGAGAAGGAAACCAAAATAAGAAGAAAAATAGAGAGAGAAACATATAGATTTCAACATTGACTTTAATGGGGACAGAGAAAGCGGTGACTTGAAGAGTATTTGCGGGAAAGAGCTAATAGAAGGAAACAAAAAGAACACATAATTATAGCACAATACAGAAGGAAACCAACAAAAAACAATAAACAAAAAAAAACACAGATTTTAGGGAGAGAAACTTAGAGATTTAAAAGTTGATTTAATGGTGACTAAGAGGGTGGCAGAAACACAGAGAGGTAAAAGCTTATTTAGCATGAAAATTGAGACAAAATTTTACTAAGCAGCCTGGAGATTGAGACCACTAAGATGACTATCAATATGAGGTTCATGTAAGAGCATCGAAATCATGTACTTTAGACAAATTAACTTGAATAGTTGGTCAATCATAAAAATCAAACTGTACCTTGGCTTTGAGATTAAATCAAACTGAGTGTCGGCTTTGAGATGTGGACACTCTCTTCCACCCTTTGTTGAAGCTGTTGTGATGAAAAAATGAAAAAGAAAAGAAACCCATAAAAGAGTAATCCAAATAGAAAATCGAAAGTTACATTGACGTTTATGGAGGAGATAAAGGTACCTAAATATTTGTGGTTGCTTCCCAGCCCCATGAAAACTTCCAAATATAGAATCGAAACCTGCCAATCCATAAGATGAGACACATGATTCATGGTGGTTAAATTAAAGGTACAATCTAACAGATTAAAGTTAAAAATTATTGAAATTAAATACTCATAATTTTCATATATATGATAACAAAAACTATAATACCAAACACACTGATACACGTTGTAGACACCCCAATTTCGTACCCCTGTTTTATGACATACCATAAATATCAAAACCTGTTAAAGGACTAACGGATGTCAAGTTACATGGTTTAAAATGCAAAAGAAAAAAGAATGCATAAACAATGAATTACATGGGCCAAAGTGAAAAAAGTAAAGAAAAAGAAGAAGATCGCGCGGCCTATACTATATCTGGGCGCCGTGCCCCCAGCAGCCCCAGGCAGCGCCTATAGCCCTCAAGTTTACTGGTGCAGTTAACTTTTGGTGCAACTCTTTCAACACGCAGTACAAGTTGTTGAAGCACATCTGATGATTCTTGGCCACGAAGGAAGCTCAGATTTCAGCCTATATATAAATAAAAGCTCCCGTGCAGTGAAAAAACATAGTTACACACAGTGAAGAAAGTTCACACAGCGCAGTTTGTGAAAACTCTCCCGAGAGATCACCGAGGTTATTTCCCCTTCCAACCCCGAAGCTCTGCCAAGCTGCCGAATCTCCCCCTAAACACTAAAACCCTCCGGCCAAAGTGAACCATAGCTACCCATCTAGGTTTCTGCCCTATTTCACCGGTTCAAAAGTACCCAAAAGAGCAGTTGTCCTGCCCGAATCCAGACGTCAAATCCAGTCGAAGCAAGGAATTGCTCCACCCAATTTCAGACTCAGCAAAGCACGCAAAGCAAGCAGTTGTGCCACCCAGATCCCGAGGCAAAAAACAACAAAAGAAGCAGTTGCGCTGCCCAAAACCCCGCAAAAAGCAAAGCAAAAAGACGCCCTTTCCCTAAAGGACAAAGCTAGTACACCCTAAAGCCTACCAAAAGGAAATTTGGTACGTGATAAAACCCCCATGCTTCAAGAGGTAGGTACCTTAAAAGTTTTATTTCTTTTTATCTTTAAAAAGGTGATATTTAAAATAGTAATATATCACGATATAAGCAGTTATGTTGTCCAAAATTCTATAACAAATAGCATTAAAATAAGCCGTTATTATGAAGAAAAAAAATTATAAAGTACATTTGCAACTCTAAAATGAGGTTGCTATAAGTTTCGTTATTTCTTATATATATATATATATATATATAAAGTTTTATTTAAATTGTTAATTTTATAAAATAGCATATTTAGTCGAAAAACTTATTTTGAGACCGAAAGGGCGAGTTGGGTGTCTAACTCCTTCCCAACTTAGCCTCCGAACCCTTTTTTGCAAATCTGACATTTTTTGGGTTTTCTTTGTTTATCCTTAAAATAAAGATGACGACTATGTTGTACATATTTTGAGTCCACAATTGAGGCCGGACGTATTCCACGTGCTTGAAAGATTTTGAAACCACTCGCTTCTTAGTAGGGGGGAGAGGTCGAAAAATGGGGCACTCACACACGCCCATATTAAAATCAAGAAATTTGCATGTATTGCAATAATATCAACTACCCTAATTTTGGAATCAAGCTTATTTGAGAGAGATAGAGAGAGAGAGAGAGAATATGGAAGATCTGACCTTTGAGAATTGTAAAGAGAAAAAGGCCGTCAATTTTAGATTATATTCTTCACCATCAAACTTCTCACTCTCTTTCCCCTTCATTCATAACTATCACATTTTTCTTTGCGTCTTCGGGCGGAAGAACTTGACGACAAGGGAGAAGAAAAAGAAATTTACATCGTTTTTATGATTGTGCATTATTGAAACAATTTAATTAAAGTTGACTTTTTCAGTTAAAAAAGTGGGACAGCATCGGTTAGAAAATTGAAAAAGTGGACCGGTCTGTAATTTATCTATTTTAATAATCAAGTCAATTATCTTTTTCTTAATCCGTTTATCAGGTCAAACAAGACAATAATTTTAAAACGATAAGAATATGATAAACTATTTATTTTTTTATATAGTATTATCGAATGTCGCTATCTCTGAGGAATTGATTGAGCGCGTGAGAGGGGGAGAAAGAGAGAGGGTCTAAAGCAAACGAGACTTTTGCTTTCGATGATATCTTTTTAAATTTGAATGACTCGTGTAAATTGGTTGAACTTAATTGTTATTGGTTTTAAAAAAAGAATCTTGCTAATCTGAGTAGCCAAAAGCAAAAGAAGAAAATATACTAGAGTATTTCTTTTGAAAAGGTCAATTATCCCCAAAATTCTCTTTACATGTCTACTCTTTTTGTCACAACTTACAAAAATATGCCCGCACTCCCTTAAGGTGTGAAACCTCTACGAATCCTTGAATTCAAAATTTTAAATTCCCATTTTAGAATTTTTCAAATCACAATTTTGGTCAATCTAATGTTACTTTACCAATAATTTGCAAGATATTTGATATACTACTAAAGTACTAATTATTTATGTATTTACTATTTTATTACTCTTTTTTACCACCTTATGTTATAACTTTAAAATATAATCTACTATACAATAGAACTCAGTGGGATAAAGAGCGGCTGAGATTGATTATTTTTACTTATATCAAACGGCTGTAATTTATTCCCCGCACAACCCTTATCCCTCCGCGTCCCCCTCACCTTTTACGATTCCAACTCCCCTATGGTTTCTCCAAAATCTCCCTGAATCAGGGAATCAATTATACTTAACATCAAAATTCCTAAATGTAACATAATTTAAAAGGTAAAATTACTTCAATAATAAAACCACTCTAAAAGATTTTTTTTATTTTAATTTTTTATAAATGGAATAAGTAATAATATGTATGAACACTAATTCAAAAATTCTTTTGATTTTTTATTTTGTTAAAACCACTCTAAAAGAAAAAGCTGTTTTTATTACTGTTTTTATTTTAATTTTAAAATATATTTTTTAATACATCGTTCTCAATTATGGGACGTGTCAGTATTCGAATAAATGTCGATTATTCAAGAATGTTGTTAAGACCATTTTTTTATTGTTTAATACATTTTTAATTATTTAATGAAAAATGTCTAAAACACAATTTATTGGGTTTTTCTTACAAAATATGTTCGTTTTTTATTTTGTTAAAACCACTCTAAAAGAAAAAATTGTTTTTATTACTGTTTTTATTTTTATTTTTATTATATTTTTTAATGCATCGTTCTCAATTATGGGATGTGTCAGTCTTCGAATAAATATATAAAACACAATTTTAGACTCTTTTTGAAACATGATTAAAATATATATTGATTTATTCTTCCTACTCGCGTCATGCCATGAGCACGGGTACAAAGACTAGTTTATAATACAATAGAGGTCATTGTTGCACGCTTATAATTTACTTGGGATAAAAATGAGTCAGGATTTACTGTCTTACAGTGATTTAACGACCCTTATTTCCCTCAGCTCTCACATGTGCGAATGACAGTTTTCCCAGAGAGTATTATTTCCATCTTTCTTGCAATTCCTCCCGTCTCCTTCTCTTTCTCATTACGGTTTTACAGTTTTATGTTATCGTAATTAACTTAATCAATTTAATTTTTTTCTAACCCGTAATTTCGTATACAAATTAATTGAAATATTTGTTTTTTCTTTTTAACTGTTATCGTAATTAACTTAATCAATTTAATTTTTGTTTGGCCCATTTTTTCCGACCTGCAATTTCCTATACAAATTAATCAATTTACTGTTTTACTAAGATTCTACGGCTATTGAATAAAAAACTATATTGCAACACCAATTTCCAAATAATGTCTCTCTATTTTTTTAAAGAATTTTCATTGTAATTTTTAAAAAGATTACAATTTTGTCCAAGTAATTTCAATAATCTCTCCTAAAATTAGGAAATATAAGTTAAAGTTATTGACAAATGTCAAATTTTTAAACGAAAAATTATATGCGGACTTTAATTTCAATGTAATATAATATAAAGAATATTTTATTATTGCGAAAATTATTGAGATATTACGGTTTACGAGAAGGTTTACATTATTATTTTACATTTGCGAAAATTAGTTACTCTTTTACTGAGATATTATAGTTTTACAGTTAATATTTTATGGTTTTACAGTTATTATTTTACATTTGCGAAAATTAGTTACTCTTTACTGAGATATTACAGTTTCACGGTTTTATAGTTTTACAGTTTTATGGTTGCGAAAATTTGTATTTATATTTTTTTCTTTTTAATTGTTATCGCAATTAACTTAATCAATTTAATTTTTTTTCCGACCCGTAATTTCGTATACAAATTTAAAAAATTAAAAAAAAAACGTAAGTTTTGTAATTTGAAATATTTTTTTCTTTTTAACTGTTATCATAATTAACTTAAGCAATTTAATTTTTATCCGTCCCGTTTTGTTCGGCCGCAATTTCGTATACAAATTATTAATTAATTCATCTGTTCCGGACAAAGAGGCCCTGTTTGAAAGTCAATTTTTTTTAGGAAAATAATATTTTTAGTAGTTCATTTCCACAATATCTGCTTCATTTATTGATAAATTTCAAAACTGGTGTCGTGCCATCGGTACGGGCAAGAGTACTAGTCATATACATTTAGTTTCTCACTTAATGTTAATGATATACTACTTATATATATATATATATATTTTTTTTTTCCTTCTAAGGGGGACGTGGGAAGGGATCGAACCTGAGACCTCACACATTATGAAGTCTCATCTCTACCACTGAGCCACCCCCTTAGGGGCACTTATATACTTTTTATGTTCCGGACAAAGAGTTCTCATTTGCAAATTAAATTTTTTAAGAAAATGATACTTTTAATACATCATTAATCATTAATAATAAAATAACAATTTTATACCTTAATTTTTGAAAATAATCTTTCTATATAAAATATCTCGAAATGGAAGTAGAGTTTTGGCCCAAAACAAATAATGAAATAAAGTATCACAAAATTCTTGGACTTTTCAAATCGACTTTCTGATAGAACGAATAGAGTAATTCAATGAATGCATTAATGGTGGGGGATGCGTTAATTTGTCCATTTTGCGGCCATAACTATCAACAATTGGGCCTCTTAGCGGGGGTAATCAATGATCAAAGCCGAAGGTTGGCTAATTTCTCTCAATTGGGTATCTTTTCAATTAACAAACTATCTCCCAAAATCTAAAAGAAATCTACTTTGATATTGTTGTTTGGAGTACTCTTCAATTTCCACCAAAAGCGGAACAAGTTCAATTCTCTCTCTCTCTCTCTCTCTCTCTCTCTCTCTCTCTCCAAATAAGAGTAGTTCTCGTTATTTTTTTTCTTTGATTTTTGACATTTTTGTAATTAAAAAAAATTATATTTAAAAATATACATTTTTATCTATAAAGAGAGATTTTGTTTGACTCATTTGGACACTAAATGATTTTTTTTTTCAAAATTTAAAGTTATTAAAGATAAAAATAGTGGGGTATGAAAATTTATTAAGGTTTGTGTCAAGCTATTGTATCAATTTTTGTCTAACTTATAGATATCAAATGAATTTTTATATTTATTTTAATACGTTGAATATAAAATGAATAGCAAACTTATGTTGTACATGGCCTAACCTAAAAGATTAGCATGTTAGACCATAAACAACAATGGATCTAAACTGAGTGCTTAAAGGATTCTTTGGGATTTTTTGAAACAATAAAGAGTCCTAAAAAATGCTTAATAAGCAAAAAGGTGGTTTGGGAGCAAAACAAGCTCTTGTGCTTAAGAAAAATATTTGGCCAAAAACGATGTAGTTTAACATGAAATAGGGAAGAAACCGCTGAGTTTTTAGAGGGACAACACCTGAACGGGCTGCACCTCTCCTGCCAATTCCTTCCTTTTCCTCCATTCCCATGTCACATCATCATTTCCTTTTCCTTAATTTCTTTTTTTTGGTCAATTTTCAGCCATAAAATATATTTTTTAATTTTTTTTTCCTGTATTAAAGTAACATTTTTACCTACAAATAGAGACTTAGTTTGTTTCATTTGGATATCAGAAAAATTTTCTATGAATTTTTCAAATTTCTAACTATTTTTCTGTAAAAATATTAAATTATTGGAGATAAAGAGATGATGTATGTAAAAATATTAGAATTTATGCATTATTGAAAAAATATTTTTATTGAAAAACTTAAGTAAAAAGCTTAATAATATTTTTGTAATAAAATTAAAAAAAAAATAGAGGTTAAGCTCCCCATTTGTTCTTGCTCTTACAGGGGCGGATCTAAGATTCTACATTAACAACTCTGGTGTCACGTGACACCACTGGCCAAGAATTTCAAAGTAACTAGCGCCAAGGGTTGGAGTGTAAGAGCAAGCCCAATGGGGGGTTTTAATTAAAATCTAACCCAAATCTTGGGTTCCAATGACAATTTTAAAAAAATCTTCCATAAATGATAAATCATTGGTTGATTTTGTGGAAAAAAAAAATCACTAGAAGATACCAAATGGCTCCAATTCCAAGACATGTGTCTCCTTTCTCATTTCCCCATTTCCATGTGTCAAATTAATATTGGTCATCATTTTATTTTTTCTTTTTTTCCTCTGAATTAAAGTACATATTTTTACCTATAAATAGAGTCTTGGTTTGTTTCGTTTGGAAATCAAAAAATATTTCTATGATTTTTTTAAGTTTTTAGTCATTATTAATGGAGATAAATATGGTGAGGTATGTAAATGTGTTGGATTTTGTGCCTCCATTGGAAAGATTTTTTGATTTTAAATCAAATAAGTATCTAATTGGTTATTTAATGAGTTATGTTTGATTTGGGTATCACCTTTGTACATGCTCTGTAAACGGTAAACCCTTTCTTCACTTCTCAGCCAGAATCCTACACAGCCAACGCCCGAGATGCTCTTCAGCTCTTCGCCTCTTCTCGTCTTCCGTGACTCCGTCTTCAATCTTCCCGCCTTCCGTCTTCCCCAAATTCAAAAATCGACTTCAGCAATCACTCTCCCTCTATCGCTCAACTCTCTCTCATGTGTCCCCCACTCCCAATAGACAATAATCTCTCATTCTCCCTCTCCAATCTCTCATCCTCCCCCAAATTCGCAATCGCAAAGGTACGTCGTACGCCACCCCTTTTTTAATTTTTTGATTTCTTCTTTATTTTACAGAATTGAGTTTGATAGTTTGATTCACACCCACTGATTTGTTGGTTTTGTAGTAGATCCAAAATTCATCTTTCATTTTCATTTTCCATTTATTATTAAATCTGAAATTTAAGGATTTAAATTAGATAAAATTGGTTGGTTTATGACTTATGAGATGTATTTTGTTTGTTTGTGTAGATTTTTACTTGGATTAGACAAATTGAGTTGAAGCTTGAATTTTGCTAAAATTGTTTTTTTGTTAGAAAGTAATGGCTCAAGGCTGCAAGTGTGCGGCAGTTGTAAATTTGTAATGGATTATGACACCGAACAAAAATCTTGGATCCACCACTGGTAGGTTAGATAGTGCTGCCAACCTACTTATATGTCTCATGAATCTCTCTTTCCTATCTGGTGTGGCATAGATCATGACATTCACTCCAAAACCTTGTGATCATGTCGAATTTCCACTTGTAATGTATATATGTGTTATTGGTCAAATATATGTATTTTTGAACAACACCACATACTTTTTGATATTAGGAAAATTAAAATTAAGATATAGGGATTATTAATCCAAAGGTTCTCAATTATTGAACCACAGCAGGTAGTAGGTCTGTCGATTCTAACTCATTATTCACGAACCTACCCAACCCAACCCAATTCGTTAATTATCCAACACAATTCAACACAACCCGTTAGTTACCCGACGCAACCTAACCCAACAAAACAAATAAAGTGTGACAAGATGGGATGCCCAGCTTAACGCCTAAACCCAATAAAATTCGCAGGTTAAGTTGGTTGAACCCGTTAACTTGCTTAAACCGAACTTAATGCAAAAGCAGAAAGCTGGAAAGGAAACCTAGCGCCGAACTCTCACACACACTCGCTCCGCCCAGTCTCTCTCTCCATCATCGACCCCCAAAGCTGCCCTTCCTCACTTCGGCCTACTTCACGTCGGTCTGCGGCGAACAAGTTTATGGTTCAAACTCTTTCTAATTCCACAACCCACTTTTCTTTATTACTAATCAATCATTCCAAAATCCGTCCGGGCCACTTTATCGGAATTTCATTTAGCAAGCAAAATCATAGTCAAAAGTAAGTCTTCCTTCCCCAATTTCTCTCATTTACATGCCCTATTAAATCTCTCTCTGTACACATACTTGCTTTTTAATATGAATTTTCATATGGGTTTTCAAGAAAATGGTAATAGTTCAAACTAAATAATCTTGCAAACATTGCCACTTAGGAAGAGAATCATCGGTTACTTAGTACGAGAAATTCGACATATTAAGGTTTGATATACTCATAATTTTGTGAGATTTCAATTCAGTGACGTCAAGCTTTTAAATTTAATTGAAAAGCTCATTTGGGGGATTTGAGTTTGAAATTTCAGCTCACCCAGTTACAATTTTGCTTTTTTTCTGTCATTTGTTATTATGGGTCTTGAATTTTTTGAGATTTAAATGAGTTCAAAGCTTATATAAAATGGAAATCCTATTTTGTAGTTTTCAAAATTTTGAATTCCAGCTCACCCAGTTGTGAGAATTTTAGTTCAAGTTTTCATAGACAAGATTTGAGGAAAAACCCATTTCAATACTAAAATGGATGATACTGTTGTTCTCTAAAATGAAAGAAAGTTGGCCGGATGGAAGAGGCAATTACCGTCGAAGGGTGGTCGGTTGAATCGGATTAAAAGTGCATTTTCCTATCTTCCCACATACTTGTTATCGTTATTGGTGGTCCCTATTTCAGTGGTGAGTCGAATAGAAAAAATAGAAAGGGATTTCCTTTGGGATGGGGGTTTGGAAGGGCGGAAGTATCATTTATTTAGTGGACTGGAAATCAGTGTGCTCCGGGGTTCAGAGTGGTGGTTTGGGAGTTAAGAATCTAAAGATTTTCAATTGGGACTTACTGGGAAAATGGCAGTAGAGATATTTGGTGGAGAGAGATGCGTTGTGGAGGCGGTTAGTAGTAGAGAAGTATGGCGAGGGGACCCATCTTTGGTTCCCTAAGATGGTTTCTTCTTCTCATGGAGTGGGTGTCTGGAAAGGGATTATGAATAGGTGGGTCTTCTTCAAACGTCATATTGTGTTTGAGGCTGGTAAGGGGATAAGGTTGGGATCGGTTTCCGAGATTATTTGAACTTGGGATTGAGCAAAAAGGAGTTGGTAAGCTCGATAGTGGCTAACCATAATGGTTTAGCTTTGTGGAGCCCCTTGTTCAGAAGGGAGTTACAAGATCGGGAGTTCGAAGACATGAGTCAATAGTTTGTGATGTTATATGACTACAAAAGAAGTGCTGCGTCGGAGGATAGAGTTGTTTGGACAGAATCGAAGGGTTGAAGTTTCTCGGTGAGATCCTTTTATTCTTGTTTGGCGGGTAGGGATAATTCTTATTTTCCGTGGAAGGAGATCCGGCGGTCCATGGCTCCAAGGAGAGTGGCTTTCTTTGTCTAGGAAGCAGCGAGGGAGGCCATTTTGACGGGGGATAATTTGAGAGCTCGTGGGAGGCATAGTTGTCAAAGGCAAGCGCCCAAGGTGAGAGGCGAGGCGAGGGTGTAGCGCCTCATGTGTCCTAGGCGAGGCGATGTGCAAGAGGCGCTGTAAAAGCCTATAAGTCGCTCAGTTATTTTTTTTAAATTTTTTTAACTACCAAACAACATTGTTTAGCTTTAGTATAAATATATATTAAAGCCTAAAATACCCAAAATCCCAATTCAGAGTCTTTGACCACGACGATGAATGCGATACGACTCATACGAAGCCCTGCTACAGCGTTACGACTCATACGATGCCCTGCTACGGCGTTACGACTCATACGAAGCCCTGACAGTGTTACGACTCATACGAAGCCCTCTGCCACAGGAGGGATGTCTTGGAGGCCGATCTGCTTTTATGAGACTCGAGGATTCAAAAAGCCTAAATACTTCGCTCATTGTCCTAATTCCAAAGCGAAAGGGGCGATGAGTTAAAGGAATTTAGGCCCGCTGGCCTCGTTGGTGGTATCTACAAGATTACAAAGAGGTGCCAGGTTCCGCTAAAAAGGTTATTGGCAAGGTGGTATCTGAAAGCCAGCACACTTTCGGAGGGAGTCGCTAGATTATGGATGCAGCTCTTATAGCAAATGAGGTGGTGGATGAAAGAATTAGGAGTGGGATTCCAGGCTTATTGTGTAAATTAGATATTGAAAAGGCCTATGATCATGCAGAGTGGAGTTTTCTAATGTATGTTCTTTCAAGGATGGGGTTTGGAGAGAAATGGAGGCAGTGGATTTTCTTTTGCATCTCTACTGCTCGGTTTTCAGTCTTGGTTAATGGAGAATTGACGGGTTTCTTTGCGAGCTCGAGGGGTCTCCATCAAGGGGATCCCGTTTCTCCGTTCTTGTTCATCTTAGTCATGGAAGGGATGAGCCGTATGATGGATAGAGCAGAGGAGGGTGGTCTCATTTCAGGTTTTGGAATAGGAGGATGATGTGAATCCGGGTTCGGATTCGAGCCAAGATCGATTCGAAGATTAACGGACCCTTTAACAAAGAAAAACAATGAATAGGATAGGAGTCTCCCTCGACCGGTCGCGATTGACTGGGAACCTTGGGGTGCGGTAGAGAACCTTCGACGCGATTGCCAAAGACCCACGACCACGGAATGCCACAATCTTCCGACTCGTGAAGATTGATAAGTTCAAGGTGGTTTCTAATCCAAGAAACTCAAATACTCTCACAAACTCAATTGTGGAGAAACACAAGTGTATAAGAACACTTAAACAAAGCTTATGCTTTAATATATCAACCAAGTTATCTTCTACAATGAGTTTAGAGCTGCCTTTTATAGGCTTAAAATGCAACAATTACTAAGGGATGAATCAAGTCTCAAAGCCGGTCCAACTTCTGAAGAAAAACAAGAAGACTGTCCAACTTTTCGTGATCTGCCCAACTTCGTGGACTCAAGGGTCATGGATTAAAAGATAAGACTAAAGGTCTTCGTGAACTCCAAGGGACAGATTCTTCAGTTGCTGATTTCTTGAGAATTGTTTGGATTTCAAGCCTTTTGCTGCGACCAAAAAGTATTCTAGCTTCCCAAACATGACACTTGAGCTCCTCCATTTGTAAAGTGCCAATCCTTGGCCCTAGGATCACATCATTCCCTTCTTCTTGAAAATGATTCGCCCTCGATCTATACGCAACCCGGATGATCCGCACTTGAGGCGAGGTCCATCCAATTGAGTTGAGAAGAAGTGATTGTTGATAAGCCGCTTGATGAACCAATGTAAACTTGGAATTGGAACGCCTGAGTCAAATGGGTCTTCATACGCATGCATCATCTTCAACTCTTCTCGAACCACATTTAACTTTCTTTCATTCTCCTCTCTCTACCCTTCCTCGCTAAAATTCTTTTTGTCCTCTCTTTCAATCAAAACACTCTCTTGTATTTCTCACTTTTTCAATATATTCTCTCTCTTGTTTTTCTCTTTCTTTTTCATTTCTCTAGTTTTCTTCTCTTTCTCTCTCTTGTTTTTCTCTCTCTCTTTGTCTTTTGTTTCTCTCTCTTGTTTTTCCCTCTCTTTTTCTATTCTCTCTTTTTCAATCTCTTCTTCTTGCTCAATTTTCTCTCTTTCAAGGAAACTTTTGTTGGTGACGACATCATACATAGCTCGATTTTCATATTTCCATGGACGACCTAGTAAAAGATGCCAACCTTGCATTGGTATAACATCACACAAAACATGATCTTCGTACTTCCCAATGCTAAATGTTACACACTTGTTTATCCACCTTAATCACACCATGACAATCGAGCAATTGCAAGCTATAAGGGTGCTTACGTCTAACAATGGGAAGTCCCAATTCTTCAACCAATAGAGTGCTAACAACATTAACACCGCTATCACTATTTATAATCATACTAAACACCTTATCTTGCACTCAATATCTAGTACGCCATATATTTTGAAATACCTTTGTTTTCCCCTTGCCTCGCACACTTAAAACCCTCAACAATTCAGCTTGCATATCTGTCTCCATTTGGTAGTTTAATTACCGTTTTAGAATTGGATGACAAGGAAGGAAGAAAATGAAAGTATCGAATAATGCCAACATTTTTTTTTTGTTTTCTAATGACAAGAAGAATAGAAGGAATGATTGTATAAGGAAAGTTAATGGATTTCCTTTTCTATAAGTTTTTTTTTTCAATTTTATGAGATTTAGGAGAAGAAGAATTCAACGAAAAATAGAAAGACGAGTAGAACAAATTTGGGTTACCTCTTCGATTGGCTCTGATACCAATTGATGTGAATCCATGTTCGGATTCGAGCCAAGATCGATTCGAAGATTAACGGACCCTTGTAGACGGACAAAGAACGCAGAATGAAAAGGATAGGGAGTCTCCCTCGACCCGCTAGTCGCGATTGACTAGGAACCTTGGGGTGCGGTAGAGAACCTTCGACGCGATTGCCAGAGACCCACGACCACGGAACGCCACAATCTTCTGACTCGTGAAGATTGATAAGTTCAAGGTGGTTTCTAATCTAAGAAACTCAAATACTCTCACAAACTCAATTGTGGAGAAACACAAGTGTATAAGAACACTTAAACAAAGCTTATGCTTTAATATATCAACCAAGTTATCTTCTACAACGAGTTTAGAGCTGCCTTTTATAGGCTTAAAATGCAACAATTACTAAGGGATGAATCAAGTCTCAAAACCGGTCCAACTTCGGAGAAGAAAACAAGAAGACTATCCAACTTTCAGGACTGTCCAACTTCAGGGACTCCAAGGGATGTGTGATTAAAAGATAAGACTAAAGGTCTTCAGGAACTCCAAGGGACAGATTCTTCAGTTGCTGATTTCTTGAGAATTGTTTGGATTTCAAGCCTTTTGCTGCAACCAAAAAGTCCTCTAGCTTCCCAAACATGACATTTGAGCTCCTCCATTTGTAGAGTGCCAATCCTTGGCCCTAGGATCACATAAGAGGAGAGGTTCAGCGAAGGTTGAATATTTCTCATTTATTATTTGCAAATGACTCTTTGGTTTTCTGTGATGCTAAAAGATCTCTGTCGGGTTATCTTCGATTGGTGCTTCTTTTTTTCAAGCGTTGTCTGGCTGAAAATTAATATTTCTAAGTGTGAGATCATTCTGGTAGGAGAGGTGGAGGACATAGGGCAGTTGGTCTCTTTTTTTGGGTGTAAGTTTGCATGTCTACCAACCACATATCTGGGACTTCCGTTGGGGGCTCATTTTAAAAGTGTCACCTCTTGGAATTCTGTAATTGAATGGTTCGAAAAGAAGTTGGCAGGATGGAAGAGGCAACTTTTGTCCAAGGGAGGCCTTTTGACCTTGATTAAAAGTGTTTTATCCAATCTCCCTACTTCTTATCTCTAATGGTGTTTCCTAGTTCGGTGGCGAGTAGGTTGGAAAAATTAGAAAGGGATTTCCCGTGGGAGGAGGGGAAGGAGGAGCGGAAATATCATCTAGTGAACTGGAAAACAGTGAGCTCCGGGGTTCGGGGAGGTGGTTTGGGAGTTACAAATTTGCGGAACTTCAATTGGGCCTTGCTGGGTAAATGGCCATGGAGATATATGACGGAGAGTGACGCGTTGTGGAGGAGGTTAGTAAAAGATAAGTATGGTCAAGGGAGTTATCAATGGTGTCTGGAAGGGGATTATGAAGGGATGGGCCTCTTTCAAGCGACACATAGCTTTTGAGGTTGGTAAGGGGAATAAGGTTAGGTTTTGGAAGGATATTTGGTGTGGAGACGTGAAGCTAAAGGACCGGTTCCCGAGATTATTTGATCTTGTTGTAAATTAGGAGGAATTGGTAAATTCGATTGTGGCTAAGCATAATGAGATAGACTCGTGGACTCCGTTGTTCAGAAGAGAGCTGCAAGACAAGACTGGGAACTTGAAGACATTAATCAGTAGTTGTTTGGGATGCTTTATGGTTTCAAAGGAAGAGAGGAGGAAGATAAGGTGGTGTGGGTAGAATCGAAGGGTAGAAATTTTACTCTAAGATCCTTCTATACCTCCCTTGAAGGTAGGGACTGTCCTAGCTTCATGTGGAAGGAGATATGGGGAATCATGGCTCCGAGGAGAGTAGCGTTTTTTGCCAGGGAAGCCGCGAGGGAGGCCATTTTGACCCGCGATAATCTGAAATATCGGGGGAGAGCTCTTGTAAATAGGTGTTATTTGTGTAAACAAGAGGAGGAGACAGTGAACCATCTTCTTCTTCATTGCCCGGTCGTGAGGGATCATTGGAATATGATATTGAATCACGTGGGTTATGCCAAGTATGGTGAGTCTGCTTCTGCAAGGATGGTCTGTGTATAAGCGAAGGAGAAAAAATAAATGTTGGATCACAGCTCCTCTTGTGATTTGGTGGATTATATGGCTTGAGAGAAATAGGAGGGTTTTTGATAATTTTGAAGCAGATGTAGATCGTCTCAACTTGTATGTTTTGCAATCTATTGGGTTATGGTGCTTAAATTTAAACCTCTCAGAGGGGGAGTATTTTACAAGTATTTCGGATAGTTTAGTCAATGTCTAGTGTGTTGCTGTCTTGTATATGTCCCGTGTACAAGGACGCGTCTCTTGTTTAGACGCCTTTTATTTTATTTAAGTTCTTCTTATCAAAAAAAAAACGAAGCCCTGCTACAGTGTTACGACTCATACGAGCCCTAGGGCTTCTTCTTCAACCCTGTGACACTCATACGAGCCCTAGGGCTTCTTCTTCAACCCTGTGACACTCATACGAGCCCATAGGGCTTCATCTTCAACATGGTCTTCAACCCTGCGACACATATACGAGCCCTAGGGCTTCATCTTCAACTTGCTATCTCAGGTCTAAGACTTGGTCTGTTTCGACTTCAAGGATAGGGTTCCGACTTCAAGGCTAGGTTTTGTCTTCAGCTTGCACTATCTATTCCAAGTAAACTGCTTTCTTGACTTTGTGATAGCTTGGTTTGACTTTCACAGTATTGATTATTTTATATATATAAAATGCTCTGCATTCTTGACTCATTGACTCTATTCAACATTCATTGTCTCAGTTCTATCCTTTTTAAAAAAAAAATTTGTTTCTATTTTTGAAACAAATTTACTCAATGTTATTTAATATCATTACTCAACAGTCTTAACTTTGTACCATTTTTTAAAAAATTAAATAACAAATTTACTATGTTCTATTTCCTTTCATTAGTTACTGTGTACTTTTTTTAAAATTAAAAAAATTGTCTCTATTTTTTAAACAAATTCTCTCTGTTCCAGCTTACTTTGTTTTTTCTGTCTCTTTCGTTTTGATTAGAAATGTTAGTCCCCTCAAAGTAGTAGTGGTCGATAATATGAATTTCAACTATGAATGAAAAAATGTGTTATTGATATTATGTTAGAATTTAGTTTCATGTATTATGCACACTTATAGCATGTTTTGTTGATATTTGTTAAGTTATATGTATTTTATGTATTTTTCCTTAGAATTTTTTCCGTGAGCGCCTTTTGGCACCTTTTTTGCGCCTCGCCTCTCACCTCAAAGTAGGACCTATTGTTTTTTGGCGCCTCTCGACTTTGACAAACTATGGTGGGAGGATTGTCGTGAATAGGTGTTATATGTTTAAACAAGAGGAAAAGACTATGAATCACCTTCTTCTCCATTGCTTGGTAGTGAGGGACCTTTGGCATTTGGTTTTTAGAAAGACGAGTATCACGTGGGTCATGCCTAGATCGGTGAGGGTGGTCAGTGTACAAGCGAACAAGCGAAGGAGGAAAAACAAGTGTTGGGTAACAGCTCCTCATGCGATCTAGTGGACAATATGGCTCGAGAGGAACATGAGGGTTTTTGACAACATTGAAGGCTTGAAGCAGAAGTTGACCGCCTTAAGAAGAATGTCTTGTAGCTTATTGGGTTGTGGTGCTTAATGATAGATCCCATCGAGGGGGAGTTTTTTTTGTTAATATTAGAGTCAACTTTGTCGATATTTAGTTGATAGTGTCTTGTATATGTCTCGTGTACAAGGATACGTCTCCTGTTTAGACGCCTTTATTTATACAAATTCTTTACTTATCAAAAAAAATTTTTTTTGTTGTTTTGATGCTTTTGAATATAATAGGTGGTCATCAAACTTAATGTCCACATAATGTTACATGGGTGGAGTTTGCGTAGGATAGAGCTTTAATGGGAGTGTTATCTGAACGTGCTCCCATAATCTATCTAAAGTAGGAGATTGGATTTTCTGTATTTTGTTATGGAGTTATGACGATGCGACCTGGATTCCAACACGAGGTCGTGCCGCTAAACCAACTAACTAAAGGATAGGCACATGCTAAGCACAATGGCGCCCATCAAACAACCGAGCTAAATAAGCTCCAACAAGAAAGAAAAACCATAATGACGATACACAACAACAACCACAAGTCTACTACTCGGGTACACAACAACAACGTCAATGACCATAGCATGCCGAACTAACCACAACTAAACACCACGAGCTAAAAGCATGCTCCGGAAGGAAACTATATAAGCTTCTAATATAATCACCGCGGTACGACATAACTTGTCGGCTCCAAAAGAATACAACTTGCAATACCCAAATATATTTCTACCCGACCGTAAAGTCTACATAATTTTACAAATACAATCATCTTCCCTCTTCCATGTCATAGAACTATAAATAAAATAACAAAAATAAGACTCCTCGAGCTGCTACCAAAGCTCTACTCCATCTCTACACGATCTACCAAGCAAACTGCTTACGGCTACAGCGATGATCTAGTTGACCTCTACGCGAGCTATCGATCACACTGCCCACTAAAGAAACAAAAATATAGAGTGAGTCATAAAGACCCAATAAGTTACTACAAATAACAATATAGTATGATAATATATATTCAACTATAAAATAATCATGGCAATCTATCAACATGATAAATCTCATAATCAAGTACCGCATAAGAGTAGGTACATAAACCAAAATACCATAAATCCACATAACACGGTGATAATCACATTAGTGCTCACAAACAAACCATATAAGGGTGTACTCTTATGATCTGCATCCATCGTGTTACTCCTGCAATACACGTACAAAACAAAACCGTGCCCTCAAGTCCCACTCGAGTCACATGTGCTCTCGATACCCATCTCGTGGTATCGATGTCCCCGAGTCCCACTTAAGTCCATAGCTTACCAAAGTTGCACATATTGTTATAATAGTGGGGGGACTACATCCCTACTGCGGCCTATAGTAGAGGGGTGTGTGCAAATTGTCTCCGATACGGCGACCTATAGCGACCACGAACTTTGACATTCGTGAAGGCGTTGTGCCATCATCGACCCAATCAAATCAACCAAATATGCCACACCCAATGCAATGCACATGTAGATCTATGATTCTACCTTAACATATTACCAAACACATATTTGCAAGGTAATAAACAACACATCTCAAAACTACTTATCTAGTCTTGAACCACATAATCATCCTTGCGCATCTTTGCAAGTATTTCGAAATACAACTTGACCACATATTTAGTCAAAGTATTCAAACATTAGGGTACACAATGATCCCCAAATCACAAACATACTTAGACTATTAATTAGTCACATAATGAGACTACATATTTAGTCTATCAACAAGAACACATCGAGGTCCTCCAAGATCTTCAACTCACAAGCAAGTAAATACTACTAAGTGAGTATGTACTTACATAGCACGAGACTATATATTTAGTCTTCAATCAAAACCATACCCGGACTTTCTCTCTAGTCCAATAATTATTTATTGAGGTCCTCAAGCATCCTTAACCCACAAACAAGTAAAGACTACTAAGTTAGTCTATATACGCTCACATCATTAGGCTATATACTTAGCCTCTAAACATAATCATACCGGGACTCTCTATATAGTCCAACAATCATATTGAGGTCCTCCAAGAATCCTCAACTCACAACCAAGTGTAGACAACTACATTAGACACAAACACCCATATCATGACACTACATACTTTGCCATAAAACATAACCACACATTAGTTCATAACCGTCGTATACTAGTTGCTACACTACGCTCAAAGCGTAAACAAGACTATCCCATAGTCACACACACGCGAGTACCCATATGTGCACTTAATCTTAACTCATATGGAATGGTAGTCCATCCATCATCTCAATCTCATAACCTTATTTTGAGTCTATATAATGATCTCTAATATTCCCGTGCCCCTAACATGCACGCCCTTAGTAAACTCTCTTGAGTTGCTAAACCAAGTCAACAATTCCCAACTCTCATATGACTTACTAAGTTAGTTAAGCGTCAATCTATCATCATAGTGATAACCCTTAGGTGCCGTTTGGTAGCCAGGATTAAGGCCAGATAGGATTAATAAGTCAAGTTACCTGATGTTTGGTACGCAATAAGTGGTCGGGACTGATAGCACGAGTTATCCGGATAAAGTCATTATCCCTCTCACTATTAATACCAACGGGGAGGGTGGTATTATTAGTGCCCTCACTAAAAAAAATTGGGATTAACATTTATAATCTCAAAACTACCCCCGATATACAAGTGAGGATTAATAGCGAGGGCACTAATAGTACTCGGATTAATAATACTGCCTTATCAAAAAAAAATTAATAATACTGCTTATCCTTGTCTGACTACCAAACAAGCCCTTAGGGTTTAGGTGTCCTATTGGACACTCACAAAGAATTTATTCAAGTCTTCACAAACAAGACCATACGCGTCTCCAACGTCATAGGATTCCAACACTACTTTATTTAGTGTATTATCAATCTCTATTCGACTCCGTTGAGTCTTTACTCTATATTTCATCTTTTAGGTCATTATTGACTTAAACCACAAAATCCATCCATCATAACTTAATCGATTTTCTTTTATCAATCATCACAAACCCAAGTATCTCAAGCATATAATAATTGTCATTGAAATCATAACCCAAGACTTTCTAAATAGTCTCTTATCATAGAGTGTCCAAGAGCACACTCTTAACCATCACACAGAATCAATCATCAAATCATATTCTCAATTCACCATTAATCACACAAGAATCACATTTTAGATTCTTTAACAAGTTAGTGTATTGTGCACTAAAGATGACTTCCCATAATTCAACACTCACATTAGTTTTCTCTCTAGGTATTGTAGAGATCCGTATATGGTTATTAGACTTTACTAATACATTCATAGGGACTTATAATGAAGTCCTAAATCATCAAATATCACCGAAACCCAAATTCTCTCAAAATGACATGTCGGGATTTCGCAAATGAGATTCAACGATCTACAAACGTCGTAGGATTTCATCCTAAGGCTCACAATGACACATTAAAACCATATTTGACTTCGTTGAGTCTAATTACTAAACTTCAAAAGTTAAATCACAAACCCATTTCATGATTTATTGACTATTCGGGTTCCTAAACCCATTTAACATGTTCTTCAAGCATACCCAACAAACACATTCAAACCCATATACTTTCAAACCCACATGTTCACAAATCAAAATCACATATAAACTCATCTTATAGGCACGAAATAACTCCACAAAACATGTATAACACATCTCTAACATCCTAGCACCAATTTTAGCTAGAGAGAGAAAGTAGAAAGTTTAGTAACTTACTTATTTCGGCCAACAAAAATCATTGAAAACGAAAACAAACCGGGGGAGAAAACTCTACTCGTCGAGGGCTTCACAACGGTGGTCTCCAATCAAAAATCCGATGGTTGAATCAACGAGGATGAGATTACATATAGTAAATCTCACCAAGAACACACACACAAGTTCTCTCTCTTATGTTTGAACTCTAAGGGCTGAAAATGAGAGAGAGGGGCTGCCAAGGGGGGAATATCAGCTGGGTTAAGTTAGGTCAAAGAGGATTAGAGACTAACCTAATGTGTTGTCAATTTCTTGTGGCTCCAATTCCAATTTGATTAGTTAGTTAAACTCACTTAGAAACCCACTTAAAAACTTATATAGATTAATTGCCCAACATAAAAGTAAGTGATTCGCAGTCCCCTTATGGGTGTAGTCAAGTCCCTTATGTTTTCAAAGGAGGACTAGTAGCGTTGTCTTTGGCAGCGGTGACGGGGCCAAAAACAGGGGAAGGGAAACATAGGTGAGAAGGGGCGTGTTTTGCACGTGAGTGGGGCACTCGTTAAGATAGTGAGTCAAAGACGGTGCACAGTAGCACTTGGGGTAGCAGGTGTTCAAATTCAAACGTACTAATCGAAACAGGGCCGTTCCGAATAATCGGTCTAATAAAGGGGAGTGGGCTTTGGGGGTGTAGATAGGAGCTTTAAGAATCGTGGGCCGGAACGTGGGCCAGCAAAGTCCAATAATAATAGGTGGAAACTAATATGGGTTTGGGTACCGAAATCCAAGATTGATAAGGGCAAGGGGAAAGCTACTAGGCCTGGTACGAGGATATAGGAGGAACGTTAAGTGGGCCATTTCAGTCGGCTTTTGTGCTCCCTAATCAGTTCGCTCCTGGGTCTAAGTCAGGGCAGAGATGGTCCACTTGTAAGGTGATGAACGAGGAGGTCAGGGAGGCGACGCAGAGTTCGGAAGATTTGGCCAATGGAGGCGCAGAGTTTGTAGGGTCAACGGAGGTCGAGTTTGAGTCAGAAGTTTTGGCTTCAGATAAAGGGGACGGAGGTACGGACAACTCAAAGTCTGGTGTGGTACAAACTCATAACAATGGCCCAGCAGTGTCCACTTAGTTGAAGACAGTACACGTCAGATTCAGCAGGGTGGAGCTCAATTAGGTAGGTTTTTTGGGGCCTCAGTTAGTGGAAAAGATGTCGAAGTCCCTTGTGAAGCAGTTCCAATTAGTGTGATCAGTCCTTGTGAATATGAAGAAGATACAATTTTGATTCAGAGGAGGATATTTCAATTTGGGCAAAGAGAAGGGCTGATAGATTTGGTAAGTTTTTGGGGGTCCCCTGTGCTGGTTTCGAAGATAAAATTATGGATTTATTGTTGGATATTGAGAAGAATTGGAGGTTTATAGAGGCGGGCATTATAAAAAAAGTTGCAAATCAAGAGATAAAGGCAAAAGAGAGCTGAAAAATCTGTGTTGTAGTTTGAACTATGAGCAGTTAAGGAGGAAAGTTGGGGATGATGGGTGGGGAAAAATTGTTTGATAATGCATCTACGGATTTTATCTTGGAATGTGCGGGGTATCAATGATGTGGATAAACTTTGTATTATTAAGGCTGCTTTCAGGAGGTGGAAGCCTCATGTTATTTGCATGGTAGAAACTAAATTGGACAAGGCAGAAAGAAAAGTGATCTCCAGCTTATCGGGGGAGTAGGTGGTTAGACTCGGAGTGTTTAGAATCGATGGAGGCGGGGGGAGCGGTTATAGTTATGTGGGATTTTAGGTGGATTTCAAGGTTGGATTTTGTTGTGGGTTCTTCCTTTGTTTCATGCTTACCGAAGATGGAAGAAAATGATAGAGTGTGGGTTTTCTCGGGTGTTTATGGTCTGTGTGCAGCGGTGGATAGGAGAGTCTTGTGGGAGGAACTGAAATCAGTTAAGAGCAAGTGGGATGCTCCTTGGTGTATAGGTGGTGACTTCAATGTGGTTCGTTTCCCGCATGAACAATCTGGTTCCCGAATCTATACTCGAGCTATGTCGGAGTTTAATGATTTTATTAATGAAGGGGAATTGGTAGATTTAGCTTTGTCAGGAGGAGATTTTACTTGGTTTAGAGATGGAAATAGCTTGCAATTTTCTCGCATAGACAAGTTCCTTGTATCTGGTGATTGGGAGGAGCACTTTTCCGTAGCACTCCAGTCTTGTTTGCTTAGAGTGATTTCTGATCATGTTCCTTTACTTCTTGAGTGTGGGGGATTTATGAAAGGGAAAGTTCCGTTTAAATTTGAGAATATGTGGCTGAAGGCCCGGGGTTTGTGGATTGGGTTAAAGAAAAATGGTCTTCGTATTCAGTTGTAAGAGACCTTAACTTTATATTGGCTAGGAAGCTTAAATTGCTTAAAGAGGATTTGAAAGTGTGGAATAAAGAAGTTTTTGCCAAGTTGGGAGTTAGGATTAACTCTGCGATGGAGAGGATCAATGTATTGGATGGTTTAGTAGGGGTTCAAGCATTGAGCAAGAAAGAAGAGTTGCTTCGATTGAATCTGTAAAGGGAACTAGATCATCTGTTGCTTTGCGAAGAGATAGCTTTAAGCAAAAATCTAGAATTCAATGGCTCAAAGAAGGGGATAGAAATACTAGATTCTTTCATAGAATGGCTAGTGCTCATAAGTCTTCGAATCAGATTAGGGAATTATGGATTGATGGAGTTCAGTCGTTGGATAGCAAGGATATTAAGGAAGGAAAATTGGGGTTCTATCATCGGTTATTTTCTAAAACGGAGGAGTGGCGGCCTTCGTTCAACAACACCTCTTTTCCTTACCTTGGTGAAGATGACAACAATATTCTGGAGCTTCCTTTTTCCGAAGAGGAGGTTGTGGCAGCCCTTCGTGGTTTAAGGGGTGATAAAGCGCCGGGTCCCGATGGTTTTTCTATGGCCTTCTTTCAACATTGCTTGGAGATTATAAAGGAGGATTTAATGAGGGTGTTTCATTGTTTTCATGAGAACTTGTGCTTTTAGAGAAGCCTGAATGCTTCTTTCATTACTTAATTTCCAAAGAAGAAATGGGCGAAGGATTTGAGTGATTTCAGGCCTATCAGTTTAGTGGGTGGAGTTTACAAATTAATTGCCAAGGTGCTATCTTTGCGATTAAAGAAGGTGATTAAGGAAGGTGCTGAGCAAACTTATCTTAGTGAATCACCTTGCTTTTGTGGGGATCGTCAAATAGTGGATGCATCGTTTATAGCAAATGAGGTTGTGGAGGCTAGGCTTAAAAGTGGAGATCCGGGTTTGATATGTAAGTTGGACATTGTGAAGGCTTATGATCATGTCAACTTTGCCGGAGAGGATGGGGTTTGGTCTTAAGTGGCGGAAGTGGATCTTCTTTTGTATCTCGACTGTTTGATTTTCGGTGTTGGTGAATGTGAGCCTGTGGGCTTTTTTGTTAGTTCGAGGGGGTTGAGGCATGGAGATCCTCTTTCTCCATTTTTATTTATCATCGTGATGGAGGCCTTGAGCAAGATGTTGGATAGAGCTGTGTGGGGTGGCTTTTTGAAAGGGTTCAGTGCGGGTAGAGGTGGTGGAGAGGAGGTGACAGTGACCCATCTTTTGTTTGCAGATGACACGTGTATTTTGTGAGGCTAACGCTGATGAGTTAGGTTATTTTCGTCTCGTGCTTTTATTCTTTCAAGCGGTTTCGGGCTTGAGAATCAACATCGCAAAGAGCGAGATCATTCCGGTTGGAGTGGTGGCTAATTTGCTTCCCTTGGCCAATTTTTTCGGTTGCAAGGTTGGGAGTTTTCCGACGGTGTATCTTGGTTTGCCTTTAGGAGCCAAGCATAAAAGTAAAGAGATGTGGATCTCGGTCATCGAGTGGTTCGAGCGGAGATTGGCAGACTGAGTATCTTTCAAAGGGGGGAAGGCTAAATCTAGTAAAAAATACTCTTTTTAGTCTTCCAACATATTTTCTATCTCTTTTTGTGCTTCCTGTTTCGGTTCGGTTCGGAGCAGACTTGAAAAATTGGAGAGAGATTTTCGTGGGATGGGTCCACGGAGGTGCGAAAGTTTCATTTGGTTAGGTGGGAGAAGGTTTGTGATAGCGTGAAAAATGGAGGCTTGGGTATCAAAAATCTGAAGTTTTTTAATTTGGCTCTTTTGGGGAAGTGGCTTCGGAGATTCGTGGTGGAGTAGAGTGGTGGTGAGCTTCTATGGTGAGGATGAGCATCTGTGGTTTCCAAAGGATGTGTCTTCTTGTTATGGGGTGGGGGTTTGGAAAGGTGTCAGGAAGGGTTGGGCTCAATTTGAGAGACATATCTCTTTTGACCTTGGTAATGGGTCCAAAGTTAGATTTTGGAAGGATAAATGGTGTGATGACATGGAGTGAGTTATGGAGATCCTTTCCAGCTTTGTTTAATTTAGGAAGTGAGAAAGATTGCTTAGTTAATTCGATTTTGCATATTGAGGATGGGAAAGTTTCTTGGAGTCCCATATTTCGGAGAGACCTTCAAGATTGGGAGATGGACTCTTGCGTTCAGTTTTTTGCCAAGCTATATTCTTACCCGGTGGGTCAGTCGGAGGATAGGGCGGTGTGGGTGGGCTCGAATTGAATGTGTAATATTTTACAATAAAGATATTTAGATATTTGTGCTAAACCTAGCTGAGTTGACTTTTGCTTGTACACGTTGCACACAATACTTATCTAGGTATCGGTCTAGACTTTAAAACATTATCAGTACAATACCTCCTGTATTTTTTATTTTTTTAGTGTCTATAGATTATAGTTAATACTTTTTATTTTTCGTATTATCTTGTTTCATTTCAGTACAAATTGTACAATATGAATTGATTGACATTGCATTATCAGTACAATATTTTTCTTTTAGTGTCAATAGATAATACTGTTTATTTTTAGTATTACCTTGTTTCAAATGGATGATGCAACAACAATCGCTAGGTTTTCTTCCAGAATCACCTTATTACATTTTACTTATGATTAAGCAAATTATTTTAATGCTTCAAAATAAAGATATTTGTGAAAGTAAGGCGTTTATTTCCTTTCTTGATGGGTGGAAAAGGGCTTGTTTTCTCTCAGAGGAAGGATTACTCTTATTAGAGCAGGTCTTATGAGCATACCTCTCTATTTCCTTTCTTTGTTTAAAATCACCGTGTGTGGTTGATCTTATTGAGAAACTATGAATGATTTCTTGTGGGAAGGGTCGGGGAGGGTGAGAGGGATCATTTAGTGTGTTGGGATAAGGCTAAGGAAGAGGGTGGTTTTGCTTTGGCTTTGGGCAATTTGGTTTGCAGGAACATCTCCATTGACAGGGAAGTGGCTTTGGTGTTTCCTCTAGAATCATAGTCTATTTGGCATAAAGCGATCAAGAGCAATTTTAGACCCATCAATACGGGTGGGATTGTGATACTTGACTCATAGAAGCCCTTGGAAGTTCATCCATCAGTGTTATCATTTGTTTCTCCCCTTAACCCTTGTCAGGGTAGAGGATTGGGTCCGTATTCGTTTATGGGAAGATGTTTGGGTGGGAGACATTCCTTTTGTGTATATTTACCCTTGATTGTTTCAGGTTTGGTCATATGGCTCCTATTTTGATTTTTCGTTCATAGGTTGGGCGTAACATTTGGGATATTTATTTCTTTCGTCAGCTTAATGATCAGGAAGTTGAGGAGGTGACCTACCTTCTAAACATTTTTTTGTTGGTGCCTTTCTCTTCGGGTTCTGATTATTAAGTTTGGGTTTTGGAGGATTTTAGGCTTTTCTCGTGTTGGTCTTTTTTATCTCATTTGATTAGGCCGGCAAATTTATCTCCTTTTCATTTATCTTCTTTTATTTGGAAAGCTCGGTTTCCTTTCAAAATTGAAGTGTTTGTTTGGTTGTCAGTTCATAATAAGCTTAATACCAAATTACCATTGACATGCTGCAAAAACGTTGACAGATAAGAGGATTTCCCTTGATTGGTGTGATGTGCAAGACTTCATTGGAATCTCATGATCATTTGTTTCTTCATTGTGAGTGGTGCTTGCTTTCTTTGGCAAAATCTCTCTTCAGTGTGGTGAACCCTAGGTTAGATCTGAGGCTATTGCTTCGTTTCTTCAAATTCGCTTTAGTGGGGTTTGGTCAAGGTGGAAATGGTTTTATCCTGTGGGTGTTTTTGCTATTCTTTGGTCCTTTGGATGGAGAACTCTGAGATCTTCAGAGAGCAGGCTGTGTTGTTGTCGCTTTTGTGGGATTGAGCTGTTTTTCTAGCTTCTCTTTTTTTTTATAAGTAAATAAATAACATATATCAAGCATCAAAAGAGGTGATGCGTCCTTTGTACACTAGAAGTATACCATCCCCACGTTTAACCAATATCTATGCTATTTACAAGATCTACAAAAGTTATGTTGGATCTAGGAAAAGAGTGATCAGCCTCGAAGCACCAAAAATGAAGAGTACGAATCAACAAATTCTTCAACTCCGGGACTGACATTTCCACGTTGTCGAATGCCCTATGATTTCTTTCCTTCCATAGAATCCAACACACACCCAAAAGAGCTGTCCTCCATATACTACTACTCCTCTTCGAATGACCCCTATTCCAGCCTCTGACATGGTCAATGATCGAACTTGGCATGACCCATGACCCCTATTCTAGCTTCTCTTTGGGCGTGGATATCTGGAGCATTCCACGGGACTCCTTTTTAGAGATTTGTCATGATTGGAATGCTTAACTTTTCTTTTCTTATCATTTGTTTAATTGTGTTTTAATAATTTTTTGTGACCTAACACTTTTAGTTTTGGAAACATAAAAACTAATTTGTTAGGAACATGGACTGGACAAATTTGTTAAATTAACATCCTGGAAAGAAACACACAAGTTATTACATCATTGCTATATAGCAATGGAGCTAGTCAATACAAATGCTTGTTTCTTAAACTTCATAGCTACTACAATTAGGACGGTCCCACATGAGTGGTTTCATTGCTATATCTTGCACTTTTAAAATTCAAAATTTTATATGAAGTTGCTATGTCAACAATGTAGATATTGATTTTGGCAGCTTCTCTTGTTTGCACATATCTACTTTCCATGTGATAATGTTATGTATGGCACTCTGAAATTCTTCTATGATTTCTTTTTTGATGACAGGGTTTACTCAGCGTTGGTTGAATCCATTAATCTCCAATTTAAATTGATTGTACCATTTTGAGTAGTCATTTCAATAAGAGAGAAAAATGAAGAAAATGATTGCTCTGGGTTTTGAAGGGTCAGCCAACAAGATTGGTGTTGGGGTTGTGAGCCTGGATGGAACAATTTTATCAAACCCTCGGCATACTTACATCACCCCTCCTGGTCAAGGATTCCTCCCCCGAGAAACTGCCCAACATCATCTTCAGCACATCCTTCCTTTAATCCAATCAGCCCTCAAAACTGCTGATATTAACCCAAATGATATTGATTGTCTTTGTTACACCAAAGGTCCTGGAATGGGAGCACCCCTACAGGTCGCTGCAGTTGTTGTCCGGGTTCTTTCACTGCTGTGGAAGAAGCCAATTGTTGCTGTCAATCACTGTGTTGCTCATATCGAGATGGGAAGAATTGTGACGGGTGCTGATGACCCTGTTGTGCTATATGTAAGTGGGGGAAACACACAGGTGATTGCTTATAGTGAGGGGAGGTATCGAATTTTCGGAGAAACTATTGATATTGCTGTTGGTAATTGCTTGGACCGGTTTGCTAGGGTTTTAACGTTGTCAAATGATCCAAGCCCGGGGTACAATATTGAGCAGGTACACATTTGATATTTCCTTTCTTTTTCTTTTTTTATCAAAAAAAAAAGAAGAAAAAAAGATTTCCTTTTATTTATATACCCCATTGGAAAGTGTAGCATATGCCTGCCCTCTGCTTTGGGCCTTTTGACAAGTGCACAGCAATATCTTGAAGCCATCCAGAATGGTTGTACCCCCGCACCGAACCCTATGGCCAGCTGCAGTATGGAGGCAACTGCGCCCTTTGAGGGAAAGAAATTTATGGTCGAAAAACAGTTAGCACCAAATTAAAATAACATATGATGCATGCCTTTTAAAGATTCTTCCAATCCCTTGAGGTCCTTGGTTCCAAACTTCCAATCCTCATACCAATAAGGGGTCACACTTACCCATCAAAAAAAAAAAAAAAAATGATTCTTCCCTTTTTTTGGATTATAATTGCCACCAATAATTCTAAATGTAAGGCTAAAATATTAATTTCAAGTACCTTTTGGGTCTAGATTAAATTTGCTGAAGAAAATCTCTATCCTCAAAGCAAATACATGATGCATAAGCCATAAAGCTGTGTAATTGACAACTCTCAAAGTAAACTTCATTGTAATTGGGTGTCCTCCAATGCTCTTGAATGTCTAGCCTACTCTGGACTAGATAGGATAGTATACTGCCCCACCTTTCTGTCTATGTATCTCTGTCTCTCTGTGTCCTTGTCTCCCTCTCTCTCTCTCGGTTGTCTGGATGTTCACCCTCCGCTTTCATCCATGGCAGTCCTCATTAGAATGTAACGAATGCCTCAAGACCCACCAGAAACCCAAGGGCCCCTAAGCTCCCAGTAGACATAAAATTGAACAGAAGGAATACTTTGGGTGAGGAGAGTGCAAAATGGGAGCAGCACAAAGTGCTACAATGTTGTCCAAGATGAGAAAGGAAAGACCTTACCACTGCCTATAAAATTAGAAACTGAGGTATCTTGATTCGCACAGGAATAGAATAAGCTGGTATAAAACAGGAAAAAATATTACTTGGCCTATATTGTCTTCTTTTTGTAAAACTTTACAAGTGTGCCATTGCATACGCTTAGGAAGAGTAGTGACCAAGTAAGAGGGGTGGCTGCACAGCTTCGACCAATAAACACAGATTGAATAAAGGTATTGCCATAGTAAACAAATCCCAAGAACAATGAAGAGATCCCTCAATTCAACTCTGTGACTGATTCAAGTGGGAAAGAGAGGGCAGAGATTCTTCGCATTTGCCATTAATATTTTGATGAAAGATAATTACCGCATAGGATGTAATGCATGTAAAAGGATTATATATATATAAAGGTTACTACATTATGTAATAACCTTTTTCTTTTTCCCTTTTTTGTTTTTGTTTTTTTCCAAGTGGCTTTATTTAATTTAATTATTAATGGTTCTTTCAGTTTAGGAAGTAGATTCGGTTTCACAATGCAAATGTCTTCGAATTTTTATCGCATATGCAAAAGGGTGCTGCATTGGTGTAGTTTACTTACCTATCTTCTAAGTCAGGAAGATTTTTCATTTATTTTTTGTTTTTTGTTGCTTATTCTGTTTCCGTTATTGGAACAAGATAGTGTGTACTCCTTTAAATGGCTACTCCTTCAGAAGGGCAAGCACAGTAGAAAAACAACGTCGCTCACATGATCTCAGTACTTTTCCATGATCAATGTAGGCTTCTAAGATGCTAGTAAGGGGATTGCTTTCATATATATATATTGTTAAGTAACCAACTCATCTAAAAGCTTAAACTATTAGATAGGGGCTCAACAATGTATATTAAGTTTTACACTCCCCCTCATGTGTGACCCTGAGAGATACACAAACATGTCTCACCAGGGGCATCACAAAGCAAACAGAGTGACAACATGCACTCACAATATTTAGGTAACAAATGCAAGCGGGATGACTCGAACCACGACCTTACCAAACCAGAGCCTGTTACCATGTTAAGTTACCAACTCATCTAAAAGCTTAAGCTATTAGATAGGGGCTCAACAATGTATATCAAGCTTAACTTATATATATATATATATGCTGAATTCCAAGTACATGAGATGCATTCTGAAAATATGTTACATGAGGTTATTCAGAGCAATAAAAAAGAAAAGTTATGGAATTTATTAAAGGAATGTGGCTCTATATCTAGCTAGCTAATAGGAGATGACGGGGTGTATGTGATCAGCACTAGACTAGCACTTGAGATTGATGAATTCTATGCCGTTTTTAGAAAGCTGTGGGAATTTATCGTCATAGTTTACTTCTGTGCTTCTTTTCCTATCTACTACGTTGACAAGTTGCAATACCATGAATTTGGAATATGTTTGGTTAGTTCTTGGTCGATTGACATTCTGCATGAGAGGAGAGGTTCTTATTGATACTCCACTTACTAATGAAAGTATTGCCCTTTTAGGTTTCCTTTCATTGACGTCTACAATATTTTGTCTTAACATTCATCATTATATAATTTATATGGCATTTTTCTTTTGGGTTTAAAGCCTTTTCGTCTTCCACCCCCTCCTTTAAAAAATATTAATAATATCTTTGGTTTTACTTTTATATATTTCCATTTAGCTAGAATTCATTGTTTACGTGACTGATCTCATAGTTTTGAGATGGAATTGGTGACAAGAATTTTTGAGCTTCTTTACGCCCAAAAGGTTGGTTGTGAGAGGGATTTCTGCTCCCATGGAAGTCAGTATGGAAGACGGTAACTCCAAACCGAGTAGCCTTTTTTGCGTGGGAAGTGGCGAATGAGGCTATTCTAACCAGTGATAAAGAGGGATTGTATATGTTAACAAATGCTTTTTGTGAAAGGAGAGTGAGGAAAGTGTTAATCACTTGGTTCTGCATTGCCCGATGGTAGGGGAATTGTGGTATTTTATGTTCGGATTGTTCAATGTGGTGTGGGTGCTTTTGGAGACCTCCAAAGACTTATTGTGGAGCAGGAGATATTTTTGATGGAGGAAGAACATAAATATTATTTGGGAAGTTGCTCCCTTGGGGGTGTGGTGGACGATTTGGAAGGAAAGAAACCATAGGGCTTTTGACAATGAGGAAGGGTCCATTTCAGATTTGAAGAGTGCTTTGCTCCATCACCTGTTTGTGTGGTGTGCAGGGGCTGAGCACTTGCATATCCCCATGTTAGCCTCTTTTGTATATTTTGTGCATAACTTTCCTATATCTTAATTAGTTTTTTGGTAGAGTACACTTCTTGTGTACAAAAGATGCGTCACCTGTTTTGATGCTTTGCTATCTATACAATTACCATTATCAAAAAAAAAATTTATGCGATCCAAGTGATTATTGCATCACTATATGTTGAATATGCTCTTGATCTGAAAGGGCTAGTTGCAGCGGGGCATCCTCTGAACTAGTTATAGGTTGCAGGTTTTGGGGATGATTTCCTCCATTTGATGTCAATTCAAGATAATACTGTCATGTACTGAGTCATGCTTGTGGTTCTTACTGACAAGGGATCCTTGTTTTTAGTGCTCTCTTTTAATAAATGTGCTTATTCTAACAAAGATTGCTGCTTAATCAATGCATGATTTAATTTTCTCTTCAACAGCTTGCCAAGAAGGGAGAAAACTTTATAGATCTTCCATATGTCGTAAAAGGAATGGATGTTTCTTTTAGCGGAATATTAAGTTACATTGAAACCACTGCTGAAGAGAAGCTCAAGAACAATGAGTGCACACCTGCAGATTTGTGCTATTCCCTGCAGGTAATCATTGAGGATTAGTTCAACTTCATAATGTGCATATCTTAAAGGTGTTATTTATACTATAATTAAAGGAGAGTAGCCTATTGGACTTTCCAATCTCTTTGAACTCTCTCCAACTACTTCTATTTTCTGAATCTGTCTGCACAAAAACCACCCACAACCCCAACTCCTTTTTCTTCTATTCTCCAACAAAACTACATCACTAGAGTAACACTGTTGCTTGTCAACGATTATGCACCTGTCCTTGCTGCAATTACATGCAGGAAAAGTTTCAGTTTGATGGCTTTAATGCAAATTATAGTTTTGACAGAAAAGAGCTCTCCTGCTGCTTAAAATTGTTATCTTTTCAGGAAACCTTATTTGCAATGCTTGTGGAGATCACAGAACGGGCAATGGCGCACTGTGACAAAAAAGATGTTCTAATTGTTGGTGGTGTTGGCTGCAATGAGCGCTTGCAAGAAATGATGAGAATTATGTGCTCGGAGAGGGGTGGCAACTTATATGCCACTGATGATAGGTATTGTATTGACAATGGTGCGATGATTGCCTATACTGGTCTCCTCGAGTATGCTCACGGTAAGTCAACTCCATTGGAGGAATCAACATTTACTCAGCGATTCCGAACTGATGAAGTGCTGGCAATCTGGAGAGGGAAGTCGGAATTTTTTCAAAACAATGGTGTCATGGAGCAAAGATCATAACATCCATTCATCTTGAGGTGCACTTATTTTATGGTGTTACTATGTGGAAGACACCATCGATTAACTTGTAGACTTGTAGCATCACAATGATTGACATGTAGCTTACTAGACATTTTAATGTTATACTTCCTTCGTTCTGGCCAAAGAGTTACTGTTTGAAAGTCAAACTTTTTGTAAAATAATAACACTTTTAGTAGATCATTAGTAATATAATGTTTTTATGCCTTAAGTTCTAAAATGGAATAGTGGACTCTTTACCTAGAACGGAGGGAGTATTAACTTTCTTGAATCAATTGCTGGTTTAGATACCAAAACCACTTCTTGTAAATTGTCATTTCTGGTTCTGGTGGTTTAACATCTTCAGTTCATTATAAACTTCCAAAAATGAGGACATGCCTTCTTGAGTCGATGAAGAACAATAGGACTCAATACTGAGATCGTACTCAAGGGCTGATTCGTTGTCATGTTGCTGGCATGAGAAACCTCGATGAACTTGCATGAGCCACGAAAGACATCATCGGGTTCAAGGAATTTGACAGACCAACATAGGTTGCTGTTTTTGCATCAAAATGAGTAGTCTTTGTGAGGAACTGAATCAAAGAATTTGGTCACTAGGAGGATTATGATCCATGGATTCTGATTCATGGGCTGTTCATTCGTGTTGGGTCAGTCCTTGCATAATGTAGGGGAATAATTGCGGTTGGTCTATTTTTCAAAGTTTTTAATTGCTCAAGTCTTGTGTTTTTTCATTAGAAAATGACAATTTTTAGGTAAAATAACTATGATACCCTTGATGAGTCTGAGACGTGTTAGTTGTTATAGAAATGCATTGTGGTGCATTGATTTCTGCATCGCGATGCATCAATTTTAATTACAAAATTCATTTTCGCACCGTGATGAATCCATTTTTGTAATGCGGTACAAAAGTATAATGAATCAAACCATGTCTTTCACCTTCTTTCATCTCTTTCGTTGTAAGCTTCTTCTTCTTCTCGTATGTTTTCGTCCCTATTGAAAAATCCTTCAATCCATTAAAGTTTTGTATTTAATGAATTAAATTAAAAAAATTGTTTACCTTTCATGGGCGTTGCTTCGATCCCGCACGAAGGGTGCGCTACGACCTAACCGAGTAGGTTGATTTCTATTTCGTTGTGCAACAGTGGTGATTTTGATTCAAAGTGTTGTTTGGAACTGTTGAAGGAGACGATGATATTTTTGAAACAAATATTTCAAAAATGAATTTTAACAATTGAAAAAATGAATGGAAATGTGAAAGGGTTACAAATTTGAAAAAGAATCGGTTAGAATTTCACCCAAAAATATTTTAACATTATGATAGTCAAACTTTAAAGTTTAACCTTTAGTACTAATCATTATTTTGGCCATAACGATTATGTAAGATCATTACATTATTGCCTTTTTTATCAAATCACCTTCATGATGCCCCACCAATCTAAATCATTCATTGCATACAAAGAAGTGATTTTGACAATCGTCCATTTCTATCAAACTTATCCCTACATCTTCAAACTTCAATACCTTAGGCTAATTGGTATTGCCTGTGCCTCTTAATTTTTTACATAAAAGCTAAACATAGTACAATATACTGAATGCAGCATGTTTCATGAAACTGGACTAAAATGACCCTGAGTTATTTTATTTTATTTTGAATATGTGGTGGCCGGCTAGACCACCCGCCCCCCCACTGGTAGTGGCCTGCCCAACCACCCGACCCCTCCCTTATGCCGCCACCAACCTCCAAGATTTGGAAAAAAAAAAAAAGGTCTGCTATGAAACCCGTCACCACTCCTCAAGGCCTGGTCTCTTACACCCCCTCGTCAAGGCATGTTTTATCAACCAACCCTTCTTTTTAAATTGTGTTAGGTTTTGTTAAACCTTTGTTTTTTTTTCTTTATGAAATCTGACCGAGCGGCAAGACCTAACATCACGGAAATATTTAACATTTCCCCCCTAAACACAAGGGTATTTTAGTCAAGTTTTATAAAAGCATGCTACATTTCGTACATCTCTTTTTACATTGTCTTCTCTTACCAATTGTTAGGGGATGAAAAGGGTTAAAAACAAGAACAGATGCAATATTTTTGTTATGAAACAACAAAAATATCCCCACATTCAACTGTAAAATTGTACTTTTTAATCAAAGTATATATTTTTATCAAACAACAAAACATTGCACACAAGTATACATACTCTGGAAGTATACTAATGATCAACTATCACAATGAATTATATTTATGGCCTCACCCCCACCCCCCACCCCCACCCAGACCCAGTTGGAATATTTGAACCCACGACTCAGAAGTCAGAACATTGCACCTCACGTGACAAAATGGTCAACCATTACTTAACTTGAGATCTCTACCTCTCACATCCCTCCTTAGTTCTTGTTATTAAAATAAAGCTAAATTCTGTCTTTTAGCCTTTGACTTTGTGTTGATACGAGTTCAGTTTAATGAATGATCGAGATAAATAAAACTCATAATTTACGAGGTAATTAAAAAAAAAACCCACAACTGAAGGTTTTATATATAATTGTAGAGGGGTAATTCAAACATAACTCATAACTGAGGGATTCATTTATAACTCACATACTTACGAATCAATCTGGACCGTTAGTTGTGTTTAGCACTGTAGCGTCCGAGAATTTCCTTTCATTTATTATGATATTTATTTTTTAATCGCAAGTTGATTAATGTTAAATTTGCAGTGTTAGCATGTTAGTCAAATAGTATTTTGACTTGGATTTTGAGTTTTAATGAAAACTTGGTTATATCATGAGTTGGACTTGTGCAATAGCACGTTTGGAGTCCGATTGTGTTATTTATGTGTTTTAGGTTGTGAACTTGGGTAATTGTCTTATAAAAGTTCATTTTAACTCAAGATATGTTGGACTTGATGTATGTCGTATTTCAAGTCCATATTGGACTTTGTTTATGTTAATTATGATTTATAACATTGAAATATAAATAACATGTTAAAGTTGGAAAATATATGTTTTCTATTAGATTGACCCGAAATATATTGTAAGCTACGTGTTTATTTTATATTGTTAAAATATATTTTTATTTTAACATTAACTAATTAATAATGATTAGTTACTGTTTAATTTGGGTTTAATTGGTTTGATAAAATTGACATTTGACTTACCAATAGATTTATGTTTCAAAGTGACTAACCATTTATTTGGTTGTTTTATTATAACACAAAGTGATCATTTGCTTGAGTTTGGACGGATGACAATTACGACTGAAAAAACAAAAACAAAACCCGTTATGTTTTTATTTGCTTTGATCTTGGGCGGTTGGTGGGACAGCCCCCATCTCTCCTTAGTCTTCTACCATGAGTTACAAAGTAATTCTCCTTCCTTCTTTCTTCCATCGGTTGCTATGAGAGAGGTTTATAAGTTTTAATCTTATTCGCTCGATTTGTTTACAGATTATTACTCGTTTTTAATTTTGATTTCACAGTGGTGTTTTATGTGTTAAGAGTTATATTTACACCCGAATATTTTATGTTTTTATCGATATTTTTTGGTACAGGTAAGTTATTATCATTTTCCCTTTGTATGTAGAATTGGCATACATGTACTGTGGGCTACGCCACATGATTTGTTTTGAATTTAGAGTAAAAATACTCTTGTTATTAATTGTTGAATATTTGAATTGATATGTGTATTTAAATGTTTGAGATTATTATTTGGGCCGAATTAATTATTGGTGAGATTGTGTTGGGACGAATCATGCAAATCGCAGTAGTGCCCGAAATTTATAAATAATAAATAAATGACTCAACGGAGTCGATTTAGGAAGAATAAAATATAATGAGTATTGTATTGAGTTCCTACGATATTGAGAAATATTTTGGGTTTGACATTTTATATAACAAAACCCCTAAATGTTACACCTAAAAACTCTAATTACCACACTACTTAGAATGTCTGATTACCAAAATACCCTCCATCAAATATAAATAAAATAAAAACCCTTTTCAAGTTACCAAACTTCCCAATTGAAAACAAAAAAAATTTGGATATTGAATTAACTCGATATTGAATTAACAACAATCGATTCTCACAGATAACAATCGATTCTCTCTCTGTGTAGGTGCGGCGCCGAACACAAAAGTTAAAAAAAATTTGAAAAATCATTTGGAATGTGAAAAATAATCGCCAGTTTCTTAAAAAAATTTAAAAAATTCACCAGTTTTTTAAAAAAAATTGAAAAAATCGCCTATTTGTTATGCAAAAAAAAATTGCCATTTTTAAAAAAAAAATCCAAAAAAGTCGCCAGGTATTAAAAAAAAAACTGAAAAAAGTCGCCACTTTTTTTATAAAAATTGACAAAAAATCGCCATTTAAAATTTTTTTTGAAAAAATTCGCCAAAGAAAATGGAAGGTTCATCAAACCATTTCAGACGCTCGGACGGGGAGATTTCAGGGCATTTGCCGTCCGACTTTATACTGAGGCCATCGTTTCTAGCGCCGGAAAGGCGGTTCTTCGGCAGTCTTAGATAGGTATGGGGGATTGCGGGGATTGGGATGGCGACTCGGACGGGGAAGGAGTTGGTTGGGACGGCGATAGGCGTTTACGCACTCTCAATTGCAGGCTCTGTTTATATCAGTTTGGCTAGTTAAGTTAGTACTTGTAAATTGTAATCATCTATCTCTAAAATCAAAATTGTTGGGATTGAGTCCATCATTTATGGTTACTCATGTACACAATACATCAACAGGGACTTTCCTTTTGATTTTCTTGATTCTGACTTGGGCTCTGCTAATATATATATATATATATAGAGAGGTGGAGAATCAGTGGCGGACGCAGAAAAATTTCCAACTGGGTGCACACATTTAATAAAATTTATAAATCATTCGGGTGTACAAATTTTCCCTTAGGCATGTAGCCATTTTAAGTTTAGGTGGGGGCAAAATGCATAAATCTTATGTAGGTGGGGGCAAACTGTTTAAAATAATAGATTATTAAAAAATAAATAAAAAAATCCCTTTGTGCACAAAAATCCAAGTGGGGGCAACTGCCCCCATAGAGTAAAGCTTGTGTCCGCCACTGTGGAGAATTATAACCACTTTCGCTCTTCTAGCAATTCAATGAACAGCGATGATCCTTTGTGCAAGTTTTGTTTTCAGACTCAAAAATCGTCAGGAGGATTAATTAAAACTCTTTTATATAAAAGGTAAATGATAAGGATTAATTAGTAATTAGAGTTTAGAGTTAATTATAACTCTTTTTTATAAAAGGAGTAATTAGTAAATAAACTATTTAATGAATGTGGCATTTAGTGTTTTTTATGTAACATTTAGGGTCACTCTTTATATAAAATATCATATATGTATTAATTGTGTTTAAACAAATAAATGCTTTCGTGTGTATTTTAAGCAAATAGATGCTTATGTGTTTTAATTCAAGCAAATACGCATGCTTGTATGTGCGTCGAGCCCCCGTACTTGGGATTCGATGGTTGTGTTTAATTACAAGTAAACAACTACTTGTACATCGCATTGAGTCCAGCTGTCATATGTGGTTGTATCGACAACGGGACAACAGTAATCTTTACTAGAGTTAAATCTTGTTATCGCTACGGGTCGTTGAATGGGTCTCTCCCTTGTTATTGGACATGACAAGGATATATTCTTGTCAAAGCAATTTGCATGACAAACAAAAGGCTAGACTCTTGGGTAAAACTCAGGATAATGAGACTCCTGGTTAAGTCCAAAGGTCATTGATTTCAGATATTATTTGGTTCAGATATGATTTTAGCATGTGTCTGCAACAGCAACGCAACTACGATTCTTGGGTAAAACTCGGGGTAATGAGACTCTTGGTTAAGTCCCAAGGTTGGTGTTTTCTGGATACTATTGGGTTCAAACATGACTTTGATTTTCAGCTCTCGATACTATCAGATTCAAACATTATATTATGTGTATCGCGACAACAGCATATCTACAATGTTCCTCTGGATTTCTGGTGCAGTTATATATGTGTATTGCTTCAACAGCACAGCTACATTGTTTTATAGCAAGACAAGTCAAAAGCTCTCTTGCAGATTCAGCTCAGATACAAATCAGATTGAGATATTGATTTATATCCTGACTATGTGCTTATATTACGTTGAGTCAATGTGCATTATAACATGATCAACGTGAATTGTGTGCAAGTAAATGAATTGATATACTTGATATTTTATGTATTGTGTTTATTGGTTATATGTGCATAACAACATGTCATATAGATCATGTAGTAACTTACTGAGTTTATCACTCACCCCGTTCCTTTTGTTTTCCTTAGATCCCAGCAAAGCAGAAAGTACGCGGTGAGGTCGGCGAGATTTATTAGACGTCGACAGTCTTTGGTATACAACACTTTAGGACGCAATATTGTTTTTTTGTGAGGACAAGGGTTTATAAGAGAGTTATGTAAAATCTTCCTTGGGTTTGTGTTTAGTATGACATTATTTATTTGTTGCCGACGTGTAACGTCGTGCTTGTGTATATAATGTTATTGGTTGGTTGGCTTTAGAGCCTTGTGTTAGTCGGAGCAATGGCTCGTTGATTTTGTTATTTTGTTTTTTCGGTCTTTTTATAGTCGTGGTGCTTCAATTATCATAGTATGGATTATTGTGTTTTAATTAGGTTTTTGTTTAGCCCATTTTTAGCAGGGGCTTGGCACATGTTTTATTTTGAACTAGTGTATTTTGTTTTGTTTTGTTGTTACACGCTTGACCCAGATTTCATATAGAAATATTGGTCGGGTTGTGTCAAGCACAATTCGATTAGGGCCACCAGTTAGACCCTGAGCTCTTTTATAATATAGACTAGTATTAGTGCTCGTGCCATAGGCACGGTGTCGGTATGCGATCAGTTCAATTGATGTTTGAGATAAACAAAACTCATAATTGAGGGAATAATTCAAACAAAACTCATAACTTTAGGTTTTATATGTAATTGTGGAGGGGGTAATTCAAACAAAACGCATAAATACGGTTCATATGTAACTCACATACTTACGGAACAATTTGGACCGACAGTTGTGTTTGATAAAATACGATCAGGGACGTTAATTATATTCTGAACTCTTTTATAATATAGATTATTAAAATAATGCTAATTTCTGTCTTCTAGCGTCTGACTTTGCCGTATCCAGCCAATTTAACTCAATCTTAATATGCATTTACCCTTTAATCTTATGCTCATAATCTACATTTCATTGCACATTAATTGTTAATACTTTTCTTTGCTCTTTTTAAGCACATACACTACCTCGTTAGCAACACAACACATAGCTTAAGGCCTCGTTTGGTACAGTGTTTTAAAAACGCAGCTTTTTTAAAATGCAGCGTTTTTAAAACGCAGTTTTATTTTTGTAAATACGTTTGGAAAACTATTTCAAAACGCTATTTTTCATAAACAAAGTAGTTGTAAACATAGCATATTTTTAAAACGCTACAAATTATAGCGTTTTAAAACGCTTCACGTTTTTAAAACGCTGCATTGAAACACTTTTAAAGAAAAAACGCTACATTTTTTACCAACGTTTTGACCAAAATGCTCCACCAAACAAGCACTAAATTGAAAAATAAGAGGATAAGTAATCTCAAAACAAAAATTAGCAAAGTTTAACGAAGATTAATACCTAATAAATGAGTAAAACATTCATTCATCAGCCATTCACATCGTTTCTAGACAAGAGTTATGTAAGAAAAATAAGTATTATTTCATCCGTTCCACCTAAAGTGTCCTTATTTGAAAAGTCTACATTATTTTTTGATCAAACGATCCATTTCCAATGCCCCCCTTAGGTGGAAATTTTTTTTTGCTTATCCGCTACATCCTTAATTATTGTATTAAATAAATACATGTTTAGACAAAACTACTCATTTTTAAGTTTACTAATCAACTTACTTTCTTAATTACCTTATAACATTATTTTTTTGATCAAACATCAATGGACAACATAATTATGTTATATATATTCTTAACATATTAATTCTCAACAAACAAAATACTTATATTTTTTTGTAATAAATACGGTTAATCAATTTTTCTAATCACTCACATTTCATATCACATTATCATAAAAATAATATGATTAATACATTTTCTACCGAAATTTTAGAATATATTGGATATTTTATTATCAAAAAATAATATTCTAATTTAGTTTTAAAAATATTATTTTAAAATATAAATTCAATTATTATGGTACGTATTTAAATTGAATATTGGTTTTAATCAACTCAATAATTAATTTTTTGAATAAATTATAAAGGTAAGTAAAAGATTTAAATATTACGATACTGTTTCATATTATGATTATAATATTCTATCATTTTTTACAATTATATTCTTTAAATTTTTTCCATAACCAATGAATATATATTTACTCAAAGATTGGTAGACAAAAAATGTCCTTACCGTAATTATGCATTATAACTTTAGTCATAAGATTAATTAATAAAGTCATTATAAAAAGTAAAAATAATAATAGAATAAATATGTTGTTTATAAATGTTTGAACTAAAAAATAATGTTAAAAGATACTTAGGAAAGTAACTTGATTAGTCAACTTAAAATGAGTAAATACTTAAGGAGTAATTTTGTCAAAACATGTATTTATTTGTCTATATATATATATATATATATATATATATATAAGTTGGTCATAATTATAATCACAAAAAATACTTGAGTATAATCAATATGTTAATAGCAAATGTGAGGGTAGAGTTAAAATGTTAAGAAGATGATAAATACTTCATCCGTTTTGGGTAAAGAGTTCACTATTCCATTTTGTGAAATTTCACTTAAAGCACTTTCAAAAATTAAGATATAAAAATATCATTTTATTATTAACGAGTTACTAAAATTATTATTTTCTTAAAAAAAATTCAAACGGAAACTCTTTACTCGAACGAAGGGAGTATAATTTTTTGAAAGTGAACTATCAAAGTGAAACATTTCAAAATAGAATGATGATTTTTTTTTTTTGTCTGAAACGAAAGAAGTGATTAAGTTAATCATAAATATCAAATAACTATGAATTATCTGATGATGTCCATGTGGGTGAAGGCGAGACTCATCTATTTAAATAACAATTAAAAAGATAAAATTAACTTTCCAAAATAAATAGATTTAAAAGTAGATAAAAAATTTTGATATTTATAAAATCGTTTTATAAAAAAAAAATAAAAAAAAATTTTCACGGATTTTAATTTGAAACATGAAACATTATTTTTTTATAGTTTAATTCATCAACACACAATAATTTAAATAAAAAGGATTTATCTTATAAAAAATATTTATAAAATCGTTTTATCAAAAAAAATTATCTTTTTTAATAAAAGGGCAAGTTGGGTTTATTGAATTAGAAACGTGGCAACACGACCATCACACTTGGTGGAAAAACGTGATGTCCTCTATGAATTTGCAACTTCCTAATGTTTGACATTTATTTTTGTAATATAATATAAAAGTAATGTCCCTTTTCCTGTGCCTAATTTGTTCTTTAATTACAGTAAGTCATACTCCTACTCCTACTCCTACTCCTACTCCTAGACTACACTACAATACAACCAAGCACAAGCTGTTATATGGTTGACAAATTCAAGATGTTGGTCATCTTATATTCCAACCACTCCTTTAGTCCTTTTCACTTATCACTTTTCGCTTTTCGATAATTAATCATTATTAATATTAAACTTTAAGTTGTGACGTTAATCATATCTTAAAATATATTTTTTATACCTCATTTATTATTTATTGTATTATATAATACAATATATAACATTTTAATATAATAAATAAGGTATAAAGAGTATATTTTGAGGTATGGATAGCCTTTATCTTAACATTATCTAAAAAAATAATACTCTTTGTTTTCAAATAATATGTTTTTTTGATCCGACACATTATATAAGAAAAAAATAATTAATTGTATTATAAATATTGATGTTATATATAATTTCCTACTTGAGCATGTAGTTATAATTAAAATTTGTAGAAAACATAAAAATAAACTAATAAAAGTATTTAAAAAAATAAATGTTTTAAAAATAAAAATTATTTTAGAATCGATGAAAAAGAATAAAATCGCTAGTATTTAGAAGATCCGTAGGGGTTATATTGTTGTTGCTTAGCCTGTCGAATTTTTGTACTGTTGCCTTTTAGTTATTCTTGATTTAGAAGTTAAAAGGTGGAGTAGCAAGACAAGACAATTGTTACGGTAACGTGGCTGGGAGTTGGGGAAAGGAGAATTCACAAATTCCTATTATCCAACCCCAACCTATCATCGCTTATTCATTACACCGTCTTTTTTGTGTAAGAAGTATATTATTTTATTTTGAGATATTATATTTTAAAAATTAAAATATAAAAATATCATTTTATTATTAATTATCTATTAAAAAAAGTTTAACTTTCAAACGGTGATGCTTTATCCGAAACGGAACGAAGGGAGTATTATCTAAGTGATACTCTGCATGAACTACAATTATGAATTTTATTCTTTTTGTTTTGGGTAAAAAATTCATTATACTATTTTGAAAAATTTTATTTTAAAATATTATATTTATCATCTTTATTATATTTCACTTTTATCATCTATATTTGATATTAATATATTGATGTTTAAATATTTTTATAATTATCACAAACTTAAATGCTAATTACATATCATTTAATAATTAGATTTTTCAAACACAATATTTTGAGTGGAACGGAGGGAGCATTTCTCAAATTATTCTACAATGATTAAAAAATGAAATAATTGAACTTCCTATGTAAGCTCAATTCTTTTTACACAAAAAGGTAAGTGGATGTGCATCGGAATTTGCTATAAAAAATAAACTTAAAATATTTGCATTAAAATGATACATACGAGGGAATTAGGCGAGAAATAAATTAATAATCCCTCCATTCATGGAAATTTTTTTTTTTTCGCTAGCTCAATAAACATTGTCTTATTTGAAAACTTTTTCTTTACAAAAAAAATATATATTTATCATTTTATCTTTACATTTTCTTTCTATTTGAGTTAAACGCCACATGCACATGGACTTTATTAGAAATTACATTTTATACTAATATTTATAATATAGTTTATTAGTTTTTCTTAATCCATGTGCCCAGTAAAATTATTGATGAACGAATGGCGTATAAAGTTGTCATGAGGACAATAGGACGGAAAAGAGATTTTGTTTTAGTACTTCCTCTCTACCTAAAAATGGATTTATTTTAAACCCATATACATGTGAGACCGTCATTGAAATAACAAGAAATTGTAAGAGAAATAATAAAAATGTTCTCTTAAAAAAAGAAAGTTAAAAAATATGATAATTTTTGTGGAATGAAAGAAGTAATAGTCATAGAAAGTAGAAAATAAACATATTCTAAGTATACAAAAATGCCTAATTGAACATTTTTTATTGTGATCCGATATTCCTATCGGCCTTCCGCAGTAAAATGAAGCATGTCATGTGTAAACACTGTGTCAATTCAACTCATTCTTTTAAATCATATATTCATTCACAAGCTCCCGTAAAAGAGGAGGGTTGTGTTAGGTAATTTGATAATCAATGTAAAATTTTATAATTCAAATTTTACATAAAAATTGTATAGAAATAAAAATATAATAATAATCAAGTAACATATATATCAAATACTTTCCAGTTACGCCCCACACCCACTCACCCCACCAAAATAAAATTAAAAAAAATAGGAAAAATATATTTCACTTCACTACTTGAACTTTTTATTCAGAATTTTTGTGTTTTTATATCTCTTTTAAATTGAATTAAAGTTGCACCTTTTTTCGTATAACATGTAAGATCGCCATATTTACGAAGAACACATAGAGAAGTCAAGAAGATAATGAATTTTTGTATTTTAAATTTAAAAATGTGACTTTTTTTTGAAAGAAAACTGAAGTGGAAAATATACAAAGGAGGAAATATTTGTTTGTACAACACTCTCATTATATTACATATTTACATTAGAACAGTTGAAATGTAATTTTGCTAAATACGTTCTTCGCATGTATATTCATTTTTCATGCCAGATTAATTTGGAACTCTTTTTGATAAGTAAAAACAAACACTTAAAAATACCCACACACACACACACACACACACACACACACACACACACACACAAAACAAGAAAGAAAGAAATATGTATCCACATGAGTAATTAGTTACTAATCATAGAGCTGAGCTTAAACAAAAAAATATTCACTTCGTTCTCAAATATTGTCATGTTTGATCTTGCATATAATTTAAAATTAAATAATTGACTCTATTATAACTATTATGATATTATGCATTGTCCAAGCATATCTATGTGAGAGTCGGATCATTAATTAAAGGGATAAATTTGGGTCGGAATCCTCGGAATAATTTTCAACCTCTTTACACCTTTATATTTTTTGGTAACCAGAAAATAGACATCATGCGCCGCAATGCACAAAATTAGGCATGCATCGCGATGCATGAAGTGTCTTTTTTTTTTTAACAAAAAAATATAAGGGTATAAAAGCGGTTAAAAACTTTGAAAAATGGACTGAGCCATAAATTTTCTTTAACTAAACTAAGAATTAAATCATGATGAAAATAGTATAAATAATTTTTTTTTAAAAAAAATACTCCGTATTATAAAGTGAACAATTATTCGAGGACAACCTTAAAAAAAATTGATTTCTTTTAGGGACGAATTATTAAAGTTGTCACGAGAGTCAAGCTTGAGGCCTCTAGGAATGAATTTTCTTTTTCTGGCATGTGCTTCACGTGATGTTAACTCTCTTGAGTCAAGATTCAAGACCAATAAAGTTGCACATGAACTAATCATTTTATGAGATTTTATTTAAAAAATTGCAATTATTCTTTGATGCATTGTTTCTTTTGATAAAGGAATCCATCCCTATTATGTTTAATTATACAAGTGAGCTTTCCTGCTTTTCAGCAAAATAAGTCATTAAGCTCCAATATACGGTCACTTTACCCGTACTCTCACGGACTATATTAAACTAACATTATTTAACAATGTAAATTGAGCTAACCAACCAAAAAAAGTTTGGCTTGATTTGAGTTTGTTTTAAAAAATAAATACCCAAATCAAATCAAGCTCTAAATATCATGAGTTCGGTTCGATAGGTTCTTGAGCCTTGTACGTTTGACGAGCCTAACTCGTGATATTGGGCCCGCCTCACAAGGCTCGTGTTTGCTTGGCTCATATTATGTTCGATGGTTGAAAAATGAGTTATATGATTTATATTACCAAATCAATCGTTAACGTTTAGATTGTGGTTGCAGGAATCCTTCAATTATTATAAGTATTTATTTTCGAGTTCATTCCATTCTATAAAACCCGTTACCCTTGGCTTAATTCTAGCTGTATTCTATTTTGAGCGAAGTTTGAGCCTTGAGCTTGGGTTTGGGCATGAGCTTGGTATTCTATATGTACATAAATTGAGCTTGAGCTTGAATTTTTAATTTTCAACCAATGTAGCTCCGGCCGAGCTTGTATTGCACTAAAATATGAGTGTTCATTTTTTGTTTTTCACCAAAATTAAGAAATTTGACTTTTAATCATTTTAATAAAAAAATAATTATTATTTAATGTCCACGTACAACATTAAGATTTCAAGTGACAAATGTCAAATTAGTAAACTTAAATATACAATAATTGACACTCATTTAGGGATTAAAAATCCTAAAAATTAACATTTACTTAAGGACATACGAATTATTATTTTTTGAAATAAGACTACTTTAAAAAAAAAAAAAATCTTAAGACAGAGGTGGTATAAGTTTTCTTCCTGCGAAAGCTCACAGATCTTCCCAAGCCTACTATCTCAGTCTTCCTGGTGAATCAATTTTTTTAAAACAGGGACATTTTTTAGAAACTGAACTTTAAAATCCAAAAAAGTATTAATTTGGGTAAGACGATCTTACGGGTATTTATTGTAAAACGAATCATCTCTATTCGACCCTTCGTGTGTTAGTAAGTGGGACCCATCTTACGAATTAAGATCCGTAAAATGGTTTTATATGAGAACTATTCATCCAAAAATAGTAGGCCTAATAAGTCTTACAATTCCAAAAAGTTTAGGGTAAAATTCTGACTGGTTCTTTTTTCAATGTTTCTAACCGAGGCCTCCAGTACCTCGTTTTTTTTTTCCAACCACAAAAGACCAATTTTGAAATATTGTTCCAAAAATCTCATCGTTTCATTCAACGGCTACGACTAGGGGTGAGCAAAAGTTTTCCGGAACCGGACCGGACGGAACCAGACCAGACCAGTCAAAAATGGACCGGATCAATACTTTGAATTGGTCCTGGATCTGAATTTTTACAGAATCGGACAATTGGGTCGGTCCTCGGTTCCAGAAACCAAAAACGCAGAACCGGACCGAACCGGACCAATGTGTATTTATTATTATTTTATTATATGTAATATACCAATGTGTATTTATATATATATATATATATATATATATATATATATATATATATATATATATATATATATATATATATATATAAATTGATAAGAAGATAATAAAAGGGATACAACTTACAACCTAAAGAAAATATATAATAATTTGATTCAATATTCAACCAAGTTTCCTTATTTGATTAAAGAGAAAATATGAGGGAAAACATTGTTCTTCCCTATTAATTAATTTTCTGCCTCTTTTAGTGATTCCAAACGTTTTTAGTTTGAAGGATTGTTACTTATAAATTAATTAAATTAACCATAAGGGGATAGGAGAGGAAGATGACTTGCAATAAATTTCCTTATAACTTTCTTTTTTATTTCTCTTTATTAATTTGGAAGTAATGATTTTTACCTTTAGTTTATTTTTACAAGAACAACGAACCCAACAAAATGTTGTATGAAGGAAGAACATGATTTGATTATTGATCATTGTTTTTTAGAAAATCCAGTTATCCTCTTGATCAAAGATACGCATCGTATTGGTTCGGTCATGGTTCTCATACGTCTTCAATTGGCTCTGGACCGGACCAATGTATTGGTTCTCAGACATATTGGGTTGGTCATGGTTCTATATTTTTTAAGAACCGGACTATTGGTCTGGTCCTGGTTCTCTCAGTTTTTACAAAAAAGTGGACCGAACCGGACCAAGCTCACCCCTAGCTACGACAACACACTTTAAATTTGAAAATCACTATTGTTAAGGGACAACGCCCCCCGAAAGGTGAACATTTTTTTTATAAATGAAATACGAAACTGTAATGGATTTGTGATTGGTTGAAGAATTTTTCAGTTGGGATGAAGACGGAGGAAGAGGAGGAAGAAGAAGACTTACGACGGAGGAGATGGAAGAAGCAGGTGGAGAATGTGGTCTGGTTCTTTATGATTTATCGTGGTGCAAACTGAATTAGATAATATTTTATATATCTCGGTTTACGAATTAATTAATAGTTGTACATGAAAGTTGATACCGCGCTGTAACTTGGATTAGATATATGTATCGCGGTTTAAAAATTAATTCATCACGGTACATAAAAAATGGTACCGCGGTGCAATTAGATTAAACAATTAAACTATTGAATCGCGGTGTAAAAATTAATGCAATAAAATTGATGAATCGCGGTGCAATAGGATTAGGCAATTAAACTATTGAACTGCAGTATAAAAATTAATGCAATAAAATTGATGAATCACGATGCAATTAAACTTTTGAATCGTGGTGTAAAAATTAATATAATAAAATTGATGAATCGCGGTTCAATAGTTAATACACCTTGATTCATTTCTGTAACACGCCTTATTTTCATTAAGGACATCGTAGTTTTTTTATCTCAAAAACTTTTTGTTTTCGATTTAAAAAAAAAAATTGTAGCGGTTATAAATTTTGAAAAGTGAACGGACCGCACTTATTTTCATTAAGGACATCGTAGTTTTTTTATCTCAAAAACTTCTTGTTTTCGATTTAAAAAAAAAAATTGCAGCGGTTATAAATTTTGAAAAGTGAACGGACCGCAATTTTTCAAAAAGTTCATACAAAATGGTGCAATAAATTCAGGGACCATTCTTCCACAGACTAGCAGATTAGCACATTCCACGGTCATGCAGTTAAGGCGCCATTTGAAAGGACATGTTTGGGACCATTGAAATTGACTCCTTCGAGAAGTTATTTGGTAAGAAGTGACTTCTGCTTCTTAGTTTTGACATGCCTCACTCTCAGTCTCTCACTCCACTCCTACTCGTATTAAGTGTGCTTCCAAGGAAGTTGTTATTTTCGTTAAAATTATTGCCAAACAAGGCCAATTAAAGCCAATTTCCGTTAATGAATAGACATTAGATGATAATGGAATTGACCAGTATGCCATTTTAATTCAATTAAATTTGTGGTTAGAGATTAATATTAACATCAACATCTATATGTTCTCATTAAATTGATTTATCAAATAAAAAATTCGGAATCTTCAGTATCATTTGTGTCTGTATCTTTTCATCTAATTTGTATTTCAATAATTGCATCTCAACCAATGGTGTACCACTTTTCATCTTCGCTGGTGGTAGGTTGAGATGCAATAATGGAGATGAAAAATGATATCTGCGATGCAATAAAATGCTGAGAAAGATCGGAATCATAAGAACCCATTCAAAAAGGACAATGTTACAAAGATATTTAGAGGACGACCATGACTATGAGTTGACTTTACAAATAACTTTTCATAGCTCGTTATCTGTTTACGATTTGATGATGTTAACTTGGGGAGATTCTTGACCTTTTGGTGCACCACACTACCTCACTCAAACCAAATCCAACAGGTTGGTCAAAAAAAATTTTCATTCATCGATATTGTAAAATCTTTATAAATGTAGTAAATAAATAAATAATATTACATGAAACCTTCTCATAAATAAATTTTGTACCGAAAATAACTTCTTCCTTACTTTGCAATTAATAAAAAGAAAACCTCTTTAGAAGCACTTAGGTTGCGACTTTCCATAATTTCATATGGATAGGTCTCCTCTGAGATAGATCGTTTAACGTATTTTAATTTGTAAAATCGAAACATTACTCTTTCTCAATCCACTAACTGAGTTGGTTATAGAGGATCAGTCTTACAAAATATATCGACCATCTTACTCAAGTTTTTGTCATTCATATAATCATTTGCCCATGATAAATATTCTTTTCGTTTTGGGCAAATAGTCTATTATTTCATTTTTAGATGTTTCATTTAAAAATTCTATTTTAAAAAATTAAGACATAAACATGTAATTTTATTACTAATGAACTGTAAAAAATATCTTTTTATAAAAAAAATTAATTTTCAAAGACCTTTTACCCAAAACAAAAAGAGTATGTTTAGTTAGTTACCTCTCGGTCTCCGGCGGTTATATATTTCCATTTCCAGTTCCCCAAGACCCCAATCAAACCGCGGTTAGGTTAGTTACTCCATTTCCCACCTGAAACAGAAGTGTATCTAGCTAATACTCCACTGTTCACACACGGCACATGCACACACACACACACACATATATATATATATATATATATATATATATATATATATATATATATATATACACACGTATAACACATCTGAATCGCTAACAAATTCCAACTGAAATTTTCCCAAATTCGATCCCAATTTTGTACATTTCTTCCATCTTAATCTAATCCTCAATTATTCATCACTACTAAATCACACACATACACAGATTAACCCCACTCTCTCTCCTCTTTCTCTCTCTACATTAGTTATTTAACCTAATATTTAATTCATTATTGATGTCAGAAAGTGCTAACCAAACATATATACAGTAACCCGGTTCTTAAATTTGTCGAAACATAATCAATGTTTTAACCTTTCCCTCTCTGTCCAGACCTCTCTCTCTATATTCTCCAGTCTCTCCCGTGAAGCACACTTCAATAAAATAACCTAATTGATTTCGTAATAAGAGTTTTTGGGTTGCTTAATAAACACACATTTACTCCTATTTCAGCAACATTCTGGAGATAGAAAGAGGGAGAAATTTTGTTGGTGGGATATAATGTGAAATGGGTATAGCGAAAGCTTGGAGGTATAGTGGGGGTGGGGTTTTGGTTTGGACTGATAATTCCAGCGTGGCTTTGCTTAAGCAAAATCAGCAGCAGCAGCAACAGCAATTTTGTTGGGTATGGCCGCCGGCATCACCGGGTTCGGCGGCGGGGACAGGAGGGAGGAGGCGGATCTCGTGGTCGGTGGTGTGTGGGGTGATGTTATTTGGGTTGGGATTGATATCTTTATTTACAGGACATGTGGCTTCTGATCTTGAGTGGTACTCTCAGAAGCTTGTTAAGCCCACCTGGTACACTAAATTGGTAAATTTCTCCTTTTTTTTTTCTCTCTCTCTCTCACACACACACTGGTGGTGGAATGAGTGTAGCATCGTATTCGTATGTGTTCTTCCTTGGGATTTTTGAGGTTGAATGTCTAGTAGCATTGTTTCACCGTGATTTCTCTCTCTTTCACACACACTGGAATGTGTGTGGCATTATTTGTGTCATTAATCTGGGTTTTGAGGTTTAATTTTGGGGATTAGCATGTTTCTGGCACTTCTGTCTCCCTCATTTCAGCTTTTGGTAAGCAACAATGGGTCATTCTATCCTATGTTATTTTAGTACAAATTTAGTTCCGTGATTGTTCAGCTCTCGTAGCAAGGAATTTTGGTTGTTGGGTACCAAACTAGTACTAGGTTTTAGTTTTAGTTTTAGTTCTTGTGATGGAATTCAGGAGAAACGTTTTTTTTTTTTTATAAGTATTCAGGAGAACCTTTTTTTCCATGTGAATTCTTTCTCTTTCTCTCTCTCTGGATTTAGCATAAGTTTCATTACATGATAGTTAACATCGCATAGAAAGGAATTTTGATTGTTGCTTACCAAACTAGCACCAACTTTAGTTCTTGAGGTGGAATTTGGGAGAAATTTCGTTTGCCTGTGAACTCTCTCTCTCTCTGTCTCTATTTAGTGCTCAGTGCAGGTCATACACTGTTCTTTTTTGGACTTAATAATCAAACTGCTACTTTTTAAATTGTATTTTGGTTTTCCTGTATTTCTCTCTTGATTGTACAGCCCTGTGTTGTGTGAAAACGACACATTGAGCTCTTTAATCTCCCTCATTTCCTCTAAGTTAGCATACAAGTGTAGTTTTTTTTTTTTTTTTGCTATTGCTTCTATTTAACTTGTTCTTTCTAGATTTTTCCATTTAAGAACTTCTCTCTGTTGCTTTGGTAATTTGCTGCTGCTCTCTCTCTCTCTCTCTAATTCTTAAAGATAGTGCTTGATGAAGGTTCATCATTTCTAATAAATTTTCTTTATTTAGCATTGAAGTTGAGTGAGAAATACTAATATTCATAGAAAAATACTGCCTTTGTGAATGTGCTTTAATCACCAAGGATTTTCTTATCCCAAGGACTAGAATCAGCTTTGCTTATAGGTTTGCTAATGTCTCTCATATGCTATGTGTGTGTGTGTTTATATTTTTGCCATCATGTTAATACCAAGTTCGAGATTGAAGATGGAGAAGATATTTGAGGCGACTGAGAGATCTTAAGATATTTTTACATCATTCTCAATTTCCTTTTTGTCAAGATTTTTTTCTGAATAAATTTTGTTTGAGAGCTGTACTTGTTGTGGATTTAAGGAAAGATTCTAATGGTCCCGGCTCAACTGAGTGTGCAAAAGCCGGAAATGTCTTTCTTGGCCTGGACTTTTGTTCCAGTTGGCATTTCATAAATCTATTTATTTTGCTTTGGACAACGACTTCCTTTTAGTGCCCTTCAGTGTATGGCATGGCATCTATGTGTTCCCTGTCAATTGCATGGGGCTGTAGCCACTGAAAGTTATGCATTATTATACTCCTTTGTTGTGACGAAAGTGTCCATGCTTGAAAAATCCAGTAATTAAGAGATATATTAGTATACTTAGGGTATTCTTACAAAAATGTTTATATGGCACTTGGAGGGTAAAGTTGAAAGCTTAAGGAGATTGAGGCATAATTTTTGAAAGTGGACTCTTTTTAGTAGAACATCCCAAAATAGAATAGGGGACTCTTTACATGGAAAGGAGGGAGAAACAAATATGGTTTGACCTTTTCTTATTTATTAAATCAAGTTGAAATGTTATATGAAAGTAACAACAAAATTTTACGTCTAAGATATTGCGATTCAACGGGTATGCATTTTGGAGTTTTGGAAATTGGCTCGAATAATATTTGGTGCCATTATGATGTGAATGTTTAAGTTTTTGAATCTTCACTATGAATATGTGACGTGGTGGTGGTTCCAATATATGGTTCAGTCCTTGGTTTTTATAGAATTGTTAGTATTTATAGACTTCTCAAATGAAATGGTATATGGTCCAGTCATTGGTTTGTATTGACTTCTCAAAGCTGAAAGGGTATTATAGACTATTGTCTCATGGCAATTTCTCAAAAAGGAAATAGGACTCTTTTTGGGACATCCCAAAAAAGAAGGGACTCTCTTCTTGGGATGGGGAGGGAGTTGGTGTTTATATTGAAGGTGTAGCTTCAGCTTTTCTTGTCATGTCGAATGCAGCATTCTCAACTTCTCATTTACATTGTAGGATGGGGGCAACCGTGCTCCAATTGACATCTGGAATTCCAAGCTGTCAAAGTTTTACTATGGATGCAGTGAAAGAGGACCGCGTTTTGCTCGTAAGCTAGCTATCCCTTCATATTGTTTCTTTTAGAAGTTCAAAATATAGTGTAGGCAGATCTCAAGATTCTCAACTTGTTTTATTGTTATTTCTTACATGCTCACACTTTACTCTCTGGCTTAAGTTTGAATTTTCTGTGCTATCTTTCCCTATTTTATGACAGATTTTCCACTCTTCTTCCTTGAATTAAAAGTTTTTAGCTGGTTCCAAAAATAAAAGATAATAATTTGAGATGCATGATATCTGTGTCTGGTTGTCTTTCATTTACTTAAGATGATGATTTTGCTATCAACTGTAATATCATCTTTGATGTGTGATGTGGGAGTTCGTGCACTGAAAGATTCTGTGCAGGAATGCATGGCATTGGGAAGTGAATTTTGTTCTTGCGCTAGGATTTGTATGGTTCGCTTGTTTCTAGGTTATCTTTTTAAGTAGCTCAGTACCCTTTTACTCACACTAAAGGTATGAACCATAAATAAGTGTTTGATTAAAGCTAATGGGAAGTTGGCATGAAAAAAATGATTTATGCGATTTAGGACAGGTTCACCAATTCACCTTCTGTCTTGTGCCCCATGCAATTCAGTTTAGATGCACAATTCAAATAGAAAGAAAAGAGCCCTGAATCAAATCAGTTCATGAATTGTTTAATACTCAACCCCCCCCCCCCCAACAAAGGTTTGCAAAGCGAAATATACCAAAAAAAGATACTCCTTTGGGACACAGAGGGAGTAACACATAATGTTATTATACCAAAGCAGTAGAATTAGTGAGCTGAACGCATTGCCTCCTACTACTGGTCTTCCTTAAATGTGTCGTGACTTTTATAACTGACTTGGTTAATTGAAGATGAATTGGATAAAAATAAAAATATATAGATAAAAAAGGACGGAAAGAAATAAAATGCTGAAAGCTATATTGATGCAACTTTTTTCTAATCATAGTCATGCATTGAGCACTCTGCTGGTGGTTGCAATTTTAGTAATTTTTTTATTTTTATTTTCCAGATGTTCTCTTTTAGAATCACCTCTCTCTCTCTCTCTCTCTCTCTCTCTCTCTCAGAATCCTATGCCTAAATAGCTGTGCTTGCAATTGCGTGACGTGTTCAAACACTAATATTTTGAGTTATGCAGCTGCAGTTCGTGAGCGGTTCTCAAATGGTTATTTACTTATTGCAGCTAGTGGAGGACTGAACCAACAAAGAACAGGAGTAAGTATTACATATATATTATTCACCTTCCCACCACTAATTATTGAAATAAAGAGTATAAAATTTGCTTGCTTTTGCTGTTTTTTGCTATCAACACTACTTGTTAGTATGGTGGTTGTATATACGGTCATTTTTGAGTACCTTACAAATAAGGAAATGCTTCTTTCATATTAATGACCCTCATTTGCAATCTGCTTTTAGATAACTGATGCTGTAGTCGTTGCACGAATCTTAAATGCAACTTTGGTCGTTCCTGAACTGGATCATCATTCATTCTGGAAGGATGATAGGTCAGTTTGAATTTTCATCAATTTCATATGATACTTGGAATCAAATTTCTGATAGTCTCCTCATTCAATCTTTTTTTCTAATTTTCAGTGACTTCCTCAATATTTTTGATGTTGATTGGTTTATCTCTTCCCTGACAAAGGATGTTCCTATTGTTAGAAGAGTCCCTGAAAAAGTTATGAGGTCCATGGATAAGCCTCCATACACTATGCGGGTCCCTAGGAAATCAGAACCTCAATATTATCTCGATGAAGTGCTGCCGATACTCTTGAGGAGACGTGTAAGATGGCTAAAAATTAAATTTTAGTCTCTAGCCAACAGTACAAGTTGTCATACATTTTACTATCCCTAGTCAGTTATGCAGCTTATGCTGGGTTGTAAATGCTGTCACTGGTTTGCTTGGTTGGCTAAAATCAATTTTTTTTTTTTGCAGGTTGTTCAGCTGACAAAGTTTGATTATAGGCTTTCTAATGACCTTGACGAAGAACTACAAAAGTTGCGCTGTCGGGTCAACTATCGTGCTTTACGATTTACAAAATCTATTCGTAGTCTAGGTCAGAAGCTGGTGACAAGAATGAGGAAGATGGAAAATCGCTTCATTGCAGTTCACTTGAGGTTTGTCACTTTTACACCAAATTGTTTTTATCTTTGCATCATTAATTTTTTTTATAAATGTAAATTTCAATTGAGTTCAAGTGCAGCACTTATGTATATGAATGGACAGATCCTCAATGAGATTTGTCTCTCTTGAAAGTCGAACTAACTCTTGTTAGGGTTTATTAATCGACTAAAAATGCGATCATGCTCTGGAATTTGACTAGTAACTACTGGTTAGATCATTCTGGTCTCTTTTTAGAATAGTTGCTTACCAAATGGCCCTTTCTTATCACGTTGATTTAGCAGTTGAACTATAAATAGGCTCACGGTGACGACTCCATTTAATTCAAGCAACAAAAAAAAAAACTATAAATAGGCATCTTTTTAACCAGGTTCTTTACTAATAAGAATTGGTAAACATGTACACCATACCTTTATGTTAAGACAACTGAAAACTGTGATAAAGAAACAAGAGCCTGCCCTTTTACAACTCTAAAGATTTCAAAACCTTATGAACAGTATAAAAGATGGTCCATGTCTTAATATTTCTGCAGTGTCCCCTATTGATTTTACACTAGTTTTAAGAAAGTAGTTGACTTTATATAATTTCCCTTTAATACCCTCAAAGTATCCCTTGGTGATGTCAAATCTATGGGACCCTTCTTTTTTCATCTCACAATAAGGAAGGGCGTTATAGACAATTGGCTTAAAGAATATTTCTAAAAATAGAAAGGGACACCATAGTTGTCAAAGGCGGCCACCTCTCTCGCCATAGGTGAGAGGTGACCTAAGGCGAGGGTCCAGTGCCCGACATGGTATGGACGAGTCGGTGAGCCGAGTCGAGGACAACCGAAAACTTTTCATTCCAGATCTAGCCTCCAATCTTCACTTTTCACCGAATCTAAGTCAGATCTGCTATCACCTTCACTTGGCGAACCTGTTTGTGCCTTTGCCATCGCCGGAGTAAGCGTCATGCACCGGCACTGGAATTTTTTTTCCGGACCTCCGCAGACTTGTTCGCTGGTACCTATGTAGGTTCGCGTCCTGCTTGGTTTTTGGATTGGGGGATCAAGCTATTTTTGGTGTTCTATTTTCTTGGCCGTCGGTTTTTTTTTTCCTTGTGGATTAGGAATTGAAGAGGAGAATGGGTTAAAAGCTACTGCTATCTACTGTCTAGTATATTACCCTTTTTATTTATTTATTTTTTTGACATTTAATTTTATCTTATTTTTATTTTGGGATTTGTGATTTTTTAATATTGATAATTTGTATTATTTTGTTTCTTTTTTTTAACTAGCGACAATTTTCATACTTTTTTTAATTCATGTTTTGGTATTTGTTACAATAAAATAACCATATATATATATATATATATATATATATATATATATATATATATATATATATTATTTTTCCTCATTGTGTTATTGATATTGTGTTAGAACTTAGTTTCATGTATTTTTTTGATAAGTTGAACTTAAATGTATTATGCTCACTTATACCCCCTCCGTTCCACTTAAAGAGTCCCTATTTGAAGAGTCAAATTATTAAGAGAATATATCAATCCCATTGGAGTTGGTCATAATGACAAAAATACTTTAGGACAAGCAATATGCTTACAACACAAGTGGAGGGTAAAAATGAAATGTTATGTAAATTGTATGCATAATTTTAAAAGGCAAAACACACCTTTGGGCCACTGTACTTTTCAAAAGGTTGCAATTAGGCCACTGAGACGTCAAAATTTTCGGGATGGCCACTGTACTAGACTTATCTTGCACGTTAACCCCTTTTTTGGATGGACGTTAAGTTAGGTTAAATACCTATTTTGCCCCCGTCTTCATCATCATCACTGTCATCATCAAACGCGTTGCCTTGTACTCTTAAGAGGCATGACCAGGGAAAAATGAAGAAATTAGCATGGCAGGATGGGCAGTAACAACAATATTGTTGTATATAAGTTTATATCATTTAGTTTAACTACTAACATAAATCCACTCTATTAATTAATAACAACCACCCTCCACCCTGAACAAATCATGATTCCCGGCTACCAACAGCGTCCACTGGCGAAGCCACGAGACTAACCAGGAGGTCCGCAAAAGCACCGACAATTAACTTGTGGGTACTCTTCGGGTTGAGCGACAAATAGCACATGAGTAGCTCGTGCAAGTAATCCCAGTTGGCTCGGACATCGATGAGGTCACGTGCCTCCACCATCTCCTGCATCGATAGCCGGAAGTCCATGTACGGGTCCGGCGAGAACGTGGGTATTGCTATACCTAACGAATCTGCGTCCGGCGAAGACGACAATGAGGCTATTGTTGATGATGAATACAAGGAGGAGGATTCGATGATGGAATTGGAGCGGCCAGGAGAGGAGAAGAAGAAGCGCTCGGAAGCGAATACAGTGGCGAAATCTGGCGCGACGGTTTCGATTTCAGATTCGGAGACAGCAGCGGTCGAAATTGTGGAAGGGTGGTGGTCTAGTGAGGAGTCATAGAGGGAATTGAAATTTTTGAGAATGGGTAATGGAGGGGTGGAATCGTCATGGTGAGGGGAAGGGAGCAAAGCAAGGCGTTTGATTCTTGTGAGGCAGAGATTGAGGTTTCTTCCGATGTTGCTAGGCATTCTCTCTCCGAAAATCTAGATCTGGGCTGCTATGAAAATCCAGATCTGTAAAACCCAGATCTGTTACAGTTAGCTATGAAAATCCAGATCTGGGTTGCTATGAAAATCCGGATTTACAGTTAGCTACAAAGAATAGAGAGAAAGGTCGATCCCAATCCGAATCCGGCTACTTTTTGAATCTGGGATTTTTTTAAGAAGGAATTTGAAGAACACGGTGGTGCTAGCATGTTGCTATGGCTAAGAGGATGAAGATGAAGAGGGATGAAGATGAAGATAAGATGAACATAGGGGCAAAATAGGCATTTAACCTAACTTAACATCCAAACTTAACGTCCATCCAAAAAAGGGGTTAACGTGCAAGATAAGTCTAGTACAGTGGCCATCCCAAAAATTTTGATGTCTCAGTGGCCTAATTGCAACCTTTTGAAAAGTACAGTGGCCCAAAGGTATGTTTTGCCATTTTAAAAAGTGGACTTTTAAAGTAAAACATCTCAAAATAGTATAGTGAATTATTTGCCTGGAACGGAGGGAGTAACATGTTTTGTTAAGTTATATACTCCCTCCGTTCCTAAATTATCGTCCTAGTTGACCCAACGTACGGATTAAGAAAAAACAATTGACTTGATTATTTATATTGGTTTAATGTGTAGTTTCCTTTAAAGTTCATATATATGTGGCACATAATTAAAGTAGGGTGAAAAAGTAAGGGTAAAGTGGTAAAAGTGATGTTCTAAAAAGGTAAGTTTCAAACTGGATAATTATTTTGGGACGAACGAAAAAGAAAAGGAGGACGATAATTTAAGGACCGAGGGAGTATATTTTATATTTTTTATATTTTTTTTCCTTGATATTTTTCCGTGAACGCCTTTTGAGCGCCTCATCGCTCGCCTCAAAAATGGACCTCTTGCCCGCCTCTCGCCTTTCGCCTTTGACAACTATGGGGGACACTTAATTTGGTATGGAGGGAATAACATTGGGGAGGAATGACTAATTAGACAGCAAAGCAGTTTTTTTTTACTAGGTTTATGTTTGCAAATTGTACCGTAAATTTAAGCAGCAGACCATTGTGAAGAATGTATCTATCTTGCAGATAGGAATTAGGCTTGCTGACACTGTTTGATTTGTTGATATACTTAGATGCTAGGCTAAAACAATAACTATTGTCCTCTCTCTCTCTCTCTCTCTCTCTCTCTCTCTCACATACACACACACACACACGCACACAGATGATCGCTTGTCACATACAGTAAAGTTACATTTGTGGTTTTTTAATGTAAAATTATGTTTGTGACAGATTTGAACCTGATATGCTTGCATTTTCGGGGTGTTACTATGGTGGTGGTGATAAAGAGAGATACGAACTTGGTGAGATAAGGAAAAGATGGACGACATTACCTGTAAGATTGCTATCATGAGAGGTGGCTTTTATTTTAATTATTTCAATCATTTTCTCAAAACAGTATCTTGGATGTGACAACAATGCTCCTGTTTTTGACTTGAAGAGTGTATAAATTACTTGCTAGTATCTTATTACTCCCTCCATTTCTAAATAATCGTCTTGTTTGACTGGACACACATATTAAAAACTAATTGATTCTACTATAAATATCGGCATAAAGTGTAGTTTCCTTTAAAACTCTGTGTATGTGGCCGTAATTAAAGTAGGAAGAAAAAAAAAGTGGTAATAGTGTTTTCCTAAAAAAGAATGGTTAGAAACACGACAATTATTTTGGAATGGACAAAAAATGATAGCTGGACATTTCTTTAGGAAATGAGGGAGAATTAAACATGTTTTGCCTACACCTCTTCAGACATTATAGGGGTATAGTCATGGTTCAAAGTTATCGATTCAGATTTTGAGGATTCTGATCCGCAATGAAACACTGAGTCAATACACTAGCGTTCTTGCACCAACTCGCCTAAAACTCGGTCAACTTGGCCAAAATCCTGAATTGACTCCGAAAAAGCAAAACAAATCGGGCGAATTGAACCCTGCCTGGTCATCGCCCACAGATCATAAAGGAGGTACTTCTCCTGCAGCAGTGTGTTATTCTATCACTTTCAGTCTCTCCTATCATTACTTTCCATGTGTGCCGCTCTCTTTCTTTCCCTGTGCAATGTAAGGAAGACGTGTCTCACTCTCACCCACAAGGACCAAGTACGATTGGTGTAATAGTTATAGACTCCCTCACACCCCTCGTATTTTTTTTTTCCATAAGCTTGGACTTAACCCCTTTTGTCCAAGTTTTTCAACGAGGCATTTAATTTCTTATACTTTACTCTTTTTTTTTTCCTTCATGTATTCCTTTCGGTTTTGTCTTTAATTTCCTGTTTTTCTATTTCTTGTTAACCAATAGAGTATATTTTTCTTATTTAGCTATGCTAAGTAATGGCAACAATGGAACCAAGGGGTGGGATAGATGACAAGGGCACTAGTGCCAAAAGAACTTGACGTCTTTGGTTCCAATCCCTATAACAACAAGGGGCTACACTTGCCTTTAAAAAAAAAGTAATGGCAACAAATTATAGAAAACTCAAAGAACAATTAAATTAAAAAAGTGGAATTATAAATTTCTTAAAAAGTTTGACACCAGTCCATTCTATTACTAGAACAATATTACCAGTAGTAAATGGTGATTTTATGCAAATCTAATTGTTCCATCACGTCAAGTATGATATGTAAAATTTAATTACAATCTTTTAAAATTAATTTCACTCCTTATGTAGCATTTTGTTGTGTATCGCCCGAAACCGAAACCGGGTCTGATATGTAAATTCGACTGACAAAATGCACTTTTGAACCATGGGTATAGTGGAATTATCTTGTTCTCTGCCTTTACGTCATCTGCAGGGTTTCTTTTTTTTTTTTTTAGACATCAATAATGGGCATTTTTAGAGTAGGGACAATGATGTGAAACACCTTAATTTTGTGCTCTTGAGAAAGCAAAAATGCTTTATATTTGTGCCCTCCTATCGCAAGTCGTTGGTACAAGGCGTAGTTGAACTGAGCTTTTCTTTTAGGCTCCCTTTCATATTTAACCTCGGGATACCGGTTCCACCGCTGGCCATCTGATGCCATTTTATCTTATTTTACAGGAAACAAGTCCTGACGGAGAGCGGAAGCGAGGGAAATGTCCACTTACACCCCATGAAGTTGGCTTGATGCTGCGGGCACTGGGTTTTAGAAATGACACATATCTCTATGTTGCATCTGGTGAAATTTATGGTGGGGAAGAGACTCTGCGGCCGCTTAGAGAACTCTTTCCAAACTTTTACACAAAGGAGATGCTTGCCAGCGAGGAGCTGAAACCTTTTCTTCCTTTTTCTTCTCGCCTTGCTGCCTTAGACTACATCGTTTGTGATGAAAGTAATGTCTTTGTCACCAACAATAATGGAAACATGGCAAAAATTCTTGCTGGTCGAAGGTAAGAACACAGATCATTTTCTACAGCGCAATTTGCCAAACTAGATGTGTGAATGTTTGGAACACCTATTTATCTTAATTGTTTTGTAATTCAAGGAGGTACATGGGACATAAGAGGACAATCAGACCAAATGCAAAAAAGCTTAGCTCATTGTTCATGGCACGTGACAAGATGCATTGGGATACCTTCGCGAGAAAGGTTAAGTCATGCCAAAGAGGATTCATGGGGGAACCTGAGGAGATGAAGCCAGGACGAGGCGAGTTTCATGAATATCCGTCTTCTTGCATCTGTAAGAAACCCTTCAAGTACTCCGACTTTGAAAATATGTACAATGAAAACCAAACCTCTGTGGAAGTTCCCATAGTCCCATATACAAAACCTAACTATGTACACGGCGGGGATACCCAAGCGGCAAAGAATTTTCCGAGACTAAACAAGAGAGGCAAAGTCAAGGAGCTTGTGTTGTCACCAGAAGAAAAGGAGGAAGATGACTTTCTGGCTGACTAAGTGAGGAGAACCTGAAAGTGACCCTGACTTGTGTTTGGTTCTTAGATCTCCGGGCTAAGTTGGTTATGCTGTTTCATCTCTAGAATGCCAGTTTGTCCTTCGATGCCAATTTTACATGACATGGCATCACAGTTCAAACCAAAGCTGCAAAGGTGGCATCTGGTTTGTGAGTTGCGACTAGTATTTATATTTGAATTCCGATGAATGGACTTTGATCTGTGTACAGAAAAATCTGTAATTTTTGATGAGCGGCAATTGTTCATATATATATTTGTAAGGTACTGTAGTTGGTAGATATGTTTTTTTTTGTTTCCCAAAGGTGTTTCCCAGGCTTGAAAGCCCAACAGTAATCCCATGGACTGGGTAGGATGACAAAGTGAAGGAGAAATGTAATGTCAGTTTAAATAACTTCAGGCCTGCTTCTGCTTGATTGTATTTCCATTTTTGTAGTTGATGATGGTTAGCCTGTTATGAGCTTCTACGAGGAATTGGGTTATCACGTATCGCTGAGTAACTTCTTGTGAGCGAATATGACTTTCCAAAACTCACACATGGATCCAACTTCACACAAGGTATAAACATTAGCTCGTGCCTTTGTTTTCTTGTTTATCATGCTCCAATGATAATGACGTCCAATGAAGGATGATCGTTATTAAAAGACGCCCCCTGAAAAGTCATGGAAGACGCAGATATCTAACAGTTGATTGATCAGTTTTCGGGCATGTGTCTCTTCTCTTACAATTCACATATCCTGATTGCCTCTCACAATGCATTTATCTCCGATAGCCGCCGACAATGACCATTGTCCATCTTGGGGTCTCTTCTCTCACAATGCTTGCATCTCTGACAGCTGCGAACAACACCGGACATGGACATTGAACGTCTCGGCAATCTCATTCCTCTCCTTTTTCCTTTCCTTTTTTTCGTGCCTAAAAATTTTCAACTGAATCATCTCACAAAATTGGTATTGTAATTTTTCTTTCTTTGGTCTGTTTTTCTTTCTTTTGTACTCCCCACTCCCCACCCCTCACCCCCCCAAAAGAGTCGGTTATAATACAATTATACTCGAGTATAATCAATATTAATTGTGAAGGGTAAAGTTGAAACTTGAAATGTTATGAAAATTGTTACACAATAAGTTGTATAAGTGCGGGTAAAAAGAGTTGTTAACTATGTCAGTTGAGGGGACTTGTTTCCACGCCTTTAAGTTTTTCTTTATTATTGTTTTTTGCATGTATTATCATTTCCATATGTATATATATATGTTTAATGCAATTGATTGATCATGAGAATCATTTAACTTTTATAATTTGAAGAAGTTACCTCCAGTCTTAATACAACTAGATGGACAATATCCATATACAGAGCCTATAAAGTTAAAACCCTAGTTAAGATTACATAATACTTTATGTAGGCAAAATCAAAACTAAAAAAAATAATATCTAACACCTAACAATCTTTCACTTGCACAGTTGAAGGCACCAGAAAGGAGGATGACAATAGAGCCATTCCTATTCCTTGATGTATCCTCTCTAATGTTATACACAACACTAATTCTGGCTTCATTCATCATACAACAGTCATCGAGCTCGATCGACTTCTCCCACATACCTTATATCAAAAGCTCCTCTCTCCTTATTTCCCTGTTACCAAAACAAGTAGGCAGTATATTACTATATAGAATCAATAATGATGATAACAATAACTAATAGTGCTAATCTTATTAATAAGTATCAAAGGAACTACTCTCTCCGTTCCGACCTAAATCGTCCTACACTCCTACCTTCTATTTTAGAATGTCTAATTTGAGTTCTCTTTAGAATTAGAAAATAAAGTTTAGTATTTTTAATCCCCAAGATTGAAGGGTGTCCACATAGAGTTATTTTAAGGTGTTAAAATGTTTGTCTTTCAAATATAAATTCTCGGAATGGATAGGAGGGAATAATCATTAACAGCCTGATCTAACAATGCAGCCTAGATAAAATTGTGAATGATTGGAATGCAAATCCCAGCTACGAATACGATCCTTTAAGAACATAGGAAAAGGATGAAGAAAGAGATTTACCTTTTGGAGTTGCTCTGTTCTGGCCTCTATGACTTCTGTCATGTGAGATAGCAGGTAATTTTGTGATAGTTAGCGAACTCTGCAACCCCTCTAAAAGCTGTGAACAACATTCAGAAGAACATTTATGGGCACATAACAGAGAAATTGAAAGAAAAATAGAGAACATTACAAACACAAGTAACAAGGTCTTTCTAAATAATTTAAGAATACAGATGAATTCATACCAAGTGAAATAAGGGACATCCAATGTGTATGTGCTTATTTTTCTTGTTTGTTATTTTTAATGTTCAATAAAGGGAAAAAAATATAGCGTACCCCCTCACCCTCCCGTGGAATAAAGTTATGGGGGATCGCCTCGTTACAGTATTTATTTTATTTTTTAGTTTAGAAAAGCCTGCTTGACCTACTAGTTTTATGGATTTCTATTTGCTAACCTCTGACGGAATCAGGTTAAATGACCTAAAACCCTTATGAATCCTATGAAAATAAAAGCCCAATTTTCAATATTTGTGTATAGGGCGAAATGCTAACTTAATTTACTCGTATCATCTTCAACGTCAGAAGAATTTCCCAGCCGGCCAGCCCTAGACGTCAAATCATATCTACCGCTTGGCGGTTTATTACCAGACCTTCGCAGTTACAATGGCAAACCAACAAGCAATTATACACACTTTGATTAATTTGATTTCATGACCCGCTCTTCTCCTAGGCTGCAACAATCTTTTTGCCTTCTTTTATAGCTACATTTAGACAAGTAGAGACAGAAACCACTCAAACAAACTCAGATACCTTACATATCAAGTTTACATACTCCTACAATTTCAACAAACAAAGATAATAGACCAGATTACAGGTAAATCTTCCATGCATCCTTTACACTTTTGGGGAGATTTTGACCAGATCACAGGTAAATCTTCTTATATTGCTTGCACCCATTTGGGTTTGGAGCTCTCCAACAACTTTGTTTTCAGTTATAATTGATGCTAGGGTAGTAGACTCTCCAGTTTCCTCCATTTCTGACCATATCCTACCCAATGAGAAACATCTACATTTTTATTGAATTCCATTAGAACTGCCGACTCATTATCCAGGTAATCGCTCAACAGAGCCTTCAGCATCTATTTCAAATTTCTTGCATAGGGTTTGTGGGTATTTCCCTTGTTTGAGTAAGCAAAATCACAAGAACCCAAACTAAAATTCTTGGTTGTAATTAAATTTTTATATGATCTGCCTGTGCTGATAATTGTTTGCCACCTGAAAGTACTTCCGTTTTTCATTCAAATTGACGAATGTGATAGCCAATATGTAGGGTTCAATCTCCTGAGGTACCAACATGGGTGTTGCAGTGGCTTCTTTGATGGCATAGACAAAGGGCTTGAGGAATGAGAAAGTTAAGGTTTGAGGTTGGGATGGGTGGTCATGGAAAAGGAAGGGTTGAGCAGCAACAGTAGCCGTAACAGAAGGCATGTTCGGGTTTGGACAGATCTTGATGTCCAGTAAACTTGTACATAAAAAAGGTGAAGATCAAAAAGAAACAATTAAAAAATGACAACATACAGAAATAAAGAGAAAGTATTAGGGGAATTTAAGTCAATTAATAGTCACGTGATGGTCATATGACCAAATTCCATCCATCCCTTTAACAAAACTCTGACGGAAGAAGTCTATCTCTTAGTTCTACATATCATTCGGATTCTACACAATATTTTAGGGAGGTAATCCCCAAAAACTTTATCTCACAGGGAAGTACATCCTATTTTTCCCTTGATTAAACAGTAGGCAATTCGAGGTTTTTGTCCCTTGAATTAGAAACATAGGTGTTTAAGGTTACTGTCTTTTAAGATAGTGGAGATGGGTAGTTGTAAAAATTACATATTATATTATTCTTAGAAAGTTGGCAATAATACCTATAATGACGCAATTTAGGAAAAATTGCTACATTTTGAGCTCTCCCGTTTTATAATAGCAATAAACTCTATTTCTTTAGTTGGCTGGCTATAAATTTTGCAAGAATAGTAGGATTTCTTTTAGGTATGGCAATTCATAATACAAACGCACGCATGTAAGTTACATACATATACATTACACACTCGCACAAAAACTCCACATATATCTCATGCAAATTCTTTCTTTATCAGTAAAACATTATGTTCATCCTATTTTGATATAATATATATGCAGATTAGAGGACTTACTCTAGAAGTTGGCTGAATTCTGCGATTCGATCTGCGGGGCTCTGCAACTTCAGGAACCGATTTGTCCTTTACTTCTTGTTTAGCCAACTTTCCACCAGCAGCTGCAAGTTTTCCTTTATTCAATCGCTCGGATCTGGCATTTGATGAGGGAACTCTTTTTGGAGCATCCGCTTGAGGAGCAATTGAAGAAGCTAACAACGGTCCCTCAGATGTGTCCTCAGAAATAGAAGACAACCTAAATTCCATCAGATTTTGCTCTCCTAATTCATTCTCTTCATTACTTACAGAATTCTTGACTACATTATCTGTCATGGTAGCATCTCTTGGAGAAAACTTAGCAGAAGTCAAGAGGCTATCATTAGGAGCTAATGTTCTGCCTGAAGGATTTTGCACTGCTTTTCCGGACTTGAGAACCCGAGGTTTGGTTTCAGCAGTTTGCTTTTCCTTGTTATCATTTTTGGAATTATTTCTCCATCCACGGGATCCTGTTCCTTGAGGCATCAAATATCTAGCAAACTTGACAGGGTCATTCCCTGAATCATTCTTATTGTTCCTGTCACCGAAGTAATGTTTGCTTACATCCATAAATTTCTGCTTTTTTCCAGGCTTAGGAACACCAAAAATTACTCTTGGACCTTCCTTCTGCAACCCACTCCTCACTGTTCTATGTGAATCAAGCTTAGTATTTCTACCAACATTGAATACTTTCTCGTCAGTAGATAATGGCAGTAATTTTGCTTCTTCACGTCTCCCTGATTCCACATTTACAACACTAGTTTGAATTCTATCCTTTCCTTGGCCCTCTACATTAGGAATTCCCAGCTTTGGTCGCTTTTCCTGAGGTGTATCACCTAGTGGAAGTTTTTCCTTTCCCCGGCCCTCTTCAGAAGGGTTGCCCAGTTTTGGTCGCTTCTCCTTAGGTGCATTACTCTGTAACCAGGTATAGACTCAACAAACTAGAATGGAAGGTAAATATTCTCATAAAACAAATATAAACAGCACAAACATAGACCTGGGAAGAACGGTCCCCTTTTGAACTAGACCACTCGATCCAGTTCTCATCCTTCCAGATGAGAGTTGGCCGGAGATACCATGATCGAACAACTAACGTTTCTCCTTGAGCTGCAAAAGTCCATCCAGAGAGAGAGATCATTATTTTAGACAATCAACAAAGAAAGAGGAAACTAGTAAAATGACATGTAAACATTACATTACACAGTTTGAGGTAATTGCAGACCAATTTGATTGATTGCAAATACCTGGAAAATGGATTGTTAATGAAGTCTCATCATTCTTGTCCTTCTCTGTGACAAGTCCCTCACACCAGCTACAGCAGAGTACAAAAGAGGATTTACGAAATGGGAAAGTCTTGTTTCAAATGAAAATATACAAAAAGGAAAAAAAAAACAAGCAACTTAAAAATAAAACTATTATTTCTTATAGTAGGTTTAACATCAATTTAAAATGCAATGCAACATCATGAACAAGGAGCAAGTTAAAAACAATACGGAACACAATATCAGTGCATTTATGCAATTATGACACACAGGTATTTACCAATTTTGTAACCATGCGTCAACTCGATCTCCAACAGACCAAGAATAGTCAATCACTGCACCTCTACGCCTCTTCCTTGTCCCTTCAAACTTCATGGTAGTCATAGGATGCGCAATACGTATTCTGGGTACCTTCGTGCCGTCACCTTCAAGTGCCACCCATTCCTTTAATTTCCCTGAATAGATGAGTACATTGAGCAGATATTTGAGAAATTTGCAGAGATGTGATTGCCTAAGTCCCTCTTTACTTCTAAACAATTTTATTCCAAGTACAAGTACCAACATAGAAACCATGCCAACTACAGAATACATGACACCTTATTAACTACTCAAAAAAATTTATAACATTACTAGCCTTACACCCAAGGCTAAAACTTTCCTAACAACTAAGCCTTGAAGAAGGCCACAATTGTCTTTCTTCAAAACAACTTTGCCCTTCTTCAAGGCTTAGTTCTAACGAAAGTTGTAGCATTAGTTGTAAGGATAGCATTTTCTAAATAATAAAGACAACAAGTACTTTATAACTAATATTTTACCATTCAGCCACTAACAAGCGCAGAAAGGTCGAGCAGTTACAAGCTTATCAATCACGTAAGAACTTTCGAATTCCAAATACATTTTTCCAAACAATATTCCATAAGCATGCAACAGAGTTACTAGATATCCAATAATAACCAAGTCATGGCTTTTAGGATACAAGAAATAGGTCAATACTTGTTAGGATACAGAAATAACTTTAAATTCCACCCCACCCCCAAAACACACACACACAAGATGACTTCTTTCTTTTTTCCATTTTTTTGGGGTGTTTTTTTCTTTCTTGGTGGGCTGGGGGAGAAGCAAACTGACAGATAAAAGAATAAACTTTACTAAAAAGGATTAAACAAGACTTCCACATATTAAAAACGAATAACAGGTATATGCCGTTACTATTTCATGAATTCATGTAAAGCCAAACTAGTCAATCCACCTTTTTATTTACTAAATCAAAATTACAAAATGTTGTGCAGATATTCTGCTTCAAATATGGTTTATGTGGCGTCAGCTTGAGAGATATAAATAACATCACCAATAGTTGAACTGGGAAAACAATGTTCTAGAAGTTTGGCATACTCAAGAATAAAAGGTTAATCAGCGGTGATTACTATCAATGTTACTAGTAGAAGAGAAGAATTAAGAGTTAATGGCAACATGCACAATTAAAATTAGCAGTTTGCGCTTGTGTTCCCTCCTGTCTCAGATCTTTCATGATGCCTTTGACCATTTCCATCGAGAGAGAACAAGAGTGACTAATAAAGTGGATAGATAAAGAAAAGAAGGATCTGGCTTTTCATGGTTTAATGATGATATAACCCTCCACAGCAGAATGTAAAGCATAATTTCTCCAGACAACCAAAAAAAAACACAAGACATGCCCCATGTCTTTCTAGAGTGAGTACAGCTAAGTAGGAGCAAAATCCATTAAGTTCCTAAATTCCTTCACCATTGTGGGGACTGTCTTCATTCTGCATCTTCACAATGTTATTTGTTGGATACAACATTTTATGTTAAACCATTCACATACTAGCTTGTGCATCACTCACTCTGATTATACAGAGTACTCACAAATGTGTACTTGTGCCTATTTCACAGAGCTGGTTTCTTTTCAAACTGTGCATTGCAAATTAAGATGGATAAAGAAATGAATAAAGAAATTCCAATTTTTTTTTTTTTGATAGGCAAGTGTGATCTCTTGTTGGTATGGGGATTGGAACCAAGGACCTCAAGGTCATTGCTTGAGTACCCTAGCCATCTCTCCCACCCCTTTGGGGTCACCAATAAATATTTACAGCCACAATCCACATCTTACCTTCATCTGATTGGAGCTCAGTGTAACAGAGATATGCTTTTCCATCCTTCAAATTCAATACATTAGCAGCAAACCAGGCAGCTTTAAACTTACCACCGTCTTTAAACACCTATAACATGAAATTGATGTTTAAAATGAATGAGAAGATCAAACAGAACGCAAACATTATTGACAACAAATTGCTCGAATAAAAGATGTAAAGCCTTAACTAAAGTAAATTTCATAAGTATGAGCAAGTATATCCAGATGGCCCACACATTGCTTCAAGACTTACAAGATCGCACACGAAGCAGCCTAACTTTCTTACTAGTTTTACTTCACGTACCTCAACTAGGCAACCTTCCTTGATAATATTCTCTTCCGAAATTCCAGAAGTATTATGATACTCATTCTGACCAATGACAGATGCATTACTTGATCCAATTTCTGATTCAGGAACAACCCCAATGGTTTTGGACAAGTCAGATGCTCTACGGGTCCTTAGCCCTCCTAAATCTTTTTCCTGGCTTGTATTGGAAAATGAGTTGCCATCAACCACCCTCTTTGGATCCTCAATCAAATCCCCAGATACCTCTCCTGGTGGCATACCATGTTTCAATGTCTCAATTTCCATATCAGATGGGCCTGGTATTGCTGAAACATCAGAATCAGCTTCAATGTTCTTTGTGTTCAATTTATGACTTTTCACATTGTCTGCAATTACACCCTGCTGCTCAGATGCTAACTGCGGAGTCTTCCAATAGCACTCAGGACCAGATGCGACTAGCTCACTCAAAGGCAGAGGATCCCCCATTGCAACAATTTTTCCTGCTTGTGATACAGCTTCTGCTGCCAGTTCAGCAGCTTTTACTATAGCATCTAGATTTTCAGCATGTTTTGAAGCAGCTGAAGCCGCTTCAACCCTCCTCCTGGCAGCTTCCCTTGCAGCAACAATAATCGAACTAGAACGGCTGCTTCCATCCTCACCTTTCAATATGGATGCAGGAGTAGCTTCACCGAAACTGTTCACCGCATTGGGGAGTGAAATTATGCGACTTTGAGAGAAATTCCCTGATCCACTTGATACCAACACTTCATCAACCATTAGCTTTGCTTGTTCTGCAGCATTTGATGCGAGTTTGGCAGCAGCAGCAGCTGCCTTCGCAACAGAAGCAGCAGCTGCTATTGAGACAGCTGCAGAAGCTAGCTTCACTTCAACATCTGAATCCAAACCGGAATTCTTCTCCCGTTCCAACTGACTCCATACGCCTTGGCAGTGACTTACTGCAGCAGCCGCATGCTTAGCTGCCTCTTCTGCTTGTAGTCTAGCTTCTTCAACTTTACTAAAAGTTTCCTCTGATATTATAACCTTCTCCTCTGCAATCTGATCCGCAATTTTTGGGTGATCATTGGATGGTGTAGGAGTTACAGTTGTTGGAAATTTTGCTGGAGTACTTCTAGAATTAAAGCTCGCAGTTGTTGACACAGAAACTGCTGTAGAAAAAATACTACTAACAACAGGAGCAGACACTGATTCGGTCCGATTTTGAGCTAGCAAAGAAATCTGACCATGACCTTCAAGTTTTTTAGACGACAGACTAATAACAGGTGCAGACACTGGCATTGTCTGAGTTTGAACAGGGAAGGATATTTGTCCAACAGGCTCAACAACAGGAACCTTCTTCCTCTTTCTGCTCTTTGAATCACCAAAAGGCAGACCAGAAGACACAGTCACCTTTTTCAGATCAGGCAGGGGAGAAGCCCCTGCAAAAGCACTTGAACCACCAGCATAAACCACAGGAATAGGAGATGTATGCTTTATAACAGGCGCACCTGGTTCTTTAACAGGGGTTAGTTTCACTGTTTCAGTAATTGGCAACGTAGACATACGGCCGCTAATATTGAAGGGTGAAGTTGGTGGTGCGGTAACCCACTGACCAGGGAAAGGGCCCTGAGATAGCCAAGAAGGATTATGTCCAACAAAATTCTGCACAGGTGGAGTTTGATAAGGCTGTAAAGGAGAAAGTGCCTGATGATAGTCAAGAGGAGCGCCTCTTGGGATGCTACCAGCCTGCAAACCATCACCAGAAGGGGTAGAAATATTCCAAAGAGGCGATGAAAGAGGTATCATGGGATTTAGGACCGGCGACGGAGTACCCTTCTTGTTTGCTCGTCCAGTAGATGAAGAGGGAACTTTACTTTTAACTGAGCCGTGTTTTATTGCTTGATCTGGAGCCATAATGCCTGCATTTATCAATTCTGAAACGAAGTTAGACAATGATAAAGCTGAAGAATGAATTGGGGAGCTTGATCTCATGCGGTACCTGAGCGTTGTTGCACAGGGGTGTCAAAGATGCTGGCCTGGGATTTCTGACCATGAAGCCTTTCTATAGATGCCCGCCAAGCAGGCTCCCAAGGACTCCTCCCACCATCTGAAATACAAATGCATACGCTCAAATGATATGTCCACTGTTTATCTCAAAACACAAGAAAAACAGGTTATCAGACTGACCAGATGGCCCAAACGCAGCAATCATACATGCCTCTTCAGGAGTTGTTCCTTGTCTGCAACCAACATCATAACCATTATCTCAGCATAGTTGTATTGAACTCAAATGACACACATTGCCTACTGGGATTCATTTCTGAACTGCAGTCAATCTTAACGTACAGAATATAACATCAATACAACCGTCTATACCTAATCCTATACCATTAGTCTTTAGAAAGGAATGACCATGCCACCTTTGCAAATTCTTTTGCCAAACACATGTAACAAGGTCTTTTAAGTACAAAAAAGAACCTTCCACAAAACCATAGAAATAGGTTCTACTACAGCTGCACCTATCTTCCACTATCATAGCAAATCAAAAACATAAAAAACATAGATATTAAAAGCAAGAGCAGGACTCACATTAATGATCCATATACAAGAATTTGTGCTCGTAATTGCACTTGTTGCATATCTGTAAAAGGCTGCTGAAACAATGATGCTGAAGTATTCAGATCAGGCAGGTTTGATGCAGGAATAGAAATGACACCACGTGGTTTTGTGGCATTGCGTTCAACACTGTCACAGGACTTCAACTCCTCAACTTGCAGAACTTGACCAGTTTCAGTAGTGGCTAATGACACGCATGATTTTTCTGATCTTTCCAACTTTCTCGCAATAGTTGTTTCCTTCACATTAATTCCTTTCTTAGAACTTTCCTTCCCTGCCGACTTTCGCCTAGTTTTACGCTCAGTGGTCCCTTTGGCACCTACGTTTGCAATCCCACCAACAGGTGTTTGAGGACTACTCTGAATAATTTCTTGTGCCATCTTAGGATCCACTTGGCCACCACCAGATTTAGGAGATCCCTCAGCAATCTTCAGTTCAAGATACATAAGGCATTAAACAATCAGAAAAGAACACTATAAACCAAAATGCAAGGTGAAAATTTACGGAAGATGAAACCTGAACATGAAAAAGAATTACCGTCGATAAATTACTAGCTTGAATGGAGGGAATGATTGCCAAACCTTGCCTGCATCTCCTAAACCTGCAGAGGGACTGACCTCAAAAGTAAAGCTTTTTTCTCCTTTTGAGGCGCCATTTTGACATAAATTTTGAGATATTGATTGAATATCTCCCTTCACATTATCAGTAACCTCAGAAAGGGAGACACTTTTGAGCATGGTGCCCTTGCCCTCCTCTTGGTTGTCTTCTGCATTCTGAGAAAGTTTAGCGCAACTAATGACTGTGGGAGAATCACAACCATGTTTATCCAAAACAGCAGAATTGCCTCCATCCTGCACCACGTGACCAGCATCACATTTAGAAGGACGAGTCGAATCAACGGAAGCTTGATGTTCATTCAACAAATTAACTGCAAAACCTGTCAACTAATCAGAATGGAAACAAAAGAAAATAACAATAAACAACCACTGCAGGTAAACATATTTAACCCCATATAATAGGATTTTAACTCATGATGCAAATTTAAAAGAGAAACGGACATCTTATTTGGATTTTAGTTCGCACTTTCCAGGTTCCGTGAAAATTATTGATTATTACTGCCTCCACTGCTAAATGACTGTTGAGTTTTCTTTCCCCTAACTGATGTCAGTTAGGAATTGTTACAACACCTTGAAATTTACTAGGAACAGCGAGCTTCATTAATTTATGTGCAACAAGAAAAGGAGGCAGTCATTTTGGAACAAATGTACTAATAAGTAATATAAAAATTTGCATTAGCATACAAGTAACACAATGTCTCTAAACTTTTTTTCTGACATATTTAGTTTTTCAGAAAGAACCTAACATTAAGGCCAAAATATAAATTGGTTTCAATAAGTAGACACCAAATCTCACATTAGTACCCAAATTTCAATTCGTCCCAACAAAAGTTTACTTATTTATTTTTTACTTAAAGAAGTACCCAACCCTAACGTCTATCAAAAACATTTTTGGACATGTGCCGGCCACAATGCACATGCCCAAAAATCAGTGCCTAAACAATCTTTTCTCGACCTTCCCTCGTTCTTTTGACCCCAAAATAAGTCACACTAACACCACAGTCCAGTCATTCAACCTCCCATCAACTCCAACCCAAACACTAATTCCTATACTTCATCCATGAAGAACAAACACAACATCAAATTAGCCACCGCCAGAGAATCTTCCGGACCACAAAGACAATCCTTCCCACAAGCGCGAAAATTCCTTCGAAGAGGCTGTCATAAATCCCGGCAAGAAGATGGCCAACGATCACGAAGATCTTATTTTAATGGAAGCCGAGTCCATGGGGCTACACCTGCTGGGACTGTTGCTACAATGTGCAGCAAGTATGGCCATTGACAACCTGGATGACACCAATGACCTGTTTCTGGAAATATCAGACCTATCATTGCTGTTCAGTTCTTCACCAGATGGAGTGGCAACTTACTTCGCCGAAGCATTACAAGTTCAGATAATCAGCTCGTGCCTTGGAACGTACACGCCTCTCAACATAATTAAGAACCTAAATCTAACTCAGAGTCGGAAGATCTGCAATGCTCCCTAATACCATAATTCCACTAGTCCTTTAATCGAATTCTCTCACTTCACAGCTAATCCAGCCATATTTTAAGCAATCGACAGTGAGGATTGTGCATTCACAACATCAGAAAGGAGGGAAGGTTGAGAAAAGATATTTTAGCCCTGATATTTGGGAACTGGAAACTTTATGAAAGTGGAAGTGAAATTCATCTTGGAAAGATGATCATGAAATTTCCAAACATGAATGACTTGGGCATCAAAATTTTACAGCATAGAGTGAGACCAGTAGTCAGTAGATAGTGACAGCAGAAAACTTCAAAAAAGGCTGATTAACTTCACAACCTTAATATTTATATCAACAAACTCAAACTAAGAGAGAAGAAACCAGTGCGTATCGGTTTGTGGAGGGACCAACACGAGGAATTTTGAGAAGAAGGAACTACATGTGCACTGGTTAAAATATTTATGGTTAACTCTTGTTCTTTTTTGGATGAATGAATTTTTTAGTACATCCAATCCTTGCAAGATCTTTCAACAAGAGTTTTGCTAGGAATGAATTGGGACTGCAGGCCTCTTGTCCATACATGAGTAGTTTTTGGGTTGCCTTTTTGATTCATCTTTATGTAAACTGCCGCATAAATGGGTTATCCTGGGGTTTTTTGCAATACTTTATTGTCAAAAAAATAAAAAAGGAATGAATTGGGACTGCTTGGCAACATGAAAAATGAGTAAACCACTAAGAAGCAATATGCTTCATAATGGAGTGAAGGACAGTAAAATACAAAAAAAGGCATGGCCAGAAATATATATATATATATAGAGAGAGAGAGAGAGAGATAAATGAGATAATGGCCTTGAAAGAAAAGATAGAGAGTACCAACCGAACTGGAATAGAACAGTAGGACAACAACACATGTAGCCAGCTCCACAAGGCCATCTCTAAGACTCACTGCATACATTTAAAAGAAGAAAGGTAAATCACCTGGCAAATGTTGCACTTTATCATATCTTTCCATCCTTGTTTCTTCAGGGTTTTCAGGACCCACTGCTTCAGCTTCACCCCGTCCATTTATTGATGAATCACAAGCAATCAGACTTGCTTCCATCTTCTCATAGCACCCTTGAGCAACTTCTTTAGCCCTTGCAGCTTGTTCACTCTGGCTGGCATGGAAGTTATCGACCACGAGGGCACAGCGACCATCCATCTCATGTTGCACTGTTTCTGCACAATCAGCAGATGTACTTTCTTTGACTTCAGAGATAGGATCTTCAGATACAGGACTTGCAGATTGTGAAGTTCCATTGAAAGGACTTGCTTCTCTAGCGAGATCCACCTCCATATCCTCCTTATCATCCAGATGCTGAAGACTCACCCCAAGTATAGGTGACTTCGGCTGGTCATCATGATCGATAACAAAACTAGTAGTAAAGTCACTCCCAGAAGGTAAATGAAGAGCATCCAATGTCTCAGTCTCACGGGATTTGGAGTTGGCTTCTTTCATAGCTGCGATTGATAATGAAATGTCCCAAAGGGAGCAAGTGCAAAAACAACTTCAATAATATGTAATTTCACCATTTGATAATCAGTAAGTAGAATACCAGAAAATCCAGTGGAAATTCGATAATATACCTGGTTCAGTTTCAGTGGCAGTATGTGAATCTGATCCATGAGCTACCACAATATTTCCACTGCTTTCACCAGCAGAAGAGAATGATATAGACTTCTTGGGGTTATCAAGAGCTCCAACAACCTCACACTCCATATCACTGGATTCCGTAGACAATTTTGCACCACCTGACTTATGGACAGAAACATCTTGGTCCATATGAACATCATCAAGCTCAGAGGACGGATTTTCTTGGTGAATCTGCACTGAACCAGAAAGCATGGAAGGTAAGATATGATCTTCGGCATTTGATTCCTCTTTGTATGCCTCATGAGCATCATTCTCAGCTTTTCGACTCTCGGTAGAAGTTTTGCCAGCAGGCAAGTCATCTGAAGGGCATGATGTCATCAAAATAGAAGAATCACTCACACAATCAATACTGCTTACATCACCTTGTTCAAACCCTTTACCTAACATAGAAACCATAGATGTGTCAGAACTACTGACCAGAGCCCCTCTATCCTGTTCCCCATCAATTCCAGTAGCATTCTCCTTTTCAACTACAGAATAACTTTGCACATGAGATATCTGCGAAAGTGAATCCATATTCAGTTCTGGATGGTCAACAATCTCTTTTTCAACTACAGAATAACTTTGCAAATGAGTTGTCTGCGTAAGAGAATCCATATTCAGCTCTGGATGGTCAACAACCTCTGTGCTAGTATTGTCAACTTCATAGGCACGTGACCCAGAACCTTCATCACCTGGAAAAACTACAGTTGATTCCAGATGCATATTGCCTTCGGGCTGCTGGTTAATCTCTGAGCCGCCTGAAGAAGCCATGACCTCGCTCTTGCTAGCCGGAGAAGGTTCATCAGAAGATACATCCACAGTACATCCCTCCGCTTTCTGAGGTTCACAACCCTCATTCAGAGGGGAACTGGTTGGTACCTCAACATTAGAGATGCTAATTTCAACCAACTGGTTGTCCACAGATTCCACCTTCGAAGCAACATAGAGACAACTTTCTACATTGTAAGCGCAAATTTCAGCCGTGCTTGCACTCGACATTTGACCCTCCATATTTGCCTCAGTGTGTAATACCTCTTGCTTCTCCACAATTTTCCAAATGCCTTCTAAACGATTTGCATTTCCTATACCAATCTCAGAAACCTGATGTTGGTTTTCTTGATCTTTAGAGTTCTCTGATGAGTCTGTATTACCAAATTGTGACCTAGAAACAGATATATCTTCTGGTATTTCATTTTCCACTGATTCATTCACCAGACTATCAATTACCCCCTGATTTACATCATCACTTTTCGTGTCATTTTTTTCCTCAAGCTTCTCACTTACAAATTTTGGATCCAACTCACTACTGAGTTCAACCTCTTGCGATTGCAAATTAGGGTCCACACCTCCAGTACTTGCACTGGCATACATATCGGGGGGAGATGCATTTTGAGAATGCATATCATGATCTTTTCCATCACCTTGCTTGAAATTAGGCTCCATTTGATTAGTTAAGTTACCCAACTCATCACCAACATCTGATTCTTCAATTATAATTTCTCCCACTACCCTCTCTTCCTGCCCAACTGATTTTAATAGCATTTCAACAGATTCTGAGGATGTTGCTTCCGACCAAACATTATTATGCCTTGAAATGGAGCACGAATCTGCCGCACCAGAATCAAACTCTATTCCACTACTTCCCCGCGAGAAATCTTCAATCCACTGATTGTCTTCCTGACTTGGGATACCAAGAAAAACCTCGTTTTCAACTAAACTGTCAAATCTTAGGTGTCCCTGTAGGCTATCATCAAAATCAAACTTTGGAAGAGCATATGGACGTAATACAGGGGAAAGTTTCAAGCTCCCTTCACCGGCTAAGTTGAGATTCTGGCCTTGAAAGTCATTGTCATCATAATCCATGGGTATATCCCTACAATTAAAATAAAGTTGGAAGGGGAGGGAAATAAACAAAAAGAAATTCTGTACATGTATTAGATAGGCTCAGTTTGAACTCATTAAACATCTTTTTACATAAAAAGAAAGTAATATGTATAAATTTCAAGCACACACAGTGGAACAGAAGTAGAACCTCATGAAATTACAGATTATGATTTAAACCATCTTGCTCATGCTAGATAGTTTTTCTTAGAGAAAAATGACAGGACATCTTGCATGCATGAAACAGGCAACAGTTTGTGTTTGAGCATTTGAGGGGACACACAGTGGAACAGAAGTAGAACCTCATATGAAATTACAGATTATGATTTAAACCCTATTGCTCATGCTAGATAGTTTTTCTTAGAGGAAAAAGACGGGAAATCTTGCATGCATGAAACAGGCAACAGTTTGTGTTTGAGCATTTGAGGGGTAACAGACTGAAAGTTGGTGGAATGAGGTTGAAAACTAAGCACCACTAGAATGGGAGGACTCAGTGAGCATAGAAGAACAGGATACTATTGACAAGCAAGATGACCCCTGGTCCTTGCCAAACCAGAGCTCTTGTGACATGTTGAAAGTAGGCAAAGAAGAATTCTAATGAGACGAAGATTTATCCCCGATAGGGTAACACGAGACATATATAAAACCTCAATTATGGACAAAGACAAGTACACTCCTACTATATTATTTGTGTTTTTAAAATTACAGCACATAAGTAATTTAGCATTAAGTTCAATTGGCTCATTGGTCCGCAGAAACAATTTTGTAAAGTTTCAGAGTGAAGAACGCAAGAAAATTGTATATCCCTTTACATTCTGTAAACAATTAAGTAGGCTTGCATACACGACTAGTAATCATCTACTTTTTTTCTTTTTTGTTTCGATAGAAAAAGAGGATTACATTAATAGGGAGAATTTAAAAAAAAAACCAATAAACATTCCAGCATTCAAAGTGATAATCCAGACAAATACATTAGACTTTATATCAATAGTGAGATTACCAGACAAAATTTCCCCTTCTTTTCTATGGGGGAGCATATATAAGCTACAACAAGGAATAGTAGTCAAATAGTCAAATCAAAGGATTGGGAAGAAAGATGTGAATAATTATATCAGTAGCTTTTTTGCAGCTAGATCTGTGGTCAAATATTTGTATCTATAGTGGAAAATGACATTGAATGCCAGGCTTGCACTTGTATTCCATTACAGGGCACTGCATTGTTTTCTCCAAGATATGTATGTTTCTCTCATTTTTCTCCAAATTCAGTAGTTGGGTATTTCTTTCTTCCGTGCTGGCGTTAATAATAAAGAAGGATATGAATGATGTGGCTTGTGTGACGAGTGAGACATTGCATTGTCCCGATCCGACTAGCCAAAAACGATTCATGCAGTCGTCCCCATGTAATTGAGACAAACTCTGAATTGAGTTGACTTGTGCTAGCCTCAATGTAACCCAATCAATTTTAGAAGGAATAACTCGAGGGAATCAGATACACAACAAATGGTTTAGATGTTTTAAAAAATATAAATATCATTCCATCTCTGCCCAAAACGCACAGAAACAAAACTTAAGGAAAGTTGGCACATATTTCCTTTCATTACTAACCCCCCCACCCCCAAAGTCCAACACACACGCTTCAACACAGAAAGTTGTAAGCTTCCACTCCTTTTCTTTTCTTCCTGTCATCTCGGGAACTCCCACGTAGGGAATATGTGTGTTTGAGTTGATGCATTTGTGAGTATTTATTCAAGTTCTTTCAATTGCCACACCAGAATAGAGCACCCCCAAAATTTCAAACCAATTACTATCAGCCAGAAAGGAGAACAACTTGCATACCCTAGTCACCAATTCAACCCATTAAAAAGAAAAAACACCCCAAGTAAAATACTTGTTAATGACAAAGGGAAAAACTATGTTCTCAGCATTTGAGTACTTCTCTGTCACTCAGTAAGAAAACCACTTCTTGCAAACTCTAGTCACCATATCCACACACTTAAACACCCCATATATTTCAAATTAACTACATTGGACCTGAAAGGAGAACAACTTGCATACCCCTAGCCACCATTTCAAACCATAAATCCTACAAAGAAAATGAAACAATCTTTTTACTCTAACTACAACCATGGCCACTGCAAAATACCCAGTAAACCACAAAATAGAAAACCCCAATGATTCTCAGCAGCTGAATATTTTCTTCTACACTCAATACCAAAGCAACACAGCCTTTTTGACACAATAAATCACCCCCAAATTCCAAACTAATCACGATCAACCTGAAAAGGCAACAACTTACATACCCTAATCACCATAGCAGGTTTTGAACTCATATATCCCCCCAAAAATTCCAATTTTTTATTCTAATAACGACCTAGCGGCTAGCGCACAGGAAAATACTCGGTAACCTAAAAAACAAAAACCAGACCTAATAAACCTCACATTTGATTTGTTTTATCAGAAAAGATATATATTAGATTAAAAAGTGGTAAAATACAAAAGGACCCAAACAATTCTCATATTTAAATAATTTGTCCTTCACTAAAACCTAGACAAGACAACTATATGCAAGCTCTAGCAAATCATTACCAAGAAGGAAAAAAAATCAAACTAACTATAAAAGGACACAACTTGCAACACACCCATAAAATAACCAACATTAAAAAAAGAAATTAATAACTCTCAACATTTGAATACTTTCTTCTAAACCCAAATCTAAAAAGGGCGACTTCAGCTGTATTCACCATTTCCATGCAATTAAACACCCAAATTTTCAAACTAATTGCAATCGACCTGAAAAGACAACAAGTTGAGAACGCTAACCACCATTTCAAGTTTCAACTTCATGAACCCGAAAAAGATCCCAACTTCTCACTCTAATTACAGCTAGCCCCAGCAAAATACGCTCTGTAGAACAACAAAAATCAAAACCTTGCTACTTCTCAGGACTAGAATACTTCATCATTCGCTTAAACCTAAACAGGAAAACTTTATCCATGCATGAGTCAACATTTCGACCCAATAAAAGTACCCCACTTTCAATGCTAATAACAAAAGAATAACAACTCGCATAACCTAACCACCATTTCAACTTCAGAAAAATCCCACAGCCCCAAATTTTTTCACTCTAATTACAACCAAACCTTACAGCAAGACACCCGTTTAATAAAAACAAACTACATGATGTACAACATATGTGAAGGAAATGAAATGAACAGTTACCAGAACCAGTAAGTGTAGAGACGCTACCTCCCTCCATTCGGAGACGAAATCCTGACCGTCAGATCAACTCAAACCCAATTGTAGCCGTCAATTCCTGCTCCTTCATAACCTTAGGGCTCCAACGTCAACTTTTCCCCAAAAACCTAGCTCCGAACCGGCCAGCACAGCAAATCAGCCGTAGATCGAGAAAAGTCCTCCGGTGAATCGAGAAATACAAGCCGACGGCGATGCAAATAGCGAGATATCTGTGTATACGTATATATATATATATATATATATATATATATCGTGTGTGTGTGAACTGTGCGTTTGTGTGTGAGAGAGAGAGAGATAGATTGGGGGGGAGAGAGAAATTCACACTTTGAGGGAAGAAGTGAAATGTGTGATCGCGATAGAATTTGAAAACAGTGGGGGCATTTTCGGAAATAGGTATGGGCAGGCAGGGCTTAACAGAATGGAATCTATACACGTGTTTTGTTTTGGTTGAGTGAAGGGAAAGTTAGAGCCAACGTTTAGGCTTTGTTTCTTTGAAACTTTTTTTGAAAAACTTTTTTTTTTCAAACATCAGATTATTTCCAATGTAATTTTTGTTTATTCATTTATTACCAATTATTATATCAGACAAATACATATTTTAACAAAATTACTCATTTATTACTTGCTCATAGCTCACTAACTGATATGGCCAAAAATTCACACTATATGCTTCAAATGAATAGGATACCTCGGCTTTTAGTAAATAGATTGGACTTTGCATCAATCAAATCACAATACAAACAATAAGATGAATGGCCTCGCAAAAACATTATGGCATGTAAATCAGTATAATCCTCCATGAGAATACAATTCAGCATATTAAATGAGTGTGCACCTTCTTTCTCATTGAAATGAAGCTTTTATAACCAAGGATTATAATCGTCGAACACGTTGAGTGAGTTATTGGGCGACACATAGTCCACGTTTGAAACAAGTGGGCGATTACCAAGTCTAGCTTGTCGGTTTCGATCCCTAATCGATTGCGGTTTAAACGGTTCGCTAAAATTACAAATTTAGACTTATCCCACTAGGTTTCGATTTTAAATAGGTGGTTACACCTAAACAAATATATATATATATATATATATAAGTCAACAACATCAAATGAGTCATACAAGTCAACAACATCAAACATTACTACATAAGTGATAAAATTCAAACACAAACAAACTTTAAGACTTCAAGTTTTATTAGTTAAAAACTAAAAAGTCTAATCAAACATGAAATGATAAAATAAGTTGAGAATAATAAATATCATAAATTAAACTTTTATTAAACCAAACATATCCAATTTTGAATAACTTGATTCATTATGTGTTTGAATTGCATAGTTGTTTTTTGGTTAGTATTTAAATTTTAGATTTTCATTGTGTAATGATCGAAAAAAATAGAGATGACAAAAAAAGAAAAATATACTACAAATTTTGTATGTGTTCAAAGAAATTTTACCTTTTTAAAATAAAAAAAGATAAATTTTAAATTGTACCACCGAAAGTAAGACTAACATAATTGTTAGTATGAAAAAACAGATGGAAGGATGGAATAACAACTTAAATTCTAGCGTGACCACTATAGATAATAACCGGTCAAACCCTATCGGTTTCGGTCCCTAATCGAATATGGTTTAAACGGTCTGCTTTAAACGATTTGTTGAAATTGCAAACTTAATCCTGGAAAAAAACGGTTTAATAGGTTCAATCCTACGGTTCTCGACCATATTAACATCTCTAGTTCATGTGCCCAGCAAATAACTTGCTTGTGTGTCCTGCATGTGGTGTAGTCACGTGCTCGGCACATGACATTAAATTTGGGTATGGCAGCTAGCACTATCAAATAGGGCAAAAGCCCGCGGGCATGCCTGCCCTGCCATCTATGAGGGATAGGTTGGGCTGGTGTATTCAATGCCCGTTAGGATGCGGGCTTTTCGGGCTTTGCCTGCTCGGGCCTCGAGCTTTCACGGGTTGGGGCGGGGCGAGCAGCGGGCAACCCTCATAATCTGGACTTGCATTATTTCATTTATTTGGATTTTGTTTTTGGACAAGACTCAAGTGTCAAGACTCAATAGCCCAACTCATTTCATTTGGTGGCCTAACCTAACCGGCAAAGGGAAGTAGGGAACTGCCCCCATTTTATTTTATTCTTCTCTAGTTCTCTCTCTCTTTCATCTCAATACTCTCTGTCTTTCTCAGTCTTCCACGCTCTCTCTCTCTCTCTCTCTCTTTCTTCTCTAGTTCTCTATCTCCTTCATCTCATTTGACTGCTTTGGGCTTTATACTGTTTAAATTTGTGGGTTCGGGTACCTCTTATAAATCTGTTTAAATGTATGGGTTCAAGGCAATACAACCCCTCGTTGAAAATTGCATCTCTCACAAGCTTCAATGTGCATCTCAGAGCCTTAACAAACCAAACTCGTGAGTTGATAGGAGTTTTGAGTTTGTAAACAGCCAAGGAATGGCTCTTGAGCTAGCAAAAGTGACCCAAGTTTTGACTTTATGATCTGTTCAACCTTCAACTAAGTACATTTTTCCTATTTTGTTCATGATATCACAAAACGCCATCTGATTCCATTTTTAAAAGAAAGACATAAAAAATATTTTATTCCTTATCTCAGTTGTAACATTAAGATTTTGAACATGTAGTTCGTTTGGACTTAAGTTGCAACTCTTTTCCTTTGGCTTGCAAAAATGAACTGTACAAAGTTGACCATGCTTGTGCAGTTTTAAGGAGCTACAAACAATAGCCCCAAAACTAGAATCCAAGATTATCAAATAGTATCACCTAATAGGGCAGTAAACTTGAAACCCCTATAAATAAAAAATTAAATAAATCACGGGCTTGCCCGTTTTGCCCATGGCCCTATGCGGGGCGGGTTGGTCTAGGAGTTTCTAGGACCGTTATGTTTGCGGGATTTTTCCCGGCCCGTTTCACATCGGGTTTTTTGGGCCCATGGGTAAACCCACCCCGCAAGCCCGTTTTGACACTTTCCTAATTACCGCCTCACATAATTTTCTAATTCAAAAAATATCAAACAATATTTGATTACCGTCCACATGAACAACATAATCATTCTTTTTATATATCTTTAAATATTTAATCAATACATTTCATGGTTGAAGTCATGTTACAAGATAAAAAACTGATTTTTAACAAAATTTGAGAAAACATGTAATTGTGCTTATCTATATATGTAATAACAATTGTGATTTTCCCGCCTAAAATGATTTCCATAAATGGAAACTCAAATTTGACTTTTCCAACTATGCATTGGAAGTTGAAACACTTTGATTTATTACATTATATATATATATAATGATAAATGTGATTAACATATCCAAATATAGCAAGATCTGACCAAAATATACTTTCCAAAAATAGGAAAGTATATATAATGACAAATGTAATTTGTTTATCTCAAGATTGTTAGATAACCATTGTAACTACTTACAAAATAAAGATTATATTTACATATGCACACATACATAAGAAGCTGTTAATAAATTAAATGTCATCAATCTAAGAGGGGAGGTATTTTCTTTTTATTCCAATATGTATAGGAAACAAAATAACAATCTAAAAACTTATTATACTATAAGGTCTTCCTATATTGATATTAACTTGTAAGCTTTGCCAAGACAATTTTTTTCCATAGAAGCTAAAGAACAAGTTCATAGTGCAATATAATTTAATGGACAACTATGGATCCTTAAAGTCTGTCATGCCTAATTTGATACTCAACAAACAATATTGTTCACTCTACTATAAATGTGATTCCTCTTTGAACATAAATGCTCTATGACCACTTTTCCTGCCTATAACCAAATAATTTCATTAGCAAAAGTTGAAGCATCAGCTATGGCATGCTAGATGAGTGGATTTTTAAAGATCAACATAGTCCCGGTGAGAGGTGATAGGATTATCATTATCAGATTCTATTTTCGCTCCTTAACATTGTAGAAAAGCGAGGATGAATATGATCAAATAAATTGTAGTCTAATTACTCTGGGAGCGGAGTCTCGGAAAGACTTAACGTGAACCATCTCCTCTTACCCAAAAAGTGTGATCCCCTTTCTTTGAACATGTACAATGACTCTAAAGAGGCGTGGCAATGTATATGGGCAAGTATATCATACTCTGTGAGAGGTACAATGAATTGAGAGCAATCATAGTCTAAATGTCTATTTTATTTTTTATTGAATTGAGCTTAAATATGTGTAAATATAGTTGCAACAATTAAGTACACATATTATCAGTATCACTTCATTTGGATGACACTACTAATGAAAGAGTTTTTGAGTCGATTTTCTTTGGTTTATCATCATTTGAATTTGTAGGACAATTTTTATCATCCAACAAATATATATTCGTGTAAAGACATATTCTAAAAAATATATAGATTTTTCATTCATGTAATAAGCAATAATTAAATTCACTTATATTTTATCTTTACGTTTTAATTATGTGTTTAATTTTCATAACACACTAACTAAAAGATTAAAAAATCATATTAATATTTATTAATATAGATTATGTGCATTTTGTTATGTGATAATGAAAGTAGTAGTAATCGAACATATTTAATGATAGTGATAGTAGTAGTAATCGCACATATTTAATGACAAATGTTGTTGATGTATCAGAAATTACGCAGATACATTGGACTTTACGATCTTGATATTTGACTTTCAATTCTATCCAAATTTTCAAGGCCCAAATCTGTCAAGAATCCAACAAAGAACGTGAACTGGGCAGGGGCTTTCCTTGTAAATGATCTTCGATGTGAAAATCGGCTATCACATAATTGAGTATACAATTTGACATAGTTTAGCCAGAGTTTAAGTTAGCGTACCTCTCCTCTCTTACCTGAGGGGTTTATATAGCTAGCCACGAAGGCTTTGAAATTGAACATTTAGTGCAAGGGCATGAAAGGCGGGCACATTTATGACCACGCTGGAACGTGGGGGCGGATCACTCGGCAATAACTCCCCACGTTTAAAACAGTCGTTACTGTGTAACTGAACAAGACGAGCGTGCTCACTAAGACCTCTCTGCCTGCTCACTGTGCTCTTGGCCCCCAGACTTTATGTAAATGGCTGCTCGCTTGTTATGCCTAGGCGGCCAGGGATATGTCTCTGCTCGCTTATGAGTTAAGCTTGGATCATGAGGAATGCACGTGATTTGCTCGTGACCATAGGGACGGCGTGATGGGCACGTGACCAGAGCTTGGGCCTTTTGGGCTAGGCGGTTTAGTGGCCCCTGCTTCTTGTCTCGCGAGCATACGTGCTCGGAGCGAGGAGCATAATATCTTGACTCCTTCTTAAAGCTTGATCGTTGTAAGACTTGTTCATTTTAATTTTACGAAAGATTGGTCAGGCAGGCTTGATAGTGGGAAGAACAAGTGGAAGCAGGGATGCTAGAGTGAAGCCATCACTTAAGTCTTTAGGCTGCATACGTGCACCTTTCTCGAGGCAACATTAAATGTGATGCCTCGGTTCCAGCGCCACGTGTCTGGGAAATCACGTCTGCAGATATTTCTTCCTTCCCCTTTTGCCCTTCGCGTTGACCTATAAAAATGAACGTTCCTTTCCATTTTATTCTTTTGACAAATCCTTCAAACTCACAAACCTACAACCCCTTTCTTTCCTCATTGCTCTTCATCGCCAGTGCACATTGAAGAATCAAGGCTGCAACTGGAACCAGAATTTGTTCGAACTCAGAAATCTCAAAAAACGACATGTATTGTTCTGCCCTTAACTACCTCTCTTCTTCATTTCCATCTGCATCTCCATTTCATCCTCATCCCCCTTCTGCTAGAACCCTAGGTTAGGGGTTTTTCTGTCGCCTATTGAATGTTTCGACATCCAACCGGAAAAACCATTTGGAACTCCACTTTTTCCTTAATTTCCATCTAAGCTCTCTACCTTTTCTAATTATGCCTTGGCTGCTTTTTCCGACCTTTGCACACACACGCGAGCACACCCTTAGATAGGAATCGAGGAGATTGAAAACTAGTGCCATGTTCACTGGTTTGAAATATAAACCCTAAGCGAGGGTTTTACTTGTGCGTTCTTGTCTGTTTTTACAAGCAGGAACTAATGTCTTTTCCTTTGATTCCTATAGGATGTCTTCTTGTGAGGAGAGCGGTTCAGAAATCGAAGGACGCAACTACGATCATGGAGCTTCAAGCAAGTAGGATGAAAGCTTTGAAATAGAATTTGGAAGTTCTAAAATAACCGAAGAGGAAGAAACCTTGGCCCTCAGTTTAATCCCTGAAAACAACGAACAAAGATCTCCAATAGAATCTATCGAAGAACCCGATGTAGAGGTTGAGACCGAGCAGGATGAGGACCACCCTGCCAATACTAAGGACGGGGAGGAGAAGAAATATTATAATATTGATGTTGGGAATGAGCAAGTATCTAACGAGGAGGAAAGACGCTATGGGTCTGACTCTCCTAGCACGAGCACTCCTCTGGGAAAAAGGAAGAAAATTGCTCACCGTAAAGGCAAACAAACTATGGTCGACGAGCCTGCCCTGATGAAAATGACCTGACTTGTGAAGAAGGTGTGTTTGCCTGGTTTTACTCCCTGGGTTTTGACCCGAAAAATTACCGAGTGCGAGCCTTCGATCTGAAGTTGAGAAGAATAGCCACAACTACCAATGAGATCGGATGGTCTTTTATTTCGACTTTTTCTTGGTTGGCCTTAGACTTCCCCTGGACCCCTTCATCGTTGAATTCCTCCACCTTAACAATGTCCTCCCCTGCGACCTGACCCTTACCACAGTGATGTTTCTGGTCGCATACAATGTAGCTTGTAGGCTACTCGGGTTTGAGCCCGATATGACTTTATTCAGAAAACTATTCCTATTCTGACTTGATAAAAAGAACGGACGCATTACAGACCGCTCCAACCCCAATTACTTCAAGATCCTGAGCAATGGCCCCAATAAGGTTGATGTCTGGGACGGGAAAACCTTGCTCATCGAATCCCGAGTAGGATGGCCCTTCGCTGCTTACTTAGAGAATATGGAGATTCCCAAGTATGATAAAAATGATTTCGAGTTGGCGAACCCCGGATAGACAAAGCCTTTAGGACTCTGCTCGGTGTAAGAGAGAGAAGAGGTGGGTAGGACTTGGTGCTTGACTGGGTAGTTCTTACATCTGACCCATCCCTTCTTCGTTTAGCCGGTGTACTGAGTTGGCATGTAGAGGGAGTAGAACCTAGGGTCACTATTGATACCAAAGAGCCCCACCCGTATTAGGGCAATTGTCACGGGGGAAGATTCCCCAACGAGTGTCCAGATTGTAAGCGGGCTGGAACAAACTGTAATTCTGCCTATTCGCTAAGCGGTCTGCCTGCCTTGTACTTTTCCATTGTACATTGATTCTGCTTAAACTTTACCTGACTTTTGCTGTTGATATTACAGATATGAGGTAACTTAATGATGCCACCAAGTTTCTGTAGGCCGCTAAAAAGGGATCCACGAAAAAGAATACCCAACTCGTAACTCGAGAGCCTGTTCCCCTTCTTATAATTCCTGCTGCCTCTTCCGGGCGGGGACCGAGCCAAAGCCGAAATGAGACGAATAGAGCTACTCATGATGTCACCATTGTTCCTCATGCACCTGTCGTTGCTGCCCACGCTGTTCTAACCACAACTCCAGTCTCAGTGGTGCACACCATCGCACCCACCTCGAGTAAGAGGCCTACCGTTGACCCTCTCCTTGAAAGGATGACTAGGTTGCGGATAGAGAAGGATGAACAAGGGGCGCCTGGTTCCCGGGAGCCCTCGTGGCACAAAGAAGATTTCCATATGCCTAAGTCTCGGGAGAAAGCTGACAAACTTATCATCGAGATAACAGCAGATGTGTTAGACTTGGAGAAGCTTAACGTTTATATGCGTAGTGGTTATCCTGCAACAGTTGGGCTCGGTGTGATGAGGAGGCTTCGCCATAGTAGGGTCCAAAGAGAAGCTGCGAGCATTCAAGCTCAGTTCTGATCGAGAGGTTGGCATGTGCATGACCGAGGTAAAGACTGATTCCCTTATTCATAATGTGATTGAGCTTTGGTCACTGCTTCTAACTTTTCTTACATTTCCAGATGGCCACTAAGACTGAGCTGGTCTATGAGCGGCTAATGGACAAACTCATTACGTCCGTCGTGCTGACCAGCGAGAAGAATAAACTGGAATAGCATGTCAACTCTCTTCGATCCGAGCTTAAGCAGAGCGAGGAAACTGTCACTGCTAAAGTGACGAGCTCTCCAAAATCAAAGAGGAGAAGAAGACCTTGGAATCTCACCTCGACTTTTCCAAGAAATCTGAAGAGGCTGCCAACAAGAATATTTCGACGGTGAGGAAAGAGCTCCAAGTAGCGGTAAGCCAACTGGAACAGGCCAAGGTTGAAGCTGCCGAGAAAGAGAAGAAAATTAGGGAAGAGCTGTCCCAACCGAGCGAGGAGTAGAGGCAGGATATCATCACTAAGTACAAGAACTCTGTTGCTTTCGCCGCTTGTGTCGAGGATAAAGCCTACCCTTTCTATCTCCAAGGGATAAACCACGTCCTCCAGAAAATAGTGTGCAGTGGGATGGAGATCAAACCCGAACTGCTTGCCGAATGGGGTACCAACACACCCTTTTGCCCCTATGTTCCCTCTGGTCATGCGCTGGTGCCTTACACCGAAGACAAATTGGTCTCGCTTACTCAATCTGCCTCGAGAAGGCTGCCTGGACTTCTCCTGAAGCCGTCGAAGTCACGGTGACAGACCTGATGACGCATATTTGGATGGCCCAGACCCAGGAGGCTGCGACCATTGCTGCTCACGCTGGGGATGACGAAGAGGTGGTCGTCATCGAGGACGGGCAAACGAGGAGGGGGAAAACGTTTCTGAGATCGCACCTCTAGAGATTCCTTCGAATAATTAGGCCTTCTTGCTCGACCTGTGCGTCATTACACTTATTTTCCTGTGATAAACAACTTTTCATTTTGCATGTAATATTGTTAATTTATTATAATATTGCTATGTTTGTGTTGAATAATTTCTCAACTCTTGATCATTAGCTCGATTCACCGAGCTCGCACATTACTGCAATACTATTCATTTTTAGATTTTAGTTATAAACTAAAATCTCAACTCGCTAACCGCTCAGACCTTAGGTACAAGCTAAGATCTAAGGTCGCGATTCACTTGTCCTTTAAATAAACATTTCACCAGCCTCACTTTTGCGAGCAAGGACACCAATTCAACTGTGAACTGGTTTAGGACATCACTTTGTTCTTAGATAAAACTAAGATCTAAACTCGAACACCAACCTTTTCAATTGAGCAGAGACATATCATGCTCGATAAAAAGGCATAATTGAGATAAAAACTGAACACAACAAATGATATTTCAATACGAAGATCCAAAACAAACTCATTTATTTCTCAAACGGCTATCATTCAACCAATCTTACAGAGTAGAAAGAAAACACACAGTATGTTCGATTCTCTAGCTCAACGGTAATACTTCTTTAGATGGTCAGTGTGCCATGGATGCTTCAGCTCGCAGCCCTCCTTTGTTCGCAGCATACTGGCCCAAAAGGCCCAAGCTCTGGTCACGTGCCCAACACGCCGTCCCCATGGTCACGAGTAAATCACATGTATTCCTCATGATCCAAGCTTAGCTAATAAGCGAGCAGAGACATATCCCTGGCCGCGTAGGCATAACAAGCGAGCAGCCATCTACCTAAAGCCTGAGGGCCAAGAGCACAACGAGCAGGCAGAGAGGTCTTAGTGAGCACACTCGTCTTGATCAGTTACACAGTAACAACTATCTTGAACGTGGGGAGTTATTTCCGGGTGATCCGCCCCCACGTTACGGACGTGGTCATAAATGTTCCCGCATTTCATGCCCTTGTAATGAATGTTCAGTTTCAAAGCCTTCGTGGCTAGCTATATAAACCCCTCATGTAAGAGAGTAAATTCTAGCTAAACTCTGTCAAATTGTATACTCAATTGTGTGATAGCTGATTTTCACACCGGGGAACATTTGCAGGGGAAGCCCTTATCCAGTTCACGTTCTTTGTTGGATTCTTGACAGATTTGGGCCTTGAAGATTTGGATATAATTGAAAGCCAGATATCCAGATCGTAAAGTCCAGTGTATCTACATAATTTCGGATACATCAGTTGTATTTAAAAAAATATTCTAAAATTTATAAAAAAAAATTGTATTTATTTAGGGAGGGCTCTTTCCACTACAATTTTTACTTATCCACTACATCCTTAATAATTCCATCAAATAAATACATGTTTGGACAAAATTATCCTTAAGTACTTGCCCATTTTAAGTTGACTAATCAAGTTAATTTCCTAATTACCTTTTAATATTATTATTTAATTCAAACTTTTATGAACAACATAATCATTCTATTATTATTTTTACTTTTTGTAATGGTTTTATTAATTAATCTTATGACTAAAGTTGTATTGTATAATAAAAAAATATCGTAAGGACATTTTGTCTACCAAATTTTGAGTAAATAGATCTTTATTGGTTATGAAAAAAATTAAAAGTGAAATTTAAAGGATTTAATAGTAAAATAATCGAATATTAAAATCATAATATGAAATAGTTTCATAATATTTAAATATTTTGCCTACCTTTATAATTGATTTGAAAAATTCTTGAGTTGATTGAAACCAATATTCAGTTTAATACCTACCATAATAATTGAATTGATATTTTAAAATAATATTTTAAAACTAAATTATAATATTAATTTTTGATAATAAAATATCCAATATAATATAAAATGGTAGAAATTGTATTAATCATATTATTTTTATGATAATTGAATATGAAACGTGAGTGATTAGAAAAATTGATTAAACATATTTATTACGGAAAAAAAATAAGTACATTGTTTGTTGAGAATTAAAATGTTAATAATATAAATAGAATAATTATGTTGTCCATTGATGTTTAATAAAAAAAACAATGTTAAAAGGTAATCTATATATATATATATATATATATATATATATATATATATATATATATATATATATATAAAGCTTAGGTAGTCTAAAAATAGTAATTTCCCGCCAAAATTTGCATCCCTAAAATAGTAACCCCTATTTATAACGAGCATTTAATGAATACTATAATTAAATAATACAAATTTAAATACCTATAACTCCTTGAAACTAGAGCCTAGGAACTAGAACCATTGTATTAATTGTTTTGTTATCCAAACACAACCTTTTCTGTATACAACAGTTAGTTTTTCATTGTTGCCAAATAAACTTCAGAAAAATCATGGATGACTTTGCGCAAAAAATTTCACTGAAATGAATCACAAATACTCACAATTAATTCTAACCGAATGACTAATCTGTATATATATTCGAAAAGTAATCAGATTTACATCAAATTGTAGAGTGCCCAAGTAATCTCACTTGGATAGTTACCTTGATGATCATTTTTTATAGAGTTCTATATTTTCGAGGATAGAGAATGAGGAGAGGGATAATGAGTAAAGGGAGTGAAGAAGAAAAACTAAAATGGGAGTTGGTTCCATAAGTTGGGTTAATAGTTTGTTTTTCCTTCGGTGAGAGAGCAAGGTAGCGAGACTCAAGACAAGAGTTTTTAATATATATATATATATATATATATATATATATATATATATATATATATAAACGATGTCGTTTTAATATCCGTGAGTGGGGCGAAGTAACAAAGCCAAGAGATTAAATTTGTCTTTTTAATTGTAATTGATTATTGATATTGAAATAAGCCATAAACAGGCTTAAATCAGTACAAATAGAATTATTTGAGTCAATTTTCAATCGATCATCATCAATTAAATTTGTTTAGAGTAAATTTTGTCATTCAATTAATATGTGTCAGGTTATGAACACGTCAAACTCATTTATATTTTTTTGTCTTTTAAGGGTTTGAAAAGAATATGATGAAAATTGGGTCGGTCTCTTTTGACAGATATTCAACCGTTATCCACTATGCTTTTTTAATCGAAAAAAAACATTTTTGATATGAAAGGACGAGTATACCTTTAATGAATCGGACATGCTTGCGATAAGCATCAGTTCATACATTGTCATGCATGATTCAAAATTGTGTAATTGTCATGATGAAAAGGTCTACAATGATTTGATGCATAGAAATCAAAGTAAATGGTGCAAGGTTTTTTTCTCAACTGCTATTAAATGTGATAACTGTGAGAAAAGTATGTCAGAGGGGTTCAATGGGTCCTTAGTGGAAGCTAGGTCTAAACCACTAATTTATATGTTGGAGCATTTGAGAATGACTATGATGATTAGGCTACATAAAAAAGAATGGATGAGAAATCATTGGGATAGGATATGTCCTAGGATTAGAAAAAAAATGGAGCTATACACATCTGAAGCTAGGCTGTGGACTGCTACCTATAATGGAAACAAGAAGTTCCAAGTGGACTACATGAAATGGTGTTGACATTCATAATATGATATGTACTTGCAGATCATGGGATTTAAGTGGAATCCCTTGTTGTCATGCTATTGCTGGCCTGGTGAGTATTGGCAAGAATGTAGATGACTATATTCCTAAGTGTTATACAAAGGATGAGTTTTTAAAGGCATATGCAAACAGTATTGAGCCCATAACAGGTGAAGACAACTAGCCACAATCTGGAGATGATCCCTTGAGGCCTCCAATGTACAAGGCAATGCCAGGGAGGCCAAAGAAGAAGAGGGTGAAGGCCCCACATGAAGAACAACCAAAGAAGAAGAGAGTGAAGGCACCACATGAAGAACAACCAAAGAAGACAACCAGGGGTGGACAAAAATTGAGTCAGTATGGGAAAAAGATGGTATGTAGTATTTGCAATGTAGTTGATCATAACAAAAATGAGTGTAGAGAACCAAGGGAAAGTGTAGCAAGTGTCAGTGGGGTCCAAACTGAGGTATTCTGCTTCTATATCTTGTTTTTACATAACACTGTTATATATCATTATTGGTTCTTCTGCAGTTCTGGATTTGAATGCTAATTTCTTATAGGCACCTAATACTTCAAAAAAATATGTAAATCCAAAGCAGAGAAAGGAAAAGCCCCAATTAAGAGAGTTTATACAAAAAAATAGAAATGAAGGAAGGAAAAAGACACCTCAGATACCTGCAGGTGAGAAGAGAAAAAGAGGAAGGCCCAGGAAGCTAGTCAATGCAAAACCAACACATGATTTTACTGGAATTTATGTTTCACCAGCTGGAGAAACCTTTTTTAAGGTATGTTCAGTTTAATTGTTGTTTAGGCTACACAATTTACCATTTTCATTTCTAAATTGTCAACTAACACTGATATGTACTATGTACTTGTTTGTAGACACCTGGATCATCTAGGCCTGTCAATTTGGATGCTTATGCTCCACCAAGTGAAAGACCAAATCAATTTCCAAGAGATGCAACATCAAACACAACTGCCCCACCTCCATCTACTCAACAGTCTAACTTTTGAAGGAACACTAATTAGGATAGGTTGTATAAAAATTCCATGACTATGTAATCAGGATAATTACTGGGTGTATAAATTACTTTTGGACATGTTTTTTTGGTGAGTACATTGCTGGTGGTATAACATTTGTTTTGGACAAAAAGTCTTTATTATGGTTATATAGAAATCCCAGGCAGTATGGACAAGTACTTTTGGACTTGTGTACTTGTTCATAAACATATGTGTATTTATTGGTGAACATGGTATCTAAGGTAAACACGGATCACAGTTTTGCAACAAACATTCCAAAGATCACAGTTTTGCAACAAACATTCCAAAGATCACAGTTTTGCAACAAACATAATCTCATAACAAAGATCATAGTTTTCACAATAACCCACTCCATTTGCTCCTAACATATGAAAACTCTATTGATATGTACAACCCATAGCCTAACAGAACCTTAAAAAAAAACTCCATTGATATTCATCCTTTTCTAGGCAACATCAACATAACTGTACCATTTGGACTTAAAATGTCATATACGCAAATCAAGAAAACAATTACAGCAACCCATAGCCTAACATTCCAATTGCTCCTAACTTGAGATTTGAGCAAAGCAATTTCCATGTCTCTCATCACCAGTTCTTTTTCAAGCCTCTTGATTTCCTTTTGTAGTGTAACTTTCTTCTCTTTTTTCTTTTCCAACTTCATCTCAGCCTTGGTTAACTTTTTTTTCAATTCAATAACATCTTGGCTCTCATTTGCCCATTCAAAGAAATCACAACCTTTGACTTTTTTTTTTGCATTAACACAAACAGAAACATATATGTCAAAAGCTTTGCATAGAACCTTTGCACACAAAACAGAAGTCACAAGTCACAAACAAAACTACTGATAACAAACAAAATTTCCAAGATGAAAACAAAAGTCAAGAAAATAGCTTGCATGAAGAATTTCCAGGCTTAAACAAACAGAATCACCAAGAAAATAGTTTACCATATGAAACAAACAGAATCACCAACAATTTTTTTTTAAAATGAGCCAAGATGTAAAAAATTCAATTTAACATACACATACATACACTGTAATTCCCACATCCATAGAATAGCTTGTCATGGTTACTATAAGTTTATGAGGTCTTCAATGGAGCTGGGACCTTGCAATCACACAATGGAACACCTTCACCTTCGTGAGTTTTAGCACGTGATTGCCTTGTAGATGACGAAGCCATGGAACACAATGGAGCCAAATAGGATTTTCTAGCTACGAATTGTGGTATTAATGATTCACGATGGAGACTTGAAGAAGATATCTCCAACTGAGATTGCGATATGTCGGAGAGAAACAGTTAGGGCTTTGATCTAACTGCCGATGGTTATATACATCTGCTGGTTATATACATTTACTCAAAGAAGATATCTACAACTGAGAGTAAGCATGTGCTTCGCATGTGCTTGTTTAGACCAAGGGCATTCTCGTTAATTTTTTAAAAAAAAACATATGGCAAAACTAACGCTAATGATGGGAGAGGGCAAATTGGTCCCAAAAAACATGTCTAAGGACCACCTTCGATTATTTTTTTGTCCAATGACCAAAACATTCTTTTTCGACATATCCAGGGACCAAACATTATATTAATCCTTAAAGTTATATGCTAAGCAAATTACCAGATTAAGTTTTGAAAAATAGAGATAAAAAGCACGAAGACTGGTAAGAAGCTAGGGTCAGGGTTTGAGTGATGAAGACGATGAACTGCAATGGAGCAGAGAGAGAGAGAGAGAGAGATACGGAGAGTAAAAGTTTGAGAGATATGTGAAATAGATTAAGTGGGGGTATAGGTGTTCAAGACAAAAGTGTGAATCTTTTGTCTTGAAACACAGGAAGGGAATTTTGGGTTATTGAGTCAACATTAAATGAGGTTAATGATGAGTTGTGAAAAGGGGTCACACGTTTAATGTTGGGGGCGGTTTATGCTAAGTGTCCTTTCAATCGTCAGAAGAATAGTGTAATAGTGGGGGATGGTTGAGTTTTTAAGACAGAAAAAGCGAGAACCTCAAATATCTCAAATAAATATTAATGATTAAGACTTTTAAATGGATATTTAAAATGAGATCACTTGCTGAGATACGTTCAACAAGTGTTAAGTTTTAGAAGCTTTCCTGAGCTGTGAATTAATTTCAACAGCTGTAAGATCTTAGGTGCTTAACAATTATCTTCAGCAAATGACGTGTCAGTTGAAGATTTAATGTCATAAGAAATAAGCAATTGAGAGAGTCTCAAGACTTTCAGCTGGAATAATGTGCTAGCAGATGTTTCTGCTGAAACTTCAGCTGGACGAAGGGATGAGTATCATTTAAGATTTTCATAGTATCAGCAAATGGTCATATCAGCAGATATCATCAGATATAGCTAATATTTGTGCTATTTGAAAATTTAATACTCATTTTGGTGATTTTCTCTGTGATCAGTATGTAGAGTCTTCCTGCTGATACTAAGTAGCAGCTGTAATTGTTAGTCAAATAACTAATATTTCATGAAGGAATAAGCATAACCATATTTAATTCTCCTCATGAATCTAATCCATTTTCTTCTTCTTAATCTTCAATTATCAAGCAATTGTTACCATGAGTTAATGGATTTAATTTAAGTAACTTTCGAAATAACAAAGATAATATTTATAGAATTAAGATATCAAATGAATAAGATTATGAACTGTTAAGAGTAGTTCATGTTAGAAAGATGAAGGATAGAGATCATACCTGAGTTCTTTCTGTTTGAAAGAAGGCTTACCTAATCCGTCAATCTTTTAAGGGAAGTTTTTTGTTTCATCTTGCCTTTGTCATGGAAAACTTAGCAGCCATAGGTTTAACCTTGTGATGCGGGAGCAAGGGAGACTTTAGAGGCTTACTCAAGCAACGAAGAAGTTGTTCAACTAATCCACATTGCATGGTGCATAAGGGTTGTTTTTAGACTAATTAATGACATGGACGCATGGTTAAATTATCATAAGTGGAAAGATAAACAAGTGTCATTTGTGGGGGTCGTTATTGCTCGGTCTAATTGGGTGGACTACAAGGCATGGGTTGACAAAGACAATAGAGGCCACTGATTGGGAAGGCTTGGCATTCGAGGCACTTACTTGGGGCACCGGGCCGAACAAGATGGGTAAGAGGACTACGAGTAGGCTGGGTTCGCAATGTAGCGGGCTGAGTGAAGACGCATTCCTTGGAACTAAGGGGGCACGTGTTTACAAGATGGTCCAAATCAGTTTGGGTCAAGCAAGTCATGGCTACAACGGTTTGGGCTGGTACAAAGGAGTTGAAGGTTATGCAAGTCACGGCAAGGGAGGAAAGCAACAACCACATGGAAATTAAGGGGCTTGCATGGCACGGGTGGTAACAAGAAGGAGCAGCCTTGCAAGGGAAACAAATGGGGCCGACTTCTACAATTCCTAAAGGGAGAAGGACTCACTTAGTGTAGGTTTTATTAAAATCCCGTTTTTGTATTTTAAGGGGTTTTTAGTTATAGTTTTAATTATTTATTTAGCTTTATTTCCTTCCTAATTAGTTAGGGATTCAATAACTAGGATATTTTGTTTCCTTTTAGAATAAGTTTCCTTATGTTATTTACTTTCCTAGTTGACTAAGAAGTCTTTAATTTTAGTAAGTAGAATTAGGGTAAACTTGTAGCCTATTTAAAGGCATCTTTTTCATTGAATAAAGCAGATCAGATTTTAGAGTGAAAACTTTGCGAAGAACTAGGTTTGTTCTTTCTTTAAATCGTTTCAATTCAATCAAAGGTGAGTGAAGCCTAGATTAGTTGTGACGTCGGAATTCTTTACGTTAGATGAGTGAAGTCTAACCGGTGAATCCGTTTCTATCCTTTTATTTTATTATTTTCGTTTTTGGGGCAGCCTTGTTCATCTTAAGAGCGGATCGTTTTTAGGACTTGTTCGCGACCTTGTGAGCGCAATTTTCGTGGGTTTTGTGAGTTTCCTTGGATTAATTTGTGAGTGATAATTCGGCCAAGGGCTGATTCTAAAGCTGGAACAGATTTGTTGATTTCAGCCTTCCGCATTCACATCACCTTGTAAGCAACTTTTCTTCGGCTGATTTCTTTTAGGTTTTTTAGCAGATGATGTTAGTTGCAGAAGTTTCATCGATTGATGCTCTGCAGCTGTCTGTTGGTGATAGAAAGCAATGTTTGTCAGCAGATATCGTGGCAGCTGATAAATACATTTCAACATGTTTCAAATACTGATGCAAATCCGTGGCTGACACACTTGATTTAATCAACCACTAGTGATACACCCGTGTGTTGCACGATTTGTACACATATGTAAAATCATATACTCAATAAAAGTTGAATAATATACAATTAAAAACTTTAATATGAATAAAATAAATAAACTATAACAAACAATAAAATAAAAGAAAGAAAATTACATAAATTTGAAAAAAAATTATTATAAATTTAGAATACTTCTTTATAAACAACATTTGTCATTGAACATGTACAATTATTACGACTATCACTAACACATAATAAAATTCGAAGTAAATAAAATAACTAATACATTGATATAAATAAAAATAAATTAATGCTAACAAAATAGACAAATAATTGTAACTAAATATTATATATTTGATATATATAAATTAGTTAAATAATTTTAACGCAAATATTAAGATTATGATATATATATTACCTATCAATATCACCGAAGTTCCAACATTCATTCAACAAATGATTAACATTTATAGAACATTTGATTTCATTTAAAAATTCATAAGTATAAATATGTTTCAAATAAACAACATTTCCATTATAAAAAAAAGATAAAAACAAAAAAAAAAGATAAAATTTGGGACTGACTTATCCTTGATTATACTATTTCAACAATTAAAATACAAAAGATTTAGATGAGCCCGATATATCCTTGACACAATCTCTTTTACTTTGAAATATATAAATTACACACTACAACGACAATTAGGGGTGGGCAAATTTTTTGGGGTGAAATTAGGTCAGTCCCTTTTAAAAAGTTTTCAAGGCATTTTTTGAGAGAAAATATTACGATACCCTTAATGAAACGAACACGCGCGCGCAAAGTATCATTTCATGCATCGATTTTGCATCACAATGCACAAATCGAATCCTATTTGTACATCATGATTTTAAGCATCATCGATTTTGCATCACAATCCACAAAATAAAATCCAATTTAAGGATCGAGAATCTAATTTGTGCAAACCAAATTTTGGATCGCAAATCCAATTTGTGTATCTCGATTCAAATTGATGCATCACAGTGTATTGAGTAAGTGATCCTTAGCGCGCCTTTGGCTCATTAATAACATAGATATAAATATTAAATAGTCAAATATCAAACTGTTTGTTATATCTAATAAAAAAATGAATTGAAGTTGAAATAACGGACTCTAAACAGAACCTCCAACACTAAAATGTTATGAATAACATATTATGCAACATGATTTTTATACAACTATTCAATAACAAATGTTATTGAGTCTAGATTCTTAATGTGCCTTGGGATAAGTCCTATAACAGAAAGTTGATATTTCGCTAGGTCTCCTTCCCTTTTTAGGAATATGTAGCTACATCATCCCCCAATAAACCCTAACATTGAATACCTTCAAACTATTTCACAGTTAGGTTCCCTAGATTTCCTTTTTTTTTAAAATAAAATTTTGAGAGAAATTTGTATGATACAAATTTGAATTTTAATTATTACTAAAAAAATTGAGAGTTTAATTTAACTAAGTATGAAAAATATACATATCTTATAGTAAATTAATTATATCCAAGTACATATCAATATACATCTTTACTTTAAAAAATAATTTATAAAAATAAAAACTTAGATCTATCATATCTAATAAATTTTTTAAGCATATGATTTTTTTTCCAATTTGTTTTTCAAAATGGATAAAAAAATTTGATCCCAACTTTTTATGTTGGACATTTGTTTTATAAATTTAATTTTGACAAAAATAGAAAAATAAACATCATTTATGCACTTTTTGACTTCGGATCTGATGAAAATGGAGAAAAACATCCTAGATCTATATATTGTGGTAAATATTTGTAAAATTCAAATTCAAATTGACCTAGGCCTATTACCGATTAAGTCGAATAAATATATATTTTTTGTAAATTAACTTTAATAGGTTAAATTTTTTTTTGCAAATATTAGACCTGAATTTTTAAACATGTAGTCTGGACAAATATACTAAGATTTTTATTTGTTAATTTAGGTTTTTTTTTTTTTTGCATACATTAGACCTAGATTTTTAAACATGTAGGCAATACAAATATATTAAGAATTTTATTTTTTAGCTTTAGATTTGATTAAAATGGAGTAGACAATATCTCATACACACACACACACACACACACACACACATATATATATATATATATATATATATATATATATATATATATATGTATATTTATTTATTTATCTATTTTTTGATAGGCAAGTATGGCCCCTAGTCTTGCCATCTCTCCCACCCCTTGAGTCAGATATATATTTATTTTCTTATAAATTTGTTAATTATTTGTTCAATCTAACTTTAGCCTATACCCGATCTATAGATTTTACATATAAAATCACTTAAATATTTATAAGTATTCGACGGTTAAATACAAAATATTTGAATGACAATAGGAGTAGTGCATATGCTGATACTTTATACAATAAATATTTTTTTGTACTATTTCCATTATCGGTGGCAAATAAATGTTAAGAGTAAATTTATTGTAAATACTCGGTTACTAATTGGTCTTTTCTATTTACTAATTTATATGAAATTGTCCGTAAATTTCATAATATGTCATAATTATGTATGTTTATATTACTGTTGAATGGAGTAAATTATTTAAAATCTGGCTGTTATATAATTTATTGATATTATTGATATATAAACTTGTTATAAAATATAAAAAACATTTTTTTAGAATAATAAAAATACATAAGCACTTCGAACAACAAACTAGTTCTAAAAATCTTTAAATTTTAGAACTATAAGAATCTAAAATTTATAAGAATGAAGAAGAATTAAACTTTTCATAAAACTACTCATATTACTCATAAATTAAGCTTCAAAGCATCTAAACAAAATGATTTGTTTCAAAATATTTATTGCATTTAGTTTATACACTTCATACGGTTGCAAATAACTATGGTTGACAATCATTTTATATACTCCTTGGAGAAACATTAATTTAATGCGTGCATTCTTTTACTAATTTGTCCTTGTTTATTAACAAATTTATATGTCATCCATCTTTTATATTTCTTATTACATCGATGAATAACTTTTATATAAAGTTAGTTAAAATATTAAAGATTTCATGAGGTAATGATAATATTCTATGTTGAACAATACATTATTTAGTAAGCTTGTTAATGTAATTCGTTTTTTACTAAACGAAAAAAATATTATCATTATTTTGGACGTTTACCAAAAATATTGCTTTAGTAAACCATTAACTAATTCATTAGTGATGAGAAGTAAATATGTTACTTTGATTTATGGTTTTATACTGATTTGAATAATACTGCATTGTAATTATTTGTCAAGACTAATATTAATAATGGTGGCAAATAATTTATATTGAATCGAGTGTTTCATCGTTTAATCTTATTTTTTGGGAATTTATATTATTGTGGTGAAGATTTAGAAGTCAATATGCCAATTACAAATGCAAAAAAATTAAAAATTAAAAAAAAAAAGGAAATGTGAAATCGGATATAGAATAAATTATTCAATATTCGATATTATTTTGATATTGTATTTTTTGTCATTTTTTAAATCATATTGAACTATATTAAATGTTATACAATTTGTTTACATTAAATGCACTAAAGACATTTGTAAAGTCATTTGAATCTGAAGAGTTGTTATCAACTTCATTAATTGATTTTCATTTCAATTTCCAAAAAAAATATGACAAATATACAAATTATAAATGTTTCTAAATTTGGAAAGTCACTTTTGGCGGGATATTTCCATTATTTGCTCCTCTCCTTTTATATATGTATAGATTAGCTTTTGTAGAGGTTGATGAATATATTGACATTTTGATTTATTTCATTTCAATAGATTGTAACTGTACCATCAATGTTTTATGATTTCTTATACTCATTCATGTCTTGATCTGTCCACATTTTAAAGAAGGACTAATAGATGATGACTGACTGAAGTCTTCAGTCAGTGATTGTTTATGTATAATTCATGATCAGCCTTCTTCAAGATCTGTTTAAGAACTCCTCCTCAACTAGAGCATATCTTTGCATAAATATATCTTTTTATGAAGTACTTGGTTTAAATTTTTGGGTCACTCTGCCTTGCCATCAACAGAGTTGATTTCTCTTTGTATAATTCCTTCATAGTGTCTTCCAGTAAGTCAGAAATACATGTCACGTATTATGAACTTACAGGAAAATGGTTAAGTCATAAATGATTAGATAGAGATAAAAAGATCTTAGCTCATTTGACTAAAAATTCATGTTCATTGAAGAGAAACTTGAGAGCTCTTTAACAATTGTTATAATAGAGAATTATGGATTTAAGCATGCAAGTACTGATAGTTAGGAATATGTACACATATTCCTTTTATATGAAGTACCCCGGGTTTATAGGATTTTTGTACGGACACCACCACCATTACACAAGATTTACGTGACTACATGTCGCACAAATAAATCTAATAAGTATCAAAGAAATGTTATACAAGCACCACCACTATACAAGTTTTACGTGACTATATGCTGTACAACAATTCTAGTACATACCCAAGAATGTAATCCCTTTTTCGAAGAACATGATCTCAAGAATGTCCAAAATAAATGTGTTAATATGTCAACTACAATAGATTTAGACAAGTCTATCTATAAAGATATATAAGTAATATGACTTAGCAAATATGATACTAAAGAAGCAGTTCTAAAAATAGAAGAGTTTTGAAGTACTGAGTGCATAGAGAACATATGAAGGTGGTAAGATGAATCTAAAGATTTCCAAAATAATATCATTCATTAGCTGCTAGTGATTGATCCCACAATTAGTAAACAGACTCACTCCAATCACTTAGAAATATAAACCAATTTAAAGACATATGCATTTTAGTCAGGTTTCTCAATACAAAGATGAAGTTCATAGATAAGATGTGGATAGAGCAAAGTTTTTCAAGAACATTTTTTGGAAGAATATATTAAAGCAATAATTTAGCTGATGAGTACAAGTGATAAATGTGTTTTATACGCATTTATTGGGTATTATTCTGGCTTAAATTATGTTATTTCTTAGGGTTTTTGTTGCCTAATATATGTTTTAGTGTTGTTTTATAGTTTCAAGGACTTTTGGAACAATTGTGCAAAATATAGGCACTTTATGCTGAATTGAAGAATTTCAGGGAACAAAGTGCAAAAGCTGGAAACTTGAAGGCAAAAAGCTGAAAATCAGCTTTTATAATTCAAATTCAGCCGCTCCTCTTCTTCTACAAGGAATAGTGGGCCGGTCCTCAAGTCCTATTGTGTCTCATTTTAGTCTTTTAATTGTTGTGTATCTCCTTTTCATACTTGTTGTATAATTATTAAATATAAATATATCCCTTTAGGTTAGGAAAAAATGGAAGAGAAGTTCTGTATTATTTTTCTTCGTCTATGAAGAAAGATTCTTCAAGAATGGTTCAATGTTTTGTATTTTCAATTATGGGGAACTAACTCCATAATCTAGGAATTAGAGGTAACTTGTATCAAATCTTTTGCTTTACATTAATTTATTATTTAATCAAGTCTTGTTGATCACAGTGTTTATCAATCTCTTTACCATTTGACTTTTTCCTAATGAATGGTATCGCAATAGTTAAAGACCAAGAGGTGCGGATAACTGCACGACCAAATGCATATGTCGTACACATTGTGATAAATTAAACATATCGATGCACGAGAGTAATAAGTTAGAGTTAGGTTCATATATATGTTTCTGAGTGACAGACAGAAATTAATATGTTCTTGTTCTTAAGGGTATAGACTTAGATGAATTATTTAGGATGGAGACTGAATTATAATTTGGCGACATATACCAATCTTTCGTGAACAAACCCAAGATTAATTGGTTGATACATTAGACAAAAGAGCAATAGAGTAAATACACGTGAATACTAATTCCTAGGCGTTTTACAAATCTTGATTTATCTCATATTTATTATGTTTTGTTAATTAGATTATTTTATTGCTTTATAGTTAATTTAATTTAGTAAAACCAAAAACCCCCTTAGTTATTAATTACTTTATTTTGTTAGATTAGTTAAATTTACTTTAGTCAATATTCAAATCTCTGTGGTTCGATTCTTGCTTTCCGTACACTATACTTTCTATTGATTCATACACTTGCGAGGTAAATAAATAAGACATCAAGTTTTTGGCGCCGTTGCCGGGGATTTGTTATTTTGATTTAGTTAATTTAGCTTTTCTTTTTTATTATTTTCGTTTTCAAAAAAAAATAATAATTATCAATGGGGTATGGAAAAAATTTCGCACCTATGAGAGTCATAAATGAATATACCTACCAAAATGCTATAATGTTCCCTATGTCTCGAGAAGTGGATGCTTATCAAGGCATTCATTATCCTAATAGCTATGAACGAGATTATCACAATCAACCATCTTTTCCTTCACATAATAACTATAATGAGCCGCCCTATTATAATTCACCCTTTTATAATGAACCTTATCCTCATCCATCCTACTATAATGAGCCACCTCTTTCATATTTACCTTTCATACCTACGGAAGATTGGAGAAGCTTGGCTAAAATTGGAGAAATTATAGATAGTTGGTATAATGATGATCAATTATCTAGTTCTGCTCCAAAGGAGAAAGAAAAGACCATTATGAAAGCTTCAATTGTTCATGAACCTCCTTCTTATTCGTCCATCTATAATGAGCCGCCTTCTTATTGCAATCAATCCTCTTTTTCCTCGCATAATTACTGTAATGAGCCGCCTCCTTCATATTCGTCTTATTATATTGAGCGAGAGTTAGAAGTAAATAGGCAATTAAATAGAAATCGAAAACTAATTCTTGCAAAAATGACATATCTCGTAGAACAGTTAGATAAGATGAAGAATCAGTATCAAGAAAATAATCTAACACCTTTGGATGAAGAAGAGATAAACGTTATTGAAAAAGAAGAACTTGAAGTACGAGAGAATGAGTTGATTCATGTAGATGATGAGATGCCCACGGAATGGGAAATCGCTAAGTGGGAATATGATATAGAAAGGGGTACAAAGTCATCATTGTACCTAGAAATAATTCAAGAGCGTTTAAATAAATGGTACCGAGTATATGGTACAACTCCAAGGAGTAGAGAAAAAACAAATGTCATTGAGGAAAAAGAATTGGAAGCAGAAGATGGGTCGATTGAAAAAGATGAGTTGATTATAGAATCCCAAGATTTTCCACAAATTGATATACCACCTCATTGTTCTCAAAAATCCGAACAAATTTCGGAGATTAACATTGAAAATTGTTCTTAAATTAATTCTCTGCTAGACACTTGTGTGGAGTTAGGGACGTCTTCTTCATATTTTCTTGAAGAGAATAATGAACCTATTTTAGAGATGCATGAGCAATGTTGTGTTGATGAAAAAGTAGTGGAAATTCCGGACATGATTACATTGGAATATTTAGGTGTGAAATTCCCTGTTTCCAAATCAATTAGATGGCCATCGTGTAAAGAAAATTTTTCCAAGGAAGTGTTTGGGTTCAATGGACAAAAATTAAGACACTACATGAGTGGTGAATTTTATGAACAAAAAATGTGTGCATTTCTAAGTGATCCGGCAATGCCTCCTTACTTGAAAATGGAGGATTTAAGTCAAGCTAACGACTGTAATTTAAAATAATTTCTAACCCTTATCTCTTTGTATTTATTTTGTTGCTTTTTGAGTCACTTGTTAGAGTCTCCTTGAGTTAGTGGGTTTATAGGGAAGTGTTAATAGTGTCATCCTCGCAAAAAGATTTTATTTTTATCTATTTTTATGCACTAATGTTTAATAATTTTATTTTAGTTTTTGTAGATTTTTTGTTTTAGTTTAAATAAGGTAAAGGCCACTCAAAAAGACACAATTTACGGAATCAACTAAAATTAATAGACCAAAGTACGATTGAAATTAAGAAATAATAAAATGCATGGGCTTAATTGAAATTACCTTGCGGCAGCAAGACCCTTGACCTTGCGGTCGAAAGCTGCACAGAGATTGTCTAAATTTTTATTGCCCAAGTTTAGGGCCGCATGCCCTTGGAATTTGCAATCGCAAGGTATTCAATATAGGCATTAAATTATTTACTCCCTCCGTCCCTAAATTATCGTCATCCTTTCATTTTTCGTCCATCCCAAAATAATTGTCTAGTTTGAAACTTACCTTTTTAGAACATCACTTTTACCACTTTACCCTTACTTTTTCACTCTACTTTAATTATGGGTCACATACACATGGGCTTTAAAGGAAGCTATACATTAAATCAATATAAATAATCAAGTCAATTGTTTTTTCTTAAACCGTGGACGGAGGGAGTATAAAAAAATGAAAAGGACAAAAAAGGCGACTGCTCTGAAGAAAACATTGATTTCTCTCTTCTCCCCAATTCGTTCAAACCCATCAGCTTCCTTCATCTTTTCTGGCCAGTCCAGCCGTCGTGCTCACTCCAACAATGCTCCAGGCCACCGCTTCTTCTCTCCATATCCTTCCCCAATTTCCATCATTTCTCTCTACTCCGTTCTGAAAAAAACCCGATCTTCAGCCATCATCGGCATCTCCACCCCTCCCAATTATTCCCCGTTCACAGACGCCTTCACATCCGCCATGTCCGGTCGAGCTTCTGCTTCAATCGCCTTTGCTCCAGTGCCGCCATTTTCAGTTGCCGGGACCACAACTCAGTTTCCGCGGCCATCTACTTCCACAACTGCAACCGGCGTCCTCTTCCACTCTCCTCTATTCAAACAAATCCGACGAATCTCCATTGTCGGCGTCCACCAGAGCCGGCCCTGCCATGAGGAAGGTGAGGCCCAGGCCTTAGGTCCCCAAAAAATGCCTAATTTTTTAGGCCCCAAATTTTTACTTCTTCCTTTTATATTATTTTTTTAAAAAAATAAAGCCCTAAATTCTATTGCAATTTGCACGGCAGCACGAGAGACGAGGCAAAAGGGACTAAGGGAGTATATCGACGACAATAACTCAAGCCTCGACAACTCCTTGCTGGCTTGCTCAGTTGCTTGTGCCTCCTCCAATCTCCATTCAGCCATCCAGGTAATTAGAAGGCAGCCCCTTTTACTTTCTCATGCTCTCACTTAGTCACTTTTGACTTTTCATTCTTTAATTAATTAATGTTCAATATTCTGCATTTGGCATTTTGCCATTTTGGTAGCCCGTGAATGATGTCATTCACTCATTCTTCATCCTAAATTCCTAAATAATCCTAATAGCCTATCATTAATCATTATCATGCTTTCAATTTTGGGTAATTTTGTTTAGTCTATTTATTTATTTAGAAATTAGAAATCATTAATGTTTAGATCATTAGATGGGTATTGGGTTGGATTGTTACACTTTACAGTTTACTTGTTTTAATTTCTTATTTTTGCTTCATTGCTTGAATTGATGGGTTTCTCTTTCTCTTTCTATTGATTATAGATTTTTAATTTTTTGCTTAATTGTTTATGAGTAGAACTGTAGAAATTATTTTTAATGGGTTTTTATTGAATTGTGATGAGGTTTTTTTTTTTTTTAGTGATAATGGAACTTGAATTCTTTCTTGTAAATTGACAATTATTGTAGGTAGACAAAATGTCATCACGAAAGTATCTTTCTGGAAATGAAAAAAGGAAAAAGAAGCTAAAGCAAGAACAATTAACCCAAGCTTTAAGTGGTTCTATTAACAAGTATTTCAGATATACTAAGTTGGATGAAAGTGAAACCATTTCTATTGAAAATCCAGTGCTCGAAGAAGCGGTTAATGTAAATCGTAATGATCCCGTTGATAATGATCATATGGGCAAGGAGAAAGGGTCAATAGTGACATTCCTTCAGCTCAAGAAAACATTCAAGAACCTTTAGAATTAGACATTTATGATCCAAATCATTGGAAGTCAATTGATGATAAACTCATAGGTTTGTTGGTGGAAAAAGGGCCAATTAGAGTTGAAATGGAAGAATCTGAATATCCAAGGGATGATTCAGATAAGAAACGACATTTTTCAAATGTGCATTATACTCGCCGCTTGCCCAATGGAGAGAAACAAGATAGAAAATGGTTTGTGTATTCAAGATACTCCGATAAAGTGTTTTGCTTTTGTTGTAAGCTTTTTAAAGAAAAAGAAAAAGAAGGTGATTCTCAATTGACTGGTATCGGGTTTAGAGATTGGCACAATGTTGGAAGCAGACTCAAACAACATGAGTATCTCGACGACTTTCGGCACCCTCGGTATGACTGATATTTTTGCCACATCAGTTTGGTTTCGTTGCCGAGAAATAGACTGTATTTTGTTCCCCTCGATTGATTGACTCAGTCAGCCATGGCGGAGCTTCGTTCAAAGGATGCCGGAACCACAAAAAAAAAAAAAACCACCAAAAACAACTATCACGGATGCCTTCCATTCGGACTGGACAAAGCAAACGAAATCGACAAAGTGAACCCATCGGTTGAGGCGGCCCGAGCAGACGAGGACAACAACACAAAAATCGCAGTCATCCGAGCTCCCATGCGCCGCTGGAGACTTCACCGCCCTGTCACCGGCCAATATTGCACTGATCGACAAATCTACCCTTTTCTGGGTTTCATTACATAAAAGTAATGCACCCAAGTGATGCTCCTTGACTGGACGAGTCCAAGACCTTCAGAATCGGCTAAAACGAGCCTCATGTGTGTTCTCACGCGCTGCCACAGTCGACTGGCCTTTTGGACGCCGCTTTACCAATAAATCTAATGCATGGAGAAGAGAGCCAAATCTATTCATGCCTTCTCTCTGTGTCCAATGCTGATGTCATCGAAGACATAATTATCAGGTGTGGAAATTCCAATTGGGCCATTGGTTTTTGTTGATTTACACATAACCATTTGGCTTTGCAACTGTAGGCTCTATAATTTTTTTTTAATTCACTTCAAATTATACACATGTACTATCATTAATTTGCTAACACCTTTTTAATATGTTCCATGCATTAATGTACAGTATTAGTCATGAGAAATATGTGGCTTAATTATAGCCTATCCATGTCATTAATCATATTTGTTATCCTATCCCTATACAAATCATGTTTTGATCGCATGTGACATATAATATCAATATTGATGTTATTTTCCCCAATCATGCTAATAACAATATTTATTTATTGTCATTTACATAAATCGCTAGCATGTTCACCATCTTATTATCATAAGATTAAATGCATAATACATACCCCAATTTTATTTAAAAAGGGACTATGTTTTCTTCACAAATGATGCACTAAACTTTCAGGTACTCAAACAAAGTCAACTAAGCCTTGGTAACCGCAAGAACCATGACACTCTCCTCGTTAGAGTTGATTCCGCTCGTGCTGAGCGCCTTAGGCACACTCTTGGTGCCAACCCAGACTTCCTCCGAAGGAAAACTACATCGACCATACTTACTTCCCGACCTCAAGGTAAACACTTACAGTCGAAAAGTAGGGGGCCTGCCCGCAAACGGAAAAGCCCAGATATCTTTACAACCATTCAGACGGCCTAATGCACAAGCGGGCAAGACCCTTAGCCCTGTTGGGGCCACTATCATTTTATCAACAGAAAGGCAAGTTCTTTCATTAAATTGTTAATATGTTTATTTATACAAATTGCTTTCGGATTGCTTGACAACATTTGTTCGCCAGCCGAGCAGATAGGGCCGTGCCCGGTCAACCTTCCACTATACCCGAGTATTTGTGGACTTATCTTATCCTCTCCGTGAGCAAGATAGGGCCATGCCTGATTCACGTACTGGGATGCCCGCCAGGCGGTAGGGGCCATGCCCACAAGGTAGCGGCTAACAACCTCGGATTCCTATAGTGATCGAGCAACACTGTTAGCCGTATATCTCTATACCCAGTTGATATACTAGCAACAGCTTCGACGTACAAACGTGAACAGGGCCAAGCCTAGTTAGCTAGTCACCATTTAGAGTTGGGCCATGCCCGCTAGGCAGTCTTTAAGATGCTCGCCTGTGGCAATAGGGTCATGCCGTCAAAGCCTCGCCGAACCAAACACTTAGGCCAGGCAAGCACATTTGTCATGCCCGCTCAAAGCCTTGGTCAGAACCAAGCACTTAGTCCGTGCCGGGCACAGCTCACGCCACGCTTCGGCAAAGACGAGCCTCATGTATTATTTCGTGCTCGGCACGCTACGCCGCGCTTACGCCCAAGCTTTCAAATCATTATTTCGTGCAAGACGCTCATGCTCGCGCCGGCCCGAGCCCGTCATGTTATTATTATCGTGTTTATGACGCTACGCCGCTACAAACCCGAAGCTTTATGTTGTTACCCCGCGTGCGCCATGCTCGCTATAGCCTAGCTGCTTTAGATCATTATTCTCGTGCGTCGCCCACGCTCGTGCTACGCCAATCTCGATCATTATTTCGTGCGTGACGCCACGCTTATGCTTACATCCCGAAGCCGTGATCATTATTCTCGTGTATGTACGCCATGCTCGCGCCACAGCCCGAGCCTCATGTTATTATTCTCGTGCCCGGGCATGCTACGCTCGAACCATAGCCCGAGCTTCAGATCATTATTCTCGTGCCCGTGCACGCCATGCTCGCATCATAGCCCGAGCTTTATGTTGTTATCCCGTGCCCGTGCACATCATGCTCGTCCTGCTTATTATTCTCTTGCTGCAGCCACGCTCGTGCTGCTCGAGCTTCAGATCATTATTCGTGCTCAGATAGCACGCGTCAAACCGAGCCTCGTGTTATTATTCTGCGCGACGCTATGCCAGCGCACGGCCGAAGCTTCATGTTGTTACCCCGCGCCTACGCATGCCATGCTCACGCCACGGCAGAGCCGGAATCGGATTCTTTTTGCACGCACGCTGCCGCCCCACAATCCGAAGCTTCATGTTGTTACCTCGTGCAGACGCTCGCCATGCCAGGCCCGAGCCATATTATTATTCACCGTGGCGGGCATGTTACGCCGCGCTTACGCCCGAAGCCAGATTATTATTCTCGTGTTCACTGCGCCATGCCGCATTCATAGCCCGAGCCTCATGTTATTATTCTTGTCTGGGACGCGCATGCTCGCTTAGCTCGAAGTTTGAATCATTATTTTCGTGCCCGTGCACGCCATGCTCGCGCCACAGCCCGAGTCTCATGTTATTATTATCGTGCCCACGCTACGCGCCACGCCCGAAGCCAGATCATTATTCGTGTTGCGCATGCAATACTCGCATCATAGCCCGAGCCTCATGTCATTATTATCGCTCACGGCACAACCTGAGCTTCATGTTGTTACCCCGTGCCCGTGCACGTGCACACAACGCTCGCGCCACAGCTCAAGCTTCAGATCGCATTTTTGTGTTCTGCACGCTACGCGCCACAATCCGAAGCTTCATGTTGTTACCTTGCCGCTCGCACGCTGCGTTACCCGCACGAGCTTAAAATCATTATTCTTGTGCCCGTGCATGCCACGCTCGCACCACCGCTCGAGGTTCAGATTATTATTCTCGTGCACGTGCACGCCATGTTCGCGCCACTGCTCGAGTCTCATATCATTATTGCTCCGTACCCGTGCACGTCTTGCTTGTGCCATAACATGAGGTTCATGCTATTATTCTGTGCCCGTGCACGCTATGCTCGTACCACAACCCGAGTTTCATATTACTCTCGTGCCACAGCTCGAGCTTCAGATTACACTCGCGCTGGAGCCCGAGTTTCTTATTATCACTCCGAAGACCCTCACCACAGTGAGGCTGCTCGGATTCTTGAAGACCCTCACCACAGTGAGGCTTCTGGATTTACTTTATACATTTACACTCCCCGTTTGGGCACCCCATGGTTGAGCTTCTCGATTGAGCATATGGATTTCTAGAGGACTCTCACCACAGTGAGGCTGCTCGGATTCTTGAAGACCCCCACCATGTTGAGGCGCTGATTTCTCTGAAGACCTCACCACGCGAGGCTTCGGATTTATTTTATGCGCTTACGATCCCCGTTTGGGCATCCCACGGTTGAGCGTCTCGCTTGAGCATACAGATTTCCAAAAGACTCTCACCACGGTGAGGTTGCTCGGATTCTTGAAGACCCTCACTACGTTGGGGTACATTACCCTCCCGCTCGAGCATCTCGCGGTCGAGCTTTATCTTATCCTCCCGCTTGAGCATCTCGCGGTCGACCTTTATTTATCCTCCCGCTCGAGTATCTCGCTGTTGAGTAGATGTTCCAATTGTCAGAAAATTATACTCCTTACCCTTGAGATAAATCTCAAGGAATAAGGACTAGAGGGCTACTGAAGTGCCTATATTTAATCTGCCACAAAAGACATTTGGGCCTCGCTTAGGCAAGGGGGCTCTCTACTACATTGGTTCACTATTCTTTACAGGACTACTAAATACCATGGGCATGATCCATGCATGACAAGTCAACCCTAATCCTTCAGATATAAATAAACTCTACTATCTCATAGTACGGAGGCTCTCTCTCTTCTACAGTTTTCACTCCACACACGGGGGCTACGTGCCCTCCTGTTTATACACTCTACTGATTATCACGCCGGAGGGTTTTGGGGGACATCCCTATCCACTCACGGTGCTTATTTTGCAGGAGACACACATATAACCAGATATCCGATTCAGACGACTATTTCATCATCAATTCGGTCAACGAACGATTCATGTATCTCGACGACTTTCGGCACCCTCGGTATGACTGATATTTTTGCCACATCAAATTACAATCTCTATATTGACATTCCAATGTTTATATGTTCCTGCATTCAGGGCTGGTCCTGTGAAATCGGTGGCCTAAGGCCGATTATCTCGAACGGGGCCCTTCTTTTATAACAATTTTTTAAATATATTTTTTGAATAACTAAAGAAACAATCAAACAAACATAAAAAAAACACTTCATTTCACTCAAAAAAACAAACAACAAATTTTCATGTACAATTTCTTCTTTTTAGTATATAATTATAGTAGATGTATAATTTTCCATTAACATAAATTAATTATTAATCTCAATTTCTCTATTTTAAAATTATAGTATTTGTTCAAATAATCAAATTTCAATTAGAATACCACCAATTACCAACAAGTTACTCATTCACACACTTAAATAACTAAAAATTTCAATTAGATTATCAAAATACCAACAAGTCAAAAACGGAAAAACCATAAAAATTGGGGTAAACCGCAAATGATTCACTGATCACTGAATACTACTCCCTCTGTCCCTAAATTATCGTCCTCCTTTCCTTTTTCGTCCGTCCCAAAATAATTGTCCAGTTTTTACCTTTTTAGAACGTCACTTTTACCACTTTACCCTTACTTTTTCACTCTACTTTAATTATGAGCCACATACACATGGACATTAAAGGAAACTACACATTAAACCAATATAAATAATCAAGTCAATTGTTTTTTCTTAAACTGTGAACCGGGTCAACTAGGACGATTATTTAAGGACGGATGGAGTAATTAATAATTAATTAATAAGCTATAAGCTATAACTATTAACTATAAGTTAGGTCAAATGGAAGAAATCAAGAAACAAATGTGAAATTGTGAAATAAAATAATAATAATTTAATCATAGGTAGGTTTTTTGGGATTTTGAGGCCCAAAAAATTGGGTTTTTTTTGGGGCCCAAGGCCATGGCCTCATTTGGCTTGTGGCAGGGCCGGCCCTGCCTGCATTGTTCTAGTTAAATATTACAGTTACTCACTATCAAAGCTTATAAATGAGGATTATTTCCTAAACATTTTCCTCACATCCTATTCTAAATAAAATCTAATTACGCATTTGTGCATGACTTGCTTTTGTTGTGTTTTCTAGTGTCACTAAAATCTGAGTTGATATAATATGATATTGTGGCAGTTCTTTGTTGGTGGCACCCTATGTTGATTTGGTTTCCATCCCAAAATTAGAGATACTTTGAAGGGGTGGCAATGTTGCCTGTAGTGATCGCTTCATGGTGATTGTTGTGTTTGGCCTTCTAAGTTACCCACTAATGAATGGTCATCGCTTGTGAGGATGATTTGGCATGCTCAAGGTGTTATACGATAGGCATATGGCCTTAGATGATACTTGATGGGTAGGGTTGCCTAGTTTCATTTGTTCATCTCGTTATGCTTTGTGCTTTAGATTGATAATTCTCCATTTTTCGTTAATTTCGTGTTTCAGCATCATATATTAATTAAGAAGAGAAACATTCTAGTCTAGTTATAGTGTCCTACTAACCTAGCTGTCATGCACTCGCTATAATGGTACATTTAAGTGCATTATTTCCACAAATCAAATTTAATTTTTTAAAATTATTTAGTAGATTTAGATGAGAGTTATTTTAAAATTCATTATCCTTTTATTTGTAGAAATTCTCTTTAGTTTTCTAGTTTAACCAATTATTTTCTATTATTTATTTACACAAACAAAGTAGTCTTAGGGTATGTTTGGATACCCTAATTTCATAGCTTGGAATTGGAATTGAAATTGGGGCCTCCAAAACCAATTCCGTTGTTTGGCAATACATTTAAAATTTGAAATTGGAATTGAGTTGAAATTTCAAATGTCTCAATTCCAAAAAACTAATTATATACAATACTCTAAGAATTTAAATTCTAAATTTTTGTCAATTATCTATATATATATAATGACAAAGGTATATTTATCCCTCCAAAATCACACTTTTGAATTTTTGACTTTTAAGTTTGTTAGAAATTGTGAGGCCCAAATCATAAATAGTGGCAGCCTTTCAATATTCTCCCTAAGCCCACTAGTGACTTGACCCATTAGCTCCATGGTAGCCCATCCCGTCCCTTTGTTTGGTGACCCACTGCGACCTTGCCTTTCAGCCTCTTTATAAACCATTTATGCAGACCTTCGTCATTTTGGGACGATTTTCCAAGGGGATTCTATTGAGTAGAGCGTGAGGCCGATAAAACCCAAAGAAGATCCGAGCCGCCTTCTTCTCTTATCTCGTCCTTCGTCACCCTAGATTAGTTGGTCATCCCTCTCACCATCTTTGTGAGACCGTGAGTTAGGAGGTTCCTATATCCGTGGGTGTGTTCGGTGAAGGTCAGTCCATGGTTTCTGCCTTTGTGAGTGTCTTAGTGAGCCCGAGTGAGTGTGTTGAGAGAGAGAGTCCGGCTTTGGAGTTACGGTGGTTGGGTTGGTCGTTCTATTCCGCCTTCTTCCCTGAATTGTTGCGTGAGCCAGCGGAAAGTGCGTAGGTTACGAGAGCCGAGCGTGAGTGTGGATTCGGTGAGCGGGTGAGGCATTGGCAGTGCTGGCCGGAGAGAGAGGAAGGCGTGAGTAGAGAGCCCCCGCTTAAACCCCGTTTGCCTCGGCCGTGTACCGAAACCTTTCGACGTTCTTCCTCCTTCACCATTGTTCTTTGGAGTCGCGAAGTGAGTGAGTGCGGTGTGTGTGGAGAGCCCCTCAAATGAGCCTCTGCTCAGTCCGGGAGGTGCCTGTGGTGGCGAGTTCTATGTGAGCTCCATTTGGGTTTCGAGAGTAAACAATTTGGGTTGGGTTTTGGGCGTGTCCTTCGAGTTCGAATCGCGAGTGTTTTCTCTCGGTTCCGATCGCTGAACTATCGTTCCTCTCTCTCTGCTTCGCTTCTTTGCTCTGATTCTCTGCTGCTTTCTGGCTTGCCTGGGAGCTTGAGGTCGAGTCTTTGTGTGGCTTTGACCTTGGGGTACGCGGTGTGCTTGTTCGCTTGGACTCGTTGGTGGATATGGCCTATGTGAAAGGGTGTCGAGCCGACCAGAGTCTAGCCGAGGTCTTCGACCACCATGGCGAGTCGTGTTTGGAACACGACGCGACGTCAAGACTCGCCTATTGCTTCATTCATATTTTTTCTGCTGCTATTTCTGCTTTACTTACTAACGCTTCGCTTTTGCACCTCTTCCTTCATTCTTGTTCTAGCTCGATCACAGCCACTCTCTGCTCTTCCATAACAGATTGGTGAAAATACTAGGTGACCGTGACTTATCGATTATTTATCGTTGAGACCTCCGGTGATTAAATGTTATCCCTCCCGGCTTGTAATCGATAGGTGAGGTTGATTAGTTATTTTGTAATAACTAGGGTTATTCCGTTATTTAATCTGGGTCCGTATTTAACTGTTGTTCGATTCTTGTAACCGACGGCCCTCGGCTAAGTGTATTGGTGCAATCTCCCAACAGTGGTATCAGAGCCATCACCCGCCTCCTCGTACCGTGAGTCGGTAGAGTCCCCTTCGATCCAAACTTTTAGAAACTCTCTCCTAGAGTTTCTTGGTGAGCTTCGGTTACCCTTGCTTTATTTTACGATGTTCGTTATATCTGTCGACTGATATAGCTTCGTATTTTATGTGCTTGGTTTGTTGCTCTGTTTGGATGGTTTTAATTAGTGTTAGTTATTTCTCATGTTATTGGTATTTTTTCGTAAATCCTGTTTAGTATTTTAGATATGTTTGCTGCTTGCTTGTTTCTTGAGTTTTAAAAATCAATTTTTTGAAACTTGGATATTCTGTGGCTGTTCTGTGGTGCTTTGGTTGTTATATTTTGTTTCTGTGATTATTTTTTAAAATGGCTTCATCGTATGCCTTGAAACCCTTTAATGGCAAAAGAAACAATGATAGGGAAAACAATCAAAATCAGAACCGATGCATAAATCAGAATTCTGGAAATGTAAGAAATAAAAGCAAGAGTAGGTCTGAATGGAAAACTAAAGGTAGGAAATGTTATAACTGTGGAGAAATGGAACACGTTAGGATAGATTGCCCTAATCCTAGAAAGAAAAACATGGATCAAAGTCAATATCAGAACCAACATAACGACTGTAATGTGGCTTGTTGTAAGAACGGTGTTAATGTTTTTGTGGTAACAGAATTATGTGATGATGCTTTGAATTCTGTGCATTCCATGTTTTCTTGCGAAATTGAATGGTTAGTGGATTCTGGTTGCTCATTTCACATGTCACCTTATAAAAACATTTTTTGCTCTTACAAGGAATTAGAAACTGGTTTTGTTTCTGTGGCCAATGAGAAAATTTGTCCTATTGCTGGAATCGGTGATATTTGTTTGAGATTTGATTCGGGAAATGTTTTTAGTTTGAAGAATGTGAGACATGTGTGTGTTTTGTGCAATAACTTGATGTCTTGTGCCGCATTAAAAGATGATGGGTTAGAGGATAGATGGGGTAAGGGTATGTTGAAAATTACTAAGGGCAATTTGGTAATTTTGAAAGATGAAAAACTAAAGAATTTGTATGTTTGCAATGCTGTCCCGGTGTCTTTTATTGGAAATCAAACAAATGCTTTTAAGAATGAAAATTCTGTTTTGTTGCATAAAAGACTTGGAAATTTGAGTAGTAAAGGCTTAGGAATTATTAACAAAAATGAATGTTTTGTTGATGATGAGATTTCTTGTGTGCCTTTGTGTGATACTTCTGTGACTTGCAAACATCATAGGGTTAGTTTTTCCTCCCCCTCTGGAAAAATTCTTTTTAAAAATCATCTTGAGTTGATCTATGCGGATGTGTGGGGTCTATGTGTGCGCCTCGCATGGTGGGAATAGATATTGGTTATCTATTGTCGATGACTTTTCAAGGAAAGTCTGGGTTTTTCCTATGCAAGATAAAAGTGGTGTTTTTGGTAAATTTAAAACATGGAAACTTTTGGTCGAAAATCAAACCGGTAAGAAAATCAAGAAACTTAGGACGGATGAAGGGTTAGAGTTCTGTAACGGTGAGTTCGGGAGATTCTGCGTGGAGAGTGAGATTGATCACGAAATATCTTTCCCTTGCAATTTGGCTGAGCGTATGAATAGAACTCCGTTAGAACGAGTGAGAGTTATGCTTGCTTCGACGGGTCTTCCCATAGGCTTTTGAGGAGAGGCGGTTGTGTCCGCCGCCTATATGCGCAATAGGTCCCCTTCTATCCCGCTTGGTAATCGATGTCCTGAAGTTGTGTTTTTCGGTTGTGAAATTGATTTTTCGAACTTGCATGTTTTCGGTTGTGCTGCATACATTCATCGAGAGAATAACAAACTTGAACCTCGGTCGGTTCGTTGTGTTTTCTTAGGGTACTCGGAGAGGGTGAGAGAGTATAGACCGTGGTTGAGAGATGAGGATGACGAGAGACTTGTCATGTGTAGGGATGTAGAGTTTGTGGCGAATTTCCTTGCTTGTTGCTCGCTCAACTTGTTAATGCTATTGTTGCACCCTCCCCGCTCCACTGTGGTGGAGCAACCCTATGTGTTGGACTCTCTTGATGTGAACTCGTGTATGCTAACTGAAATTGTGGAAAAACGTGAAACTGTGCTTGCTAATCTGAAAATTGTTGATAAAGAATTTGAACTAAATGAGGTGGAAGAAAATGTGATGGAAATCCCTAGACTTGAAAATTTAGGTGCGTATCAAATGGCTAGTGGTAGGCCGAGACCTTTTGTTAGGAGGCCGTCTAGTTTTGATAGAAATTTTCACATTTCCTCATTTGTGCTTGATATGCTTAATTCTTTTAACAATTTGAATGATCCCATGATTTACAACAATGGTGCTTTAAAATGTGGAAATCCTAGTGATTGGTTGAATGCTTTAATGGTTAATATTAATGATTTGCATGTGAACCATTCTTGGACCTTGGTGCCCCTTCGTGTGGGTGGACTTAATTCTTTTAAAGCTAGGTTGGTTGTAAACGAGTTTTTTCGAAAACAAGGGATTTTGATTAAGCTTGCTTTAGTTGCCCAATTTGATTGGGAGGTTAAACCTTTGGTGGTAACAAAAATTCAATCTAGTTTTCAAATGCTTGATTTTGATACTTGTGATTGATGGTTTGTTTTGGTTACCCGGAAAATCCTCGACGTACTTGGTGTGTGTCGTGGTATCTTTCTTGTTCTTACTTTGTGTTTGAGAATAAGTTAGATTGGCTTACTTTGTGTGAGCGGTGGTGATTTCCTTAAAATCCATGGGCTATTCTTTGTGATTAGTTATGGTGTGTCTTGACTAATTTTGCTTTGTGTTTTAAATTAGTTAAGTGTTTTCCCTGCTTTGGTCCTCTTTTGTGTTGGATCAAGTACGGGGTTAAGGCGATGATGAACCTTTTCTGTTTCGATATATCCTCGAGTCCAATGGTGTGAACCGGCACTTGCTCCAAGGTGGAGATTGCTAGAAATTGTGAGGCCCAAATCATAAATAGTGATAGCCTTTCAATATTCTCCCTAAGCCCACTAGTGACTTGGCCCATTAGCTCCTTGGTAGCCCATCCCGTCCCTTTGTTTGGTTCAGCCCCTTTGTTGGTGATATTTAGGAAACCGGTTGACAGCTTGTCTCTCATTTGTTGGCATTTGTGGATTTGGATGACAGCTCATCCTTTATCCATTTGTAACCGTTCTCCTTGATTCTGATCAGTGAACTCTCGTTCCTCTTCTCTGTTTCGTTTCTTTTGCTCGGATTCTCGGTTGCTCGGTTGCCGGAGCTTGGGGTCGAGTCTTTGTGTGGCTTTGACCTTGGGTACGCGGTGTGCTTGTTCAGTTGGACTCGTTGGTGGATATGGCCGGTGAAAGGCTGTCTGAGCCGACGAGAGTCTAGCCGAGGTCTTCGACCAATTACGGCGAGTCGTGTTTGGAACACGGCGACGTTGCACTCTCGTCTATTGCTCATTCATATGTTTCCTGTTGTTATTTCCTGTTTACTAATGTTTCTGTTTTGCAGCTCTTCCTTCATTCTTGTTCTAGCTCGATCACAGTGTATTTTCTCACTCTCTGTTCTTCCATAACAGATTGGTGAAAAATACTAGTGACTGTGACTTATCAGATTATTTATTGTTAGACCCCCTGGTGATTAAATGTTATCCCCTCCCCGGTTTGTAATTGATAGGCGAGGTTGATTAGTTATTTTGTAATAACTAGGGTTATCCGCGTTATTTAATCTTGGGTTTGTATTTAATCTGGTTGCTCCGATTCTTGTACTGGACGGTTCCTGGCTAAGTGTATTGGTGCAATCTCCCAACAAAGTTACCATTTTACTATTTCTTTCTCATGTCTTCTACATATTTTCTCTATCATCATCACCATCTCCTCTTTTTTAATTATGTTTAAACATTTTTTTCTCTTTAAACAAATAGTAACTAAGACAAAAATAATAGTTCCGGAGTCAAGAAAACAAAAATATAAGAAGTTAGTAAAATAAAAATAATTTATGAAACAAGCCACTATAAAAATATAAGTTACATAATCAACAAAACAAAAATAATTTAATGCGGAGGTTAGTAAAATAAAATAATTTACAGAACAAAAGTTTTTTAAAAAATTATTATAAAAAAAAAGCAAAACAAAAATATGTTAGTAAAATAAAAAAATTTGATGGAACAAAAATAATAGTTACGGAGTCAATAAAATAAAATAAAAAATAAACCGAGGTGGCGAGGTTACTAAAATAATTTCGTTATTTTTTATTTTAGCTTATTTTCTTATCAGGAATTTATTTATTCATAAAATACAAATATAATTTAATAAAAGTAATCATTCAAAATGAAGAACTTATTTGAGTTCAAATTTTATTTATAGGGCGAAAAAAATTCAAATTTGTTCGAAGACATTCATTCTACAGAGTTTTTGAATAATATAAAGTGTTCATGGTTGTCAGGTCATGAATTGACACTTAAAATTGGTGTTCCAATAATACTATTGAGAAACATTGACCATACTGCAGGGTTGTGCAATGAAACAAGACTAATCATTATAAATCTTGGGGATCATATTATTGAAACAAAATTTTTGAAAGGAAGCAATGTTGGAAAAAATATTTTTATCCTAAAATTGCCATTAACTCCATCTGATGTAAGACTGTCTTTCATATTCCAAAGAAGACAATTACCATTGCCGGTATCATATGTAATAACAATTAACAAGTGTCAAAGTCAATAATTTCATGTAGCCGTAGGTCTCTTTTTAAAGAAATTAGATATTGATATGCGGTGAAAATGAAAACCCAATTAATAAGATAACAAATGTTGTGTACAAAGAATTTTTTTAGAATCTATAATGATTAGTGATATAATTATGTGTAATTGTTAATAAACCGATTCTTCTTATTTTATCATTTAAGATTTTTTATCCTCTTTATTTTGTTTATGTACGATTTAGTTGACATGCGTTTAACATACGGGATTAAAAAAAACTAGTTATAAATAATAACAACTCACCTTCTTTTTACCATCACTACCACCACAACTCCCGACCACCACCGCCAGCTACCACCATCGACCACCACCACCACCGACCTCCGCCACCACCACCTCCACCTCCGACAACCACCACAAGCCACCACCGACCTCCGTCACCAGCCACCACCATCCGCCACCTCCATTATTTCTTTATCTTTCATAAGAGTATCTACTCCTGTTCTCATTATTTCTTTAAATAAACTGACATTTATTTCCTCTGTAATCCTAGACTGTTAGTGTTTGAGAGGGCATTAGCTACAAATCCTCAAATGAAAACAAATCTACTTAAAGCCAGATATCACAATTTTGGCATGACGAATAACACCCTCCCTTTGGATGCGTCATGTTTTCACTTGTGTCAGAATGTCAGTTAATGACTTAATGCTCCCACGATACTTTATATTATTTTTCTCTTTCTTTTATTTTAGCGTCATACCGTATAATTTGGCATGCCCCCACCATCTGTGGCTCAACCTTTTTATTCTTCATCCCTTATTTTATTTTTACTTCAATCACATTATATAATTTTAGAAGTTTTTTGTTAAAAAAATTAAAATCATAATTCATTTTAAAACAATGTGTGATATTTATTTTTTATTTTTATTGGTAATAAAAGTTAAAAATTTTTATCTAAAAACTTTTAAAACCAATATCACATTCTAACCATGTGGTATACATATTTTCTATTAGTAATAATAGTAGTAGATAAAAAACTTTTTAACCAACATCTATTTCTAAATAATGTGGATACATATTTTTATTGGTAATAACATAAAAATATCTTTATCTAATGACTTTTATAACCAATACTCATTTCTAAATAATGTGAGATACATTCATTTGTAACCAATGTGAGATACATCATCAAAAATCTTTTTAAACTAATATCATTTTTCTAACTAATGTGAAATACTTCTATTCTATTATTAATAATGGTAGACTTTTAAAATCAGCATCATTCTCTAATCAATGTGAAATACATATCCTCATTTGGTAATAATTGTAAAAGTCTTTTATCTTAAAAATTTATAACCAATATCTCTTCCTAAATAATGTGTGATACATCTCTTCTATTATATTGATGATAAAAGTAAAAGTTTATCTAAAGATTTTTAAAACCAACATCATTTTTAACCAATGTAGGATATCTCTTCTATTAGTAATAATAGTAAAATTCTTTTATCTAAAATTAAAATTAACATCGCTTTCTAACCAATGTGAGATATACATCTTCTATTGATGATAATGGTAGAAGTCTTATATCTAAAGACTTTGAAAACCAACATTACCCTCTACCAAATGTATGATACATCTATTCAATTAGTAATAATAGTATTTTTAAAATCAACATTAATTTATAACCAATGTGTGATATATCTCTTCTATTGATAATAATAGTAAAATACTTTGTAACTAATGTGAGATACATGCATCTATTCTATTTGTAACAAAAAGTCTTTAATCTAAAATTTTTTAAACCAATATTTATTTTTAAACAATGTGATATACATATCTTTTATTGGTAATAAGAGTAAAAGTATTAAATATAAGATTTTTAAAACTAACATATTTTTCTAAACAATGTAAGATACATTTATTCTATGGTGATAAAAGTAGAAATTTTTTATCAAAATATTTTCAAAATGAACATCAATTTAACCAATGAAAAATACATATTTTCTATTGGTAATATTAGTAAAGATGTATTTTATATTTGTTATAAATTGATTTTGGTTTTAAAAGTTATTAGATTAAAAATCTAACATTTTATTACTAATAGAAGAGTTGTATCCCACATTGGTTTGAAAATAATGTTGGTTTAATGTATATATATATATATAACTTCTACTATTAACAATAGAAGAGATTAATATATCATTATTGTATTAATTATTAATACCTACTATTAATAGGTAATGATTGAGAAACAATGAGTCACACATGAATGCTTGAGAATAAAAAAAGAATTATTGTTATAAAAAAATAGCAATAGTAATAGTAATAATAAAAATAATATTGTACAATTCTTATCATCATTGTCATGAATGAAAAGAAAAATAAATTTTCGTCCAAATGAAAGTTTTTTAACATATCTGCGTTAGTAGACACCTTAAATTTTGGACTTTATGATATTAAAATATTTATTTTAATACTTTTAAAATTATTATTCATATTCTAACAATGTCAGATACTTCTTTTCTATTTCTATTGGTAATAAAAGTTTAAAGACTTTTTATCTAAATACTTTTAAAGCAAACATCTCTTTCTAACCATGTGGTATACATCTTTTAATTTCTATTGGTAATAATAGTATTTTTAAAACCAACATTAATTTCTAACAAATGTGAGATGTATTCTTATATAGTAATAATAATAGTTTTTTATATAATTTTTTTTAAAATCAACGTTCTTTCTAAACAATATGAGATACATCTCTTCTATTGGTTATAACATAAAAATAATAATAGTAGTAGTATTTTATCTAAAGAGTTTTGAAACCAACATCTCTTTGTAAACAATGTGTGATACATCTCTTATATTGATAATACCATAAAAATTCTTTTATCTATGAATTTTATAACCAATATATGTTTCTAAATAATGCATATTTCTTTTTAACCAATGTGAGATACATTATCTAAAAACATTTTAAACCAATATCACTTTTCTAACCAATGTGAAATACATATTTTTTAAATTGGTATTAAGTCTTTTATAAAAAGACTTTTAATACCTACATCACTCTCTAACCAATGTGGAATACATCTCATTATTTGGTAATAGCAGTAGAAGTTTTTTCTCTAAAAAAATCTAAAACCAACATCTCTTTCTATAAAATAGGATACATCTCTTCTCTTCTCTTTTATTGATGATAAAAGTAGAAGTTTTTTTATTTAAAAACTTTTAAAATCAATATTATTTTTTAACCAATGTAAGATTTATCTCTTTTATTGGTAATAATAGTAATTTAAAACCAACATCAAATTATAACAAATGTGTGGTATATATCTTCTATTAGTAATAATAGTAAGTCTTTTATATAATAAAAAAGAATTAAAAATCAACATCATTTTTTAACCAATATGAGATATACATCTTCTATTGGTAATAATGATAGAAGTCTTTTATCAAAAGAATATGAAAACCAACATTACTTTCTAACCAATGTATGATGCATCTCTTCAATTGGTAATTAATAATAGGGCGAAATGCACCATTGGTCCTTGTACTTTGGGTTTGTCCACCGTTAGTCCCTGAACTTCAAAACGTCTCACCATTGACCAAAGTTTGTGTTTTTTGTCCATCGTTGGTCCCTTGCTCAAACGCTGTTAACTGTTTCACCGTTAAATGGACATGTTCGATGCGTGTGACCAAAATGAAGGACCAAACTGTCTTTTCTCCAACAGCTTCGTATATCCTCCCCAATTATACTCCCCGGGCTTCTCTCTCTCCACCAACCCCCACCACGTCCATCATCACCCTTTCAACTCCGCGCTTTTCAACGCCTCGATACTGCTCATTTTCCTTCGTTCCCATCGTTACACTATCCAACCAAGATCATGACGTATACCAAGCCCCTTATCTTTATCTTGCCCACCCCCTCTCCCACTCCCTCATCACCTCCTCCCGTTGGTGCCGCCATTTCCGCCGCGAACGCCGGTGCCACCGACTGCTCTCATTCCACATGATCGACTCATCGGCGAGAGGCGGAGATACTTATCGATCTCGCCCCGCCTCTTCACCGCCACACGGATACTGCCTAACTTCCAAATCGCCGACGCACTAACCGAACGGCAAGGAATCTCCGAACATCTGCGGTGATTGCGGCGATAAAGCTCTAATTGGGTGAGGGACTTCATCGCCATGTCCGCAACTTATAAATCCAAATGTTCGTCCAATCACAAAGCGATGGAAATGTGTCCGACTTCAAGCCGACCAAATTGATCCGACTCCATTCGATCCCCAAAAAGACCATTGAGGGAAACCAAGCGGAGACTAATCATGGAAATGAAGATAGTGAATTCAAAAAGACACTATTACCGTCTTTTCTCGCATGGGTCTTCTCTAGGTCATCGTTGGAGAAGATGAAGGGGCTTCGTCGGGGTTTGGCTTGGAGAGCCGGAAGGTGTTGATTCATAGTTGAAGATGACGCGGGTTTGGTGGAGGAGGATTACCGTGGGGGGCAACACAAGAAGGCTTTGGATTGCTTGCTCGGTTGCTGGCCGGCCGAGAGAGGAGGACGGAGGAAAAGATGAAGGGACCAGCTGTTGGAGCTTTGATTGAACAAAGGAGAAAGAGGGAGCAGTCGGATCTGTAAATGGCGTCTCAGGGAGATGGATATGGGAGTGATAGAATGACGTCTGGGAATTACTGGGTTTTGTAAGACATGGTGAGAATAGTTTGCGAGAAAAGACAATTTGGTCCTTCATTTTGGTCACACGTATCGCACATGTCCATTTAACGGTGAAACAGTTAACGGCGTTTGAGCAAGGGATCAACGGTGGACAAAAAACGCAAACTTTGGTCAATGGTGAGACGTTTTGAAGTTCAGGGACTAACGGTGGACAAGCCCAAAGTACAGGGACCAATGGTGCATTTCTCCCTTAATAATAGTATTTTTAAAACAAACATCAATTTCTAGCCAATGTGGGATACATCTCTTCTATTGGTAATAACATTAGAATATTTTGTAACCAATATGAGATGCATCTATTGTAAAAGTGAAAGTTTTTAGTCTAAAGACTTTAAAATCGATTATTTTCTTTTTAAACAATGTGTTATACATCTTTTTATTGGTAATAATGTAAAATAATTTAAAATTAATATCATTTTCTAACCAATGTAAGATATATATTTTCTATTGGTAATAACGGTAGAAGTCTTTTATCAAATGACTTTGAAAACCAACAACACTCTCCAACCAATGTATGATACATCTCTTCTATTGGTACTTAATAATAGTATTTTTAAAACCAACATCAATTTCTAACCAATGTGAGATACATCTCTTTTATTGTTGAAAAATTAGTGTTTTTAGTGAAAGAAATTGTGCAACTTAAGGCACAAATTTCTTTACGTGTCATTTTTTGTTGGCGAATGTAATTGCGCAAATGTGTTCTAATCGGTAAGAACATCGAAGTGATATTTTTTTTTGTCCAAATCGAGTTTTGGATGAATAAGATATCAAGACTTAAAATATAATACTTGTTAAAAATTTAGTGTTTTTAGTGAAATAAATTGTGCAACTTGAGGCACGGATTTCTTTACGTGTCATTTGTTTGTTGGCGAAGGTAATTGCACAAATATGTTCTACTCCGTGAGAGCATCGAAATGATATATTTATTTGTCCAAATTGAGTTTTGGATGGATAAGATATCAAGACTTAAAGTATAATACTTGTTAAAAAAATTAGTGTTTTTAGTGAAAGAAATTATGCAACTTGAGGCACGGATTTCTTGATGTGTCATTTGTTTGTTGGCAAAAATAATTGTGCAAATGTGTTCTACTTGGCAAGAACATCGAAATGATATATTTATTTGTCCAAATCAAGTTTTGGATGAATAAGATATGAATGCTTAAAGTATGGTGCTATAAGTGAGTCATTAGAAGTAATGTCTCATCTTGAGGAGTTTTATCCCACATTGGTTTGAAGTAATGTTAGTTGTAAAAGTTTTTAAATATAAGTTTTCTACTAAAAACAATATAAGAAGTTATATATAGTAATACTAATACCTCTTATCATATTGATTATTATTATGTATTATTATTAGGTAATGGTTTGAAAATCAAAAGTTTTTAAAGCCTCGACATAAATGCTTTACAATGAAGATTTATCAAAAGGTGGTGAGGTGGTACAATCATAGTTCTACTCACCAATTATATATATATATATATATATATATATATATATATATATATATATATATATATATATATATATATATATATATATATATATAACACTAATGTGTGAAACATCTTTTCTATTGATAATAATAGTAGAATACTTTGTAACCAATGTAAGATACATGCATCTATTCTATTTGTAACAAAAAGTTTTTAATCTAAAGACTTTTTAAATCAACATTTATTTTTAAATAATGTGAGATACATATATTTTATTGGTATTAAGAGTAAAAGTATTTACTATAAGACTTTTAAAACTGACATATTTTTTCTAAACAATGTAAGATACACCTTTTTCATATTCTAACAATGTGAGATACTTCTTTTCTATTTCTATTGGTAATAAAAGTTTGAGACTTTTATCTAAAGATTGTTAAAACAAGCATATATTTCTAACCATGTGGTATATATCTTTTCTATTGATAATAATAATATTTTTTAAACCAACATTGATTTCTAACAAATGTGATAAACATTCTTCTATAGTAATAATAATAGTATTTCATATAAAATCTTTTGAAATCAATATCTATTTCTAAATAATGTGGGATACATCTCTTTTATTGGATATAACATAAAAATAATAGTAGTAGTAGTGGTATTTTATCTAAATAGTTTTGAAACCAACATCTCTTTGTAAACAATGTATGATACATCTTTTGTATTGATAATAACATAAAAATTCGTTTATCTATGAATTTTATCACCAATATATGTTTCTTAATAATGTGGATCTCTTTGTAATCAATGCGATGTACATTATCTAAAAATATTTTAAATCAATATCACTTTTCCTAACTAATGTGAAATACATATTTTTTCTATTGGTATTAAATCTTTTATAAAAAGACTTTTAATACATACATCACTCTCTAACTAATGTGTAATACATATCATCATTTGGTAATAGTAGTAGAAGTTTTTTATCTAAAAAAATATCTTAAACCAACATCTCTTTTTATATAATGAGATATATCTCTTTTCTTCTCTTTTATTAATGATGAAAGTAGAAGTCTTTTTATTTAAAGACTTTTAAAATCAACATCACTTTTTAACCAATGTAAAATTTATCTCTTTTATTGGTAATAATAGTAATTTAAAATCAACATCAATTTATAACAAATGTGTGATATATATATATATATATATATATATATATATATATATATTCTATTGCTAATAATAGTAAGTCTTTTATATAATCTAAAATAATTAAAAATCAACATCATTTTTTAACCAATGTGAGATATGCATCTTCTATTGGTAATAATGGTAGAAGTCTTTTATTAAAAAAAATTTAAAACTAACTTCATTTTCTAACCAATGTATGATACATCTTTTCAATTAGTAATTAATAATAGTATTTTTGATACAAACATCAATTTCTAACAAATGTGTGATACATCTCTTCTATTGGTAATAATAGTATAATATTTTGTAATCATGTGAGATACATTTATTGTAAAAGTGAAAATCTTCAATCTAAAGACTTTAAAATCTAATATTTTCTTTTTAAACAATGTGTTATACATCTCTTTTATCGGTAATAATATAAAATAATTTAAACTCAACAGGGTTTTCTAACCAATGTAAGATATACATCTTTAATAATAATAAAAATCTTTTATCAAATGACTTTGAAAATCAACATCACTTTCCAACCAAATAAATATAATGTATTCACATTCTTAACTAGAATGCGAAAAAATAAAAATAAAAAATTGTTGACACATTATATCCACAATCCTTATCCATATTTGTATTAAAGAGTTTTTTTTCTTCAAAAAAAATGTAAATCTTAATATATTTTTCTTCATTCCATATCTACATCGGTAATGCTCCAAACAACACAATACACGTAACTTGTGCAAACAACCATTACATTGGTTTGTGAATGGAAAATATTAACATTATCATTTGTTCTCTTTATTTCTTTTTCATTTTCTGTAGCTTTCCCTCGCAATGTGGGCTGGTCACATCACCAAAAAATTGGGTAACGAATTAGTCGAGAGTCTAAATTCCAATTCAATATAATACACATGCATGGAAAGAAAATGATGCAAAGTACCTCATTAATTCCTTTATAATTTTTCACTAATTTCTTTTAAAAAAATCAACTTTTAAGTGGCTGAATTTAAATTCCCAATTCAATAATGTTAAAACATGTTTTGATATAAAAAAGTAGAAGAATAATTTTGTATTACCATTTGAAAGAAATCAAACAAGGAACCCAGGAAGGATTCATAAATCATAATCCTATTCCTAATAGAAAACTAATTAACTAATTAACTTAAACTAATTTTATACTAAAGCTCACATGAGTAAAATGTGAGGCGTTTAGTGTATTTGGTGCGACGTTTAAGATGACCTTATTTTAAAAACACATGTATATTAATGTCCTTAACATCTGCAACCAACATTATAAGTTGAAATATAAAATTTAAAAAACAAACACTTTATATATATTTTTTACACTTCAACAACCTCGGAGTCGGAGTAGAAAATTTAAAATAAAATAACTAAAGAGAGCTTTAATCCATTAATTAAAAGAAGAATTAATTACATTAGTTAGCTTAGAAAGAATACTGTAAAATTAGTGCGCTAAATCTCAAGTCCCGACATGGCAAGCTCAGAGACCATCCCTGAAGAGATAACAAAAGACATCAGAAGAATTGTGTATCGGAAACAAGAAACAATCTAAATGGTTTTCTTTAGCAGAACAAGTTTCTATTTTGTCAATACAAATAACATGATTTCCAGTGCTTCCTGCAACTCACAATGCAGCTTGGTGTCGTATATACCCTTTCGAGAGAGAGAGAGAGAGTTATGCGATACTTACTTCAGTACTCCCTACCACTTTGTGTGTATAAAATCCTACTTTTTCTCCTGCAAATTCAATTTCAAACCTCCTATTAATCATGTAAACTTTGAAACAGGCTTCGTTGTAGAAAGAACACCAATAGGACGACCTAAAGCATGCTAAGCTCGAACATGACTTGCCACTATGACGAAAGTCTTCCCAATAGAATCCCACTGAAGATAAGAGCACCAAACCACTTATTGGACACAAATCTACGGAACAAATGAGAAAAATAACATTAGTCATTTACTAAGCAATGCAAGAAGAAACATACACGTAAACTACCCAAGTCAGGATTCAAAACACTTCACATTTAGAACATCAAAGGAACAAGTTTCATTAATGATTCAAGGAAAACAGGACTAAAGTATAAATGCAGACAAAAAGAACTTTTATGGTATAGAGTGAAGTTTTTAACACAAAATTTGCAGCTAGGTGACTGCTTATATAACTAAATTGGCATGTCAAAGCTTTCAATATCGGAGAGGCCATTAGAGTTAAGAATCATATTAGAAGCATATACAAATTCAACCTTCAATCATTAATTTTATAGATATAGATTTTGCTTCTCTGATTCAACTTACTTTCTACTGCAATCAGCCCGGGAAGATGTGTCAACCATCAAAATTTGCCATGCTAACTGGCCAGATGCAGCTGCCAGAAGCAAATAGTATGGCAATCCTGCTCCATAGGAAAAAGAGAGCATACAGATAGTATGAGCCAGCTGCAGTTAACTAGAATTAGCAAACTTGAGACTAAAGCACATTGCATACCAAGATCTGCGTTGAACCCACTAAGGGCAAGACTACTAATACATGCTATACCAAATCCACTAACCCACTCTTTTGTTGAATCCCCAAACCTCAAAGCTGTAGATTTAACTCCCACTTTCATGTCATCTTCTTTATCCTGGATGCAAAGCAACCAACATACATAAGCAATCCAGGAGAAAATTTGTTACTTCATAATTACCAGCATTTGGGCTATACATGTTTCATAACTTTAAAATCTACTCAAAACAACAATTATACTGAACCTTAAATGTAGTAAAAACTGCTACAACTAAAATATATTTGTTGTGAACAGCAATGGAGCCTTAGAAGGCTAAAAAGGGGGGGGGGGAATTCCAAATATTTTGTTTATATAGAGATTCAAAAGTAGGCTGCCTTCGCTGAATGTAACAAAGGTATATATAGACTACATAAGTCTACTCAAAGGTCTCAATTCATGCACCAAATATGATGATTCAAACGAATCAAACCTAGACAACCTTGACTAAAAGCTTTCCAGCTTCCAAAACCTTATCGAGAAAATAAAAAATACCATCACTTCCATATCATGAAAGTACTCTTAATCTTTAATCTTAAACTAAAGGCCAAATTACTTTTTACCCTCCAAGGTTGCCACCAACTCCCAGTTTGCCACCCATATTAAGTTTTGTGCCACTTCCATTTTCAAGGTTGCCATTTGTGTCAATTTCCCACTTGCTGTCCATTATCGTTTCTAAGTTGATGTTAACTTGCACACGATCTTCCACGTGCGGGTTATTTTGGTCTTTTTCCTCGTTGGCTTAACCAGAGGGAAGGCAAAATCTCAGCTTTGTGCTTCATTCATCTCCCTCTTTCTCTTATGCACCTCTCATCTCTTCTTTATCTCCCGATGCGAACGATCGCCGTCGTTGGATATGTAGAAATAAAAGAGAACTTGAACTTTTTCTCTTGTCTATTGAAGTTTAGAGTGCCTATATTTATACAGGGAATTAGGATCAAGTAGAATCCAGAAATCAAGGACATTTACTAAGCTAATTTTCTAACGAAGGCAAGTTCCAACGAGTTACAACCTTCCTAAAATAAAAGATTCTAATCACAGCTATACAAATAAAACAAAATCAATTATAAAGAAATAGTTTCTCATTCAGATTTCCCCTCAAGCTGGTGAATACAAATTTTGCATTCCGAGCTTGCTGATGTTGTCTTGAAATGCCTTGCCGCCAAGCCCCTTTGTTAACACATTTGCCAACTGCAACTGTGTAGCAGTGTAGGCATATATGGGACATAGATTAGTCCTTCATCCAGCTTCTCCTTGATAAAGTGTGAATCTATCTCAATGTGCTTTGTCCAGTCATGTTGTACCGGATTATGAGCAATGCTTATTGCTGATTTGTTGTCACAAAACAATTTCATTGGCATTTTCCACTTGATCTTTAGGTCCTGTAGGATCACCTTTGTCCATAGTAGTTCACACACTCCATCGGCCATTGCCCTGAATTCAGCTTCAGCACTTGATCTTGCCACCACACTTTGCTTCTTACTCCTCCAAGTGACTAGATTTCCTCCTAGGAATGTACAATACCCTGTGGTAGATTTTCTGTCGACTTGGGAACCAGCAAAATCTGCATCTGTGTACACACAAATGTCTAATTCTGGATTTTGTGTTTTTGTAAACATCAATCTTCTCCTCAATATGAGCCTTCAAGTAGTGGAGGATCCAATAAATGTAGATGAACTTCCTTGGGATCATGCATAAACTGACTAACTACACTTAATGGGTAGGCCAAGTCTGGTCTAGTATGTGCGAGATAGATCAAACGTCCAACAAGTCTTTGATACATTTCCTCGTCTACCTTCCATTTGCTTCTCCCAACCTGTGGTTCTGTTCTATTGGTGTAGTAGCTCGTTTACTAGCTCCCATCCATGTTTCCTTCAGTAGATAAGTGATATACTTCTGTTGTGAAAGAAAAATACCACTTTTAGACCGAGCCACCTCAATGCCAAGAAAGTACATTAGTCTCCCAAGTTCCTTGATGTCAAATTCTTCAGCTAACCTTTTCTTCAAGTCCCTTCTTTCCTTTTCATCATTCCCTGTTACTATGATGTCATCTACATAGACCAATAGTGCTGTAACTCCTCTAGAATCTGTATGTTTAACAAACAATGTATGGTCTCCTTGGCTCTCCTTATATCCACTATTCTTCGTGACATCGGTCAGTCTTCCAAACCAGGCACGGGGTGATTGTTTTAGACCATATAATGCTTTCCTTAACCTACAGATTTTACCTTCTTCACTACAATGATACCCGGGAGGAATGTTCATATAAATCTCTTCCTCTAATTCTCCATGGAGACAAGCATTCTTCACATCAAACTGTTCCAACTCCCAATCAAACTGGACTGCAAGAGAAATTAGGATTCTAACCGAGTTCATCTTTGCAACAGGGGCAAATGTCTCATGGTAATCTACCCCATAGGTTTGTGTATATCCCTTTGCTACTAAGGGCCTTGTATCTTTCTAATGTTCCATCTGCTTTGAACTTGACAGTGAAGACCCATTTACACCCTACAGGTTTCTTACCATTGGGTATATCCACCAAGTCCCATGCATGATTCTTTTCCAATGCATCCATTTCCACTTTCATAGCTTGCCTCCATTCCTCCTTAGATAATGCTTCTGACAAATTCTGGGGAATCTGAACTGGTTGTAAATTGGAGAGAAATATCCTGTGATTTTGAGAGAATTACTGGAGTGACACAAAATCAGACAAAGGATATATGGGCTTTTTTGTGCACTCATGGGTTCCTTTCCTTAAAGCTATAGGGAGATCATTTTGAGAGGTGTTGTGAGTAGGTGAGGAATTATCTGGGGATCCATTTTCAGATTGTGGTAGCTCAGAATTGTCATTTCCAGAATCTAGGAAGCCCGATTGATCTTGCTAGGGAGCTTGGTCGGGAGCTCTTCTTCTTGCATACACCTGATCAAACCTGAATTTGTCGAGGGATTTTTCTGGTCTTTCATCTTCCCCACTCATGGTTTCAAGTGGAACAGAATCAGAGGATTTGGAATTTGAGGTTCAAATGATAAGGGATCAAAGGGAAGACTCTCAGGTTCTGTGTTATAGGATATGTGAAGTAGGATTCTTCTTCAACAAAGGTTACATCTGATGAGGTGTAGTATTTCCTTGTAGGTGGGTGAAAGCATTTGTAACCCTTTTGAGGGGATGAATATCCTATAAACACACATTTGACAGCTCTAGGATCAAGCTTCCCTCTTCCCTCTGATGGTCATGAATATGAACAAATGAGGTACAACCAAAAACTCTGGGATGTAAGGTGAATGTATGTCTGATATCTGGATGAAACTGAGCCAAAAGATCTAGAGGACTTTTAGACCCAAGAACTTTAGAAGGTAATTTGTTAATGACATAAGTTGAGGTAAGGACAGCTTCACCCCAATATGTTTTAGGTACATTGTTGAACTCGGGTGGTTTCTAGAAGGTGTCTATTTTTCCTTTCTGCCACTCCGTTTTGTTAGGGAGTAGAGACACGAGAGGACTCATGTATAATCCCTTCTTTTTGAAAATATGGTGTGAGAAATTAATTGAAGTAATCTCTAGCATTATCACTTCGTATGTTCTTAATATTTGTGCCAAATTGATTTTTCACCATTTCATGGAAGACTTGGAATACTAGGCTGACTTCAGACTTGGTTTTCAGCAAGTATACCCATGTGACTCTAGTGCAATCATCAATAAATGTTACAAACCAGATATATTTGGGAATTGTTGAAGGTCCCCACACATCACTATGAACAAGATAAAATGGAGAAGAAGCTCTTTTATTTATAAGTGGAAAGGAAACACAAGTATGCTTGGCATACTCACAAAGTCACAATTAAAAGACTTAATATCCAATCCTTGAAACAAGACTGGGAATACCAATCTTAAGGTACTAAAAGACACATGACCTAAACGTTGATGATGCAACCGTATTGCATCTTTATTTGAAGAGGATAGAAAAGAGATGGATTTGGTTGGAGAAGGCTTTTCAAATGTATGCAAGTAATAGAGTCCTCCTTCCTCCTTAGCAAGCCCAATCTTCCTCTTCACAATAAGAAGGATAAAAGGTGACAATGCAGGACATGTCATTGGCAAGCTTTTGAACTGAGATTAAGTTGGTGGATAGCTTAGGAACATGCAGAACATTTTTAAGTATCAGAGAGGGGTTGATCTGGATATCCCAAACCCCGGCTACAGTGTAGTAAAGGTTCCATCAGCTACAGTTATCGTTCTATTGCCTGGGCATAGTGTATAAGTAATATAGCTTTTAGGATTACAGATCATATGGTCGGTGGCTCAAATCTAGGATCCAGAAATTTACCAGAAGCATTAAATCCAAAAGAGTGTAGGGGCTTACCAGATAGTGTTAATGAGCAACTTCCTTTAGTTTTCTCCTCAGTTCCTGACTTACCTGCTTCTGAATTCTGGAGAAGTTTCTTCAACATGTTGATCTCAGTTGCACTAAGTAGGTTTGCTTCTTCGTGGACAGCCACATATGCCTGGGGTTTTGTTGCGCCCCCTTAGGTCCCCACACTCCTTGCTAAGAGGCTTGCCATGCAGCTTCCAACAAGTTTCCTTCACATGCCTCGGTTTCTTACAGAAGGTACACCACATGTCATCTTTGTTTAAGGTTGCTTGCTTTGCCCCTTCAGAATTCTTATTCATCTGGAGGTTGTTGTATTTCCCATCGAATATGGATTTTCCGGTGAATAGGGCTGACCCATCGGTTGAACCCTATCCAACATGACTCCTCTTCGACTCTCTTCAACCCTGATGGTTGAAATGGCCTCATTAAGTGATGGAACGTCAGTTTTTCCTAGGATCTGGACCCTTACTTGATCAAACTCTGCAAGGAAGTCATAAACTCTATCACGTTCCACAAACCTTTTAACTTCTACTGCACAATCACTGCATTTCAGGTTTAATGTCCTGTAATAATCCAACTCCTGCCTCTGATTCTTCATGAAGTTTGCATATAGATCTGCTCCCTTGTTTGGTTGATGTTGTTCTTGTCTTTATTTCATAAATGAGAGCTGCATCATTTATCTTGGAATAAGCCTCATACAGCATGTCCCAGATGTCCTTTGCAGTGGGCAGAAACATACCTGATGTCAAGATGCATACAGCTCCACAACCAAGACATGATCATGGAGTCAGCTTTTTCCCACGCCTCAAAGCCATTTTCTCCAGACTTAAGACCTTTTCCTAACAGGTGACCAAGTTTCCCTTTCCCTTTCAGAGTGGTTCGGACTAATTGAGACCATTTAAGGTAGTTCCTTCCATTCAGCCTATAGGCTGGCAGGATGGTTTGGAGTTCGTCAGAACTTTTGACCTGAGGTACCTCTTCAGTCACTCGAGAGGAAGACGACTTGGGCATAGTGTTTTGAGCCATTTGGGGTTATTCAGCAATGAAGACTGAAAACAGAATTAATTTAGGTGATGAAAGGCAGCAATGAAGGCTGAAAGCTGAAATATTTTGGCGATGAAGGCCAAGAAAGGAAGATTTTGCGGAATGGGTTACCATGGCTTTGATACCATGTAGAAATAAAAGAGAACTTGAACTTTTTCTCGTCTATTTAAGTTTAGAGTGCCTATATTTATACAGGGAATTAGGATCAATTAGGATCCTGAAATCAAGGACATTTACTAAGCTTAACTAAGGCAAGTTCCAATCAGTTACAACCTTCCTAAAATAAAATATTCTAATCACAGCTGTACAAATAAAATAAAATCAATTATACAGAAATAGTTTCTCATTCAGATTTCCAACAGGATACACTAAGCAAGATCAAGATACGAGGTTTTCAGAGAGATGGGGGGAGAAGGGGAAGATCGAGGACAGAGAGCGTTGTTGCTCCAAGCAATTTGCCTGCAATCACGACTCGGCCAGAAATCAGTTGGAGCAGAATCTGAGGACAATGCCGGCGTCTGTGAGGATGGTTGCACTTTCCGAATGGAGGTTGACTGGAGTACCTTTCTGAATTCATTCTGTTCTTTCATTTAATTAATACCTCCTACTATACAAATCTTTGTTTTGAAACTGAGATAGTTGATTCAAAAATCAGGTAGAAGTTATTATTGTTTTTCAGGCCCTTAAGAACTGAAGGCTATCTATAGTAAACAGCTGGTCAAGTTGCGAAATGAATCCCGTACTTTACCATTTACATACCCGCCTCACCATCCCCCTACCCCTCCCTCCAGCTACCTCTCTTCCTCTTCTATCAACATCTAACTCGGCAGGGAAACTAAATACCCAACCCTACTAAACAAGTGTGATTGTATTTGAGAATTTCATGCAAATTGATATCGGCACTCTTTCTCCTGGCTCACTTTTCCTGTAGTCCTCATAATACTCAAACCAACCAAGACATATTCACTGCTACATCCTCTCCAAATTTTTCCGCTGTCTTTATGGGTTCACCTCATCATTGCAAGATTTGTGTGTATCTAAAATCATTCAACAGAAGTGAGGAAGTGGGAAGGAGGAGATGCAAGTGTTATGACAAGCATATTCATGTGCCTAGGAAGCTTAAATAAAGCAGAAGACTTGTTCATGAAAATATATTATTTTCGCCAAGAGATTGCACTAGTTTGAACAGGTATTTGGTTTCCATTCTTCCACAAAGTGGCAACCAAATTTCAGAAGATAACTGTTTTACCTGATGTGCATATATTGTGTCATAGACAAGCGTCCAAAACACTCCAGAAAGATATAGTGGAAGTACAATAGCAGGATCAAGACTTCCTTTAACTGCAGTCCATCCTAATAAAGCTCCCCAGTTGAAGGTTAAACCAAGATAGGCCTGAGGCTGCATGAATTTGTATTTATTCTATGAATCAGTTACTTCTCAGAAAGCTACAGCACAAATTACAGGAAAAAGAGAAGGGAGATAAAGTATAAGCATACCCAAAATGTAAACCTCTTCATAAGGGGATAGGAGAAGACAAGCAACAATGATGAAGCTCCCAATATGCGGCTGTAAGAAAGCACATGATTAGAGCTGGAACTCATCCATAATTTCAAACTAATTCTAAGGTGCAGCTGTGCAAGCATGCCATAGATATAAAAAGAAAGTCTTACAGTTGTGGTTCTCTTTTACCAACATTAAAGCAGGTGGGCGCCTAGACAACTGGGGCCACCTGGGAAGCACTCCACTCAGAGTACCACCTATTTATCGCCTGAAAGGTGGTCGCACTACTGACAATCGGGCATTTGGCAACCGCATGATGCATAGTCATTGCCTTAACATTGTTTTCGTGTGGGCCCAACCAAAGCAATAGAGTAACTATCTACACACACTAGCACCTAGTCAGCCACTTGAACTCCAAGGTGACCCATCAGTTATATTTTTCTAATTTCATTTAGAGGTTTCTGGTACCACGTGGTGCCTGGGTTCTTAGACCTGCATTCATAACCTAGGTCTTTACTACTATTGTCACCAGAGGTCGCATAGAGCATATTACTATCACACCACCTTCGTTTACAATCGAGCATGTTGCTGTTGGTATAAAAAATCCTTGGAATTAGTGTTTAGTGTTGGGAGGAGTTTATATATATAAAGCAATAGAGCAACGGTCTACACACACTAGCACCTAGTCAGCCACTTGAACTCCAAGGTGACCCATCAGTTATATTTTTCTAATTTCATTTAGAGGTTTCTGGTACCACATGGTGCCTGGGTTCTTAGGCCTGCATTCATAACCTAGGTCTTTACTACTATTGTCACCGGAGAATATAAATTCAACGCATAGAGCATATTACTATCACACCACTTTCGTTTACAATCGAGCATGTTGCTGTTGGTATAAAAAAATCCTTAGAATTAGTGTTTAGTGTTGGGAGGAGTTTATATATATAAAGCAATAGAGCAACTGTCTACACACACTAGTACCTAGTCAGCCACTTGAACTCCAAGGCGACCCATCAGTTATATTTTTCTAATTGGGTTAATCGCACTATTGGTCCCTTGAGTATAGGCCGTTCACAGTTTTAGTCCCTTAACAACTTTTTTTCAAATCTAGCTCCTTTGAGTATTAAATTTTTTCGGCGATAGTCCTTTTAATAGATATTGTTAGCAAAATACCGTTAAGTTGCTCATGTGCATTTTGTAAGGACTAAAATGATTTTTTTCAAACCTAACTTATATCAAAATTTACAATTGAATCCCTAGAGTTTAAAAAATGACCCTAAGGCCTTCTTCCCCAATTTTTTGGTAAACCCACCAGATTTTTCAACCCATTTGATATCTAAGCATCCAAATGTAAACCATATTATGAAGACTAACTACTACTGTACCATAGTCATACAATCGTCTAAACTCTTGGAAGAAGCCAAATAAAAAACTGGGTTCATTGTTTACTACAAAGCCCATCAATTGGATGTGGTTCCCCCAAATTGCCTTCAATGTTTACTACAAAACCCATCAATTGGATATGGGTCATGCTGATAACAATAGCCTCCTTGTCATCATCGATGAAGCTTGGTGGCCGAACGACTGGATTATTGTGTCGATGGAGCTTAGTGGCATTCCGAATTCGACGAAACCAATATCAATGTTTCAAATGCTTGCCATTAAGTGGGGCGATGTGCTCAGAGACAACACAACACATAGGTGGTGAATGTAATTGGGAATAAGGACGCAGTGGCGGTGGGATTTTTGTGCATATGATTAGCGGCGATAGATACAAAGAAACAAACAAACAAACTAGAGTTATAACAAACAACTGAGTGAGTTTTTCCAAATCAAATTAAATCAAAGACGAAGAATGAGTGGATATAGTAGTCCAACAAATTCTTAAACCCTTACCCAAAGATCGTAGTAGCCACTAGCCGCAGTCGGTGTCATCGCCGCCGCGGGTTTTATGATTTGGCGGCTGAAGGAAGATTTTGGGATGGGTAGGGAGAAAAGAGAGAACCTGGAGGAAAAGTAGGTGATTTGTGGGAATTTGACTAGGTTTGTAGAGAGAAGCCATAGTAAATTGTAATAATATACAGAAGAGTCTTGTTTTTCGATCAGAAAGAGGGGGAACAGTAGAGAGATTATTTTAATGGATTTGTGAGTTTAAAATTCCGGTAGGGTTTTGTTTGTATTGTGCGTACACTTGGATGACTGATGTGGAGGGGATGGGTCGTCGTACATCTGGTGGTTGGTTTGTAATGGAGTGGCCTTTGGTTTGTTTGCGGTGGTGTTGACTTCTCGGCTTGGATGTGAGAGTAGACCCGGTTTACCAAAAACTTGGAGAAGAAGGCCTTAGTATCATTTTTTTAACTCTAGGGATTCAATTGTAAATTTTGATATAAGTTAGGTTTGAAAAAATATCATTTTAGTCCTTAGAAAATGCACTAATGGTATTTTGCTAACGGCATCCATCAAAAGGATTGTCGCTGAAAAAATTTAATACTCAAAGGAGCCAGATTTGAAAAAAAAATTGTTAACGGACTAAAACTGTGAATGACCTATACTCAAGGGACCAATGGTGCGATTAACCCTTTCTAATTTCATTTAGAGGTTTCTGGTACCATGTGGTGCCTGGGTTCTTAGGCCTGCATTCACAACCTAGGTCTTTACTACTATTGTCACCAGAGGTTATAAATCCAACGCATAGAGCATATTACTATCACACCACCTTCGTTTACAATCGAGCATGTTGCTGTTGGTATAAAAAATCCTTAGAATTAGCGTTTAGTGTCGAGAGGAGTTTATACATATAAAGCCAGATATACGTAAAATTTTGTGCTGTTGGCTTTCCAAATTGTTTGTTTCAAGAAAGACTATTGTCCAAGCTTAAAACTATCCTAGAAGGCAATAGTAGGACATTCGTGATAAAGGCAAGTAAAATAACACAAACCTATAGTCATTGAGTTGAAGGAGAATACCAAGACCCAAAGTCAATTGAAAACCAAGAAAGCAAAGCCCTTGAAACGGTGTCAATACACCACTTGCAACTGGTCTCAACTTTGTGCGCTCCACCTATCAGCAAAGGGAGACAGAGAGAGTATTGATTAAACTAAGTGGGTGATTAAGGCACATCATCTTCAAATAACAAAAACAACAACCCGCCCCTCCCAAACAAATGGAAGAAAAGCTATTGAGTTGTTCTGGAAGTCATGGAAAATAATAGAACTCCTCTTTTCCTGCACCTTTTAACTGCAAATGAGATTCTCCTTCCTCATCCCTCAGGTCTGATCTTAGACATGAGCGTTATAAATGAAATCACATCTGTGAATAATGTGCCAAAAAAGCAAATGGCTCCAAGTAAATCACAAAGAAAATGACCAGCATAGTATATAGTGAATGGTCTTTAGTCTTTACTGCAAAAAGATCATATAGTATATAGTAAAAGATCACTCAAGTATCTGGGGTTAATATCTCCTGTTTATTTTCTTTATAATTGAAATCCAATTAGCAAACAATCACAAAAGGCATAGCACAAATAGTACAATTCTGAATAAATAAAATAAAATACATTAACACTTGGACCATAACCTTACCTTTGTGTCAATATCCCGGTCAAGAAGATCGTTTATGGTACACCCAGCACCTCTTAACAGCAAAGCTCCACATCCAAACAGAGTCAACATCTTAAAATCAGGGAGATTTCCTGGGGATGCTGCTAAGGTAATGGACCTAGAGGGACAAGAGTTAGGGTAGAGGTGTTCAAGAATATATGGTCCCACAGTTTGTTGCTGTAGTACATTTTAGCATTTAGGAAGTAAGTCTTGTATCAAAGATGAAATCAAAAAAGCTGGCAGAATTCACACTCAGATACAATTTGCAAACTAGTCAGAAATTACAGATAGTCAAATATATGTCTATGAACTTTTCATTCTTGATTATTCTTATTAAACATTTGTTAAATTCTCAATAACCAACAACAAAGAATTAATAGTTTTGTAGTGACAAACAAATTAAGCTGAGATGAGCACATATGTGTAAATTTTAAAAAAAAATAAAAAATTGACTCTCTACAGTTGAAACTTGAAAGTCAAAGTTAAAATATTTATTTGGGCATACCTAGCAGTGGGCCAGTGGTGAAATGAAAACGGGACCACCAAGAAAAAGTTCTACAGTTAAAAATATCCAAATAACACCAGCCCACTAGGAGTACAAAGCAATCTTCCAATAGTATCCACGACTAAATCATAGATGTCAAAAGCTAACAAGTGTTTCAAGAACTTGTAACTTGTGAAACGATCATTATCGAGATGAAAGTTTAAGAGTATCTTATCATAAAGGTAATGCTAAAATTTCATGTTACGAAGCTGAAAAATCTTACCACATACAAGGCCAAGCAAGCAACCAAGTCCCAATAGGTTTATCCAACCTGGCAAGATGAGCATATGGCCTAACCCTCTTGGGCAAATACAAATCGATCCACGAAACTCCCGCCGCCGCCCCATTCTTCTTGTCCTCCCCGTTCCCCTTATGTTCTTCATCCTCCCTCCTCACTCCATGAGAAGTCGAAATTCCGGCAATTTGACCAAATCGGATAAAGTTGAAGTCCCTGAAATTGAATTTGTCATCGAATTTGGGAGTGTAAGGGCCGTCGTGAGGTCTGATTGAGTTGAAGCGGTGGTGTTGGATTCGGGTGCTGGGGTCTGGGAAGAGGGTTTGAGAAAGTGGGAGTGAGAGGAGGGGGTAGTTTGAGAGGTGGAGCTTGCGGGAAGCTCGGGACAAACGGAACAACGCCATTGTGGATTAGTCGGAGTGGAGAGGCGGACGGATTGGCGCATATCTCCGGCGCCGGGAATTTGAGAGAAAGAGATTTTAGACACCGGAGAGTGAATAATTTCTCAATACACGGGTACACAGACAGGCATAACAATGGAGAGATAATGTGTACTGCAAATTCTTCACCGGCTGTCGGAGGGAATATTCAACAAGTGCGACGGCGGAAACGAGCGAAGCTGAATGTACGAGTGTCCTAACTTTTAGATAATTTTAGTGTAGGAAAACGATTTTTTAATCTAGTTGAGCTTTTGATATTGTCTATAAATTATGGTAGTAGTTGAATGATTATTTATATTGATTTAATTTAATGTGTAGTTTTTTTTAAAAAAATTATATGTGATCAATAATTAAAGTAGGGTAAAAAAATAAGGATAAAATGATAAAAATGATCTTTAAAAAAAATAAGTTTCAAACTGAATAATTATTTTGAAACGGATAAAAAAAGATGATAATTTAAAGATAGAGAGAGTAACAATTATATATATATAATGGCAAGAATATATTTTTCCCTCTAAAATCTTACTTTAGAATTATTGATTTTTGAGTTACAATTTCACTCTTTTTCTCTCTTCCGTTTCCTCCCTATTTTCTTTTTCTCACTCATCACCACCATCTTCTCTCTTTAATTATGTTTAAACATTTTTCTTTCTTTAAACATAAAATATAGTAACTAAAAAATAATAATAATTTCAGAATTAAGAAAACAAAAATATAAGATGTTAGCAAAATAAAAATAATTTATGAAATAAACCACTATATAAATAAAAGTTACTGAATTAACAAAACAAAAATAATTTAACGCGGAGGTTAGTAAAATAAAATAATTTACGGAACAAAAGTTTTAAAAAAATTCTTAAAAATATATATATAACAAAAATACGTTAGTAAAATAAAAAATATTTGATGGAACAAAAATAATAATTACAAAGTCAATAAAAACAAAATCACTTTAAATTGAGGTTACTAAAATAGTAAAAATAATTTACGGAACAAAAATTTAAAATAAATTCTTAAAAATAGCTATGTAAAACAAAAATACATTAGTTAAATAAAAATATTTGATGGAACAAAAATAATAGTTACGGAGTCAATAAAACAAAAATAATTTAAATTGAGGTTAGTAAACTTATAAAAATAATTTACGAAACAAAAGTTTAAAACAAATTATTAAAAATAGTTATATAAAAGAAAAATACGTTAGTAAAATAAAAATATTTCATAGAACAAAAATAATTATTATAGAGTCAATAATAGTTATAGAGTCAATAAAACAAAACAATTTAAACTGGAATTAGCAAAATAATAATAAAAAATTATGGAACAAAATTTTTCCGTAAAACTAATTCTTAAAAATAAAACAAAATAATAATTACGAAGTCAATAAAACAAAAAAATATATATAAGGAAAGTTATTAAAATCAAAATAATTTATAAACAAAAATAATAGTTAACAGTGAAAACAATTTCGTTATTTTCATTTTAGCTTATTTTCTTCTAAGAAATTTCTTTATTCATAAAATACAAATATAATTTAATAAAAGTAATCAATCAAAAGAAAGAACTTATTTGAGTTCAGATTCTATTTGCAGGGCGGAAAAAATTCAAGTTTGTCCGAAGATATTTATTATACATAGTTTTTTAATAGTATAAAATGTTCGGGGCTGTCAGGCCATGAATTGACACTTAAAATTAGTGTTTCAGTAATGTTATTAAGAAACATTGACCATGCTACAGGGTTGTGCAACGACTAATCATCATAAATTTTGAGGTTCACATTGTTTAAACACAAATTTTGAAAGAAAGCAATGTTGGAGAAAATATTTTTATCCCAAGATTGTCATTAACTCTATCCGATGTAAAATTTTCTTTCAAATTTCAAAGAAGACAATTTACATTGCTAGTATCATATACAATGACAATTAACAAGTGTCAAAGTCAATAATTGCACGTAAGTCTCTTTTTTTTTAAAAAAATCAGTATTTAGGCATTGACACTATATGTCGTAGTTTGTAGAGTAATAAATTATTTTGGTTTGAAGATATTGATATTCGGTGAAAATGAAAAACCAACTAATAAGACAATTAATGTTGTGTATAAGAAAAAAAAATTAGAATCTATTATGATTAGTGATATACTTATGTGTAATTATTAATAAACCGATACTCCTTATTTTTTTATGTACAATTTAGTTGACGTGCGTTTAACACACAAGTTAAAAAAACTAGTTTTACTTAATACTCCTCCACTCTACTAAACTGTAACACATTTAAAAAGAAAATGATCTAACTAACTTCCGTTCGCGTTAAAATACATTCTATCTTTAAAGAACTATTGATGTTTTTTTTCTTTTCTCCTAAAGGGGTATGAGAAGAGATCGAATCCTCGCACCTTGTGAAATCTAATCTTTATCATTAGGTCATCCCCTTAGAGGCAAAGAACTATTGATGTACACCTACGCCCTCAAATTAAAATATACCTAAACATTTTTTTTCACTAGTTATTTAGCCCGTGTTTCGCACAAGTATAATGTGATATACATTTTTTATAATAATAATATAACTTTTGAACATTATGATTAGATTGTTAAACTCTTCCATGGTTATAATATTTTTTTCTATTATTAGTAGTATTAAACGTTTTTTTACCTAAATACTTTTAAAACTAACATAAGTTTCTAATACATATTTTATATTGGTAATAATAGTAAAATTCTTTTATCTAAATTTTTTTAAAACTAACATCTAACTTAATAATAATAGTAGAAGTCTTTTTGTTAAAAAATTGTAAAGTTATAATTCATTTTCAAACAATATGAGATACTTATTTTTTATTTCTATTGGTAATGAAAGTTTAATTCTTTCATCTAATGACTTTTAAAACCAACATCATTTTCTAACCATGTGGTATACATATTTTCTATTAGTAATAATAGTAATCTGTTATCTAAAGACTTTTTAACCAACACCTCTTTCTAAATAATGTGAGATACATCTTTTCTATTGGTAATAATATAAAAATGTCTTTATCTAATGACTTTTATAACCAATACTCATTTCTAAATAATGTGATATACATCTATTTGTAACAAATATGAGATACATTGTCTAAAAACTTTTTAAGCCAATATCATTTTTCTAACTAATGTAAAATATTTCTCTTTTATTGGTAAATTAATCATGATAGACTTTTAAAATCAACATCATTATTTAACCAATGTGGGATACATCTCCTAATTTGGTAATAATAGTAGAAGTATTTTATCTTTAAAAAAATGATAACCAACATTTCTTTCTAAATAATGTGGGCTACATCTCTTCTCTTATATTGATAATAAAAGTAGAAGTCTTTTATTTAAAAACTTTTAAAACCAACATCATTTTTTAACCAATGTAGAATATATCTTCTATTAGTAATAATAGTAAAAGTCTTGTATCTAAAATTAAAATCAACATCACTTTCTAACTAATGGAAAATATACATCTTCTATTGGTAATAATGGCAGAAATCTTATATCGAAAGACTTTGAAAACCAACATTACCATCTAACCAATATATGATACATCTTTTTAGACTTAAAAGTAAATAGGGATAAATCTTAAACCGGTGAGATTCAGGTGGTAAGAGGAAGACAACTGGATAGGAACAATGGTCAAAATGGTGAAGAACAAAATCAATGTCAAAACCATAATTATGGTAACAACAGGGGTAGAAGCCAGAGTATGTCTAAGTCTGGATCTAAGAAAAGAAACTGTTACAACTGCGGTGAATCTGAACATGTGTACTCTATTTCTGCATATATGAATGAGTGGGTTATAGATTCGTGGGATTGGTCAAATATGACCATTTGATCCGGTTGATTAACATTTATAGCGTCCCTAAGGGGGTGGCCCAGTGGTAGACATGAGACTTCCAAAGTGTGAGGTCTTAGGTTCGATCCCTTCCCATGCCCCCCTTAGAAGAAAAAAAAATGAACATTTATAGCCTTTGACTAGCCAAAGAAGATAACCACTTGGTCAACCAAGTGGTTTACACTGATTTATCAATAAACTTGTCGACTAAACTTGTTGACCAGTGATTTCGGATGTTGAGGGGTGCATTTTTATTGGTTTACCGATAAACCAGTGATGATTTATCGGTGGTTTATCAATAAGCCAAACCATAAAAGCGTTTTTTTTTTTAAGTGAGACTACAAATGACCAAGTCATCTTTGACTTGGCCATTTGTGTAAATCCCCCTTATAGATTCTGCATGTGCGTTTCACATGATACCATTAAAAATTATTTTTTCTTCATACAAAGAAGTGGAAACTTTTTCTTTGGCTAATGGTAAGAATTATCAAATTGCTGGAATTGACAATGTGTGCTTGAAATTTGATTATGGGTATACTTTGACTTTGGAAAATGTTAGACACGTGCCTGATTTGTGTAATAATCTGATCTCGTGTGCATCATTGGAAGATGATGGGTTAAAGGGTAAACGGAGAAGGGGTGAGATGAAAATTTTAAAAGATAACTTGATAATTTTCAAAGCTGGAAAAACGGCGAAACATGTATGTGTGTGATGCTTCTCATGTGTCTTTTATTGAGAATCATGCAAATGTTGTTAAGAGTGATATAACAAATTTGATGGATAAAAACCTTGGACATCATAGGGTTAGTTTTCCACCTCCCTCCCTAGAAAAATACTCTATAAAAAATTCCCTTTAGTTGATACATGTGGATCTGTCGAGTCCTTTGTTACCCACTCATGGTGGGAATAGGTTCTTTCTGTCTATCGTTGATGACTCCTCACGAATCTGGGTAGTTTTATTGAAAGAGAAAACTGATGTTTTTAGGAAATTTAAAACTTGGAAGATTTTAATTGAAAATCCAAATTAACAACTCATTTCTCGGAAAACAATTGTAATCCAAAATCTTCTTCCTGACAAATCCATTTTCTGTGAAATGAACCAATGACGCCTAGAGTGAGGTCTTTGATCGTGGCTCGTACAGAAGTCAGACTTGTCTCGAACTTACTGGAAACAAGTCACAAAAATAGTAGTTCGTACTTCCTTTATCCCTTAAATAATGGACTTTTCAAATCAGAACACTCAAGAGAGAGTTTAAGTCACGTGTAGCACATTTTAGGTAATCGAACAATTTTTTTTTCATTTTATGCAAATATCCATGAACGAAAAATCATAGAATATACAAAAGTCCCTAACTTATCATAGTAAATTAGATTTGTTCTAAATTTACAGAATCTCATGAAGATAAGTACAAATGGGAATATCAATAAATGACTTACATCAGTTCCACCATTAAAGGAACAAGAAATGTGGAAATCATCTGGAGGTGGCAAACGGACGGGTATGGGCAGTGCCCATATGGGCAATGGATTTAAATGAGTGGATGAATAAGTGTCCATTTAATAACATGTGCATATATGGGCTGACAATAAATGGGCATGTGCGCCCATTTACTCCTTAACAAAAAATTATCAAATAAATACAATAATTACAAAACATTCATTTCGCTTAACAAAAAATACTCAAAATTACACAAACATTAATTTCACCAAAGAAAGGAAAAATATATTTGTAATTTTGTATTTTTGCTAATCTCTTGTGTTGATTCCATATTTTTGTTGTTGTAATCCCCAATTCAATCTCATATTTTGTGGCATGAGTTTTTCATTCCAAGTTAAAAGGTAATTAATTGGTATTTCGTAATTTAGCATCAGCATGTGAGGTCACAGTTTAAGTTATCACATGTTTGATTTCTGAAATTAAGATACAAGTTAGGCCAGTTAATTGGGTGAATTGGGTCAGGTATGAGTTGGGTAATGGGTCGAAATGAGTCAGAATCCATTATAACTCAAATATTAAACGAGTCAAAATAGGTCAAGTTAAAATTGATTGGGTTAAAATGGGTCGACCTGTCTCGATCTGGATTTACCCCCCAAAAATCCATACATTCATAAAGTAAAAACCATCGGGTCAAAAGTGGGATAACGGGTTACTAACTGGCCGTTTGGGGGGGTAATTGATTTATGTTTCGATCCAAAAATGTGTTAGTGGTCGGTAATTTTGTCATAACATTGTGGCCAAAGCGGTTATTGAAGGACTCGTATCTTGTGTGAATATTACGGGAATGGTTCTAATTCATTCATTTTTTGAAAACGGCAAGCCCGATAAACTATGGAAGTTTATATGCCTCGATGTAAGTGTGTGGAATGACCTGAGGCTAAACCCGGCTATAGATCCAAGTTTGTTGGCAAAGATTGGGTGTGGGAAGGTCCTGGTGTGTACTGCCAACAAAGATTTCTTGAGAAAAAGAGGTTGATACTATTTTGAGGTAGTGAAGAAGAGTATGGAAATTGTGGAGACAAAAGATGAAGAGCATGTCCTTCCAATGCCCTTCAATCTCTAAATTTGGATTAGTTGATTACCCAAAGGTTACATTTTTAATTTCAACGTATGATGATTAAATTGAAGTTTCTCAATTTATATAATAATTTTAAAAGTTTAAAAGAAACCCAAAATAACTCAAGTTAACTTTTCAATGCATTATTTTCGATGATTGAGAAACATGGAGAAGAGAGATAGAGAGGATGGTACATGCAGTTGAATGTCCAAAAGACGAATGGAGATATCAGAAAGAGTAAAAAGGGCGAAATGGAAGAGCAAGAGAATGAGTTTTAGCGTAGGTGCCAAGTGGGCTAAATCATAATTAATGGGCTCAAATGGGCATGCACATTCCATTTGTGCCCACTTAAAATTTTGGGTGTGCCCATACCCATTATTTCTTGGATGATCTGGGCTGACAAATGGGTGCGGACAAAAAATGCCACCTTTAGAATTATCACAGCAGTCTCTAATACCAAGATGTAGTGTTGGAATCCCAGAGCCATTGACTCCCCTGTTTCAAAAAAATTGTAATAAAAAAAATTGTTTGTTGGTGGCATAGCGAAATTATTTCGTATACCATAAGGAATGATTGAGTTTGAGATAAGAGATTTAAGCGAAAAATTAGGAAATGTCATAAATATAAGCATACGAAGGATTTGAGATTTGAATCAATACGATTACTCTAAGCTTACGTCATTTTTCTAACAACACGCAATTGGGTTGTTAATTAGTTTTCAAAATTTGATGTGTTAATAATCAATTTTAGATAGCAATTGTTGCCGATAAAAATGGTGGAATGGGTAAATTAGTGAAGAGTGTGAAAATGAGGGAAAAAAGTTGTCGGGAAGAAGAAGTGAATGTTGTTTGGGTAATAAATTTTTCATATGCCCCCTTGTTTTGATGATGGTACACATGACCCCCCTTAACAGTACTTTAGCTAACAGAGTTAGTGTCAAAGACTATCGGTGTTCAAAATGTGCATTCTTTTGGTATGTGGCGTGCGTGCATTTGTATTATACTGAGGATTGATGCTAGACTTTTTACATGGACATTTAATCCTAGTTTTAAAAATCATTAGATTAAGGAAAATTATCTTTTTTGACCACCGCATATTCTGATGAGTAGCTGATTTGAACAACCACTTTACAATATCTCCAAATTGACTAGTGTACCTAAGTGGGTCCAATGTGGTCCCTGTTGTTAACAAACCATCTAATTTTGTAACTTTCAGTGGACTAAGAGTGATTTAATGAGGGACATTCTTGTCATCTTTATCCCAAAATCATGCAGTAGTCTAACACCATCGAGAT